>JAWDJD010000010.1:33804500-35016000 GCA_035047305.1 Bradypodion pumilum
GCTTCATCCCAGTGGCTCCTTCCTCCAGCCAATTTTTAACATAACAGTTCCAATGCAAATACATAATAAGTGTCATTATTTCCCCTCTCCTATTGTGTTTGATGTTTACTCAAATTTATACTATCATCTTTTGTGCTTGCTTTAGTTACATACTCCCTTCTGATTGGTGAAAATGATTTTAACTTTGGAACATGGAATTTACACAAATACTGATACATTTGAGATCTCCATGAGCATCTGTTTGATTTTATTTCCTATCCTCCTCCAGCGTGTTCTCTGTTCTTAGCACGAGACCTGTTCTCTTGCTGGTTCCTTGCATCTTCACACAATCAATCATACATCCCAATTCATAGCACGCCTTCATCGGTGACAGATCAATTTCTATGTTCAATTCAAGATGCTGGTTATAAGCCCTTAATGGTTTAGGACAGGAGTTCTCAACATTTTTAAGCTGGGGGCTGGGTCACACTCCCTCAAACAGCTTTGGGGGCCAGATGGCCATTTTGCCCTTCCTCCACCACATGGCACTTCCGGGTGTGGTGGAGGTAGTGGGGGCCACATGAAATGGCACCATGGGCCACATCCAGCCTGCTGGCCACAGGTTGAGAATCCCTTGTTTAGGACCTCACTACATGTGGGAAATTCTCTCTCAGAAATTAGTTCCTCTCAATTTATACTGCTAAAATTGGCAATAGCAAGAGAGGGCAAAAAGGTGACAACAAGGAATTATATCTTTCTGGTTGTGGCCCATAGTCTCTGTAATACGTTACTCATGGAGTTACACCTACCCTTTTTATGTTTAGGAAGCTGGTGAAAATATTATTCAAAGCTGTCTTCAACAAATGATCCTCTCAGATACTGTTTTTTTTTTTTTTGGTATTATTTCTTTCTCCATTGGTATGTATCAACATATTGTTCTATATATCATTATGTAAGGTAACCTGCCTAGAGTAGGACAATATATAAAATAAAAATAAAATAACAACCCTGATTTATAGCAACTCTTTCCAGGATTTTTGAGTTATAGCATATTGGGATATGGCCTTCCAGCATGCAAAGGGTTAACACATAATCCTTGGGAGGAGGGAGCTTCTGTTACTGGGACTAACTTGTTTACATTTTTGTGTGTGCTAAGCAATCAAAAAATAAAGTCCATTCATTCCCACCTGAAATTTGTCTAATCTTCATCCCTTGACTCCTGTTTGTTGGTCGCTGTTAGCTCTTACCCAAGGGAATACAGGCTGTCTGTTCTTGGATGCCCTGTGGGGGATTGAACTCCCAACCTCAGGCTCTGCATCCTGATATCTAACTCACTGAGCTGTATTTTACACAGACCTTTGCAAACTCAGCTACCGGCGAGAGCCAAGGATTTTTTAAGGGAGACATCTTGGAGCTATCTTGGAGTCCTAGCTCACTATATAGCTCTCTGCGACAAACCAGGAAAGGGACCTTGGTGTCCTGTAGGACAACTCAATGAAGGTGTCAACCCAGTGTGCCTCAGCAGTGAAAAAAGCAAACTTAATGCTAGGGATCATTAGGAAGGGTATAGAAAATAAGTCAGCAAGTGTCATTTTGCCTCTTTATAAATCTATGGTGAGGCCCCATCTGGAATACTGTGTACAGTTCTGGTCGCCATACCTCCAGAAGGATATTATGGAGCTGGAAAAAGTGCAGAGGAGGGCAACCAGAATGATTAGGGGACTGGAACACCTTCCTTACCATCTGAGGCTGCAACGGTTGGGCCTCTTCACTCTTGAACGACGGCATCTAAGAGGTGACCTGATTGAAGTTTATAAAATCATGCACGGTGTGGACAAAGTAGATAAGGAAAAACTGTTTTCCCTATCGCATAACACTAGAACTAGGGGACACTCCATGAAACTTTTGGGTACTAGTTCTCAAACAAATAAGAGAAAGTACTTTTTCACCCAGAGGATCCCTGGTCTATGGAACTCCCTGCCAGAAGAAGTGGTGACAGCTGACAGTCTTGACAGCTTTAAGAAAGGATTAGACAAGTTCATGGAGGACAAGAGTATCAATGGCTATAATTATGGATACTTAAGGACAACCTCCGGGTTGGAGAGATAGGCAGGATATCTCTCAATATCATTTCCATGGAATCCTAAGCAGGTGAAGGCATCTCCTTGGGAATACCCTGAAGGAAATGGTGAGCCACTGTGTGAGACAGAATGCTGGACTGGATGGGCTGTGGCCTGTTCCAGCAAGGCTGTTCTTATGTTCTTATGTCAAAATGGCCACTCTCAACTAGAATCTTGGTGATGTTTTATATACTAATAACCCTGATCAGGAGGAAAAGATTTTCAGTTAACATGATTGTCATAACTACAATTGTAGCATTGGCATTGGCAGTATTATTTTGTAGTGTCATTGTCTCTGCCTAGTCTCTCTACTCAAAGGGAGAATGCCAAGGGACTCTTAGCCTCCTCATGAAATGCTCTGCAAACAGTGACAACATGTTGTCAGATGCTATTGCCCTGTTGTGCATGTCAGTAAGCAAAACATTTCTCAAATTCACTGTTGCTTCTGCAGATGCTGGATGGCATCTGTGCCTAATAAAGCAAATAATGTGACTGAATAGCTCAAACAATGAAACGGTGTTTGCATAATGCATGTACTTGCAACACATTATTCAGAAATTGTCTCTCCATTTGCTGTCTGACCCGCAGGTGAAATAAATACTCTGTTCTGAGCTAAGAATCTCCTTCATCTTCATTATATCATGTTAAAGCTTTCAGAATTTTTAAATTTCTTTTGCTATTATTTTTTTTCTCTTTTGTCAGAGAAGCTCTAATAAACCACCAACAATTTGAGATGTCACTTTTTCTCCATGTTGCTGCTGCTGGTGTTTACCATGATTTTCTCCATTAGAGTTGAAAACATAGACATGTTGCTGTAGATGGTCCATCCAAAGCAAAAACTGAGAAACAATGGGTACATACCTTTGCCATATCCCCTTGTTTGGAAAAGTTTCCTGATCTGCTTTTCCAGTAATATCTGACCCTCAATCTCCACTAGAGTTTCTTCACTATGCAATTCTTTATTTATGTCAAATGCAAAACCAGAATACAGTAACATACAAAGCTAGAAGTAACACATCTAAAACAAAATAGGATTAAAAGGGCTAGATTACAACTGCCCAATATCAGGCTACATCAGCAGCATTTCCTCTTGCCAACAAAAGGTTCCCCTCAGTGCATGTTGAGGGACATTGTGTGCTTTATATAATACAGTAATACCTCATACAAAGTCCACTTCATACAACATCGAATTCATACAACATCGCCTCATTCCTTGGAAAAAGTTGCCTCATACAAAGTCACTGCGACTTTGTGTGAGGCATTGGGTTTTCCCCAATGGTTGCATTGTGCCTGGGCAGTATAAAAGACAGGACACATGCGTGTATTGCTCTTGTGGGTTTTGCACAAGGCAAAGAGCATTTAGGAGTGGTTTTGAGTGCGATTTTGGATTTTTTTAATTTTTTTCGTCAGAATTTTTAGAAGCATTCCTGGGATTTTTGCAGCATTCTTCAGGTTCTTGGACAATCAGGGTTGTTTGACATGCTTTTTAAAAAATGTATTTAGCCTTTAGACAATGATTTCTTAAAGTTCTGTCAGTTTCCTGTCTGTTTCCTTGACTTTGCCCTGAAGTCTGTGCTGTTACAGTACAATGTATCTCTATGGAAACAACGTTGTATGAGGCATCGCGGCTCATGCAAGTTGTCTTTAACTCATTGTGACCCAACTAGGGTTCTGGGGGCTTCTGGGGTGTTTGTGGAGAGATTTCCCATGACCATCACACAGTTAATGTCTGTGACTGAGCTGGGATTTGATTACTTATTCAATGTTCCATCCACTACACCAAGCTAGCTCTCACAGCAATATAACTGAGGACTATTGACATCAAGAGAAAGTGAGACCCTTCCTTCTAGAGCAGTAGTTCCCAACATGGGGACCACCACTCACATGGGGACTTCAGTTCCCGGAAGCCTAAGTTAGTACATTGGCTGATCAGTGCTTTGCAGAATCGACTTAGGCTTCTGGGAGTTGAAGTCCAAAAAGCAAAGGTTGGGAAACACTGTTCTAGACCTAATCATATGGTAAGTGAAGTAGAATTTCAAATGTGAACAGATGAGGCCCAGTGCTCTGCATAGTTTATTAAACTCTGTCACAGTGAAAGAAAATGTGTGCATTATGCAAACTTAATGACCTAAGTGCAATGTTTCTTAGCTTCAATAATTCTATAGTTTGCCAAATTCAGTGCACTTATGAAACTAACTTTATACTGATGTTCAGATGATTGGTTCATCTAACTACATATTGCCTATTATATTTTGGCTGGCAGAAACACTCCAGGACCTCTAGAAATAGCCTGCCTTACTACCTGGGTTCCTTTAAAAACTCAGGATATCATCAGCATGTGAGTTTTGAGATCCCAAACCTTTTGCTTTTCTTAATGACTTCTTCAGAGAGGTTAACAAATGCTAGCCTGAGCTCTGGCAAAGTGGTTTCCATCTGTAGTGACAGGAGGATCTGGGCAACATAATCACATCCACAAATTTACACTCTTATGCGATGGCTCTCACAGTAAATGACTGCAACAGATTTCACATATTTAATGCCAAGCCAAAGTTTGAACTGTTTGCTGGATGCATCTGGTTTCCATGGCTAGGAGGATTCTGACCTGGGGCGATAATCCCTGAAGTTGTTCATGCAACACATTCTTGCTGGCATGGGATGGGGTGTGGGGTGTGGGACAAAGACTAATTGGATGACTCTACAGGGACCTAGGCATGTGGCAATCTTAGAGTCTTAGTTTAATTGTACTTCCCCAAATGCCCACACACACATTTTCTTTCTGTCCTAGTTTCATACTTGGTTGTGAGATTTTCTTCCTGATAGTTTTGTGGAAGGGTTCTCTTTTTGCATGAAAATTTATGACTTTTTTCTCCCAAGATGCACACTTTCAGTGTACTTTTCTTCATATGCACATTGTTTCCCCATTTGCCCAAATGTGTTTCTGCATATTTTCCAGACAACATATCTTCAACTGTGTGCATTTATGTATATATAATTTTAAAAATAGAGGGAATAGATACTGGCTATTTACTCCTGATAATTGGTAACGGAAATATATATGTTTAGTGATTTTAAAGTGAACAAGGCAAATACCTTACCTATTCATACCATGTGGCGTTCAGCATCATATGAACAAACCTCAAATTTTCTGATCATAAGAAGGGGCATCTTGTTTCAAACCCTGGCTCCCCTGATGATTTCTCAATATATCTTCCTCTCTCGCCTTGTGGATTCTGTGCACTTGTCTTGTTGAACAGCAAATGACAGTTTCATCCCAAAATCCAGTGTTGTATCTGTTATTTTTTCACAAGGCCATGTAATCTGATGGCTATCAGCACTTTGTATGTGACTAAAATCTGTATATTTGTAATGTCTCATATGAAGAAGATCTCCCTTTTTGTGTATAGGATCTCCTTCCAATAAATGCTGTTAGATGACTGAGTTATAATGGGTAAAATCCTCTTGTGTAACTTTGTACCTGATTCATCTTGGATCAGGCAACAAAAACACTTACCATATATACTTGAGTATAAGCTGATTTTTTTCCATCACCAAAAATGTGCTGAAAAAGCAGACTTGGCTTATATCTGAGACATCTGCTCTATTTTCCCAGCTACGTGGGAGATTTGCAGTGATGATCTTATTTTTTGTGTGTGCCAGAGATGGACTTTCATGTAGAAGTGATCTGGGTGGCTGAAGAGTCGGTCTTGATCACTTCCACAGTGGGCAAAACACCTGCACCCCACCCCAGCACCCACTGCACTTATCCTGTGTAATTTTATTTTCATTTATTTTGATTATTAAAACTCACTAGTAGCTGCTGCATTTACCACCCTAAGCTTATATGCGAATCAATCATGGCTTCTCAGGTAAAATTAGGTACCTAGGCTTATATTCGGATTGGCTTATACTCAAGTATACACAGTAATTTCTGCTAATTCAATGCTTCTTTATACCCCAGTTTTAAGCTTTGAGGTTCTCTTGTACTCTCTTTTGACCTGAGGAAGCATTTGTGAGCCTTGAGATGGGAGCATAGAGCTTTTTTAAATTAAAAAAACCACCCTCATCACCTGGATCAGAACCACAGCCACCATGGGTTTTGATTATAAGGATTCCTGCTCCCACCCCAAGGCTCCTTAAGGCTTCTTTGTTGTAAAAAGGAACACAAGAGGACAGGAATAATTTAATTAATATTTATCTAAAATAAAGATTTCCATGTAGGGCAATGGTGGCTTAATGGATGAGATGCTGAGCTTGACAACCAGCATTGATGTAGAGAATTCTCTTGATCTTTTCCTGGCTCTTGTCAACCTAGCAGTGTGACAGATAGGCTTTGACTTGGCCCTTGCCCTTGGGGCTCTCCCATTCTTGGCGAGTGATTTTTACCAGCCTGCCCTATGGAACTTCCCCAAAGACTCCCAAGCTGCAGCAACCTGGGGCTTACCTGTATTAGCAGAGCCCAGCAAGTATTATGGAGAGTATTGTATCAAATGTGGTAGTGTGTGGCTTATGGCTTAACTCTTCCAAAGAACAGGCGTTGTTGATGAATTAAATATGTTTATTGTTCTCAGAGTATTTTGAATAACAGTTCATTCATTGTTTCAGGATACAGAATTACAGCATACAAAATACTAATAGAAAAGGACAGTCAGGGAAATCCACACTCAGGCCTTCCCCCAGAAATAAAAGGAAAACCTGACTAATCTAGGTAATCATGACTAAGCTTGGGTTGGAGTCCCCCTCTCTCTTCTGAGGTGTAACTCTCAGGAACCCCAAACTTGAACTCCACTAGAACTAGAACTGGAACTAACTGTCAAACCCATGTGCCTATAGTAAAGACATGACCTTGGCCCTCCTAATTAGCATACAGCCAATTAGAGCCCAGGGTTTGTATAAATAACCACTGTTTCCCATAACAATTGTCTGGTGTTCCCAGGCTCTGTATGTTGATGTAAAGAGACATTCCAGACCTGGAGAAAAAGACATAACATAGGCCTAATGCTCTAAGAAGCTTCTTCTAAGCCCACCTGCTTGATAAATGCAGCAGCAAGAATTATGAGGCCTTTGCAAAGAAGCAAAGCTACATTCTGAGATAGTTTAAAAACCAAAAAAACTCCATGTTGAATAACTTTGCAACCCATTTTATCACAAGCAGTTCGAAAGCAAGAAATTGCAAGTAGATAAATAGGTATCACTTTGGCAGGAAAGGTAATGACATTCCATGTGCTCGGGCACCTAGTCATGCCTGCCACATGATCACAGAAACCTTTGGCTGAAAATTGAGATGGGCACTACTCCCCAGAGTCGGACACAACTGTATTTTGAGCAAAGGAGATGTTTACCTTTATTAAATAATATTCCAGTGCCAGATCCAAGTTGATTCAAATGCAAAGTTATGCAACGGGATTTTGCCCAATGTTACAAGAGAAGAAGAAAAGCTTGAGTAAAGAAAGAGGAGACACCTCTCCATCTGGACAAAAGTTCAGATCCATTTCAGCTTTTCCATTCAGATCACCTGCAAACTGTAGATCCTCCCATGCTCACCATGCCAAAGACATAACAGCTCTGTCGCCCTCATTGCACGGATTGTTGACTAATGGGGTGGAGCCGGTGAAGGGTGCCTTCTCTTAATGGAGCAGAATCTAAACACAATAAAGCCTTCATTTCTCAGAGTGTGGTTTCATTATTGATATACTTTACAGTTCACGGGTTGCTCATTTGCTTCCATGTTTTCTTGGCTGGTGTAATCTGCGGCTCCGAGTGTGAACAGTCATAAAATTTCCATTTCCAGTTGAATGTACGTCCAATTCACCGTGAAATGTTCTCGCTGCCGTGAATATTAAGCGCACGAGGGGCAGCGTCTGCAGGATTAACCTGGGAGGAATCCCAGCCATGTTTAGCATTTGAGAAGAAGGTAGAAGCAGCTGGCGCCCTGGGTGCGAGAGAAATGAGAGGGATTCTCATTGCCAGAGAAAAGAACAAAGCGGGTGACAGGGGGTGGGGGTGGGAGCACTGGAATCTCTTGGAGCAGGGATTCTCGACCTGTGGTCCATGGGCCAGATGCGGCGCATGACATCATTTCATGTGCCCCCCCCCCACTGCCTCCACCACAACAAGAAGTGCCATGTGGTGGAGGAAGGGCAAAATAGCCATCTGGTCCCCAAATCTGTCTGAGGGAGCATGACCCAATCCCTGACTTTAAAAGGTTGAGAACTCCCTTCTTGGAGAATCTAGTCAAGCAGGCAGGCAGACAAATCATCCTGTTTTGCTGGACCAACATTTCCGAGCAAAGAGATTTGCTTCTCACCCTATTGGTTACATCCTTCCTAACATGGATACTTCTTTGGACACTTCTTCCTCACTTCCTCATTACATTAATATCAGAGAGGAAACAAAACAACCAAAAAAGTCAAAAAAAAGTTGTGCCACTAACTCCTGTATTTTAGTGAGCATTTGTGAATCAGGTCCACTTCATCAGACATAAGAGTAAGACCTCATGGCATCAATTTATACCCATCAGGTACAGAGGCACACAAGGGTTGGCCAGCCTAACAGAGATAAGTTTGTTTTGCAACCATTTGCAAATCAATAGGGGCAGGCTGCATAGTAAGTTTGAATAACACAAAGGGATGTTCCATTATTGTCATTTGTAAAAAGCAGTTTGAATGCAAAAAAGTGCAAGTAGATAAATATGGACCACTTCAGTGGGAAGGAAAACAGTGTTCTGTGCACTCTGGTTTTCTAGTCATACCTGCCACGTGACCACGGAAATGTCTGCAGAAGCAGACAGCGCTGGCTCTTTGGCTGTGAAACAGAGATGAGCACTGAACCCTAGAGTTGGATATGACTGGCTTTCGAGCAAGGGTGACCTTTACCTTTTAAAAGCTACAATGTTGCTTTTCTGTTGAGCTGGCCAGCCCTTGTCTGCCTCTGTACCTGATGTGTATAAATTGATGCCATGAGGTCTTACTCTTATGTCTGATGAAGTGGATTTGATCCACAAATGCTCACTTTTAAATACAGGAGTTAGTCTTTAAAGTGGCACAACTTTTTACTTAAATAATAATAATAATAATAATAATAATAATAATAATAATAATAATAATAATAATAATAATAATAATAATAATAATAATAATTTTTAATTTATACCCCGCCCCACTTAGCACACGGCTGTCTCTGGGCGGCATTGCAACATATTAAAAATACAATATACAATAGACAATCACAATAATAATATAATATAATCACAATAACAAAATATTATACATAACTAGAACAATCAACCACTAATTACAATATAATAACCCCAAAATACAGTGTGCTCGACTTCCCCGTGGCCAATGCCAGACCAGGAAGGAGAAGAGCAAGACGCGGTGGCGGCAGCTTTTGAGTCCTCACGCTGGGAGTCCCAGGTGTGCTCGACTTCCCCATGGCCAATGCCGGACTGGGGAAGGAGCCACGGGAGGGGCTGCCCACAGGTGCTCCGACTTCACCCCTGCCTTGCCAGGATGGGGGGGAAGGAGCAAGAAGCCCCTGAGATGCTAGTGGCATCGGGGCTTCTTCTCGCCATAGGGAGGGGCCACCCACACGTTCTCCAACTTCTCCCCCGCCTTGTCAGGATGGGGGGAAGGAGCAAGAAACCCCCAAGATGAATGGTGGCATCGTGGCTTCTTCTAGCCATAGGAGGGGCCGCCCACAGGTTCTCCAACTTCACCCCCGCCTTGCCAGGACGAGGGGAAGGAGCAAGAAGCTCCCCCATAATACATGTGTTAGTCTTTATTGTTATTTTGTTTTGTTTACTCTCTGATATGCTTGCACAGACTAGTACAGCTACCACTTCAAAAATTTCAATATATCAAAAAGTTCTTTCCCCTTAGTTTCTCCATACCTAACTAGAGATTATACCTAACTTGTGAATATCTTAAAATTGTACTCTACTTATGAATAGAGTGCAGTTGTACTATCATAACTACTATAATGAGCATGCTTATCAATAAAGAATTCATAAATAAATAAAAATGATTACCTCTCAAACTCCTTTGACAAATAGAACACTGTCCTGGCTCACTGGAAGAGGCCACTGGAGCTCCTGTCCAGATAATTGCATTCGTAATCACCATCACTCAAGTTGAAATGAACATAAAGAATGCAAGCGCGGCGCCAAAATGGCCGCCGCGCTCTTTGCGGGGGGCCCCCCACAGGACGAAGGCATCCGGGTAGTTAGGGGCGTGGCCAGCTCCCTTATAAAAGGGGTGGCCACGAGGCAGACGAGCTGCCATTTTGCGAAGCGACGGAGCGGAGAAGTTTTTCCCTCTTACCTCCGTCGCTTTTGCTTTTACCGGGAAGCCTTTTGGCTGCTGAATTCTCTCGTTTCGGCTTCCCATCGATTGGCTGAGAGGTTTCCGGGCCCATCGCGGCTCGGGCGGTTCGGAGGCGCAATCTGGGTCGGAAGACCGCGGCTGCGCCTCCCCAGCAGCCGCCTTTGCCTGCACCCACCGGGACCGGTGGAATGGGGTCTATTCCCCCTGGCTAGAGAATGGTGGCCCACGCACGGGGCCAGTAGGGGCTGCGGCCCTCGGCCCGCAAGCGGTGGACACCTCTCATGGTGTGCCCATTCCGCTGGGCCTCCATTTATAGGAGCGTAGCTCGCTCCGAGGCCTTCCAGCCTTGGGGGGTGGTCCGGTCCCCTTCCCTGGCAGGTTGCTACATCGGCCCATATGGCCCGGGTGTGGGGTTGTTGCCCTATTCGGGCCCCGGGGTGCAGGGACCTGTACCCATGCCTGTAGTAGGCGGGCCAGCTGGTCCTTTGCCCCATGTCAGCGTGGAAGCCTTATTGGCCCGCGTTGCGGCCCTCGAGACATCCCTGGCCCGGGCTAGCCACTCTTGGTCTCCATTTGGGGTTCGTTTCGACGCGTCGTCTGCTGGGCAGCGGCAGGCGACGGGATGGGTCGATCTGCTTGAGGCGCGTGGCATGACCTGGGCCACTGCCTCACAGCTCCCCATTCAACAGACCGGTGCGGGTCAGGCCCCATCGACGAGCTCGACGGCAGTTGTGAGCTCCGACGCCCCCAGTGGGCCGGAACCCCCGGTGGGGGCGGCCTACAGGGGTGCAGTACGTGAGTATGCGGTCCAAGCTAGTGCACCTACACACGTGGCCACGTTGGGGGGGTTTCCCATGGCCTGGCCTCGCACGGGTGGGGCGGCGGTCCAGCCGCTGACGCCCCACCTGGCGACGATAACTACCACTCAGGGCCCCGTGGTGGGGGGTGTTTTCTACCCTGTGGGGAATGTTTTGGGAGTGGCTGGGTTAGTACAGGCCCCCTTTCAGATGCCAGCAGTTCCTGTTGTGCCCGTGTCGGCCTTGCTGACGGCGGGGTATTCCTTACCGCTGGGTGTCCATTTGGCACAGAACACCAAAGAGAAGATCTGGCGGGGGGATTATCTGGATACCTTCTCACTCCTCAACAGAGGGCCCACCAAGGAGTAGGGGGGGCAGGATGAGAAGGATAAGGAGCAGGCACGTCGTAGCAAGCCACCACGTACGTGGGCCGACTGGTTGCCGGCCTACCTCATATACATGGCGGTGTACCTTAGGGCCCGGCCAGATTTGGCAATTTCGATGGTCCAGTATTTGGACAACATCTACCGGGCGATGGTTGACTTTCCGGGCCCATCGTGGTTGGCTTATGACGTGTAATTCCATATGCGGATTCCCCGGCACCCCGACATTAGGTGGGTTGAGCCATGCCAGAGGCTGTGGCTTTTGCACATGACGCCCACGCGCCCCGCGCCCGGGGAGAGATACCATTGTGGACATGTGGTCCAGCGGGCGGCCCCAGCACAGGTCCACTGCCAGGGGGCGGGGCGGGGGGTTTCAGCCCGCCTGCTGTGCTGGACTTTCTCGTCCAATGGTTCCTGCAATAGGAAGAATGGCAAATACAGACATTAGTGTCCCCCCTGTGCTGGCCCCCATGCGGCCTCTGGCTGTCCCAGGCCTGGAGGAATGCGGGGACAGGGGGCTGGCAAGACTGCCACATATGGATCTAGTTCACCAAAGGGCTCCCTCCCCAATTAATGTGGACATGTTGGAGCGCTGGCTCACATTGTTCCCGAAGGGAGAGGATGCGGAGATCTCCTTCAGGGTTTTAGGCAGGGGTTACGTATCCCTTTCATGGGTGATAGGTCCCCTCAGGATGCCCCCAATCTTTATCCCTTAGGGGGAGGGAGGAGGTGGCTCCTGCCAGCAATGATAAGGAGGTCTATGCGGGCAGGGTCGTTGGCCCTGTCCCTGTGCCCCCGTTCCGGGGAGCATATTATTGCACTGATGCCATGCCTTTTGGCTGTTCCAATTCGGGCTCGGCATTCGAGCGTTCCTCCATCTTCCTAGAGTGGGCTTTTGTTCGCAGATCAGGGTCCCGGTCTGTAGCCCATTCCCTGGATGATTTTATTCGGGGCTGAACGGGGCTGGGACATGTCCACACGTCTCCTCAACACATTTCAGCCGCTAATGGAGGAACTTGGTGTCCCTTTAGCGCCCGAAAAGACCGAGGGCCCGCCTACACAGCTAATATTCCTGGGGGTGGAGATTGACACGGTAGCACAGGCTTCTAGGTTGCAGCGGGGTAAGGTGTCAAAGCTAGTGGCCCTTATCTCGGACTTGCTGGCCAAGCGCATGGCATTACCGAGGGACCTGCTGGTGCTACATGGTCACCTCAATTTCGCTGGCAGGGTCGTCGCACCGGGCAGGGCATTTGCGCGGCGCTTGTGCGACGCCATGGCAGGCTATCCAGGCCCCACCATAGGGTTAGACTTACCCGGGGTATCAGGGCAGAAGTGCTTGTCTGGCTACTGATCCTGAGGGATTTCAATGGGGTGTCATTTTGGAGGTCTGAGCTCCTGGCTTCCCCTTGCTTTAAGATACAGCCCGATGCCCGGGATTCCTGAGTTATGGGATGTACTTCAATCGGAAGTGGGCCTATGGTGGGTGGCCACCATCCTGGGCAGGCACGGGTCGCCTGCGTGGTCTCACGTATCTGGAATTTTCCCTATACTGGGTGCTTTGATGCTATGGGGCGAGGAGGAGGCCAACTCGGTTGTCCACTTTGGTGTGACAATGCAGCTGTTGTCCACTTTGTCAATGCACAGAGCTCTAAATCGCCCAGGGTTATGGACCCAGTGCGCCAGTTTGCGTTGCGCAGCCTGCGCCTCAACGTTCTTTTCAGGGCTAGGCATGTCCCAGGGGTTACTAATGATATTGCTGATGCTTTGTCCCGCCTGCAGATCTCCCGGTTCCGTGCCTTGGCCCCGGATGCGGAGGAATTTCCCTCGTCACTCCCGGATGGGATATGGAACATCGGCAAGGAGAGGTGAACCGGGCGATTGGCCTGTCACTAGCGCCACGCACGCGTAAGGTGTATCACCACGCATTTAATTCTTTCAGAGCATTCTGTACCCAATTCCAAATGCCAGGAACCTGGCCGATCCCGGTAACCCATGTTCTGCGGTTCATGGTTTACCTGCATGCCCAGGGCTTTGCACCTCGCACCATAGCATCTAAGCTGTCAACGTTGGCTTTTATGGCCAAAGTGGGAGGTCATGTGGACAGCACCACTGACTTCCGTGTGAGACATGTTTTGGAGGGGTGGGTGCGCGCGCGTGGGCGTTGCCCGGACGACCGCCACCCGATTTCCCCAGGGGTTTTTACCCAATTGGCCCGGGGCTGGCCTGGCCTCTGTTTTGATAAGATGAGGCAGCCCATTTTATGCGGCTACAACGGTCGCCTTTTTTGGAGCGCTCCGCATCGGCGAGCTTGAGATGCTGTATAAGGCGGATGCAAGTCGTGGACAGCAGCACTCACTTCCGTGTGAGACATGTTTTGGAGGGGTGGGTGCGCGCGCGTGGGCGTTGCCCGGACGACCGCCACCCAATTTCCCCAGGGGTTTTTACCCAATTGGCCCGGGGCTGGCCTTGCCTCTGTTTTGATAAGATGAGGCAGCCCAATTCATGCGGCTACAACGGTGGCCTTTTTTAGAGTGCTCCGCATCGGCGAGCTTGAGATGCTGTATAAGGCGGATGCAAGTCGTAGGGCACTGGAACTCGAAGATGTCTGAGTGAACAATATTCGGCTCAGTTGGGGATACACTCCTCTAAAACGTATCAGCACGGCGTAGGCAGTGGAGTAGACTGCTACGATGTTCCTCGGCAGACATCTGTCCGGTTGGTGCCCTACAGGATTTCCTTGCACTGTATGGCACGCACCATGGCCCATTTTTCTGTCACCAAGATGGGTCTCCCCTTACTAAATTTCAATTTTGGAAGGTGATGGGCAAAGCGCTGGCCAGTGTGGGCCTCCCAGGCGCCCGCTATGGCACTCATTCATTCTGTATAGGGGCGGCCTCACCCGCAGCTGCTTTTGGGTACTCAGGGGCTGACATACGTAGCATGGGACGGTGGGGTTCGCAATGTTTTCAGTTTTATGTGCGCCCACTCCCGCCGCAAGTACCAACCCAGTCACCTTACCTACTTTCCCTCATTTTTCCTTACAGACCCGGGGTGTCGTATTACACCGGTGACAGTATGGCTGGTGGGCCATAGCTACGTGCACAGGGCAGCGCGTTATGCTGCGGCGACAGAGTGGGGACCCCGACTGGGACTTGGTGCATACGCAAGTCTCACATGGCATGGTAAGCCCGGGATGTTATGGCGGGAGCTGCTGCCTTTCCTTTTTTCAGGCCAGAATGCTGACCCGCCTGACATTCTGATCATACACCTGGGGGGCAATGATTTGGGCCAGGTCACCGGCTTGTCGCTGAAGCATGCGATTTGTGAGGACCTCGCCTACCTGCATTACGTCTGGCCCGCCACAACCCTTGTTTGGTCGGACATGGTCCCGCGCCATTCCTACAGAGGGGGTGTTGACCTCCTGGCCCTTGACCGTGCTAGACGCATGGTGAATAGGGCAGTGGCGCGTTTCCTTGTCTACAGGGCTTGGGGGAGGGTCAGTCGTCACCCCGCTATTAGCCTCCAAAGTTATGACTTGTATGCAGGGGATGGGGCCCATCTGTCGCGAGGAGGTGTGGACCTCCTGTTGGGTGATTGGCGAGCAGGCCTGTCGACCGAGCTGACAGTCTGGGGGGGGGCGTCGAGCCTTCTTTGAAGCCCCTCCGTGTGGCGGGTAGCACTGGTAAGGTAAACATTATGACCCACAGGTATCCGGCAAGTTCGCAATTGACTGGACAACACTAGACAGGCATAAGTTGGTTAAACGTTGTCCGGTCAACGACGAACTAGGCGACGGGGTGATGGCTATAGCTAGACAGCATGCATCACCCCGTGATTTTACGGATACGCGTCAGAGGGTGGGGTCATTAGTTAGATATTGACTACGGTCAACAATTTGTTTGTGGTCAACAAACAAATTGATACAAATGGATACATTGTAGCAATTGCCGTTGGCAATTTTGGGTGGTACCTTACCAGTGTTACTTCGGCCTGCTTGCCTTAAGAATTATGATTGGTCAATTACCAATAGAAATTTATAATTCGGACTAGGGCATGAATCAATAAATGTGGCCCAATGCCGTTATCCACTTTCATTGGTGTCTGAGTCCTTTATTGGGGGGTGCGCCTGCAATGCAAGCGTGGCGCCAAAATGGCCGCTGCGCTCTTTGCGGTGGCCCCCCCACAGGACGAAGGCATCCGGGTAGTTAGGGGTGTGGCCAGCTCCCTTATAAAAGGGGTGGCCACGAGGCAGGCGAGCTGCCATTTTGCGAAGCGACGGAGCGGAGAAGTTTTTCCCCTCCACCCCCTCCCTAGTTAACAGTGTGATATTTTGGTCGCTTCGGGGCCGGGTGGGAATTTTTGGCTGGGACCCATATTGGCTTCCGGGTCCTGGTTTTTTCGCCCATCCCACACTGTTGCTATGGTTTGACATAGGGGTTTTTTCTGCTGCTGCTGTTGACTTTGGTCACATGGGCGGGTAGCACTGGTAAGGTAAACATTATGACCCACAGGTATCCGGCAAGTTCGCAATTGACTGGACAACACTAGACAGGCATAAGTTGGTTAAACGTTGTCCGGTCAACGACGAACTAGGCGACGGGGTGATGGCTATAGCTAGACAGCATGCATCACCCCGTGATTTTACGGATACGCGTCAGAGGGTGGGGTCATTAGTTAGATATTGACTACGGTCAACAATTTGTTTGTGGTCAACAAACAAATTGATACAAATGGATACATTGTAGCAATTGCCTTTGGCAATTTTGGGTGGTACCTTACCAGTGTTACTTCGGCCTGCTTGCCTTAAGAATTATGATTGGTCAATTACCAATAGAAATTTATAATTCGGACTAGGGCATGAATCAATAAATGTGGCCCAATGCCGTTATCCACTTTCATTGGTGTCTGAGTCCTTTATTGGGGGGTGCGCCTGCAAAGGAACAAGCAGCTTCAATGTGGGGACACAACTGAAAAACATAAAATGAAAATTAAGTCTTTAATGTACTTTTGAAACATGTAGGTAGGTACTGAATGAGCAATAACTGAGGAAGATGTGTTTGTGGGGGGTGGGGGTCAAAATTTCTAAACTGAAAGACGAACTCAGTTTTCATGGTTTTTGAACCATAGATGTACACTAAATATGAACATCCTACAGAGGAGGGGGTAGTGGGAGGTGGAAGAGCGGGGAGGGGGATGTAGTTGAACATTTGAAAATTGAAGTAGAATCAAAAGTTCCATTAAATATGTTGTGAAATAGAAGATACATAGCAAAACCCAGCATTTTTAGCAGTTTTTTTTTTACAAATTTGAGAAATTTAGCACTTACAACTTTCTAATTACATGTAGTACACAAAAGAACACATGGTTTAGAAGATATAATCGAAAAACTGAGAAAAGTGCTAAATTTTTGCAGTTTTTGCCCCCTTCCCCCAGGTTCCACAAGGAAATTTTGTTGGATAAATTGAGTGTAGCTCCACTGGGCACCAATACACAACATCCCAGAGTTTCATTACTTTGGGAATTTTTGCGAGGTCTAGAGTACATCTTGACTGGGCTATTTAGCAGATGCTTCAATTTGTTGTGTCAACTATGTATGCTTATGTATATTATTAGGTGACCTGCACCCCTCTAAATGGGATATAAATCAAATTGCTGCTGTTGTTGCCTTCATCATTATATTCTTCTTCCTCCTCTTCCTTATATTTGTAATGTTTGGCAAGAAGGAATAAGTCTTCACCTCTACTCTATAGAAGGGGTTCTCAACCTTTTTAAACCAGGGGCCAGGCCATGCTCCCTCAGACAGCTTCAGGGGCCAGATGACCACTTTGCCCTTCCTCCACCACATGAATGACACTTCCTGGTGTGGTGGAGGTGGTGGTGAGCCACATGAAATGGTGCTGTGGGCTGCATCTGGCCCACAGGCCACAGGTTGAAAATCCCCGCTCTATAGTCCATCCAACCAGGGAGCAGAGACTAAGCCATACGCTCCATCTGTTATGATAACAGTTTCACCAGCCTAATGAATAGCTCCTGAGGACTCAATTTCCTGTATCTGCCATTGTCTGTACAACAAAATTTGCCAAACATTTTAGATGAAATTAATTTAGATCAAATTGCAATCTGCTTATGAGGTTTCTTGCAGCCAACAGGGAGAGAACTGTTTGAAGAGGAAAGGCTATTTGTTGCTATTTTGCTTTATTGAGGCACAGAGAAAGAGTTGTGGAAACCAGGTGACCCAGTGTATGATGTATAGATCCTTTCTCTTGATGTCTGACAAAGTGGCTATTAATTTTTAATGTGGTACACATTGGCCTGAATTGTTTCCTTAAAGATTCGTTCTGGCCAGAATATAGGATTGTGTGGGATTTAAATGTCATCTAGAGGAGAATGACAGAACACTTCAAGCTTCCTAGTCCAGAATATTGCAAACTGGTCAAGCATCAAAAGCAAAATGGGGCTAAACTTGGTCAGTCATCAGCCAGTAGAAATGTGATTTATATGACTGGATATGGAAATTTTGTAAGTTATTCTTAGGTTTGTTGAAAAACCATCTTCCACAAAAGCTGCTGCTTGCCTTCTATCGCTGTACTATTGAGAGTGTGATTACTTATGGCTTATGTGTGTGGTATGGGAGTAGTACTCATCGGGATAGGATAATGTTGCACAGAATTATTAAAACAGTGGAGAGTATCATCAGCTGTCTACTCTCTACCTTAATTATCATCACTCCTTTTCTTAAAAGTAGACAACAAGAACTTCAGCAACCTATCTCCTAGATGGTGAACCTTGGCTCTCCAACTATTCTTGGATTTCAATTACCAGAAGCCCAAGTCAGCACACCTACTGATCAGGGCTTCAGGGGAAGTCCAACAACATCTGGAGAGCCAGGTTTGAGGACCACTGTTCTCACCCAAACCATATGAGTCCCACACTAACCACTGAGCCACAATGTCCAAATTTGCCATGGTGTAGGTGAAATATAGGATGGTCAAATGTACCGATGACTGGAAAAATCTTCTTAACTGGTTCCCTCCCTACACCTTAGTTTGCTCTAATAAAGCAATGCTTCTAGGGAGTAATCAAAACCACATGGGTAAGTTCATTGACTCTTAACAACAACCCTGAAAGGTAAGGATGCCAAAATTACCCACAAACACATGCGGTCCTGATGGCCATGGAAAACCTGTTTTTAGTACCATCAGATCTCTCACCATCAAAGAACTCAACTGCTGTAACATTTAAATTTTTTAATTAAAGGTGATAAAAATATTTCAAGTGCAAAGCTTCAAGATAGTCTCAACACTCAAAGGCTTGACAAAGGATTCTGGACCAAAAATGCAGGCAAAAGGTTTAAGACAAGAGCAATTATAGACCAATGCCACCAACAAATATGAAAGCTAGCTACCCTCTGCTGGAACTTAGGGCAAATTAACTTATTCCCCCATTTTTATACCAAAAGTTCCAGTTGCTAGATTCTTCCAGGGAATCTGCCAATCAAGCTTTGGGTTATCCCAAGCTTTCAGGAGGTCAATGGTAAGTTGTTTTCCCCTCCTTTCCTTCAGTTGAAACCATTCCTCCTAATGAACTCTGTACCAAGGAGTGAGCTCAGACCAGCTTTGATTTTTTCATTCCCACAGTGGTCCTGGAGTGCCAACACAAGGAGGCTTGCGAAGAAGGCACAGCAGAGACTGTATTTGTTGAGAACTCTAAGGAAAAACCATCTTCCACAAAAGCTGCTGGTTATGACTTATGTGTGTGGTGTGGGAGTAGTACTCATCAGGATAGGATAATGTTGCACAGAATTATTAAAACAGTGGAGAGTATCATCGGCTGTCCACTCTCCACCATACCTGTCAACCTTCCCGGATTGGCCGGGATTTCACAGTTTCCGGCGCCAATTTGCGCCATTTCCCGCCCCGCGCTGCCGAAACCCCGGAATTTGGCAGCAGGGGAAAGGAGGTACTGCACAGCCCTTCTGCACAGGTTGCCTTCTACACAAGTGGCGTAGCCCCATTCTACGCATGCGTAGAATGGTTTTACGCTTGCGTAGCCCCATTCTATGCATGCATAGAAGGCTACGCCACTTGCGTTGGAGGCTACCTGCGCAGAACCATATGTGCAGGTCCCGTATTTTCCGGAGCCGCGGTTGACAGGTATGCTCTCCACTTTAGAACAAATGTACACCATCAGGTGCCACATAAAAGCATTAGATATAGTAGGAGACCCATCTCATCCTGGCCACTGCTTCTTTGAGCTTCTGCCATCGGGACAGAAATATAGAACAATGAAGGTAAAAATGAGCCGCCTCAAGAACAATTTCTTCTCCAGAGCAATTTTTGGCCGTAAATGGAAACTCTGGACTCTGAAGTCATCTTATCTTATTTTAAAATTTTAATTTTTATAGATTTTAAATTTTTAGGATTTTAGGATTTTAGAATTTTGAAATTTTAAAGTTTTGAAGTTTTTAAATTTTTAAATTGTACTGTATGGTACTATGCTAATTGGTGTTTCTGTAGCTGTTTTAAATTAAGGGGTATGTCTTATTCGAGTTGATATATAGCAACTGAGAGATTTCATTGTTCCCGCAAGGGGACAATGACAATAAAGATTTATCTTTATCTTTATCTATCTTTACTACACAGATGTTAGCTAGCTTCTCATTAGCAGGGGCAGTTTCCTTCTTTCTATCAGTTTGTCCCAGCACAAAACTAGAAGGCCTTATTTTCTATAAGACAACATGAATCAGATCCACCCCCCCCCCCTTTCCCAAAAAAAATTGTTGCCAGATGTGGCAATATACAGTTCTGGTGGCTGAGAGGACCAGAAGGAAAAATAACACTCCAAACTGTAGAGAGAGAGAAAAAAAGCTTTATTAAAAGATCTTTTGCAAAGTCTCTTCTCTCTACACTCCTTCAAGAAATAGGTAAGAGGAAAGAAGACAATCAGTTCAGGAGTACAAGCAGTTTATACATAAAAGTGGCAGGCAGGGTACACAGAAGTAGACATTCCTTTGTTAATATGGATGGATGGCAGTTGAGGGCGGTTTTATAGGTTTTATGGGGTTTTAATGTAATTTTTGGTCAGGGGTTCTTAACTGTGTTTTGTTTGATGTTTTAACTGCTATTTTATATGTTGTTATGCCGCTTTGGGTCTCCCTCGGGAGAGGAAAGCGGGGTATAAATAATGTAATAATAATCTCCATCCGTTCACAGATTTAAGCCAGTTTGATTGCAGGGTCATCTCTGGGCCAACAAGGGACATCTCCTGTCTTGTAAAAGCAGGGATCAGTGAAGGTGGGCCTCAGAGGCAAGGTGGAGGTAGGAGGGGTGAGAGTGACTCTTAACATGTACACAAGTTCAGTGGTGGACTCCAAAAAAAATTACTACCACACTGTGGACGTGGTTGGTGGGTGTGGCCAGGGGGAAAGCCCTGCGTTGCACCCGAATTAGGACTAATTTATTTCAAAACGTGGATGGGCAGGGCCAGCCAGAATTTTTGTTACCGGTTCTGGTGAACTGGTGCAAATCCGCTGGTGCCCACCACTGCACAAGATGGCTGTTCTCAGGCCAGGGTGGCTACATCTTGACCACTTAGAATAGTTTATTTTGGCCACTAGCCTTGCTGGTTGGAGAATTCTTGGAATTACTCTAAAGAAAAAAAGAATGGATCAGATTTAATTAGAACTCTTATGGCTCCTTGTGATATTTTGACAGAACAAGATCTTCATTAGGCTTATTTTCACCTGTGCTTCATGTGAAACCTAGTGGCAAATTAGGAATGAGGGGGTAAGCTCACTCTTCTCTAATTTAATTTAATTTAATTTAATAGTCATATTTATATATATATGCCGCCCACTCAGGTAGAACCCGACTCAGGGCGGCATTACAACAAGTTCTAAAAACACATAAAAACACTTTAAAAGACCCATATCCCACCCACTTTAAAAGACCCATATCCCATCCACTTTAAAAGACCCATATCCCACCCACCCATCCCACCCATTATAAAAAGAAGAAGAGAGAGTTCTTAATTGTTTACATAAGCCAGCAGGCAGGGCCGGTGTTCCCATTAGGACACTAAGAAAGAACACTAAGAAAGTTGTTGCAGGAAGCCTACACACACACACACACACACCCAACACACACACACACCTTGTTTTAGAATGACAGAGAAACTGGTGAAAATCTTTTTGCTTAGTATTGTAAATCAGAGTTCGAGTAGGCCCATTTGAATTAATTAAACTTGTGAAGCAGTTGTCTCACCAAATCTCCATTGATTCCGTGGCCTTAACTCTACTGTGATTTACTATGATAAGTAACAAGGTTTTGCCCAGTGAATGCATTTCCCTTTCCAT
Organism: Bradypodion pumilum; assembly: GCA_035047305.1. Taxonomy (NCBI): domain Eukaryota; kingdom Metazoa; phylum Chordata; class Lepidosauria; order Squamata; family Chamaeleonidae; genus Bradypodion; species Bradypodion pumilum. The sequence continues at coordinate 33,826,455 of JAWDJD010000010.1, forward strand.
CTTGTACCAGAATCAAGTTTAAACTTTCTTCCAAATGCGGCTTGTGACCGCGCAAGTATATGAGATAAATTAATGAAACTGGGAAATGCAAGCTCCATCACAACTATATGGATACTTGGGATTTTATCACTGCCCATCCATTTCGTAGGCATGGTAATTTTGAACAATTCCTTAGCAGCCACTCACTATTAATGTGCTGGGCATTCAGTTCTGGCATCCCTCAAAATTCCTCAGATGTTTTACTGCAAGAGAAGGTCCCAGGTGTCCTCTGAGTGCTTCGGAGAGACAAATTTCAGAGCCAAGTTTTATTCTCAAGCAGGATCTAGAGCAGCAGATGTCTAAGCTCATATTAAATGCATGCAAGGAAGAAGAGGCAGGCAAGGTTTACTATCTTCTTTCCCCCCAGCACATGTCAAATTGGTTTAGAAATCTACTGAGCTGTGGAGGAGCCAGAATGAATGTGGACTATTCCAGTGGTGGGCTCAAAAAAAAAATTACTACCACCACTGTGGCCGTGGTATGGTGGGCATGGCCAGGGTGAAAGCCCTGGGTTGCACCCAAATTAGGACTACTTCATTTCAAAACTTGGATGGGTGGGGCCAGCCAGAATTTCTGCTACCGGTTCTGGTGAACTAGTGTGAACCTGCTGATTGCCACCACTGGACTATTCCCTCCCTTCTTGAGGGCACTGGAAACCTCACAGCAGAACAAAACAATGTTGTATTCCTTGAGAAATGTAAAATTCTCAAAGGGGACTGATCAGAGCTTAGAAAGACTATGAACTGGCTATAGGTCCCAAGCATTCCCCAATGCACCATAGGCAATGGCCATGCTAGTTGGGGAACTCTAATCCCCGGTGTAATTATCTGAAGCTATGACAATGGTATTGCCATGAGGAAAACTGCATTTCTCAAAAGAAATAGCTCACACACACACCAGCTCTGCTATGTGATACATCTGGACCCAGAGAGTGACAGCTATGAGAGATCTCCCTTCTTCTCAGCCTCTGTTCATGGGTTCACAACTGCATCCGACAGTGGTGTTTAGAGGAAGGAAGGGACTTGGGGGTTTGGGGACTTGCTGGGTAGGCAGATGTGGTTTGGTAAGCCTGGAATTTCTCTCCCCAGATAGAGGTAGTCAGAGATACCAGAGGTAGTCAAAGATACTGGCAGCCCCCATGTGAGGATTGTCTAGCTTCAAAACCTCCACATCACATCTCTCAGGTGCTCCATTTCCTTTCATCCCAGCATACCTAAATCTCAAATCCCATTGCTTATTTTAGCTATGTAAAGTCTCCAGGGTTGTGTTTTTGTTTTTTCTCCAGCTCATTAAAACGATCCCCACATGTGCATTGACTTACTTGTGAGGCATGTTTTACAGATGTGTGTATAGTTAAGAGTTCCTTTGAAAAACTCATAGCCCCATTAACCTCTTTCTACCCCTCCCAAGGCAACTTGTCTTTCCATGGGGATGGATTTGAAGGTGTTTTAAGAACACAGTGTTTGGCTTACATCGCAGGGTCATGGTGAAGTCATCATGAGTTTGTGATGAATCCAGAAGTGTGCCCATAATGGCATGTAGCCATGTTGCTCTGTGGATTACTTCTGTTTATAGTTGTAGAAGAGGCTGGCTGCCATGCGAATTTCTCTGTTTTTTTGGCAGAGTTTCCAAGAAACTGAATCAATTTGGAAGAAAAGGTTCAACAATGTGGGTAGTAAAGTTCACACTAACATCCAGGGCAAATTCACTAAGCTGCCTTATTTTGTGTGTGTGGAGGCAATGCTGTTTTTGTGACAAGAGTGCTGACACTTTGTTTTATTTTACTCTGTTTTGCTTTTGTTGGTATGTTTGTGTATATACTGCTTCTCTGGTGAAAGTTTCATCACTCTGCATGGTGTAGACCAGAGGTCCCCAACCTAATGCCCGTGGGCTGGATCTGGCCCATGGCAGCATTTCATGTGGCCCCCCACACCTCCAAGAACATTGATGAAACAAAATGGCCACCTCTTTGAAGCTGTTTGGACAAAATGACCAAACCCCCCTCCCCATCATGTAGGCAGGGCAAAATAAACATCCAGCCCTCAAAACTGACTGAGAGAGTGTGACCCAGCCCCCAGCTTGAAAAGGTTGGGAATCCCCAATTTAGACACAATGAAATATCATAGAAAACATAAAACAAACACTCCCATACAGCAATGATTATGCATTAATAAAACATTCATGTTTACAAACCTGTGGGTCCTGAGAACCCAGACATACAATTATTGTGAGGGGGAAAGATCTTCCTAAGTCTTCTTGCATAATTCTGTTTTTAAATATATATATATTTTTGGGGGGGAATCAAGAGAGGGGGCCAGATACATCTCCATCAACAATATATTCCCAAATAAGTGGGTTGATGCTAAAATGGATTTTTTCTGATTTTTTTCCTGTTCTTCCACATCAGGCTAAACGTAAAACTTGCAAAATGAAGCCACCAGTTCCCTTCACCCTACCTAGTGAGAAAGATTAGCTGGCAACACAAGGTTGCTGTCACACCGATTGTGGTCCAAAAATACCAGCATCTTCGAGGAGGTTCTTTTTGTGTACTTACTTTGCCATTCTCCATGTAGACACCTGAAGCTGCATGACCTGGGAGGACTGTGTGATATGTTCAGTAGATCTTTGGGAGAGATGCTCTGAGAGGTGACAAGGTCCCAAACCTTTTAGGGTCTTTGTAAGTTAACGCTAATAGCTTATACTTGATGTGGTGAGCCATAGGGATCTAGTGGAGAATTGATTTCCCTATTGGTATATGTAATATTTACTTCAGGACAGCTATTTCTCTTAGCACACCCTGAGTCACTGTATTGCTTTTAGCAGAGGAAGCAGAAATCTGAACCCCAAAGCATTTATCAAGTGCTGAGTTACTTGGATGGATATGGAGTTATTTCTGCCCCACACATGCTCACATCTGCACTGCTCAACTGGATGCAAAGGTGTTTCCTCCTCCCCCTTTAATGTACCTAAGTAATTAGCTGTACACTGTGGAAAAGGACTCTCAAAGGTAGGAATTTGTATTTACTCTGTGTATGGTTAATGTATGTGGCAACTTGAGATTTTCACAGCTGAAAAGCATCCTAGGATGGCAGCCTATGGAAGAATAACTTGGAGAAACGTTAGGAGATGCTAGTATGTCAGGAAGAGGTTAGAAGGATGAGGAAGGAGGATTGAGGCACTAGCTCAGAGGCTGTATGGAGACAAATAGGAATCTTTGAAAGTCAGGGAAGTGGGCTGCAAGACAAAGACCTTTGTGTTAGGGGCTAACCTGGCTTCCCATAGGAGGGAGTTGCACAGCTTGGGAACAGCAACAGCGAAAGCAAAGGCCTACTATATCTCTGATATTTAAAAACATGGCTTTTATCTAGCAGTGAAGGGCATAAGGCTTCTGTTCTCATACTTACTTAGTCTAGATCAGGGGTCAGCAAACATGGTTCTCCAGGTGTTCTTGGACTTCAATTCCCAGAAGCCCAAGTCTCAACTCCTGCTGATCAGGGCTTCTAGGAATTGAAGTTCAAGAACATCTGGAGAGCCAAGTTTGAGGAACCCTGGTCTAGAGCATCATTTTACACCTGTGCTCCTTCACAGATATTAGGGTAATAAATAAAGCCTCCGATGAAAAGGAGCTGGAGGGCAGTGGCTCAGCATTAGGAAACAAGCTTGGCACACAGAATATCCAAAATCAAATCTATGCCATTTTTACTTAAAGGCTTTTATTAGTTACAGGAAAACCCCTCCTGGATATTGAAGTTGGTTGTTTGGTTGTTTGGTTGATTGGTGCCATTTTTGTATCACCCAATCCACTACTCTGGGCAGTCAAATAACAAAACAGTAGACCCATTCATCCCCACCCCAAGACCCAACAGCCCACAATCAAACTATATGGACAGGAGAGCTATGTGTATTTATCTCCCTCTCCCTTCAAAATCTCAAAATTTTCTGAACAAGACTTTAGAATAAATGAAAATGTAAATGTTTTAACTTTAGCCAGCCCAATTTTTCAGATACTGTGTTTCATGCCATTCAGTGCATGCAGAAGATATTGGCTAAACTGCAATTCATGTAAATTGTGTGGCATATGGCTGATGACATCATCAGTCTTATGCTGATGAATTTACATGAACAGGATGTCTGCCTTTGGCTTGTTTGTGTTTTCATGAATGAGAAAGAGAAATTGTATCCCCACCCCCCCCACCCCATGTTCATCTGCAAGACAAGTTATCTTCTGCTTTTCATGAGCTCTCTTGTATTTCCAAGAATCATTTTTGTGCAAATTACATACGTTCAAAATAATTAAATTTCTTTTAAAAAGTCTACATTTTTTGTGGAACTACAAAGCACTAGTGACTTGTTTCTTGGATTTTTCAGAATTAGAAGCACTGGATAAGATCTTTGAACACCTTTTCATTGGTTAGTCAGCCCCATCTGCTTGCTGTAGCAAAAGACTGCTGTTTTACCCAAAAGCATTTTGTGCAAATTAGGGAAACTTTGATGAGGAGGGACATATTTTACTAGATATGTCAGCCTGATTGAATAGATGTGATTTTGAAAGTATTCTTCATATTCTTAGCCAAAGTGGAGATGTGGAAAAAATAATAGAAGGTGGACATTGACCATAGTGATTGATTATTCTTTGGTTCATCTCCTTGCTTAGGTCCTGAACCAAAGCCCCTCGAGGACAATGTGACTCTTTCTATTGACTTCAGTGGGCTTAGGATCAGGCCCTTAATGCACAGCTGCTCTCATGCAGATGCCATTCATTCCATGCATGTTGTAATGTCAAAAGTGTTGAGAAATTATGAATGCCCAGAAACTAGGTGACAAACACAGTGAAGTTTTATCTTGGCTATGCCATTACCTTGAGCACTGTGTGTGAGGAGTCACTTTATCTCTCTTCTTATATACCAGGGGGACATATATCTCCAGTTCCTCAAGATCAAGGATTTGGAGCAAGGTGAACAACCATTCTAAAATGTCTTGGGCATACTGCAAGGATGAGATAAATTTATCATCTCCTTCTCTCTCTCCCCCCCCCCCCTCCAGTAAATGCAGAACTTGTAATTTTCTTTATGAGACCACTTAGGAAGCCAGTTATCTGTATCCTGGGGAATTTAATCATACCTCTTAATATATTCGGACAACTGAGGAACCAGACAAGTAATACAATTCTCAATGCCAGTTAAAAGGATATTATAGCTGAGTAAGCAGTTGCATATACATTAAAGTGTGATAGCAAGACTCTGCTGATCTTCAGTCATTCCCAGAAAATGTGGTTCAGTCACACAGTTGGGACCGACTCTTTGCGACCCCATGGACCACAGCACATTGTCTGTCATCCGTCATTCTCCAAAGTCTGTCCAGATGCATGCTCACTATGTCAGCAATGCTATCTAGCATCTCATGCACTGCCGGCCATTTTTCTTTTTGCCTTAGATCTTTCCTAGTATCAGGGCCTTCTCCAGTGAGTCCTCTCTTCTCATTTGATGGCCAAAGCATTAGAGCTTCAGCTTCAATATCTGTCCAAGAAGCAGTCAGGGTTGATCTCCTTGCAGTCTCTCAAAAGTCTTCCCCAGCACCACTATTTGATTGGTGTCTGTTCTTCTACACTCAGCCTTCCTTATGGTCCAACTCTCACAGCTGTACACTGGGAAGACCATTGCTTTAACAATACAGACTTTTGTTGGCAGGATGATGTCTGTACTTTTTATTATGCTGTCTGTGTTTGCTATAGCTTTTCTCCCAAGGAGTAAGCTACTTTTTATTTTATGGGCCCAGAAGATGCATGGGTCTTAATATTCAAAAATATATTCACAAGTATTTAAACAGGAAAGAGGGGATGTACAGAAGGAATGTACTGAAATACTGCTTCTGCTTCTTCCATGCCTGGGCCAGAGATGAAACTGCCAAAATGAAGCCACCTTTGGGGAGTTTCATTCTCTAGTTCCTTTTGCCTGACCTAGTATGAGAAAGATTAGATGGCACAAGGTGACCATTGCCTGGGGTGTGCCTGATTGTGGGTCAAAAATATCACAATCATTGAGGAGGATCTTTCTCTGTACCCCTGAAATGCTGCTTATAAAATAACATCTCTTGTAAGATGGTAATGCAGCAAGCATAAGCTTTGCCTGAAAACAAAGAAAGCTTAGGTCGCCGTTATTTGAAAGCCAGTCGTATCCAGTGATGCACTCTTAAAAAAATTGCTACCCACGCTGTGGGTGTGGCTAACTGTGGGTGTGGCTATCTGTGGGCATGGCTCCACCCCCACCCACCCCAAAAAAAGGGGGGGAAGAAACCTACCTTGTTCTCTTGCTTCACCCATTGTCCCGGAGATGAGGAGGAGGTGCTGGTGGGTCAGCCCCTCACCGTCCGGGCACACTTTCATCGGTGGCACTGCTGGGAGGTGAGCAGGGCAGGTTGGTGGGCTGGCAGCCTCCCCCTCTCAGCAGTGCCAGCAACACTTCCCATTCACCTCACCCAGCCAGGGCTGAAGGTACGCTTTCACCTCTGCACTTCCCACATGCCTTCTGCCCTGGGTGAGGTGAATGGGAAGCGTTTCCAGAGGTGCTGGGAGGGGGAGGCCACTAGCCCACCACCCTGCCCCACCCACCTTCCAGCAGCGCTTGCGGTGGCTACTCTTCCTCCTCCTCTTCTTCCTGGCTCCTGGTCTCGTCCGGAGTGTGGGGAGAGGGGGAGGAGGTGGGCATGGCGTGGCCAGTCAATTCTGCTACCAGTCTGGTCGGACAGGACTGGCTTCAGTACATCACTGGTCATATCCAACTCTAGGATTCAGTGCTCATCTCTGTTTATAGCCAAAGAGCCAGTGCTGTCTGCATCTGCAGACATTTCCATGGACATGTGGCAGGCATGTCTCAACACCGGAATGTGCATAACACTGTTTACCTTTCCACCAAAGTAGTCCCTATTTATCTACTTGCAATTTCTTGCTTTCGAACTGCTAGGTTGGCAGGAGCTGAGAAAGTGACAGAAGCTCACTCTGGGAATCAAACTCTGACCTTCCAGTCAGCGAGTTCAGTGTCTTAACCACTTGAGCCACCTCTTGCTTAAATAACTATTGCTCCCCACTCCAGACATGCACATGCTCATTTGGTTGAGAGATCAATCAATATTTAAATCACATAGGATCCATCCACTATATTTATTTAGCCTGGTGGCTGAGATAGAAGCACATTGACTTCAACCTGAGTCGTGCTTAGAGACAGCAAGAAGCAGTGTCTCTTCCCTGGCATTTCCAAGTATAGAAATTAGAAGAAGCATTTGCAAAAATTAAAATAAAAAATGCATTCAACAGGAGAGTTTCTCCAGATAAGGAACCCCAGTCCCTATGGGAAGATCCTCCTTCTTGTATTAGATGAGGACCTCATAGGTACAGACGTATTCTGCATCTCCAGGACTGGTGGACAAAATTGTTCAGTCTGAGCAGGAAGGCCTTTTGAAAGAACTGCCATGTACTAAAGAGTTTGCTGGAAGGCAGAGACGAGAAGGAAAGCGACTGAGGGTGACCATATTGCCAGTGCTCTAAATTATAGGGAAGGAGGATGCGCATAAAAGTACGGAATGGGGAGGAGAGGGAAGATGAGAGCCGAAAGAAGAATTGCCATTGTTTTACCAAACAGATGGGAGAGTTCAAGGGATCAGAAAAAGGCTATTATTATCTCGACTCGACGGTGACAAGGCATAAAAAGAATGGGATAGTTTCCCCTATCTTTACCTGTGTGTGGAACTTAGACAGAATGCATTTTAGAAAGACACAGGAGAGAAAGAAGTGTGATAGAAGGGAGGGAGGGAGGAACTTAAAAGCTAACAAGCAGGGGGATTATCTCTGCAGCAGGACCTTCTTTTCTTCTTTCTGTTCTGTTATCCGGGAGCTTTTGGCTTCCAAGAAGAGGAAAGGGGGTGGGAAGGAGAACACTCCCAAGTCTTTTGTTCTGAACACAGCTGAAAGTCAACTATGTGTGCTGCTGACCACATTCTGCTCAGTGCTTATGTTCTTCAGATGCCAACAGAGTTGATGTGGAGCTGAGTAGGCTCAGACACTGACAGATTACAATGGTTTGCCATGAAATGTAAGGGGGAGGTGGCGGACTACACAGGAAAAAGGGAGAGGAAAAATGTGTACATAAGAGGAAGAATTGAGTTATTTGACTGTAGTTGACTCTGAGGCGTATACTATGGTATAGGTAGTAGGTGGTGAGAAACTGAGATTTTTTAGGGACCTAAACAGGGTCTCAGATCCCATCAAGGAAGAGTCTTAACAGTTGTACATGGATGGATGAATGGATGGATGGATGGATGGATAGATGAAGCAACAGCAGCTGGTGAGAAAGCTCCCTTCTGTAGGACCAAACAAGACATTATAAAAGACATTCCACTTTAAGTGATAGATTACTTTGGAAGGTGCCACAAAACCTCAGTTTGTTTCTATTTTAATATGCTATAACATGGCCCAGGATGAGATGGTTAGACAGCACTATTGATGCAGTGGCCGTAGATCTGGACAGACTACGGAGGATGGCAGATGAAAGAGGAGCTTGGCGTGCTGTGGTCCATGGGGTCGCAAAGGGTCAGACTCGACTGTGTGACTGAACAACAACAACAAGGTCCCTAGAATTGGTGGCCAAGTCTGCAGGGTTTTGTTTTCTTCCATCCTAATCTGCCCCCTTCTTTTGTGCCCGTGTCTTTTGGATTTTATGCCTGAGGACATGGAAGTCTTATTGTAGGGGTGGAGCATGGGGAACGATGCTGAGTTAGCTGGTTAAAATACTATGGATAAATAAATGCATGGCAAAAAGGAGGAGCACAAGAACAAACGATGGCTTGCTGGTGGCTCATATTTATGGGATGGCTGGAACGATTACATCTCCAGAAGGTGGCAGCTAGGTGAGCATGAGTTTTGAAAGCTATATCTGCTTTTCTGGCTATGTTTCTGTCAGCCTGTTACAAGGGGACTGAAGATGATGAATACCAATAGGTTGGCTGCTGTCAAGGCTAAGGCTGCTTGATTCATTTCCAGAAGAAAGCAAAGACTGTGTTTTTCACCTCCTGGGCAGTATAACCAAAAGGAACCACGAGACCTTTTAATCTTAGCCTGCCTTCTGCTTTGCTCGCACACCCTGTTATGTGGTCGAGAAGCAGAAAAGTCCATGGGTAATGCCTTAAAAAAGTGAAGTAATTTTTTTAAAAAATCCACATGGAAACAAAGGTTTCCACATAGCATCGCTGATCCTTTAGAAAGAAAACCAAATGCAATCTTCACCTAATTTTTTTCTCAGCACCAACGAAGCAAAGTAGTGCACTTTTCCCTGCAACCTTGAAGACCAAATGATTGATACATAATATAGCGTGCTGTCTTGTACTGAGTTTGAACACAGATCCAATTACTGAAGCATTTGTTCATTGCCTCTCCATCCATCAGGGTTCCTCAGATGATTAACAATAGATTAAAATAATCACGAAGAGATTGAAAGCATGTTAAAACAGATTTAACACATTTGAAAAACATCAGTCAGTATTGTCTACACCAGGGATGGGGGAAAGCACAAAGACTCAAATGCAGCCACCAACATTCCCATTTCCTCATCAGTAGAGTAATCATCATCATCATCATCCTCTTCTTCTTTTGAAAATATGGGGAGGATTTATGTTTTGCCCCCTGGGCTAAATGTGTTTAGCCCATACAGAGGCAGAAGAATTCAGTCTACCAACCCTCTTCATTGAAGTCTTTTCTGCCTCCTTTAACATTTGCCCCTTGTCTCACAGGAGGGAAATGAAAATTAATCTACAGTCAGTAATCTGCTCACCTCCCATCCTGTTCCTTCAGTTCTTATTTATTTCTGACAGGCATCATGTAGCAAATTCCTAATTTGACGAGCTAGATATATCCTTCAGATGAAAAAGAAATGGGAGAAAGAAGGGATGAGCAAATGAAAAGGAAGAGAGAGGGAGAGTGGAGAGATAATGTATGGCTCCAATTTATTTACTGCTTCTATATTTCCTGAACACTCTAGTGGTAATGCGCAAAAAGTAAAAAAAAATATTCCCCCATCAGGAAGGAAGGAAGAGGATAAATTGGTGGAGAACCTATATGCCTGCCACCATAATTCTTGTGCAGGCATCTCCCCAACATGCAGACATTGAACTGATGGTAGTGGCAGAGGGAAGAGCAGGATTTTTCCTTCCAGCTGACTGAAATCACTTGATGCTGATCACATTCTGGCCAGCCTAAAACCATCCTGCTACCTTGGATAAATAGCAAGAAACCATTCCTTTCCTTATTCAGAAGCCAACAAACAGGTAGTTGAACCTTTGCTCAACACTGCTGATAGGAGACTGTCTTCTATAGGAGCTCCCTGAGGTGTGCCTAAGTGTGCAAGGCCAGCTTTCTATTGCCAGCATCTGCTACTCAAGACAAACAGCTCATTTCACCTAACGGTAGGGCCTCTTTTGGTAAGAAGAGGATATGCCTGCTTGATCAGTCTCATTCTCCCCTTAAGGCTCTTTCTACCATCTCAGGAGACTACCCCATTCTACTTCATCTTTAGGTTGGACCTGATCTTTGGTGTCCACTGTTGTTTCTATCCTGGGATGAAGGCCATGAGAGCTACCTAAAAAGTGGTGATTCCTGATGCCTTCCTATTTGAAGGTCCTCTCTTCAGTGACTTCACACTGCAGTCTGGAATATTGGCAGGATATTTCTGGCATTATAAAGGCTGAATATCAGGATGTCTCTGAGATGAAGGAAGCCTTGGTCTATCCCCATCAGAGCTGCATTTTTTCCTAGCAGTAGGGAAATGATGAAATCTGGAGTTAGTACAGCATCTCTTACCACTAGTAGTTTTTTTTTTAAACTCCTGTCTCTGTTTCTTTCTCTCTCTTTCTCTTTCCCAAGTACATTTATTCAGTGTGAGCTTCTTTCTCAGGTTGGCTTCCTCCTCACTCCCCAACCAGACAGATGCAGCCTGCTTGGCAAACAATGAGCTGAGCAAGGCTGCTAAATAAAGCTGACATGCTTCGTACTCTGAGAGCTAAGAAAGTCTGAAAGACACTGTGTGCTGCTTGGAGCTATGGACTGATAACTACTTTCTAGTTTTCTGTAGATCTCAAGTAGAGTGGTGTTTTCCTCTTGCTACCACCTATGCTTTTCCTTGCTTTTCTTCCCACATCACCCGTTTTTCTCTTGCATCTCTTCAGCTCTCCTTCACATATTCCCTTCTGCTGCTGCTGTATCCGAATCCAAATATTGATGATTCTCATGGTGATCAGCCATGAAGACTGTCCTGAGACTATAATGTAGTGGCCTTTCATCTGTCTTCCACATCGCAGCTTGATACCCATACCACTGATCCAATTCCACGAGTCACTTTCTGGCCCTGAGCCCTGTTGGCACACAAAGTCCTTATTAGCCAGTATTGATGAAGCTGCTGCCCTCCATCAAGATGGATTCAAGTGGGATTTCATCCACTTGGGAACCTTCCCTGTGGACATGGCCACCCAAGGCCATTAGCCCTTAGGGTTTTCAGGTTAGTTAGCTTGACACTCAGCGGTGAGTCACTGGCAGTATGGTATACCATATTACTATAGCAGGATAACCTGGTATACCATATTACTATAGCAGGATAACCTGGTCAGAGTTATACATATTCCATGGGTGTGTCAATTGTTTCTATGTCATTCTGTGATTGTTGTCTCTGACTTTCAGTATCATGGGAGGATCTGTGGGGAGAGGGGTAGGCTACCCGATCAATGATCTCTTGGGAAACAGAGCAACACAAGTAAAAACTGGAATAATCATTTGCAGTTGCAGCTACCAGCTCCTCCTTCTTATCCTTTGACATTTGTCTGGGATAGATGCACCTGCAGTTTTGCAATGGGAGGTGACCCCTGCCCGCTGGTTTGTATAAATTAAAATCCTCCCTCTCTTTTAAGGACAGGGTGAGTGGGTCTTTTAAGACTGATGGTTTTATAATTGATTTTAAATGGTTTTTAGTATGCTTCTTTGTCTGTGTTTTGTCTGTTAGCTGCCCGGAGTTGCTTCTGCAAGAGGGCGGCAATACAAGTGTGAATAAATAAATAAATAAAATATGAGAAAGTGTGGAGAGGAAAAGAACTCAAAATTTATTTTATTTCAGTTGAGTTGTGCTTCATTTTGTTAGTTGGATGTCCATCTCTTGGCCCTTGTCTCAATGGAGTTGCAACACAGTTAAGCCCATGCCAGTAAAATTTGTTGCCCATTAACTGTCCTGCTGTGTTATATTCTGTAAAGCTGTGCCTTTAACAATGTATCTGTGCCATGTGTTATCAATATAACCTTTCTGTGTGCAACATTATAACCATCAGCTGTATCAATGTAAACCTAATAAGGGGACGCGAGCTAGTGACCACCAGAGGGCAGTAGTGAGCGTCCAGCTCCCATGGATCATATTCACCTGGTTCAGCAGCGCGGGAAGATTCCCCGCCACCTCTTCACCCGGTCAAGAAGGGCGTGACCTTCTATGACGTCACGCAGGCAGCAACCAATAGTCTGTCGACGAGCCACATTCAAATGTATAGCCAGCTGTATATATTGAGCTACTCATCCGCCATTACCACATGTTCCTCCGGATCATCATGCAATAAACCTGTGTTAAGCCAACCCTTCGGCTGTTTCGTTGTCTTTGGTCCCTTACACTAAATTGGCGACGAAGGTGGGATATGGCAGCCCACGGGACCAAGACATGCGCGGGTTTCGAAATCAGGAAACCGGGCGACTGGGAGATCTTCGAGATGGACTTCCAGGCCGCACTGATCGAGTCTGAAGTCACGGAAGAGGCGAAGAAAATGGCCATCTTCACCAGGATGCTCGGACAAGAAACAAAAAGGACCTTGGTGGACCTGATTGCACCGAGGAGGGTGAGCGAATTCAAGGCCAAGGAACTCATGCAGATGCTGCGTGAGCACGTCCGGCCTGCCACGGCGATGTTTCCCACTCGGAGTGCGTTTTGGAGGCGAGTCCAAGCACCCGGGGAGACAGTCGCCGCATTCGTGGCGGCCCTGAGGCTGGCGGCCGGCCCGTGCAAATGGGAGAATGCCGAAATCACCCTCCGGGACTGTGTGCTGTGCGGCCTGAACGACGCCGAAACCCAGCGCACATTAATGAACCAAGAGCCACCTCCCATGTTGCAGGAGGTCGTCCGAGCGGCCCAAGCCGCAGAAGCTACGAAGGCCGGGGTCCAAGAACTGCAGGACTGGCGGCCGAAGTCGAGCAAGGCAGAGACTCCAGTACAGGCGGCCCGGTGAACTTCGAGGTCGTCCACAGAGAGCAGCGATGACGAGGACGTCCGGAGGGTCCGGAAGGAGAGCCGGCGATGCGATGGCTGTGGAGCGGCCCACGACCGCGTAAAGTGCCCTTTCCAGAAGGCCGAGTGCCACAACTGCGGCCGCCGCGGGCACATCGCCAAGGTGTGCAGGAAGAAGCGCGAGACCCGGAGGAGCTCCGCAGACCGTTCCGCGGGACAAGACCGCCCAACGAGACCCAAGGTCAGCACCCAGGCCACGCGGAAGCAGGACGGCGTGGGCCGCATCTCCGATGGCAGCGAGGACGACACCCCAGTGTTCAGCGTGTCTACAGGACACCCCCGCTACTTTGTTGAGGTACTAGTCCAAGGGGTTCCCATTAGGATGGAAATTGACTCGGGGTCCTCATATTCAATCATCTCCCAGAGGGAGTTTTTGGGAATTGCCCCCCACAAGCGGCCCAAGCTCAAAGCATTGAGGTCCACACTACGGGACGTGCAAGGGAACAGTATTCCAGTGTTGGGGGTTGGAGAATTTCAGGTCAAATTCAAGGAGCACGCCGCATCCCTTCCCCTAGTCGTGCTCAAAGGGGGAGGTTGCAGCCTCCTCGGGACTCAATGGTTCCAGCCCCTGGGGTTGTTTATTGGGGGGGTGCACGCCATTGGAATGCACGCCGTTGGGACTGATCCAATTCAGGAGGTGTGCGAGGCGCACCCCGAAGTTTTCAAAAAAGGACTGGGGAAATTCAAGGGGCCCCCAGTGACTTTCGACCTGGACCCAGAGGTCCGCCCAATTCGCCTTAAACCACGCAGGGTGCCGTTCGCACTTAAGGACAAGATAGAGGCGGAACTGGACAAGTTGGTGGGCCAGGGGATCCTTGTGCCTGTAGATTCTGCGGAGTGGGAAACTCCGATTGTAACCGCACTAAAGGCCAATGGGGAGGTCCGCATATGCGCCGACTACAAGTGCACCATCAAAAAGGTGATCCGCCAGAATGCATATCCGGTGCCGGTAGTCAGCCATCTGCTGGCCAGGTTACACGGGGGGAAGTGTTTCGCTAAGCTCGACTTAGCACAGGCCTACCAGCAGCTTACGGTGTCCCCTGCCGCAGCTGCTGCGCAGACCATAGTCACCCATAAGGGGGCGTTCCAGGTGACGCGCCTCCAATTCGGCATGAATTCGGCGCCAGGAATTTTCCAGTCACTCGTGGAACGCCTCCTGAAGGGACTGGAGGGGGTGTTGCCTTATTTTGATGACATGTTAATAACGGGGGGGGGGAGTCGGGCTGAATTGGCCAAGAGGTTGGGGAAGGTCCTGACAATATTCGAAAAGGCGGGGCTGAGGTTGCGAAAGGACAAATGCGTCTTCTTCGCAACCGAGGTTGAGTTCCTAGGGTTTTGTGTGACTCCTGAGGGAATAAAACCATCCAAGTCCAAGGTGGCAGCCATTAAGAAAGCCCCCCGCCCCACCTCCAAGCCCGAGTTGCAGTCGTTCCTAGGGCTGCTCAACTTTTACCACTCCTTCCTCCCCCGAAAGGCAGCGGTGGCTGAGCCGCTACACAAACTGCTAAAGAAAGACCAGGCATGGAAGTGGGGCGATGACCAAGAAAGGGCATTTAGCGAGCTAAAAAGCCTCCTGGCGTCCGACGCCATACTGACCCATTTCAACCCCAAACGCCCAGTAGTTCTGACCTGTGATGCATCTCCAGTGGGGGTGGGGGCGGTGCTGTGCCACGTGTTGGAAAACGGGAGGGAGGCCCCGATAGCATTTTACTCCAGGTCCCTGTCCCAAGCGGAGAGAAACTACGCACAGACAGACAGGGAGGCACTAGCAATAGTCGCGGGGACGAAAAAATTTCACGATTTTCTGTATGGCCGCCCCTTCACCATTGTGACGGACCACAAGCCCCTGCTAGGCATCTTTACCGCAGATAAGCCCACCCCTCAGATCCTGTCCCCGAGGATGCTCAGGTGGGCCATTTTTCTCAACGCGTATCAGCACGCGTTGGTCTACCGGCCCGGGAAAGAGATCAGCCATGCGGACGCCCTATCTAGGTCTCCCCTTCCCCTAACGCCCAGCCAGGTGAGCAAGGGGGAGTGGGACCATCAGGTTCTCATGATAGAGGTGCTGGATTCGCCCCCCGTAGTGCCCGCCGACATTGCCAAAGCGACAGAGAAGGACAAGACGTTAGCGGCAGTTAGCTCCTGGGTGCAGAAAGGGTGGCCGGCGTCCTCTCCAGCGGAGGAGTTCGCACCATTTTTCAGAAAAAAGCTAGAACTGTCCCTAGAGAGGGGGTGCCTCTTGTGGGGGCAGTGGGTGGTGATTCCCACTTCCCTTCGGCCGCGGGTACTCAAACTGCTGCACGTCAGCCACCCCGGTATCGTGCGATCCAAGGCGCTGGCCCGGAGTTACTTCTGGTGGCCCCAGCTGGACGCCGACATCGAACACATGGTCGGCACTTGTGATAGTTGCCAATGCTCCAGACCAGAGGAGGCCCGCCTTCCCCACAGGGAATGGGACGCGGCTAAGGGGCCGTGGTCCCGGGTGCACGTTGATTTCGCGGGCCCGTTCAGAGGCACCCTGTTCCTTCTTGTAGTGGACGCCTTCTCCAAGTGGTTGGAGGTTATCCCAGTCACGAGCACCTCCTCGGCCCAGACCATTAGGCACTTGCGGAGGCTCTTTTCCACGTTCGGCATACCTGACACGTTAATTAGCGACAATGCTAGTTGTTTCACGTCCTCCGAGTTTAGGGCATTCATGGAGATCAACGCCGTTCGGCACATCACCTCCGCCCCTTTTCACCCGGCCACCAATGGCCAAGTAGAAGGACGCGTTGCGGCGCATGGGCCCCGGGGATCTGAACCTCCAAGTCTGCCAGTTTCTGCTAGGGTACAGGGTGACCCCTTTGGCGTCAGGATACTCCCCCGCAGAGCTCTTAATGCGTAGGAAACTGACCACCATCCTTACTAGACTAGACCCCACGAGGGTAGAGGACAAAGGAAGGAACATCGGGCTAGAGGCCACAAAGAGTTTCAGTATAGGCGCCCCCGTGCATTGCAGGAATTACGCCAGCACGGGCCCAGCCTGGGTGCCGGGCGTAGTCGTGGAACAAACCGGCCCCGTGTCGTACCGCGTGGAAACCAATACGGGACTCTTGTGGAGGCGGCACGCGGACCAGCTCCGACGCAGGGTCCCCGACGAGCAGGGCGCAGACCGAGCAGGGACAAAGTCAGCGTTAGGGTTCGCCCCCACCCGTTTAGCCCAAGGGGGAGGGAAGGGGGACCGCGGGCCCCCACCAAGGGGGGAGGAGGATGTCCTCATAGATATCCTTGGGGATCTTTCCGAGGAGGAGGAACCCGACCCCATACATATCTCGCGGAAGGTTCCCACAAATGCGGGTACCCCCACCAAGTTAGATTTTGATTTTCAGAACCGGGGGGGTTTTCGGAGTGGTCCCCCACCCGTCCAAGCGAGAAGAGGGGTTTTTCGTTAGCCCCGACAGCCTCCAGTCTGCCCACAATGGAGTTTTTCCCTTCCCCTAAGGCCGCCAGACAGCGGCAAAACACTAACGAGTCTCCCTCTCCCATTTCAGGACAAGGGTCCAGGGAACAAAGAAGCAATAACGCCCCCGGGGGGGGCAGCCCTCGTCACGGCCCAAACGCACATGCAACAAGCCATCTTGGCTGAGAGACTTCGTCTCATCCTAGGGGGGAGGGATGTTATGTTCTGTAAAGCTGTGCCTTTAACAATGTATCTGTGCCATGTGTTATCAATATAACCTTTCTGTGTGCAACATTATAACCATCAGCTGTATCAATGTAAACCTAATAAGGGGACGCGAGCTAGTGACCACCAGGGGGCAGTAGCGAGCGTCCAGCTCCCATGGATCATATTCACCTAGTTCAGCAGCGCGGGAAGATTCCCCGCCACCTCTTCACCCGGTCAAGAAGGGCGTGACCTTCTACGACGTCACGCAGGCAGCAACCAATAGTCTGTCAACGAGCCACATTCAAATGTATAGCCAGCTGTATATATTGAGCTACTCATCCGCCATTACCACATGTTCCTCCGGATCATCATGCAATAAACCTGTGTTAAGCCAACCCTTCGGCTGTTTCATTGTCTTTGGTCCCTTACACTAAATGCTGGGAAGAGTGAGTTTTCTCTATAATTTTCCCTGTAATTTTACACTATCAATGACCACTATGGTACCATTCTTGTCAATGGTGAAATGTTTTTTTAAAAAGCTGGGAACCTGGATGATTTCAATTAACAGAGTGTTGCCTCTTTTTGAATCACTGCAGACCAAGCCCCCTGGCTTTAGCATCTGACCCCCTGCTAGAGCTCATGTCTTCTGGATCTCAGCCTCACCATGGCATCTTCCACATTTTAGAAAGGTTGACGGACTGTCCTAGCAAGTAGAATGATTTTTTTTGTCTACAAAAAGCCCAGCAAGCAAAGTCAGAGAATATTCAAGCTGATTATATGACTTGAAAGAACAGCTGAGTCTCAGTTGGTGCCTTTTCCAGCAAAGAAAATGGATGTTCATCAGAGTTATTTCCTCTCCTTCCCCTAGCCTTGTATCTAGAGGTGGGGGGAGTAGACAAAAGGGCAAGAGGGCAAGGAGAAATAAATTGGTTGAAAAACACCAAGATGGCAAGAAGATACACCATAGGATCAGAGTTTCCTTTACATTTGAGTTTATATTATGTGTTTTCTAGATGTCATGCTCAACCCCCTTTGTGCTGTAGGACGTTATTTACACAGTACCCAATGAACCTTAGCTGTCAGCTAAAAACCTTCCCACCCTTTCCCATCACCATCATGGACCTCTGCTTCCATTCACTCTGTGAAGAAGAGTCCACAGCGACGTCTGCAAGCCAAACAACAGGAGAAATTAAATCAAAGTGCAGCTCCTCCAGCACCCAGAGGGAAAATGCACATCAGCGTTGACTTATTGCATGGCACACACTTACAAGAGAGAGGCAGTGGCTTTTGTCACTGCAAGGGGCCATGAAAAATGAATTAGGGCTGCTGCTTGGAGACGCTGCGGACGAGAATCTTTCATTCTAGCAATACTGTCCTCTCTCACCTTGTGGAAAGGCAGGGGTGAACTAATTAATAAAGAGGGGAGAGAAGCAAGTAAAAAAAGAACTCTGGTAGGAGTCTAGCTCTGGTTTGGTGTGATTTTTCTGCATCTCTATAGCACACAAGAGGAAGGAACACCTATAATGTGGTTGGAGAGACACCTAAGGAGAAGCAGGGTAGAAAAGCAGTCCAAGGGAGGGAGGCTTTCATGGAAATAAATTAAGCCATAGATATTGGTGGATCCAGTTTCATGGGCGTGATGAATCCATCTTGGGTTTTAATCTGAACATCACAGGGCCGATCAATGTACAGAACCCTATCCACAAAACAAATTCAGTACCTTGGTGGCTCTGCTAATGTCGCTAAAATCTGGAGTGGATTTACTGCCCTACAAAAGTCACCAGGTTTCATTGATTGTGTGTTGGGAATCATGGGGTGGAAAGGAAAGCCCTCCTGATTTCTTGCAGTGTGCAGAGCTGTGCAACATGCCTAATCTTTTAAGAGACTATACCTTCCTATATTAAACTACTGTGGGATACCAGCTAAGATGAGATAGGGCAAAGCAGGGGGAATTCACATCACAAGTAAGCACAAGTCCAGAAGTAATCAAGTTGTATTCACTCCACAGGGACATGTAAGAATACGTCCCTACTCCCTCCAAATTTTAATTAGATTGCATTGTGTGTTGAAGAAGCTTATCTGAAGAAGGCAACTTGTAACTTAGATGTGCAACTGAGGCTACGACTACTCCAGAAAGCCAAATGGCTTTCATTTGGCTTTGCTGGGATTTGATTCACAGCCTGTGTTATGTTTTAAATCACATTCAATACTTCAGACCCCCTTGCTTTCCTTATTTCCTCTAGCCCTACTTCTTCTGGTTCTTTTTTGGAGACATAAACATGAAAAAAATGATGATGATTATGTCCTAGTTATAAGGAGCTAGAGTGATCTAGTGCTAATCTCATTTAGGAGAGAATGTGGGGACAGGTTCCCTCAAACATCACACCCAAAGCACCACCTACAGACAACATTCCCTGTCTTTACAAAAATAGATCACAGCTAACCACACAAGAAAATATGTGGACACTAAATTTACATCATGTTCTTTACAACTGAACTATGATTATTTCTTCAAAATGCAGCACATAATTCACTTAGGAATGTATAAGAAATTTGATTTTGACAGTAACTATCACACTATTCCCAGAGTACTCCAGATTGGAAAGTCATCCAATCTGCACTTTTTTTTGCAATTTTATTCAGCATGATTCTTGGCTAAAATAACATATCAAAACACTGAATGTATAATAATGCATTTTAAAATGTGTATTTCAAGAGAAGATAGTTTCTTATATATACATTTTAAAGGATGCAGCATTAGGAGGGAATGGAATCATGGTGAACAAAATGTGGAAGTCACATAGAGCTGAAGCAGACAAAAATGTCCATCCTTCAGTTCAATCAAGGTCTAACTGGACAAGTTTACCCAAGTTAAAAAAAAGAGAGAGACAAATACAATAAAATGTGTCAGATCTGAACATCTTGGCTGCACCTTAAAAGGCAAACAAACCAAGTGTCTAGTCCTTGTCTGTTAAGCTAAAAGGAACAGCAACAATGATGACGATGATGATGTACCATGAAGTGGCTTCTAACTTTCCATCTTTTCTAAGTACAGTGGAACCTCATACAACAATCACAATGTATAGCAATGAAATTGCATAACAGTTAGGTTTTGGGGGGAAATGGCATCCTGCATAACAATTTTCCCTATGGGAAAAAACCATACAACAATTTTTCAATGGGAAAAACCACTTAGCCAAAAAAAAATTGTTGTACGATGATTCCCATAGGGAAAATCACCATACGATGCATGCATTGTATAGTAATTATTTCGTACACCAACGAGCCCCATGGAATGGACTGAAATTGTTGTATGAGGTACCACTGTATAGTGAATTCAAAAGTGGTCTACTCTTTTCTCCTTTTGTGGATGTCTTGGGACTGTCCCATGTTTCAAGGCTGTATTGCATGGGTTCTCAAACTTTTAAGCCATGGGCCACAGTACGCTCCCTCAGACAGCTTAGCAGGCCAGACTGGTGGTTCCTCCTGCTGTAAAATGCATCTGTCATAAACACATTTGCAACAGCTGCAGGTGCATTTAAAGCTGTTGTAAATGTGTCCACTTCTGGCAGTGGCGGTGGCAGCAAGGTGGGCCATATGAAATGGTGCCATAGGCCAGGGCCAGCCCGCAGGCCATAGGTTGAGAATTCCTGCTGCATAGGATTCCTTTTCATCTAGGAGGCACGATAAAGAATTGTTCTTGACTTCTGGCTACACAACCCTTAATGTCTCAAAATGGAAATGTTGCAGAAAAATGTCCCCAGCACTCAAAGGGGAGAGAGCATATAAAGTATCTCACCCTCTCCTGCAACAAGGACTGTGAGGAAGAGTATTCCAGACACATATATTTACTTTACTGCTTCACTTCCATTGTTTTAAGAATTCAGTTTTGTTTGAGCACAATATTGGTGACCTTGAGGCTGAATTACCATTTAAATGCTTAGTGCAGAGTAAGACAAAATCTTGGTTAAACCTTGATTGTGAAGGCAAAAATCCATCTAGTGAGCACCCCAAGGGAGCAGTCTCAGAGCTAGCTAACCCTTTGCAAACATTGTATCTGTCGAACCAATAAAAGTTCAAGTCATTCCAAGCTTCCACTGCTAATAAACTAGAGGAGTTATTTGGGAAATTAAGTGGTGACTGCCAATCCAATGAAGAATGTCTAGTTCCATCAAACCCTGCATTGTGATTTTCAGCGGCAACTTTTTTTAAATCTTGGCTGAGGAAGATCAGGATGCTAGAAATTGTCAACTGCTATGGACTTTCTCATTTCATTTATTGATACACGAGATCTGATCCCCGGTAACAAAATGAAAAGACTTGAAAGCCTATGAAACATCCTGATAGGGCAAAAGGTAATGAATGATGCTAAAGGAATGTTGTTAAAAATACATAGATGTTGTTAAACAGGGCTTAGGACCATTTTGCTAGCAAAATTGGCAATAAGGATGGAACATGTAAGCCAGGGGTTCCCAACCTTTTCAAGCCCTGGGCCAAGTCACACTCCCTCACACAGCTGAGAGGTCATATGGCCATCTTGTTCCTCTCTGGAAGGAGGGATGGAGATGCCAACCCTCAAAGGAGGCTTCGAACCTCCCTCCCCAACTGAGAGGAAATGCCCGCATGGGGAAAGGGTGAGTAGGGCTTGCTAGACCTTCCTTGTGAAACTAGGGTGATTGGGTGAGACAAGGCCAGGAACCCAATGGTTCTTGGCCTGCTGTCCTTGTTTCTGGCACCAGCCATGGTTCCTTTTTAAGGTAAACAGCTTGAAATGCTGTTTACAGGATGGCCCATAAGTCCTGACCCATTGTACATTAAAAAGGAACCACATGGCAAAGCTTCCAGTCATGGGAGTAAGGGCGGGGAGCCACATGAAACAGTGATGTGGGCCAGATCTGGCCCATGGGCTGTAGGTTGGGAACCCATGATGTAAGCAGTAATCTTCACACATCAGAGTCCTCCCCCATCTTTGTTTGGGGCAGAGTTCAATGTTGCCTTTTCCTGGGGTTTTGCTCCAATACCAATTCAATCACTAAAGCAATAAAAGACATTTACATGGTATATAATGGGTATTTCTTATGCTTCTATGTGTTGCATTTGGTAGTTTATTGCAGGATGAGATTCAGGTTTTTTATAAATAATATGAAAGACTCATTATTCTCACTTTTAGACTTTTTGTTGTGGGCATATCTGTCTTTCCAGCTTATTGATCCTGAATGGGGAGAGGACATTCTAAAAATGGCATACCTTTATCAGGGAGGGGAAGGCAAGGGACTTGAGATATATTGTTTTTAATGATTCAGTGCAAGCATATAAATGTATAGATTCCTGACTGCAGACCTGCAGTTTGGCAGATGGTATAGACATCTGTTTAAAAACTAATCAGTGTGAATTCATCATACCTATATGTGCAGTCACGAGAGATTAGAACAGAAGGTGGAGGGAAGGAATATGCAACTTGGAGATGCTCAAGGTCTGTAACTGATCACCAGCTGTAGCCAACATTCCTAATGGTGAATGAAGGTAGAGATGGAATCCCAATGCATCTGGAGGGCTATGGGAGACTACCCATGGCTTAGAGCAGTGTTTCCCAACCTTTGGCTTTTTGCCTTAAATTCCCAGAAGTCTAAGTCAATTCTCCAAAGTACTGACCAAACAATGTACTGACTTAGGCTTCTGGGAATTGATGTCCACCAGTGTTCCATGGAACACAGTTTGGGAAATGCTGGCTTAGTGGGATAGGAGAGGACTATGTTGTAGTTTGGATGACATATGACTTTTCATCTGGCAAAGCAGATATGGGAGAGAAAAAAAGCATCTTTCCTTAATGTCCTAATAATCCCAGAATGGGAACAAAGCCAATGCTCTGTCCATGAAGTCAAGATGGAGAAAACGTTTGTAGATCAAGCACCTAATTGACTTCAAGCTAATATCTTGGAGATTAGGTGTTTGGATACAGCACTCCACTCTTAGCTGTCAAGGTTATTGGCACATCCTACAAGAGCAGACTGGAGGGCCTCCCAAGAGGCATGTCTCACTGGGACCAGGAGGGGAGCCTTTTTGGTATCTGCTCCGGCCCTGTGGAACCTCCTGCCGCTTGAATTATGTCTCCAGACAGAGTTGCTTCCCTTCAGGAAGGCCCTAAAAACATGGTTATGGCAGCAGGTGTGGGGTACGGCCATTGTCACAACCTCCCCTTTTTTGCTGGCTTATCTAGAGCCATCTGGTTTTTTAAAGAGGATTGGGAGGTCTTTTTATAAAGGGTTTTAGATACGTAGTTTTTTAAATAATTTTAACTTTTGTATTGGGGTTGATTATATGTTTGAAACTTGATGTTGTGAGCAGTCCTGGGTCACCTAGGTGAAAAGGGTGGCTATATAAATGCAACAATAAATAAATAAATAAATAAATACCATCACCACCCCTGCCCTGCTCTATAAACTTAAAAGACTCTTGTCTTCCTTCTTCCTGATCTCAGTTCAGTCTCTTGCTCTTCTCCTTTTGTTTGATTATTATGATGTTATCTACTCACCACTGTGAGTAGTGTTTCTCACTAAATCTGGCACTATGCAAACATAATAAACAAACAAACAATTGGGAGGGCCACAATGTTGGCTGAAATCTTGTTGTGCAAAATGAGTAACTTGAATTAAAACATCTTTGTAGGCATTAGCTGTTGCCCACGGCCTTGTGAGACTCACTAGACAGGGAATGCCTATAGAGATTTTTAATCTATGGTAGTATGCTGCTAAAAGAGATGTTTTTGATGTTTTTTTTGTGCGTGTAACTGTGCAATGGGGTGTCGGGCACTGTTTGAAATTGCAATGCTTTTGCAAGGTTGCTGAAAGCCATTGAGGAAAGTCTGAGACAAACTTATTTCAGAAGAGAGTTCCATAATTATAGCACTATTGTTGAGAAGGTTGTGTCCCAAATAACCAGTTATATACTGTGGAACCCCACTTTATGGATGGCTTGCTTATGGCAAAACTCACTTCACAGAAAGAAATCCCAAGAAAATGGTTCCCCATTTAATGAGAGAAAAATCACTATATGGACAGTTTTTTTGGGGAGAGGGGAGGGGGGGTCTTCTGATGCTTCCCATGGTGGTGGGAGGGTGTTTGGAGCATTTTTACTCCAATTTTTGAATTTTTGTTGTTGTGTTTTGGAACCTCCAGAAGCATTCCCTGCAGCCAGGAAGTGGTGGAAATTCCCCCATCCCCTCATCAGCTGTTTGGCGGGGACTTTTCCTGCAATTACCAGGACTAGCCACTAGATGGCACTGTTGAAAATGTGCCGAATATGCATTGAAAATCAAAACAATCAGTTCCAGCGCTCACTAAAAAGCAAAAAAAAAAAAAAACTTTCATCCTTCAAAACTCCTTCCAAAGTACACTTTGAATTTTTTGCTGTGTTTTCACCACTTTAGAAAGGGTTTTGAACAGAAAAAATATGTTCCCTTGGCCCTTTTCTAACCTCCAGAATGGATATATTGGTCTTCAATGCATTCCTATGGGAAACCACAATTCACTTTAAGGAAAATGAACAGATTAATTCCATAAAGGGAGGGTGCACTGTACTACTCCCTTAGAATTAGGGCTTCTAAGGGACATCTTAGTAGCTGAGAGGATAGGTTTCACAATTCCCCTATAATTTTGTTCCACAGTGCTGTTTTCAGGCATGGGAATCTCAGTATGGTCTTCCCTATCTGTTGAGTTTAGTCAGGTCAGCCATGCTCACAAAGGGAACTTTTCTTCTTTGCTGATCTCTCTTGACATTCCTTTTTGAGTCTCTTGCCCTCCTCTTAAGTAACTTCTCTTCTTAGCAAGGTCTTGCTTTCCTTTGCTCCTGCAGTAGAGCTCATGCCTCTATTTCATGATTCTGTTACATAGCAGGATCAAGAAGATAGTTGTCTTGATCTTTCCCTGGAGGCAAGAGCTCAGTCTCATATCTTTTCTGGATGGCAAACTGACATTGCTCTTTGCTGTATTCTTACATTTCTCTTTCCTGACACTCTACGAACCAAAGGTAGAATGCCAGCACTCTGAACAGCCTCTTTGTTCTCTTCCACTCACTAGTTTGCACTATTTTAAAAACAGCATTGATTCAATTAGTTTGCTCAGAAAGCAAAGTTGCTCATTGACAGGTGGCTTTTCCATATGAGTTTTGTGGTTTGCCCGTGTTCATAAATTGGCCAAAACCTTTCCCGATGGGTTCGCTCGCCACACACACGGCTGAGAACCACCATGGGCTTTGATGGAAAGGAAATTGGGGTGCGGGCTAGATTAATTGGAACAATTGATAAAGCCTTGGCTGGAGGTTGTGGAGGAAATAGGGTAAAAGTCAAAAGTTGATGACTCCAGGGTAAAACTTGCTCTCCCTCTTCTGGCCAAAGATTAGGTTGGGCAAACAAGCCGAGTCAACAACTGGGGAAGTTAGTTTCCTGGAGACAATATACATGAGCTCCGAGATAGGGTGAGAACAATGGGTTTCGCCAGCCCAAGCCTTAATTAACTGCAGGTTGTCCATTAACTACAGGGCAATGTCCGAATACAGGTATTGTCTTGACCATCAAAAATGCCACGTATGCAAAAGCCTTCTGTGATGAGGTCACATGTGCCTTAGTCAAGAAGCCCTCGAGGCAGGGTAATAAATGTGTCCACCCGAGACAGATCGGGGCTGGACTTCACCGCACGATTATCTCGCATGTCTTCCTTGCGGCCAGCCACTCCGACACACCAGAGGGCCATTGCAACATCGTTTCTTGGTCAGACCTTGTATTTTTGCAGAGTATGTTTTTCATGCAAATATCCAACTGTTGGGTAGTGCGTGTGTGTTACTTCACAAACAGGATGAGAAATTCCATACCATAACAAGTTGTATTCTTTTCTGCATATTTTCATTAATAAGCCGTGTTTTTAAATGTCTTACAGCAACCAAATCTAGGAATGCTTAGTAAAATGACGCATGGCTTCAGCAAATTTTATGTTAATATCAGCTTCTTTGCTTTGCTTTAAAACAAGAGGGCAACTTGGCCAGGAACTGGGAACCAGGCTAACTGAAGAACTGGTACTTTTAGTGGTACTGCTTGTTACATTAAGGAGAGGCAGGGTGCAGTCATAGAACAGCATCTGAAATATAGGACAGAACAAGCATGGTAGCGAGAGTTGTTTAGTTTTTTTTTTTTTTGGACCATTATAGCACAGTCACAAAGTTAACTAGTTCCCAGTAGCTGTATAATGCAGCCACTGGGAAGGGTGGGAGCAAGGCACCTTAAAAGGGGAATAGACACAGTTTACTTTTCTTTGTAGTGAGCCATGGTGGCTTAGCAGTGATGTACTGTGGCCGGTTCTCAATGGTT
The DNA here is from genome assembly GCA_035047305.1 of Bradypodion pumilum. NCBI lineage: Eukaryota > Metazoa > Chordata > Lepidosauria > Squamata > Chamaeleonidae > Bradypodion > Bradypodion pumilum. The sequence continues at coordinate 33,852,850 of JAWDJD010000010.1, forward strand.
CTTGTGAACCAGTAGTGGAAATTCCAGGCCATGCCCACTTGGCCGGCCATGCCAACCTCTCAGCCTCCCCCTCCCAGCGCCGCCGAAATGCATCCCATTCGCCCCGCCCATGGCCAAAGGTGCACTTTCAGCTACACACATCCCTCATGAGATCTTGCTGAAAACATGCATTTTTGCATGAGAACTCGCATGGAAACATGTGTCCAGCCCATGCAGCCATTCTGAGGGGGGCGATCCAGCCCCCACCCTGAAAAGTTTGTGAAAGCCTGCTCTTGAGTCAGACATGACTGGCTTTTGAGCAAGGGAGACCTTTACCTTTACTTTTCTTTGTACTTTAAGGCAATGAGGAACGCCTGCTGTTCTTTCACACCACCTGGAGCTTCATTCCATTTGGTCCCCACAGTCCTTACATCTGTCAGAACAGGAAGTAGGTTTAGTCAAGAAAAGAGAAAACAGTTGATTTCTATTGGACAAGGACATTTCAAGCAACATTTCCATCTTCTTCATTGTGCCCCCAGCTTTTTCTCTTTCTCCTCTTCGCTGGATCTGAAATTAGTGGCCCTCCCTTGTTGCATCTGTGGCTGGAAAGACACATGCAGCTTGTTGGATGACTGAAGAAACAACAGTAGACTTCAATGATTTAATCCAGGGGTTCCCAACCTAAGGCCTACAGGCTGGATCTGGCCTCTGACACCAATTCATGTGGGCACCCACCCCTCCAAGGGCATTCAAGAAACAAAGTGGCTGCTCCTTTGAAGCTGTTGGCACAAAATGGCCACCCCCATTGAGCAGGCAGAGCGAAATGGCCACCTGGCACTCAAAGCTGACTGAGAGAGCATGATCCAGCGCCGACTTGAAAAAGTTGGGAACTCCTCATTTAATCAATCATTTTGTAGCAGAAAAGGTAAGGAAGGTTCATTTGTAAGACAGAGGATGCTCTCTTCCTCCATTAGTACCAACTCCATGTCTTCCTTTCCTTCTCTTTCTCTTTCCTTCCTTGTAATTCCATCCCATCTTTTCTGCTTGTATAGTTTAATCCTAGCCATGCAAGATTCAATGCAGAGGATCCACGAGGGATGCTTCTCCATTACATGAGTGTCTCTGGGCTCTTTGCTGTGCAGAGGCCTGGTGATGTAGTGGTTAAACTGTTGTACTGCAGCCAAATGTTTGTGAGTTTGGTCCTGATGGGGGTCAAGGTTGAGTCAGCCTTCCATCCTTCCAAGATTGGTAAAATGAGGATTCAGCATGTTAGGGGCAAAATTCTAATTAACTTGAGAACTGCCCAGAGGGTGCACTAAGTGCTATGGGGTGGTATAGAAGTGTAATTGCTGTTGATATCCTGACTTTTTCCAGGAGAAAACAACAGAGTTCATGAAAGTCCATAAATTTCTCCAAGAACAAGGAAGGAAGAATGTTTATTTATTGTATGATCAGGAATCAAGGTATCTCTCCTGGTCTCAGACCTGGGAGTCCCTGTCACTGGCTGGCTGCTGAATTTGGATTTGAACGTTCATGAAGCCAACCCAATCTCATGGTTCTGTTTATCGCAACGTCTTGCGGTATACACAAACTAGGCAGTGCCCATAGTTAAAACTGCAATGTGGATAGAGGAAAGACAAGAACCTTGAGCTGACAGATGACAATCAATGAGGTGCACAGACATGATTAGCTTTGAGATGGACAGATCTCTCCGGCATGTTTGAAGACTGTGGAATGTAAGATTAGAGAAGGACAATGGAAGAGAGCAAACCTATTTCTTATTGTCTGGAAAATAGAAGAGCCACAGGATGCAGGGGAAACGGAGCTGTCAATCAACCAATTCTAATAGAGTAGGCAGCAGATGGATTTCAATAAAAGAAATGAGCATAAATATTTCTCAGCTCAGAAGAGATGCAAAGCAAAGAACTATCTTGTTTGACTAGTCACAGTGGGGAAACTTCCAAGGACGAGGTGGGAGGGATATAACTTCCTCACCATCTAATCACAAAGAGTGATTTACCCTGCTATATTTCAGACTGCCAGATATCCTGAAGGCTCTGGGGTAAGAAGAAGAAAAACATATATTTTGGGCAAAGGAAGAGAAGCTGCCTGTTCAAACTACTGGAGCTAGTTTTGGAGGAACAAATTTCAACCCTTAAAACTTTGCAAATATGCAGTAGATGGTGCACTATGAATCAAATTCTATCCATGGAAAAGAATCCTAGCTTTCAGGGAGGTTCTTGTTCTTAATCTTGTTCTTCCTCCATGTCTAGGCCAGACACAAAATTGTCGAAATGAAAGCACCTTTTGGTGAGTTCATTCTGTAGTTCCTTGTGTGAGAAAGATTAGCTGGCAACCCAAGGTTGCCATTACCACGGTACGCCCAATCTTTGGGGAGGCTCTTTCTGCCTACCCCAGCGAGATGCTTAGGATTGCAATCAAAGGATGCAAAGGTAAGCATGATTGTACACAAGGAAGCTCATTTATTAGCAGAGCACATGCATATGGTTCTTCCTCTTTATTGGGCCATCATTTTAAAGAGCAGCATGTGAATTGGGTGCTGAAAAATAAATAAGATCCTATTCCTTGATGAAAAAGAAGGAAACCATAGTGATTTTTCACAGCCAATAAAATCACTATGGTCCAGCCCTTTGTTGTACATGATACATTTCAAGGATTTAGGACTCCCCATAAGTGCCCTCGACATGTGACCAAAATGCTCTTTTTACTGAAAGCTGCAGCAAACACGTCCAACCCAGCAACACCTGAAAGTGACAATGGGAAAAAAGTGAGGAGCAAAATTGAATGGATGTGTTCTGCTGCACCCAAATTGGTGAACTGCATGAGTGGCGGCTCTCTTGCGAGTGAGAGAGAAAGGGGGAAGAGAAAGAATTGTTCCCCACCAGCCAAGCGAGAAGCCATGATTGACAAGTTGTAGTAGAGAAGAATGTGGGATAAGTGGCAAATATCAAACATCCTGCATTCATCAATGTTTTCTCCTGTCTTTGTGTGGCTGTTTAAACTTCACTTTAGAGCAGTGTTTCCCAACCTTTGGGTTTTGGACTTCAATTCCCAGAAGCCTAAGTCAATTCTCCAAAGCACTGATCAGCCAATGTACTGACTTAGGCTTCTGGAAATTGAAGTCCCCCTGTGGGGCCTGGGCCCCACATTGGGAAATATTGCTCTGTCTAGAGGGAAAGAAAAAGAGGGAGAATTTGGAAATATTAGATTATTAAATTACTCACTGGGTTTTGGTTTCAGTCCCAGGAACTTTAAATCTGTTATACATCCCAATGTAGTACAAGATTCAATAGCTCATCCCAACTTGGTTACTGATATTATATTATGGGACATATATAGGGATTTACTAACAATCCAGCATACTTTTTTTCAGTGTGTCTATTGTAGCTGGGGCTAGGGATGTGAAGAAAACAATGTACCAGTTTTGCTTTGATTTGGATTCCTACATTGAGCATGGGGTTGGACTCGATGGTCTCATAGACTCCCCTTTCAACTCAGTCTTTCTATGATTCTATGAAACAAAAACCCACTAGTCTTGTGACTGCAATTTAAAACATGTCTGCCATGGTCTCTTTTTATCCCAGCACAAGCTGTAGCATTTGACTTCCTCAGACTACTTCATTAATGAAGCCATGGCTAAATTTAGAGGGAGCCAAGTTCCTTACTACAAAACATCAAATTAGAATGAGGATTAAAGAGCTAGCTGTCCTGAAAGATGAAGACTATGTCAATAGTCTAGGATTCTCTCTGCAGCATTGACATCTAAAATCTGGTTATCTTATTACAATCTATTCATTCTAACTGACCAGTTTCCCTTTGAAGAGAACCTTTCTTACTCTCTTTGCTTTCAACCCCAGTCACATGCTTATCTGCAGGGAAGTTGCACAAAGACCTCTGTGGATATTCTTAGTCTTCATGAGGTCCAGGATTTTATCCTTTCTAAACTGGATTGCATGCACCTCCTAGACCCACATGTTTGTAGAATTCCAAATGGCATCTATATCTATAAAACAGATGTCCCCTTGTGGGTACTTAATATGAATCCATACCCCTGTAGTGTCCCTGACCACACTGCGCACACACTTACCTGGCAGTACAGAGAAGGTCAACATCATGGTCTGGACTACTATAGGGGCCCCAGCGCCCCACAAAACAGAGAAAACAAAAAAAAACTACAACCCCCAGCAGCCAGTGCGATGCGCTGTGACCAATCGGGGAGGATGGAACGCGTGTGGAGGGGGCAAAGCAATGGCTGCACAGTCAAAACACCAATGGCTACTGCATATGCAGGGAGCAGCCATGGGGAATTCAAATGCCCCTGCCCATAGAGTGTGTGGCTGCTGCTGGGAGCACCAGGACTACACCGGCCAGCAACAGTAGTGCAGAAAAGGCTACCCACCATTCGCGGAGATGGAGGTCCAGATGGGCATGCTGATGCTGGGTGTGAGGGCAGAAGAGGACGCAGGTTATGGCCAACCCGCTGCACTGTGTGACCAGCCTGACGTGGGCCCATGCTGGGGCGACTGCCTCCCCAACAAGATGCCTCTGCCGTGGGAGCAGCGGCACAGGCCCTAGGATGGGCCCGGGAGAACTCGGCACACTGGCATAGCCTGCTGGGATTGATAGTCCTTTGCCCACTCAGGCTGTGCCAGCACAATAAGGTGGAGGACTCACCCTCCCAAGATGCCCATCGGAGGGCGGAGCATGCACGCATGAGGGGAGGCACTGAGGACAGGTGGGATGGTAGCTGCTCTAGCTGCTAATTCTCCACCACTGCCTGCGCTGAGGCGACCAGGGTAATGACTATGCAGGTGCCACCGCCACCACCACTGGATGTGGAGCTGAAGGAGATGGGTGGGCTACTGTCCTCCCATCCTGAGAAAGCCACACAGAAAGGAGAACACACCACCACTGCATGTCCTGGGGAGAGGGGGGAGGCGGCATCGGGTGCCTCAAAGCTGAATGAGAGTAAACCATTTCCCCCCTTTGCCTCAAAGCAGAGCCTTCCGCCCCCCCTCACCCCTGGACATGTGGCGGTGGTGCTTTCCCCATTCTCTGTGGCTTCCTCAGGCCAGGAGGGCAGAGGCCCACCCAACTCCTTCAGCTCCATGGCTGGTAGTGGCAGCAGCGCTACCCGCATGGACATCATCCTTGTCACCTCAGCCCCGGCAGCAGTGGAGAAGCAGCAGCTATAGAAGCTGCTGTCCCGCCTCCCCTCAGTCATGCTGCTTTGATCCGAAGGGGGGAACAGTTACCTTTCATTCAGCTTTGAGGCACTCAATGCCGCCTCGCCCAGTGGTCGGGGCAGTTGTAGCAGTGAGTGTGGCATTGTGTTGGCAGGCAGGGGCCCGAGTGCTGGTGACCCTCTGCCTCCTCCGCCTCCCTCACCCCTTTCTCACATTTACTTTTTTTCATCCTCAGAGCATGTTGTGAAAGAAAGATGACTGGATGAGTGTGTGTGTGTGTGTGTGTGTGTGTGTGTGTGTGTGTGTGTGTGTGTGTGTGTGCATGTGTGTCAGAGAGAAAAAACACAAGTTATTTTGTGTCTCTGTGTAAGAGTTAGTATGTGTGTGTGTCTGTGTGTCTGTGTGTGGTGACCCTCCTCCTACTCCCTCTCCCCTTTCTCACATTTACCTTTTTTCATCCTCAGAGCAGGGCATGAAAGAAAGACGACTGGAGGAGTGTGTGTGCATGTGAGTGTGTGTCAGAGACAGAAAACACCAATTATTTTGTGTGTGTGTGTGTGTGTGTGTGTGTGTGTGTGTGTGTGTGTGTGTGTGTGTGTGTGTGTGTGTGTGTGTGTGTGTGGTTGGTTGGTTTCCCAACCCACGAGTGGCAACGTTGAGCTCAAAAAGCCCTGGCCCGCACCGGATTAGATGCCTTCGGGTGAAGCCGGGCACCCAGGCTAGTACCTTATATAATGTGTGTCATATGTTGTCAAGTTGGATCCAGTTTTACAGTATCTCCATTAGGGTTTTCAAGACAAGCAAGATATTTCAGGAATAGTTTTATTTCTCAAATAATACTAAGGAGGATGCTAAGAAATATTTGCTGAATGGGTCAAAGAGAAGGATCATAATGTAGTTATCTTTGCATTTAGAAATAAATTTGTTGCACCAGGATTGTTAGAATTGTTATTATAAGCATTCTTCCATTATTTGCAAACCCTCCTCTGCTAATTAGAAGTTTGATGTTTTGTTTTGCACATTGCATAACAATTTCACCTTCTTATATTTATATCATATTACATATTGTTTCCAGCATCACAGGCTGTTAGCACTTGCATTTTCCCTGTTGCTTTGGGCAGTGACTGGTGATTCACAAGTGAATGTTGCTTAGTATTTATCTAATACTTTTGAGCAGAGGTTCTCAACCTATGGCCCGCAGGCCGGATCCTGCCTGCGGTGCCAAATAATCTGACTCCTGACCTCACTCCAGCCACTGCTGATACTGCCACTGGAATCAGCCATGGACTTATTTACGGCCATCGTAAACGTGTTTACTACAGCCATAAATGAGTCTGCGGCCGTTGTAAACATGTTTACTATAGCTGTAAATAAATCCACAGCCATTGTAAACACATTTACTACAGCCGTAAATGAGTCTGCGGCCATTGTAAATGTGTTTACTACAGCTGTAAATGAGTCCGCGGCCATCATAAACACATTTACTACAGCCGTAAATGAGTTTGTGGCCATCATTAAAACATTTACTACAGCCGTAAATGAGTCTGTGGCCATCATAAATGTGTTTACAATGGGTGTGGACGCATTTTACAGCTGTGTTTATAGCAGGGGGAACCACCAGTCCAGCCCACTTAGCTGTCTGAAGGGGTTTGGTCCTGCCCACCACTAAAAATGGTTGAGAACCACTGCTTTTGAGTGCCCAGACACATGGTGATGTGTGATGATAGTAGGGTGGTCCTCTGAAATTTTAGAGATGACTTTCCTGCATGTTCTCTGAACCATCCAAGCCCAGAAGGTTGTCTCTTTAGCAAAACCTAGTTGGGAAGAACAATTGTATGAAATGAAGGTCTGCGGTGTGTATTTGTGGGAAAGAAGGATTAGAAGCAAAGTCTGACTTAGGAAACCTGTGAAAAAAATTATGAAGTTCAGCATTCCAACTGTTCAATCCCATCCCCTTCTCTCCCTCCACCTGTATCCCATGTACACAGAACTTGCTTGTTGGTTTCTTCTCTCTCTCACTCACTTGCACACACACTCACTCGCATGTACACACAAACATTTCTAGAGAGTACCCCAAGTGTGATGTGTTGTACCCCCCCCTTGTTGGTTGGATGCCGTTTGGCTACCAAATCAGCAGCATTCACTACCCAAAATCAGTAGAATCAGTAAAATCACTACCCAAACCATGCTTTGCTGAATGTAATTTAAGCATGAACTGGGATATTCCCTGTATATAGGACAACAAGATCTTTGGGGTCTGTATGCCAGCCTCTAAGAGATTTGGGCAATTTTGAGACTGGTTTTTTATTTCATTTTTTTGCATTTCTGTGAAGTGCTAAGGATTGTTACATGGTCTAATAGACATCACAGCCTAACCTTTTGTGCTTGCTTTTCATATGTACTGTATGTGCGTGTGTTTGTGTGTGTCTATTCTTACCTTCACAATGTTAAAAAACACCACTCCCATGCTTTTCATTATTTTGTGTAAACAGCAAAAGCCACAAAGGAAAGAAATGCACTTGGTGACTCAGTTTTCAGTTGGAGCTCATTCTCTTGTGCAAGTCGGATGCGCTTCAGCAGATTATCTCATCATGTTGAGCTAACTTCTTGATCAAAATCTCAATAGCCGAGAGATCTTTGTCACATCCTGAAACAGAAGCAGCTTAGAATATCTCGCCCTCTAATGTTGACATTGCCTTAATTCTCCCTCTTTTTCTCTGCCATCCACTCCCTTGCTCTTCACCCATAGCAATGTTTATAGTTTGCTCTGTAAGATCCTCAAGGCAGGGATTTTTCTCTCTTTCCCCGCTAAGTGCCATGTACACAAATGATGATGTATAAATCAAACATAATAATAACAAATGCAGTATGGCAGCCACAGAAGCCAACTCATAATTCATTTTATAACTGATTTTGAGATAATGACCTTCGAGTATCTTTGAATGCACAAGATTATGACAGTGTTGCGGAGAATGCCACTCATCAACAGGAAGCAGCGTATATTAGAACAGCTCACACAGCCAGTGAAGCCACAAATAGGGGCTGCTCTTGGCTGGCGAGAGGTATGACATGATTTTTCTGTGATTTTAAAACCATATAAGAATTGAGTTGGAAGGGCCCTATAAGGCCATCAAATCCAACCCCCATCTCTGCAGGAACACAAATCAAAGCAAATATGACAGGTGGATATCCAATTTTCAAATGCCTTGAATGATGAATCTAAAGAGACTATGGTGGCTAAGTAGTTGAGATGCTGAACGTGATGATTGGAAGGTAAACAGGTCAGCTGTTTAAGACCTGAGTGCTGTACGATGGAGTGAGCTGCCATCTCAGTCCCAGCTCCTGCCAACCTAGCAGTTTGTAAGCAAGAAAATGCAAGTAGATAAATAGGGACCTCTTTGGTGGGAAGGTAAATACCATTCTGTGCACTCCAGAGTCCAGTCATGCCTGCCACATGTCCATGTTTGCAGACACAGAAAGCACTAGCTCTTTGACGGTAGACAGAGATGAGCACTGAACCCTAGAGTCGGATACAACTGGCTTTCGTGCAAAGGTGGCCTTTACCTTTAGCTAACGATGGAGCATGAAACATCTCCACAGGTGATTGGTTCCACTGCCGTACTGCTCTAACCGTTAAGAGGTTTTTCCTGATATTCAGATGAAATATGGGTTCCTGGAATTTGAGCCTATATCATGTCTCCTGCATTCTGAGATGATTGGGAACAAATCCAGCCCTTCCTCTCTCTAACTGTCTTTCAGGTATTCAAAAACTGCTATAATGTCTCCCCTCAGCCTTCTTTTCTCAAGGCAAAACAAGCCCACTTCCATCTGTCTTTCCTCATTTTGTATCTATTCGGGCAACAAAAACCCTTTCATACCTTGAAATATTGTTGTGCCATCTTTCTGTAATTTTAAGACACCACCAGAAGTTACCCAGAAAATATAAATATCCATATTCATAAAGTCATGAAGACTTTTTATATATATATAAAAAATAGTACCCTCGTTTTAAACCAATAGTTAGTATCTATGGTTTCTTCTTTACTTCCTCTTTTACCCTTTGGGTGTTGAGGGAGATATAAGGTTCTTGATCTGGCATTTCTAGCGGCCTCCACTGGCACTATTTGCTGTTCCTGCAATATTTCTTTCATGTTGTCTCTCCACCTTCCTCTGGGTCTGCCTCATGATCTTTGTCCTTTTCCTCTTGTATGGTATGGAATTTCAAGACATTCTCCCTAATGGGGCAAACCACTTTATTTATTGTCTCACTATTCCAATTCTTTTCTTTATTCAGTAATCTCATTCCTGATTTTATCCCTTCTAGTCTCTCCAGCAGCCTTCTTCAGACATCTCATTGCCATGGTGATCAACATTTGTTGATGTTGTGTTGTGAGTGTCCATGTTTGCCACTGGTAACATAAGGTGGGAATGAATATGATTTGTATGAGCTGTTTCTTTGTGCTGGTCGGTATTGCCTTGCGTTGTCAGAGCAGAGCTAACTGTCCCACTACTTGGTTTGCTGAACCAATTGATCTATGCCTCTTCCACACTCCTTCATAACAATGGTGGTAAAAGTTAAATTGTGGAGTACATCTTCTACTGGCCATTAAGCAGGGGGGATTCTGTGAGTTGTATGTCACAAAATTGATTTTTCAACGCATTGCCCCAGAATCAAAATATGTGTGAGTTTATCTTCTCTAACCAGTGTGTAGTTCCTATTGCTACATTGCCTCTCGAAGAAGACATGGCTTGATTTCTTTTGGTGGGGTTTCTGACCACATGATACAGAGCAAACATCAAGGGAAGCCAAAGTGATCAGAGGTAAATGTAAAAGTCTCCCTTGCTTGAAACCCAGTCGGATCTGACTCTAGGGTCCAGTGCTCATCTCTGTTTACAGCCAAAGAGCCAGCACTGTCTGCGTCTGCAGACATTTCTGTGGACATGTGGCAGGCATGACTAGAAACCAGAGTGCACAGAATGCTGCTTACCTTCCCACTGAAGCAGTACCTATTTATCTATTTGCAATTTTTTTCTGTTAGGTTGGCAGGAGTTGGGACAGAGACGGGAGCTCACTCTGTCTGGCAGTACTCAGGTCACAAATTGCTGACCTGCTGACCTTCCAGTTGTTAAGTTCAGCATCTTATCCACTAAGCCACCATGATAGAGTCCTTAAAAAAAACCAAAGGGTTTCAGGAGTGATCATCAGAGTATGGGCTACAGGAGATAGTTCAATGAGCATTTCATCCACCTTCCACCCTCCTCCATGTTTTGTGTTTACAATCCTTTCTTTATTAGTGTTGTTTAATGTCCATATTTACGATTCACATTTAGACAGAGGGCAAGAGCAGAGTGCCATGTGAAATGAATGACCCTTCATTTTAGGATGTCACTCGGAGCAACAAGTTCTTGCAGTGTTAATTTTTATTACCAGGAGGCAGCCGTAAATTGGCTCTGAATAGCTGTAGGGATTGTAATTAAATAGTTAGTCTTTCCCCTCGAAAAAAGAGGTAATCTTTCATGCTCTTACTTTTACTTATCTCAAATCAGTGGCTGTCAGCCTGAGCTGAGCTAGTGTAAAGATTTATAGACCTTAGGGGTAAGTATTGACCATTGGGAAGGCTGCCTTAATGTTCACCTTGAAGGACGATAAATTGTGCTATTGATTAAAGCTGAATGCCAATGGCTGTATTGTTGTAAACATTTTAATAAAATTATCACCATAAAATATTCTACTTCTAAACCGGAGCAGTGCTAGCCAGAGTAAGAACTCAGGCAGAAGACCGGCCATGTTCTATGGAGGCTATTTTGTCTTGAGAGGGATGGATGTTGATAGAGAGCATGGCCATTGTTAATGTCACCTTTCAAATAAAGGTCATGTCTAGATCACACTAGGCATGGGTCTATCCGATGAACAGAGTAGGTACCTGTTGTGTTTAAAAAGCAGGGGAAAGAGACCTTAGCTCCTCCAAATGCCTTGACCTACAAATTTCATCCACTTATCCAACGTTGTCAGTCACGACCCTCGACACCCTGCGAATGGATATGAGCCTCAGATACAGGGAGAGCTTTACAGCAAGAACAAACATTATTGAGGGTACACAAGGGCAAAACCAAATTAAAAGATGGAGGAAGGAGCTCACTGGACAAAGAATAACCTTAAAGGAGGATATAGCTGAAGATCTCCACCTCCCCATGTCACAAGGAAGACCCTGAATAGGCTTAGGGTAGGACTTCCTAAATGTAAGACCAACATGCTCAAGTGGAGGCTGGTGGTGGACAACAACACACTGTGTGACTATGGTGAGATGCAGAATCCGACTCATTTACTGATTTATCGATTACTGCCAGAGACATGCACTGATGAGGACTTAAATTTGACCAACGACCAAGCCTAGAAAGTGACTTCATTTTGGCAGTCCAGGATTTGATTGGGACATGAAAGAAGAAAATAGTCATTGTATGAGTTGTACTTCAACTGCAAGATATCTGGAGGGCCAAATGTTTCCCATCCCAGCTACAGAATTTCAGTTTGTATTAGATCAATGGCACATTGCTTCCAGTATTACACAACTATATCAGCACCATGGACAGCATCCATTAAATCTGGGCTTCTTCAGGTTTCTGCTTCGATTGGAGACCTTTGCATAGTCATCATCATCATCATGAATGCACTTCCAGGAAGGCTTATTCCAGTTTAAACCTGCTGGGCTTTGAGGCCCACAAGCCTGTTTGGATTATTATTATTATTATTATTATTATTATTATTATTATTATTATTATTATTATTATTATTATTATTATTATTATTATTATTATTATTAGTAGTAGTAGTAGTAGTAGTAGTAGTAGTAGTAGTAGTAGTAGTAGTAGTAGTAGTAGTAGTAGTATTTTGCAACAGACTAACACAGCTACACCAATGGGAATCTTCTTATTAAGGAATTACTCAAAAACCCAATCTTTGTGCTTTGGGTAGCAAGAGTTGGTTAATGTAGAGGGAAAGGTCTCCCTTACTCAAAAGCCAACCCTATCTGATTCTACGGGGTGGTGCTCATCTCTGCTTACAGCCTAAGAGCCAATGTTATCTGCATTTGCAGATGTTTCCATGGTCATGTGGCAGGCATGACTGGAAGTCAAAGCACACAAAACTGCTGTTACCTTTCCCACCAAAGTGGTACCCATTTATCTACTTGCATTTTCTTCATCTCAAATGGCTAAGTTGGCAGGAGCAGGGGCAGAGGATGGATGTTCAATCTGTCATGCAGTGCTTATCTGCTGACCTTCTACTCATCATGCTCAGTGTCTTAACCACTAAACCACCACAGCCTAAGATTAGGTTATCCGTTCCTCTTTTTTTACCTTTTGTGCTGAGCCTACTCTTCCTGTACCCTGTTTTTCCAGTGCTGGCAGTTTCTGACAGACCTACTGGCCTGCCAACACCCCCTCTGTTCTGACAGATAAGTTTCCATCAGCCAGGGGCCCTGCATAACAAGACACTGTCCTCCAGCTTGTAGATGGTAATCTCTGTAATGTACCAATTCTGGCTTATCTTTGCCGCTCCACAGGAGACATATTGCTCTGTTATTTATACCTTTCTCTTCCGGGCCTAGTCATGCTGCTGCTGTCTCTTGCCTGCCTCCGGAGAGGGCACAGAGACCTGAATGACATGTCAGTGCTATTAGCAGACTCTGCTGGGTTCCTCTCAGTGGTGTTAGAATATCAGTTCCTTGCCTGCCTCATTATCCTTTCTTGATTCAGGCACCCTTGGGATCCCTTAACTGGAGATACTGGGGATGCAACCTGGAGATTTATAGATGCAAAATATGTGTTACGCTGCCGATTGAGTTGTAGCAGGCTGACTCGAAAGGTTGCACCAAAGGGTCTTGCATACGAGAAACGTAAATTAATGTTTCCCTTTAAACAGAAGGATAGACGGAAAACAATCTATGTGGTGCAAAACATGAACAAATAAATGTTGAAGTCTATATTTTTGCCTGAATCTATTGGAAAAAAATAATGATCTATTGAAAAGGAACAACTGTTTGTTCAGACAATTTACAGTGCAATTTCATGTATAGCTTCTCAAAAAGTGAATCAGATTGAATTCATTACGAAAATATGCACAAGAATACCATCTCAATATACTTTTGTTCTTCCCCCAAAGAATACAGAGTCATTGAGATATTTCCTGGAAGACTTTGTTATAATACACTTTTGAAGTGCTACAGCTCAATGGAAAAGCATGTATTTTGCATAAACTTGTTTTATTTGCCAAGGAGGACAGGATAAATTTATGTCTGAAACTTTGGAGAGCTGCTGCTGCTGCTTCTGTATCCAATTTTGAATGTTGGTGATCATCATGGTGAACAGCCATGAAGATTGTCCTAAGAATATAATGCAGTGGCCTTCCATCCTTCTGCATCGCAGTACCACAGATCCAGTTCCGTGAGTTGCTTTCTGGTCCTGAGCACTGTTGGCACACAAAGTCCCCATCAGCCCCAGGCCAGTATTGATGAAGCTGCTGCCCTCCATCAAGATGGATTCAACTGGGATTTAATCCACTTGGGGACCATCACCCTTCACTGTGGATTTTGCCACTCCAAGCCATTTGTCTTCAGGGTTGAATGGTATTGAATGGTCTACTCTGTCACCATTGCAGGATAACCTGGCCAGACTTCAGGAGAGCTACTGCCATTCAGTACTGAAGTATAGAGCATATGCTCCACTGTTCTTAACCAATGTATAGCAACCTCCTACAGATCGATGCTGCTTGTGTCACAGGGTAGGCTGCACAGTAGCATTTTAAATGTTTACACAGCTGAGCCTGTGGAGTTTAATAAGGAGCTAGGCAGTTGCTTTCAAAGGAATAAATGAGGTGAAAAATAAATTAAAGATGAACACAATTTTCTCTGAATCGCCATAATCCTATTCTAATTCTATATAAGAGTTCTTTGCTTAGTTCTCCATTACATGCAAAGCGTACCTCATTCAGATAGAAATGCGAATCTAAGCCTTTTCAGATGTTAGGAGTGTGACTAAAAGGAAACTCACAAGAAAGGTGCAAATGCCAGAACTACTTCCTTCCTCATCCCTTTTGTCATTTTTTCTCATAATGAAAAAAGAGGAGAGCTTTTCAAGAAACATTGAAACATCCAGGATTCCCAATTGTATGGAAAAGTATCCAACAGCAGGAGAGGTCCCCTCCTTTCAGATATTGTCACCTGCAAATGGAACATGATGGCAGAGATAGCAAAGGATGTCAGGAATCTGAATTTGCATGTTTCCTTTCAAGTATGGACCTTGATAACTGAATACGACCAGAGGGTTGGCAGGTCAGCAGTTTGAGACCCGAATGCTGCAAAATGGAGCAAGATCCAATCGCCTGTCCCAGCTCCTGCCAACTCATCAGTTCAAAAGCAAGAAATTATAAGTAGGTACATAGGTACCACTTCAGCAGGAAAGGTAACTGCATTCCGTGCACTACAGCATCTAATCATGCCTGCCACATGACCATGGGAACATCTGCAGAAACAGTGTTGGCAACACCCCCTAGATTTGGACGTGACCGGCATTAGAGCAAGGGACACCTTTATCTTTACTGTAATTGTCCAGTTTTGGCATTACCTTATGATTTGCAACACAAGCATGTATATACTTCAACATAAATAATGTTTTTATGCATATACTTACATGGACTCCTCCCCACAATTCTCATTTTTATCTGCAGCTATTCCCAATATAGTTTCCTCACTGAAGGATTTTTGAGCTGACAACAACATTGCTGTATTTTCTGGATGATGTGGAATCCACATCATAATTTTAATGTAATCTGTACATTAGTCCAAGAAGAGCAAATTAGGTCATGTCATGTGAAACTGAGGACAAAATAGAATTCTCCTCCTTCTGAAATCTCAACTGATTTTTTATTCCTTTCATCTTTACAGTTCTTTCTGTCTCCCTTCCTTGTCTTTCTTTGTCTGTGTTCATTTGCAATGTGTCCTTATCTCTTTCTTATTCTTCAACCTCCCCCCATTTACAAAAACTGTTGGAGTGGGTGGGTGGCTAGCATGGAACCCATGTGCGTTTGACTGAGAGAGTGGAGGCATAGGATCTATTGCTGTATTAAGACATGATTTTGTGGTTCAAGGATGAAATCTGGCAGCTTTTGAAGCTGACATATCATTGGCGACTGGCAGTCACCCCTGATGGTCCACCTGACCCTCAGACCTGCCCATTTAGAGTCCTCAGTACTTAGGACACAGTCTGGCCATGTTACCCTGCTATGTTAATAGAGTAGACCATACTGCCAAGGACTCAACTGAGCTTCAGGAGGTGTTTAACTAACCTGACAACCCTGAGGTGCCAAAATCCACAGGGAAGGGTGATGGTCCCCAAGTGGATTAAATCCCAGTTTAATCCATCTTGATGGAAGGCAGCTGCTTCATCAATCCTGGCCTTGGGATGATGAGGACTTTGTGTGCCAAAAGTGCTCTGGACCAAAAAGCAACTCACAGAACTGGATCTGTGGTACTGCGATGCAGAAGGATGGAAGGCCACTGCATTATATTCTTAGGACAATCTTCATGGCCGTTCACCATGATGATCACCAACATTCAAAATTGGATACAGAAGAGGCAGCAGCAGTAGCTCTCCAATGTCCACAGGGAAGGGTGATGGTCCCCAAGTAGATTAAATCCCATTTGAATCCATCTTGATGGAAGGCAGCTGCTTGGGATGATGAGGACATTTCTTGCCAAAAGGGCTCAGGACTAGAAAGTGACTCGTGGAACTGGAACAGTTGTATGCAACAGTTGTCATGCTGCAATGCGGAAGGCAGATGAAAGGCCACTGCATTATATTCTCAGGATGGTCTTCATGGTTGATCACCATGATGATCGCCTATATTTGGATTCAGAAATGGCAGCAGCAGAAGAGGTACCTAGGACAGTGACGGTGAACCTTAGCACCCCAGGCATTCTTGGACTTCAATTACCAGAAGCCCAAGTCAGCACTCTTGCTGATCAGGGTTATTGGGAATTGATGTTCAAGAAAACCTGGAATGCCTAGTTTCAACTATGGTGCATTCAGGCAGCTGCTTCTCCTATTAGGTTATAATGTGCTGTCAAGATGTCTCTGACTTATGGTGACCTTATAAATGTCCTCTCCTCAATAGCCCTGCTCATCTCCTGCAAACCCAAGCCTCTTGAATTCAGTCCACCTCATGTTTGGTTTTCCTCCTTGCCGTTGACTTCCACTTTTCCTAATCTTATTGTCTTTTCCAAAGAATCTTTGCTTCTCACAATGTGCCCAAAGTAGGACAGCCTTAGCTTTGTCATTTTCCGTCATACTGTTTACCTGTTTTATGACCAAGAGTTTCCATAGGTAAGGTGAATGAATAAGTGTCCACCCCATTTTGGTTCACCTACTTCAAAGCGAATTAGAGATGAAGAGCAATTTCCAATTATTGTTCTCTACAAAGTTGGTGTTTTAATTTTTGAAAAGATATTTCCTTTTCTTTTCTGTAGATTTTGTTCTTTCTCCGTGCTCCTCCAATAGCTCTTTGTGGCCACACATTTTGGGCAGGTTTTCCAAAAATGTGGCCTCTCCTAAGAGCGTGCATGATGAAATTCATCATCCAAAAAACTTTTGACTAATCTCATGTCCAAAAATGCAATGTCAATATCATTTGGGCTCAGTCTCAGCAGAACTGCCCTGTGTCAAGAGGGCTAAAGAAAATGAATTATCTAGGATATTTTAATGCAGAAAAGTGAAGAGAGTTTAATTATGAGTGTACCTCCTGTCAAAAGCACTGGAAGGGTTGGTAGCGGATAGGGTATAGCAGCAAGTTTTGTGCTGATTTACTTAAGTTGCTTGCTAATTGCTCTGCTTCAGCCACTTGTGTTCAACTTGGCTTCTCTCTCTGACAGCACAAGTTATATTCTGCTTCCTTGGAGACTAGGCTGCTCTCACCAGCTGTTGAGGATGCTCTGCCAGGGTACAACTGCTCTGCTCCCAGAATGCATTGAGGCAGACATTGTCTAGACCTGCTAAATCTCTCCAGTGCAGGCCATTAGCAATAAAAGAGCAAACAAAAGTGGCTAGAGGCCATATATGGAGAGTAGGTGGGAAGGAATAGCTTCTGGATTTGCTCCATATATTTAACAAATTGATTGTTGGTGTCTGTCCACATTCCAGAATCAGCCAAGGGATGGTGGAAGCAGGCACATTTGTTCTTTTGGTTGTGTGCTGCAGTGGCTTAGTGTTTAAGACACTGAGCTTGACAACCAGAAGGTCGGCAGGTCAGCAGTTCAAGACCTGAGTACTGCATGACTGAGTGAGCTTCCGTCTCTGTCCCAGCTCCTGCCAACCTAGCAGTCTGAAAGCAAGAAATACCAAGTAGATAAACAGAGACCACTTCGGTGGGAAGGTAGACAGCATTCTGTGTGCTCCAGTCTCTAAGCATACCTGCCACATATCCATAGAAATGTCTGCAGATACAGACAGTGCTGGCTCCTTGGCTGTAAACAGAGATGAGCCCTGAACCCTAGAGCCAGATATGACTGGCTTTTGAGCAAGGGATACTTTTATTCTCACTATAATTCCTTTATCTCAGATATACTTGAGCAAATGAGTAGTTTTCCTTATTAAGTTAGCTTGCCAGACTAACCTTCAGCATTAGGGTTGATGTCAGTTGTGTCCTCTTTAGAGACAGAAAGCATACTCACAGAATTTCTCATTCTTATTGATTCAAATTGTCTTCACCTGACAAGGAAACTCACTGGAGAATTCAAGACGTCTTTCAAATTTCTCAAGATGAAGAGCTCTAACACACACACACACACACATACATCCGCGCCTTCAAGGTTTCTATAATTGGCACAAAATGATTGCAACTTGCACAAATAGTGTGTTCAAGCACTGTTTGCATTAAATCATTACTTGACACAGTTTTGTTGATTAGCAGAAATGAATAAAAGCAACACACCCCGTATAGTTCTAATTCTCTGCTCTTGTCAAGATGACGACAAAACACTGCCCACTCTTCACAAGGTGAGAGCAGTGGTGGCCATCAGCAGGTTTGCGCCAGTACACGTGTACCAGTAGTAAAAATGGCTCCCCACCCCACCCCACCCTCCTCCTCCTAGAATAGGCTTCGGAGGGGTCTGGCTCCATTTTCCCCCTTCATCAAAGGCTTTTCCTGGGCTCCGTTTCACCCCAAACCATATCCCCAGCCACTCTGGAGTGGTTGGGGAGGCACTTTTGGGTGAAATAGAGTCCTGGAAAAGCCAATGAAAAGGGGGAAATGGCTTCAGATGTTCGTTATAGAGTGATGAAAATTGAAGAGGCTTCTATTTTCATAGTTCTATAGTGAAGAGCAGTCACATGGCCAACAGGCCATGCCCACCCAGTCACATGGCCACGCCCACAGTGTGGTAGAATTTTTTTTTGATGCCCACCACTGGGTGAGAGCAATAACTTCACAGTTCCTAGTCTATGAGGATGAGACAAGCAAAAAAAATTTGCATCTCTTAATAATTAAGGAATGTAGGATTTGTGAGATCCAAGTTTTAATTCCCTTAAAACACCAAACCCATTGGATGGATCTATCTTTGCCCAAAATGCTCTACATAGGGCTGCCCTTGAAAAGTGTTTGGAAACACCAGTGGGTCTAAAATGCTACAGCCAGATTGTTAGCTGGGGCTGGTGACAGGGATCACATAACACTCCGGTTCTTGGAGGTCAACTGGCTTCCAGTTCATTTCTGAGCACAATTCAAAGTGTTGGTTTAAACCTATCAAGCCCAGTTTTACCCCACCTTTGCTAGCTTTCCACAATGAGATGCAGCCTTTCTCTTCTGGCAGGCTTTCCCTCAGTGAGTGTCTATCTGAGAAGAGAATCTTAAAATGGGAATTTTAGCTTTGTTGTTATGCACTATTTTAAACATATCAGAGAGTAAGCAAAAGAAAATAAAAGGACAAAAACTTGATCCATGAAAGCTAACATCAAACTACAGCAATTAGTATTTAAGGTGCCACAAAGTTTTTTTTTGTCATTTTGTTTTGTTTTGTTTACTCTCTGATATGCTTGCACAGACTAACACAGCTACCATTTCAAATCTATATACTGCATATAAGACAGAAGAGTTTGTTTGTATGTGCTCCAAAGGCTCCCACACCCCTGGACCGATCCCACTGGAATTTGGCACATACATACCTTGGGCTTGGGAGATCAGCACTGCAGGGGGCTTGAAACACATGGGGGGCATACTCCCCCCAATTGGTATGCAATTGATCAATACAATGTGTGTGTTTCCCAGTGATGTAATTGAGCTGATGTCATAGTCTCAGGTAGGTTGAGATTGTGACATCATCTGATTAGCTCAGCTGTAGCCCTCTGAGGCTCAGCTGTAGTTTTCACAGTAGGTGGAAGGCAACTGGGCATGCAAGATTGGCACTGTAAGTGACCGCCGATGGAGAAGCGGGGTGGGTGAGGGAAGAGAGAGATGGAGGAAGGGAGACAGGAGTGACCCACATACACCCCATGAGGTTTACAAGCAGAAATGTGGGATTAAAATAAATAAATAAACAAACAAATAAATAACCTCCTAGCTCACATTTCACACTCTCCAAATGTTTGTGATACAGTTCTTGGTTCAAAACATATGCTAAAAGGCATATAATGACTGCTTCACATTAAAATGCATGTAGTAAAGGGTGCTTTAAGAATAATGCACAGAATGTACAAAATATGCAGACTTTCATGTTTTGTGAGAAAAGAAATTCAAAATACAGTACATTTTACTGTGTTTTTTAGAAGTGAATTGATATGCAAAACACATTTAAAGTAAATATATATGCAGAACTGGCATAGAAGTGAAACAGGGTGATCTGTCCATACCTATCTGTAGGCCAGGAAAATGACAATTTAGCACAGTTGAGTAAACCAGCTCATTAACCTTACACCCACCCTATTGTCTTAGCTAACAAGTGATTTTGTCTATGGCATCGAGAACCAGCTTTTAATTAGATAGGGTCTGAGTGATTGCAAAATTAATCCCAATGGAGAACCTTGCAGTCCCCTGACATTGCCTCTAGAGATTCTGTCATTAAGAAAGAAGGGAAAAAAGAAAGAAAGAGAGAGAGAAAGAGAGAGAGAAAGAAAGAAAGAAAGAAAGAAAGAAAGAAAGTCTGTTCATGAAACAAGTTTAAGATGCAACCAAGGAGAAAATTTAATTATACATGAAGGTGGGAACAGATAGATTTATTAGCAAACCAAAGGTGATTAATTTAAGATATTAATGTTTTGCTTCTTCAAAGGGCTCTCAGTCTTTTTTTACTGTTCTGCATGGATACACTAAAGTCTTCTTCAAAATATCATTTTTAAAGTTGTCACACAATGAGCAGAATCTCTGTCAGTTAATTATACATCATAATTATGCCAGTTGTTTGATTAACTAATTAATTATTTTATTAAGATGATAATCTGATTGATCTACTTGTTGGGCAAGAAGCCCAGCTGAACTAAACAGGAAATACTTCTGAGTAGAAATGAACAGGATTCACACTTCATAATAAAGGCACAACATCTGGGAAATACAGGACTCTACGAAGCTCAAATTATTGTCTACCTGTCTTACTGTTATACCTAATGTGCAAAATATTGCCTGATATTGTGATTTCCTAGGGAAGGCTGTAAATAATGCTATGTTTTTGCCTGTGTTTGCTTTATACCGGTGTGAAGAACAGTATATCAATATAAATCACATTAAACAGGCAGTAATTAAATGTGCATCATTAGTGACATTAAAGCTTTGTATAATGCTTAAAAATGAAATCAGTTCTGTTGATGTACTGACTGCTGAGGTCTTCTTAAGAAAGATGTTGAGAGTACTCTATATCAGTGATGGTGAAACTTTTAAAGACCAAGTACCCAAACTGCAACCCAAAACCCACTTATTTATCGCAAAGTGCCAAAACAGCAACAGGGGAGGAAGGAAACACTCCCATTTGGGCTGCTGGGCAGAGGGGCAGCAACAACTCTGTGCTGGAGGAAGGAGGAAGCACTGCCATTGGGCTGCTGGGCAGGGGGCGGGGCAAACTCTGTGCTGGGGTGATTGCACAGGTGCCCACAGAGAGGGTTCTGAGTGCCATCTCTGGCACGTGTGCCATAGGTTCGCCACCACTGCTCTATATATTTCATATTCTTGCATATCTTCTCAATAAGACATCTCTGAATCACTGCCAGATTCTTCTCTTCCAATACAAGGAGCTCTTTCTTCCCACATGAACATCTCAACAATGTTTCTTAAATACCTGTCTGCAAAATGAGTGCCCTTTCCGATGGAAAGTATACAAAAAAAAAAATAAAAGAAACACAGAAGGACTAGGTTTGGGATTCTCAACCTACAGCCCATGGTCCAGATCCGGCCCATAATGCCAAATCATCAGGCCCCCACACATCCTAGCTCCTGCCACATTTATGACCGAGCATTTATGGCAGCGGCGGCGGGGACCACCAGTCTGGCCCACAAACAGCTTTAAAAGGCTGAATACCCCTGGACTAGGCAATAGTTTGGGAAAGTGGAACTATCCCATCCAATGCTCTAATTTTTAAAAGAGTGTGAATCAAAGTGGTTATCTATGGTAATTTGGCATAATTTATGTTATTTGTGCTATTTTGCATAATTAGTAAAAAAATTCTTCATGTAGAAATGGCACACTAAGGTGCATAGGCAATCTCATTTTCTTGCAAGAGTGGAGAAAGCTTTTGTCATTTTTTATTCTCTTGCAGAAAGACAAGCCAAATGAGGATTTAGCTTCCTAGATAGGAAACATCTGTCAGATTTCAGCATCTTACATGTATGTGAAGAGGTAAAGCAGTCTTGCCAAATTGTTCATTTTTGAACATGCACTCTGACACTTTTCTTCGCAAGAGATAATAGTAATGCTTCTGGGCTGTGCTAATAACTACGACATGTTTTTGCTATTGGTATTTGACTGAATAAGCCTTGCCACAAAATAAGATACAGTGGTACCTCGGTTTACAAATTTAATGTGTTCTCTGGGATGTTTTGTCTTGCGAAAATTTGTAAAACAAAATGCGGTTTCCCATAGAAATGCAATGAAAACCTTTTTGTATGACTTCTGGAATGGATTAATTGGTTTTCAATGCATTCCTATGGGAAACCACGTTTTGTTTTTTGTTTTTGTTTTTGTTTTTTGATATAATTTTTATTAAAACTTTTCACAACAACATAAAATGCCCCAACCCAACAATATCCAAAGTATCTACAAAACACAAAAAGAAAATACCCCACCCCACCCCCAGTGCTGTACAGTATCTTACACCAGATCAACAATTTATTTTCTGCTGTTTAACCATCTTGCCAAAACTTGAGTACTTCCTGTGATGGCTTAACCCCTTCTTTACTCGTCAAACAGCGTTTTATGTATGGGCTCCAAATCTCCCAAAACTCATTTTTATCGGTTACCCCCTTTTTTTTGTGGGAAACCACATTTTGGTTTACAATTTTTTCAGTGTATGAATACGTAAACCGAGGCATTATTTTAAATGGATTTTTCATTCATAAACTGAGGTACAACTGTAAATGTCACCAGTTGTACTGGAAGATAAGGTGTTTTTTTTAAAAACCTTTATTTATTTATTTCATTTTTATACCACCCAATCTGGGTTGTGTTCAACATTAAATAAAACATTACTCTTGTAAGTTCTCTGAGTTAATTTCAAAAAGCCAAAGCAAAAACCCACTTTAGAGTTAATTTTTGATGTGTTGCAGATTTTAGGAAAAGTGTTCTTTTACTAAGATCTTTCTGATTTTTTAAAAAAAGAAAGACATATAGAAAACGATCAAGGATTATATTTAATTCTACTACAATAACACTGCACATTTCATTTAAATGATAACAGTGACAGATACTCTAATTAATATTTGCAGAAAAAAATGAGTGCTTGACTTCTGCTCTTTACCCTGTTATAAACTACATCCAGACTGTAACCATTGAACCTAATATACTACATTATTTATAGTGAGGCTTTGAGTCAGAAAATTAGCTGCCATTTTGAATTTTGACAATCTTTACAAAGATTCCTTAATATATCTGGTCTCCTTAAGGACCAAATATCTTTACCAGATGATAGACCAAGGTTCATGTTTAATTTTTTGCAAAGTGGCACAGTGCAGATTCTTCCTGCTGCTTGCTTGTTATACTAATGATTAATAATGTCTCATAAATATTACCAACTCTGCTCAGAAGAAGAAGTGGGGGAGGAGATGCAACAATTTTGAAGGAAGTAGGATGGCTTCAAAGCAAAAAAAGAAAAAAAGGGATGACAGAGGGTGAATCTAAATTAACCCCATTTAGCATTTAATTGTTACATTAAGAGAAGAAGAAAAAGTTAATAAAAGCAAAAACAAAAAAATAATGTGGTACCTTAAGGACTTACTGCTCTATTTGGATGTGTGTTTTCATGGATAAGGTTCACTTCCTCAGATTGTTACATTAAGTGTTGACAAATTATTACACAACCACAGTACTTTTTCACCCAGAGGATCACTGTTCTATGGAACTCCCTGCCAGAAGAAGTGGTGACAGCTGTCAGTCTTGACAGCTTTAAGAAAGGAAAGACAAGTTCATGGAGGACAAGGGTATCCATGGCTATAATTATGGACACCTAAGGACAACCTCCAGGTTGGAGAGATAGGCAGGATATCTCTCAATGCCATTTCCAGGGAATCCTAAGCAGGTGAAGGCATCTCCTTGGGAATAATACCCTGAAGGAAATGGTGAGCCACTGTGTGAGACAGAATGCTGGACTGGATGGACTGTGGCCTGTTCCAGCAAGGCTGTTCTTATGTTCCTCCCCACTTTGAGCAATGGGTGAAAATAAACCGAGATGAGGGCCCTCATATCCCTGGGAATAAAGTTGTTGATAGAGATAAGAAAACATATTTATTTTGGACTCTTATCTCAGTATCTCCTTGACCAGCAAGGCCAGTAGGGTTTCTGGGAGCTATCGCCCAAAAAGTAACTTTTACAATTTGTGTTTGACGGGCTGCTAAATAGAGAAAACACATTTCCTCTTAAATGCACATGTAAAAGTGAAAGAGGAGGTAGCTGAGACTGTTTTGCTTTTTTGTGTTGTTCTTGCTTAATCACATCATTTGTAATGGATATAATGAACTGCATTTCTTGTTGGAGGCGAATGTTCCCTCTGTACATTTGGCTACAATAGAATTTGACTGAAGTGGCAGGAAGTAGCCTGGGACGCTCTATCATTCCTGCCCAGATGTCATGGGATGGGAGAAAAGGCTTCTGCCCTGCCCTAATTGGGCCTCTTTGCTTGTGTGCAATGGCCCACCTGCCCTCCAGAGCAGTGTTTCCCAAACCCTCTGCCCTGCAGACCAATGGGAGCACTTCCTCCCTCTCCCCAGCACAGAGCTCACCCCACCCCTCTGTTTGGGCACTTGGTCTCTAAAAGGTTCGCCATCACTGGCATAAGCCATCTCCACAGTATAGCCAACATCTGTTCAAGTGAATAGAGTTTGAAATACCCAGATTCTTCTTAGCCAGCCTGAGTAGTGGCTCTCAAAGATAGAGCACTGCCCAGGGACTAGGGCAGGGATTCTCAACCTGTGGCTTGGGGACTGGATGCAGCCCACGACACCATTTTGTGTGCCCCCTGCCTCCACCACACCAGGAAGTGCCATGTGGTGGAGGAAGGGCAAAATGGCCATCCAGCTGCAAAAGCTGTCTGAGAGAGTGTGATGCGCCCCCGGCTTTCAAAGGTTGAGAACTCCTGGACTAGGGATTCACCCATCCTGTCTGGAGAGAAGACAAGATGTCTCCTGCTGCAGAATTGGGAATCATACTAGTAGCACCTTTCCAGGTCAGGGGATTCAGTTTATTTAACAAATGTGGGCGAAGCCTTTTGCCACATATATACGCCTAGCCACTTTTTTTGACAGGTAAGGAGGTCATCCCTGATGTGCTGCTTTTGTAGGTGGTAGGATGTCCAAAATGCTAGGACATGTCAAAGATGATAGCATGTGCTCATGTGTTGTGTTTTTACCATACCTGTCAACCGCGGCTCCAGAAAATACAGGAGCTGCGCAGAATAGTTTTGCACAGGTCGCATTCTATGCGACCTGTGCAGAACGGTTCTGCACAGATCACCTTCTATGCATGCGTGGAAGGCTTTTACAATTGCGTAGAACCCTTCTACACTTGCGTGGAACCCTTCTACGCATGCGTAGAAGGCTTCTACGATCCCCTTCTGCACAGATTGCCTTCTACGCATGCGTAGAAGGGTTCTATGCAAGCTTAGAAGGGTTCTACGCAAGCGTAAGAAGGGATGCACAGTACCTCCCCCCCCCTGCCAATTCCGGGGCTTTGGCAGCTGCGGGTGGGAAATTGCGCAAATCGGTGCCGAAAATCAGGAAATCCCGGCCAATCTGGGAAGGTTGACAGGTATGGTTTTTACATCTATGCAAACATATCTTTGCATGCAAGTAAAATTCCCTTGCTCCCCGCCACCCAGTGTGAATCGGTATGAGTTATGTATCCACCCACCCAAGTCAGCTGCATTACAGTAGAGATTGAATCTCATTTAGGCAGGTGAATGAATGATCTTTTTGTTCAATTAGCCTAAGAATAGAGCATGTATATTTAATGAAAACTGGCTCTCGTCTGTTTAATTTCCCAGCCTGTGTTATATTACTATTATTATTAATAACAGTAATAATGACCTTGGCTACCTGTGCCAGGTCCTGCAGCTTTAAAGAATGGGTAATTTTAATATTAATTCCTCCTGTATTTCAGCCCCTAATTGTGCCTTTATAGAGGCATTCTTAAAAGTTCACAAAAGCTGTTTCAACAAGGAGAAATTGAACAAGGCCTGAAAGTGACAGCAGGGAGCTCTCCAGAGATGCTAGCGAGTTGCAGCTATTAAAGTCTCTAACACAATGCTTTGCCTCTGGTGATAAGAGAAAGATAGAGAAGTCTTTGGGAATGGTTAACTCTGGTTTTCTGTATTCAAAGACACAGAAAGAACACTGCATATACATTTAGGACCAACAACCAATTTGAAGTGGAAGAAATAGGGTTGCCATGTTCTCATGCATAGATTCAAAAATATTGAGCTAGGCTGCAGCTGCTAATGATGGGACTTTCATATTTTTGGGCTACAAACCCCCATAGTCCTCATTCATCATTGGAAGGTTTTGAGGCCCAACTCCGCCTAAGCATTGTCCACCCATCCCTGAGTAATGAGTCAGACAACAGGTATGGATTTAAACATTGGGGCACTTTATTAACATCACAACAACAATAACCTAGAACACATCTACAAATTGCTGCTGGGCCAATGCAATGTGGGACAGAGGCTGAGTGGTACTTCTACCCTTTGTCACTCGCGAGGTGATACCCAATCAGTAGGGGTCTTAACTAAGTCCCCCTACCTGCCATCACTTTGGGCAATCCAATTGTGCCGCTGCCAGAGTTGTGGCCTGCACGAGCAGTACCCTACCTCAGCCACCGGCACATTCCCCAACCGCAAGCTGAAACTTGGGATTCAGAGTTGCAGTTGCTGAATACCCGCTGGCTATTACCTGACAGCAGTTGGGTATTCACCTATGCCTCTTCCTGTGCTACCCACCAGTGACTAACATCGGTGCACCCCACACCAACTACACCAACAGCCCATCCTCCATGCATCAGGGTGGGTGTTGTGTTCTAATGGTTTTACCTTCCACAATGTATCTGAACCAATGTAACCTTGCCTATAGCAACAATGTAACCTTCAGCTGCATCATATGAACCCTGTAAGAGGACGCGAGCTAATGACCACCAGCTGGCAGCAGCGAGCGTCCAAGCTCCTTGGTCCAAACTCATCAAAGGCAACAGCGCGGGAAGTTTTCCCGCCACCACCTACACCTGGACAAGAAGGGCATGACCCGCAATGACGTCACGCAGACAGTAGCCAATGGGCTACCATGGAACCACGTTCAAATGTATTACCACTGTATATAAAGAGCTATCGATCCGCCATTACCTCATGTTCCCTCTGTCCACGATGCAATAAACCTGAGTTAACCCAGCCCGAGGCTGTGTCCTGTGTCTTGGTTTGCATACACCAAATTGGCGACGAGGATGGGATAATGGATCCCCACGGAACAGCCAGGGCACAGAGCGGGTTCAACATCACCAAACCGCAAGACTGGGAGCTGCTCGAGATGGACTTCCAGGCGGCACTGGTGGAACTCAAAGTCAAAGGAGACGACGAGGAGAGGAAGAGGGCCATCCTCACCAGAATGCTCGGGATGGAAACCAAGCGGACGCTGGTGGGCATCATCGCTCCGAAGAAGGTGAGCGAATTTAAGGCGGACGACATCATGAAGCTGCTGCGAGAGCGCTTCAGTCCTTCGAGGGCAATGTTTCCCGCTCGGAGCGCGTTTTGGAGGCGAGTCCAAGCGCCGGACGAGTCGGTTGAGACATTCGTGGCCGCCATGAGGATAGCCGCCGCCCCCTGCAAATGGGACAACATCCTAGAGATGGCCCTCAGGGACGGCGTGCTGTGTGGCCTGAAAGACAAGGAGGTGCAGCGCAGCTTGATGAACAAGGAGCCGCCGCCCACGCTGGCAGAGGTCATAGAGGCCGCGGAAGCCGCAGAGTCCACGAATGCTGGGGTGGACGAAATGCACCAGTGGCGTGAGTGGCGTCCTAGAGCCGGCAAAGCGGCAAATTCGGTGCACGGGAAGTCCGGACAGGCGGTGCACGCAACTCGACGGGCATCAAAGTCGTCTACGGAAGGCAGCGACGGCGAGGAGGTCCAGAAGGTCCGAAAGGGTGGTCGACGCTGCGATGGTTGCGGAGCGGCCCATGAGCGCGCGAGATGCCCATTCAGGAAGGCCGAGTGTTACACCTGCGGCCGTCGGGGGCACATCGCCAAGGCATGCAGAAAACGGAAGGAGGGCCGGAGGCAGTCACAAGACCGTTCGGCCAGACCGGACCGTCCAGCGAGGCCCAAAGATGGCGCCCAGACCACGAGGAAGCAGGATGGCGTGGGCCGCGTCTCGGACGACAGCGAGGACGACGCCCCAGTGTTCAGCGTGTCCGCGGGACAGTCCCATTACTTCGTTGAGGTACTAGTACAAGGGGCCCCTATTAGGATGGAAATTGACTCGGGGTCCTCCTATTCTATAATTCCCCAGAAAGAGTTCTTGAGAATCGACCCCCACGTGCGGCCCAAACTTAAAACGTTGAGGTCCACGCTACGAGACGTACAGGGAAACAGCATTCCGGTGTTGGGGGTCGGGAAATTTCGGGTCAACTTTAAGAGACATTCTGCGGAACTGCCCCTAGTTGTCCTTAAGGGGGGAAGTTGTAGCCTCCTAGGGACGCAGTGGTTTCAGCCTTTAGGTTTGTTCATAGGGGGAGTGCATACAGTGGGGGTGGACCCAATACAAGCGGTTTGCGATGCGCATCCCGCCGTTTTTAAGAAAGGACTCGGAAAGTTCAAGGGACCCCCTGTAGCCTTCGACCTAGACCCGGAGGTCCGCCCGATAAGACTCAAACCGCGCAGGGTGCCGTTCGCACTCAAGGACAAGATAGAGGCGGAACTGGACAAACTGGTGGGTCAGGGGATTCTTATTCCTGTTGATTCCGCGGAGTGGGAAACTCCAATTGTAACGGCTCTAAAGGCTAACGGGGAGGTGCGCATTTGCGCTGATTATAAGTGTACAATTAACAAGGCGATCCGCCCTAATGCATACCCGGTGCCGGTGATCAGCCACCTTTTGGCCAGGCTGAATGGGGGGAAGTGTTTCGCTAAACTCGATTTGGCACAAGCCTATCAGCAACTCCCAGTGACCCCCGCTACGGCCGCGGCACAAACGATAGTTACACATAACCCAATTAGGGCAGGGCCTGGGTACCAGGGACGGTTGTAGAACAGACGGGGCCAGTGTCGTACCGAGTCGAAACTAACACCGGCCTCCTCTGGAGGAGGCACGCAGACCAACTGAGGCACCGAGTGAGTAGGCCAGTCAGTGGGGCTCAGCAACAGGATTCAGCGTTAGGGTTCTCCCCCACCCGCTTAACCCAAGGGGGAGACAGCAGCGGACAACAGTCCCAAGCAAGGGGGGAAGGCAGAAGCAGCGGCCCCGACCCATACCCTTTTGATACACCAGTTCTATCAGGGGCCGGGGAAGGGGGAGAGGAGCTCGCGACCGCTGCCCCCGAATGTAATTTTGATTTTGATTTTGCGAGCCGGGGGGGTTTTCAGGAGTGTTCCCCCACCCATCCAAGCGAGAAGAGGGGTTTTTCGTTAGCCCCCAGTGCCCCCGGTTCCTCCCTAAGAAAGAGCACACCTTCCAACAACGCCGCGGAGCCGCGGCAAGTCACTAACGAGTCTCCCTCTCCAATTACAGGACAGGAAACCAGGGGACAAAGAGAAGGTAGCAAACCCGGGGAAAGGCAGCCCGCATCGAGACCCCAGCGTGTTCGAAATAAACCATCTTGGCTGAGAGACTTTGTCTCCTAGGGGGGGGAGTGTGTTTAAGTGTGGGCTCGAGACTTTGTCTCGTCCTAGGGGGGAGGGGTGTTGTGTTCTAATGGTTTTACCTTCCACAATGTATCTGAACCAATGTAACCTTGCCTATAGCAACAATGTAACCTTCAGCTGCATCATATGAACCCTGTAAGAGGACGCGAGCTAATGACCACCAGCTGGCAGCAGCGAGCGTCCAAGCTCCTTGGTCCAAACTCATCAAAGGCAACAGCGCGGGAAGTTTTCCCGCCACCACCTACACCTGGACAAGAAGGGCGTGACCCGCAATGACGTCACACAGACAGTAGCCAATGGGCTACCATGGAACCACGTTCAAATGTATTACCACTGTATATAAAGAGCTATCGATCCGCCATTACCTC
Source organism: Bradypodion pumilum (assembly GCA_035047305.1). Lineage (NCBI taxonomy): Eukaryota > Metazoa > Chordata > Lepidosauria > Squamata > Chamaeleonidae > Bradypodion > Bradypodion pumilum. Next base: position 33,882,983 of record JAWDJD010000010.1, read on the forward strand.
ATGTTCCCTCTGTCCACGATGCAATAAACCTGAGTTAACCCAGCCCGAGGCTGTGTCCTGTGTCTTGGTTTGCATACACCAAATTGGCGACGAGGATGGGATAATGGATCCCCACGGAACAGCCAGGGCACAGAGCGGGTTCAACATCACCAAACCGCAAGACTGGGAGCTGCTCGAGATGGACTTCCAGGCGGCACTGGTGGAACTCAAAGTCAAAGGAGACGACGAGGAGAGGAAGAGGGCCATCCTCACCAGAATGCTCGGGATGGAAACCAAGCGGACGCTGGTGGGCATCATCGCTCCGAAGAAGGTGAGCGAATTTAAGGCGGACGACATCATGAAGCTGCTGCGAGAGCGCTTCAGTCCTTCGAGGGCAATGTTTCCCGCTCGGAGCGCGTTTTGGAGGCGAGTCCAAGCGCCAGACGAGTCGGTTGAGACATTCGTGGCCGCCATGAGGATAGCCGCCGCCCCCTGCAAATGGGACAACATCCTAGAGATGGCCCTCAGGGACGGCGTGCTGTGTGGCCTGAAAGACAAGGAGCTGCAGCGCAGCTTGATGAACAAGGAGCCGCCGCCCACGCTGGCAGAGGTCGTAGAGGCCGCGGAAGCCGCAGAGTCCACGAATGCTGGGGTGGACGAAATGCACCAGTGGCGTGAGTGGCGTCCTAGAGCCGGCAAAGCGGCAAATTCGGTGCACGGGAAGTCCGGACAGGCGGTGCACGCAACTCGACGGGCATCAAAGTCGTCTACGGAAGGCAGCGACGGCGAGGAGGTCCAGAAGGTCCGAAAGGGTGGTCGACGCTGCGATGGTTGTGGAGCGGCCCATGAGCGCGCGAGATGCCCATTCAGGAAGGCCGAGTGTTACACCTGCGGCCATCGGGGGCACATCGCCAAGGCATGCAGAAAACGGAAGGAGGGCCGGAGGCAGTCACAAGACCGTTCGGCCAGACCGGACCGTCCAGTGAGGCCCAAAGATGGCGCCCAGACCACGAGGAAGCAGGATGGCGTGGGCCGCGTCTCGGACGACAGCGAGGACGACGCCCCAGTGTTCAGCGTGTCCGCGGGACAGTCCCATTACTTCGTTGAGGTACTAGTACAAGGGGCCCCTATTAGGATGGAAATTGACTCGGGGTCCTCCTATTCTATAATTCCCCAGAAAGAGTTCTTGAGAATCGACCCCCACGTGCGGCCCAAACTTAAAACGTTGAGGTCCACGCTACGAGACGTACAGGGAAACAGCATTCCGGTGTTGGGGGTCGGGAAATTTCGGGTCAACTTTAAGAGACATTCTGCGGAACTGCCCCTAGTTGTCCTTAAGGGGGGAAGTTGTAGCCTCCTAGGGACGCAGTGGTTTCAGCCTTTAGGTTTGTTCATAGGGGGAGTGCATACAGTGGGGGTGGACCCAATACAAGCGGTTTGCGATGCGCATCCCGCCGTTTTTAAGAAAGGACTCGGAAAGTTCAAGGGACCCCCTGTAGCCTTCGACCTAGACCTGGAGGTCCGCCCGATAAGACTCAAACCGCGCAGGGTGCCGTTCGCACTCAAGGACAAGATAGAGGCGGAACTGGACAAACTGGTGGGTCAGGGGATTCTTATTCCTGTTGATTCCGCGGAGTGGGAAACTCCAATTGTAACGGCTCTAAAGGCTAACGGGGAGGTGCGCATTTGCGCTGATTATAAGTGTACAATTAACAAGGCGATCCGCCCTAATGCATACCCGGTGCCGGTGATCAGCCACCTTTTGGCCAGGCTGAATGGGGGGAAGTGTTTCGCTAAACTCGATTTGGCACAAGCCTATCAGCAACTCCCAGTGACCCCCGCTACGGCCGCGGCACAAACGATAGTTACACATAACCCAATTAGGGCAGGGCCTGGGTACCAGGGACGGTTGTAGAACAGACGGGGCCAGTGTCGTACCGAGTCGAAACTAACACCGGCCTCCTCTGGAGGAGGCACGCAGACCAACTGAGGCACCGAGTGAGTAGGCCAGTCAGTGGGGCTCAGCAACAGGATTCAGCGTTAGGGTTCTCCCCCACCCGCTTAACCCAAGGGGGAGACAGCAGCGGACAACAGTCCCAAGCAAGGGGGGAAGGCAGAAGCAGCGGCCCCGACCCATACCCTTTTGATACACCAGTTCTACCAGGGGCCGGGGAAGGGGGAGAGGAGCTCGCGACCGCTGCCCCCGAATGTAATTTTGATTTTGATTTTGCGAGCCGGGGGGGTTTTCAGGAGTGTTCCCCCACCCATCCAAGCGAGAAGAGGGGTTTTTCGTTAGCCCCCAGTGCCCCCGGTTCCTCCCTAAGAAAGAGCACACCTTCCAACAACGCCGCGGAGCCGCGGCAAGTCACTAACGAGTCTCCCTCTCCAATTACAGGACAGGAAACCAGGGGACAAAGAGAAGGTAGCAAACCCGGGGAAAGGCAGCCCGCATCGAGACCCCAGCGTGTTCGAAATAAACCATCTTGGCTGAGAGACTTTGTCTCCTAGGGGGGGGAGTGTGTTTAAGTGTGGGCTCGAGACTTTGTCTCGTCCTAGGGGGGAGGGGTGTTGTGTTCTAATGGTTTTACCTTCCACAATGTATCTGAACCAATGTAACCTTGCCTATAGCAACAATGTAACCTTCAGCTGCATCATATGAACCCTGTAAGAGGACGCGAGCTAATGACCACCAGCTGGCAGCAGCGAGCGTCCAAGCTCCTTGGTCCAAACTCATCAAAGGCAACAGCGCGGGAAGTTTTCCCGCCACCACCTACACCTGGACAAGAAGGGCGTGACCCGCAATGACGTCACGCAGACAGTAGCCAATGGGCTACCATGGAACCACGTTCAAATGTATTACCACTGTATATAAAGAGCTATCGATCCGCCATTACCTCATGTTCCCTCTGTCCACGATGCAATAAACCTGAGTTAACCCAGCCCGAGGCTGTGTCCTGTGTCTTGGTTTGCATACACCAAAGTGGGATAGGCAAAAAACTACTCATCCAAAGGGCCAAGCAGGCGTGAGTGCAAAAAAATTCTATCCAGCCCCAAAAGCAACCAGCTACTCTCACACTGAGCACAGGGTGGGAGAGTGGGGCACCGCTCAACCTGCTGAGAAAGTGAAAAAGGGCCAAGGGAATAGGAGCCTTAAGAGGCTGAGGAGCCTTAAGGGGCGGAGGAAGCAACCCGCTTCCCCCTACTGGTGCAGGCCATGCCCAGGGTGACTCGCCCAGTATGGGCAAGCAAAGCCATGTGCTCAGGCATCAACCCTCATACACGGTTCCTTCTGCTCCTGTCCCAGTGCTAGCTGGGAGCTAGGTCTAGCTAGTGCTTGGAGCCTCCTAGTTTAGGCCTCTCACACAGGTGAGCCACATTTAGGTTTCTAGAAAGTGTCTGTCCATCTGTTGGAACTCCAAGAGAATTGTGGGATTTGTTGTCCACAATGTTTTAGAATCATATCCTTACAGGCTATTTCACCTTCCCTCCACTGGTATTCATGTTCATTCTTCCATGTTACATGGTGTTGCAGAACTATGGAGCACTTGTGTACATGAGTGAATAAGGTGATTTGGAAGAATCAGGCATGAAGCCTAATGCTTTCCTTAATATAGTGATGGATTTCATAGTTATACAAACTTTTTTTGGGACAAAGTCTATGAATTTCAGGTGATTGATCATCATCATGTGAACCTGGAAGAGACCCTATGGATCATCAAATCCAGCCCCTGTCTCGGAGACACAGTTAGGAATTGAACTCCCAACCAGATACCTAAACTACTGGGCTATTCAGAAATTGTTACATGATGTTTCAGTTGCACTGGCTTCTAATGCCAAAGGTTAGGTGTTCTGTGGTGATCTCAACAACAACAACAACAAAAAGAGAATGGCAGATTTCGCACACATTTGGACATTTTTTGTGTGTGATTAATACAAATACTGTTTTAATTGAGGTCATTGTAGTGGCAGAAACATTGAATATATATATATATATATATATATATATATATATATATATATATATATATATATATATATATATATATATATATATATATATATATATATATATATATATATATATATATATATATATATATATATATATATATATATATATATATATATATATATATATATATATATATATTCATTCTTCACTTTCAGTTAGATGACTCAGTGGTAAGGTTTACTGGATTTCCAGTAGAGGAACAAACTCTGCTTGAGTTCACTACTCCAAGCCTATTTAGCTTATTCTGTTGAAATTATTAGGTAAAGTGGGATAATGTTTTCAAAAACACCAACTCCATCTTTTGTCTAAATCAATTGAGTGGATTCGCCCTGCTTCTGCTATAGCTACATGTTATATGTCTTCTTTCCTTCCTCTTTTACCCCATCGGGTGTCGAGGGAGCTACATGTTATTGCTGGAGTTTTAGTATACATTTTCAAACTTTTTGTAACCAGCCCTACAGGACTATGTGGCCAATGGCAAAGGAAGAGAATTCCAAATAAAGAGAATCTGAGAGGATTCAGTAAAGAGTTACAACATACCTACTCAACATGTTTAAAAGGATATAACATGGCAAGGTGTTCTCACGTATGGAGATGCCCTCATGACACTTTTAAATCTTTTAGGTAAATAAAGGCCTCATCCATGCTCAGAAAACCCTGGGAAACCCTGGCAGCCATAACCTCCAAATGTGTCTATTGTTTTTTACCAGAGCATGACTGTGTTTAGAGATTGCATTTACTTAACCTCTGCTCTGTTCATTGCATCCAGTCTATTTGTTCCCTCCTTTTCTGGTGGTCAGTAATGCATGAAATTTGTCTCCAGGTCTCTCAACAAGGCTTCCCCTTACAAATAGGGGGTAAAAAAACAAACAAAGCAAAACCAAAATGGAGAGGCCATGGAGCACAGCAATTATTCTCAATCTGTGCCTTCCTCGATTGACAGATAAGCTGGCTGGAAGCGTTCAGGAGCGGAAGTTGCTGAAAATACTATATTAAATTTCCTTTTATAGGGGCAAAGAGGCGTAATATATAGAAACATAATATAGATAATAATATATTCCAACATTGAATGCTGGCAAGTAAATGTTCTACTTATAACTAAATTGGTGTTTTGTTTTTATGCCAGTGTTCTTAAATGGTCTCAGATGCATTGGGATTTTAAGAGCATTGCAAATTCAGATTTTATTCAGTGCTCTTGTAGCCATTAAAATATGACTTTCATTTAAAGGTTTGAAAATAAGCACATCATGAAAGGCCGGCAAGCCGGCAGTTTGAGACCCAGGTACAGTTTGAGCACCCATCTCTGTCCCAGCTCCTGCCAACCTAGCAGTTTGAAAACAAGAAATTGCAAGTAAATAAATAGGGACCACTTCAGTGGGAAAAGATCTTGGAGCCATGAAAGGACCCTCATTCCGGTGTTCCCTGAGCGGAGTTACTCCAGCAAAAACTCTTCAACCCAGAATAATTTCTGACACTACTACTACTACTACTACTACTACTACTACTACTACTACTACTACTACTACTACTACTACTAGTAGTACTACTACTACTACTACTAGTACTACTACTACTACCAGTAACAGTAACAGTAACAATAGCAATAACAATAGCAATGGCAATGGCAATGACAATGACAATGACAATGACAATAACAATAACAATAACAATAACAATAACAAAACAATAACAATAACAATCATCATTGTCATCGTCACCGTCACTCAAACCTTCTACCTCATTTTTCTTTATTATTATTATTATTATTATTATTATTATTATTATTATTATTATTATTATTATTATTATTATTATTATTATTATTATTATTATTATTATTATTATTATTATTATTATTATTATTGATCTTCAAATTTCCCACCACCATCACCACCACCACTCAAACCATCTACTACATTTTCTTTAAAGGTGGGTATTAACAAAAAAGTTAGTAGGTTTAAAACATTGAAGCCTCTGTTTTCATCACTCTGTTACACAATCCAGTGGAACTCTTCATCTGGATCTGGATGCAGAAAAGCAGCATTTAAATTGGCAAGCAGAGTTTAGAGTACGGCATACTAAAAGGGAAATGTTATTAAAATTTAGCATGCTTGAAAATAATTGAAGAAATTGCACAAAATTTGCTTTTTCTCTCCCCACCCCTTTCCTTTCTTCTTCCTACCTTCCTTCCTTTTTTTGTACAAATCATCATTATTTGTCCATGCAAGAATTATATTAGGAATGCAAGGAAATTCCATGTAATTTTCACCAATGAAAAAAGGGACATTAGAAGAACAAGACACAGGATTTACCTCTTTGGTACATGTGTCATGCAGCATGTACCATCAAATGTAAACCAGCATGCTAGCACTTCTATAGCCAATGCCGAAGAAGGTTCAGCTAGACCTTTCCCTCCTGCAATAGAGTACTGTACATACCTGTCAGCCGTGGCTCTGGCGAATCCGGGACCTGCGCAGACCGGGTTTGTGCAGGTCGCGTTGTACGCATGCGCGTGGAGGGCTACGCCGCTTGCATAGCCTTCTACGCACACGGCGTAGCCTTCTGCGCATGCGTGGAAGGGAGCTACGGAAGTGTAGAGCCCTTCGACGCATGCATGCAATGCGACCTGCGCAGATGGGCTGCACAGTGCCTCCTTTCCCCCGCTGCCGAAATCTGGGGTTTCGGCAGCGCGGAGCAGGAAAGGGCAAAAATCGATGCTGAAAACCGGGAAATCCCGGCCAATCCGGGAAGGTTGACAGGTATGGTACTGTATGTGCAATTTTGCCTTATGTAGCAAATTGAGCTGGCTCTCATGACCTTTGTCTATGCTTTCTAGTGATAATAAGAGTGACAGAACTGCTGGATAGCTCAGTTATTTAGATATCATTCTGTGGAGCCAGAGGCTGGGAGCTCAATTCTCTTCCTGCCCAGGGGCTATACATGATGATCTATAGGGTCCCCTCTGCTCTGTAGTTCAAATTGTATTGTTATTATAGTTGAACACATTTGGAACAATGGACTATCAAAACATTCAATAACCTCTTTGTTCCCAATATTTTAGACCAGTGCTTCCCAATGTGGGGCCCATGCCCCACAGAGGGACTTTAATTCCCAGAAGCGTAAGTCAGTACATTGCCTGATAAGTGCTTTTGGGAATTGACTTAGGCTTCTGGGAAGTGAAGTCCAAAAACCAAAGGTTGGGAAACATTAGTTTAGACCAGGGTTTCCCAACCTCTTCGTCCCTTGGACACCTGAGGTTGCCGGTCACATGGTTCCTTCTATCATAAATGTTGCCATAAAACATGTCCATGGCTGTCATAAACACATTTATGCATATGCAGGTGTATTTTACAGCTGTCATAAATATGTACACTTCTGCTTCTGGTAGTGGTGAGGGTGGTGGTGGGCCACATGAAATGGTGCCACAGGCCTGGTACGGCCCATGGTCCATTGGTTGCTCCCCCTGGTTTAGACTGTCCTGTCATGACAGGATACCTTGGTGTGGCATCTCTGGGTCCTACAACACAACTTACTTGTAAAGCAAGAGTTGGACAAAGAGTGTTCTCTTTTCTGTCAAGGTTTCTGAAATTTGCACAAAATGTAATTGATCAGTCTGGTGTCATTTCTGTCTAAGAAAGAAATCACTCAGAAAGAAGGAGAGAGAACAAACACAGAAGGATGAGGCCACTTTTTTTAAAAACACCATAACAACCCATCCTGTGCTTGTGATTTCAAAAACCCATGGATGAGGCAGCAGCTAGTTCACTTCTATACAGTTTGTGTAGGTTAATGCTAATTTTGCTAAGCTTGCTTTGCTTAATGCTAAGCTATACAATTCAATGTATGTTATGCAAATATGTTGAATTCAATGTATGTCATAAGTTATGCAAATATGTTGAATTTATTAGTGCTGGAAAATATCTCACCTGCCATGCAAGGTAAAACGAAACAGTTTCTTGTTATTGGTCCTTGCCTGAGATGATGAGAGGAGCAAAGGTTTACATACCTAAAAGGGACTGTGGAGTCTCAGTGGTTAAGAAGCTCACCTTGTTAGCTGGAAGGTTGGCAAGTCAGCAGTTCAAGACCCAGATACTGCATGACAGAATGAGGGCCCGTCTCTGTCCCAGCTCCTGCCAACTTAGCAGTTTGAAAGAAAGAAAATGCAAGTAGATAAATAGGGACCACTTCGGTGGGAAAAAGATGTTGGGGACATGAAAGGAGCCTCAATTGGGCATCCCCTGATTGGAGTTCCTCCAGCAAAAACACTTTCAACCCAGAAAGCACCTGTGTGTGCTACTGACATGATTATTTTTAAAAAAGCATACCTAAAGAAAGGCACCAAGTTTGGGAAGGATGAATTTTGACACAGTATAAATATGTGCTAATACAGTCAAGGTTGTGTCCTTTGTACTACACAAGAAGGAACTGCATACTGGCAAATGAGAGATGTGGCTTTCGCTACAGTCCAAATATTTGCCACTATTATCCAAAGAGGGGCATCCTCGTTAAATGGCCTCCACGTACTTGGCTAAAGAAATAGTGTTCTTTATTAATTAGAAAGGGAATGAGCTATTATTCTCCCTCTGTTCTTCATACACAGAAGTGGGATTTGTGTGCAGACTGTCCTGAAGCTGTTGGCTGCATATTCACTTTATCAGCAGAATGCACTGTGCAACTGGGAAGCAGATTCTAGGTCAGGCATAAAGAAACCCTTTCTCCATCTCCCCTTCCCTCAGCATATTCAGTGTATCTCGTAGAATATAAAATAGTAGTTTAATGTCTTCCTTTCTTTCCATGGTATATTGATTTTGGGATAACGTCTTCACAAATTGCCCTATAGTTATGCTAACTAAAGATGAGCTCAGCATTTCTGCCCCTCCACTGTAATTCCAAAGGGAATTCCGTAACTGGAACTCAAAGGCATTTGGATGTTAACAATTTGTCACAGTGCTTGGCAAGATGTAGATAGCATAGCAAGGCATTGATGAAGCTCTCTTTTGTCCAAATGTCTTGGAGAGAGAAAGTCTAAGCCATATGAAGTGGTCTAAAATATGGCTGTGTACACTGAGAGATAACGGTGGCCGTGCTATGGCTGAGAAACCCTCTCTTGTCTTCTCTTGTCCTCATGTATAATAATGGAAAGCCACAACAGTTTTCTTTTTACTTCAGAGTCAGTGAGATTTGTTTTGTTGATGACAATAAGAGTTTTCATCTTTATAACATCGTTTTGTTCCAGAACAACACAGATAACACAAGTTGCAGAAAACCACTTTAACTGTTGCTTCGTTTTGCAGGAGTTTATTCATTAGAAGATTTGGATGGGTTGTTTGCATCTTTTTTAGTAATCACCCACCCTTTCTCAGCTTGCCATATGTATGTGGATGCAAGTGTACCTGTTTTGCTTCTCAAAAGGAAAGAACATTAGATTTATGCACAAACATTTTATTCAGATTCAGAAATTTACCTGTAGATGGAAAATCGGAGCTACTTGTCTCTTTGATTTGGCAATGAGGAATTTTGTGGAGCTTGAAAATTCCTTGTTGTGTTGCCTTATCATCTTAAGAGAACCTAGATAAGTGAGGATGAGGACATGAGGAAGTAATGTTTTGCAGTAGCTCTGTTCCCTCAGTCATCTTCTCTGTCACCCTCTCTACATGTGAAGGACAATTTTCTGAACATTAAAACCTCCTGTACCACTGGAGCTGCTCATATTTGTTTTTGTGCTCTGTTTTGATGGCTAGGCAGTCTCCATTCAGGAATCAGAGGAAGCATGTAAAAGATGAATGAATTCCACATGCTCTTCATCTGTGCACCTTTAGCTAACACATTTACCAAAGCCTGAATAGAGCAGCTATTTTTTCTGCAAAAGCTGATCCCAACATTTTTTTTTTGTATCTCATGGCCCAAATGTCCTGTTCTTTATTATTCTCTTTTCTTACATTTTGGGGACCAGACCTGATATGAAAAGTACTAAGTGATGTTGGGACAGCTAGCTAGACTCACCTTAGTTTACCCAGAACTAGAATGCTTCTGGGCTAAAAGACATTCTAGGGAAATTCAAATGGCAGTAACTCTTGCAGCCATTTTGTCTAATGTTTTCCAAACAGCTCCATATTGGCCACTTCTACTCATCATGCCAGCTGGTCATGACACCACCACCCACACTTCTGGTTCCAGTAAGCTTCTTGTTTGTTGGGTGGCACAACTTTAGTGTTGGAGTGGCCCAGGTGGATATAATTCCCTGCCCCTCCCCTTTGAAATTTGTGCCAAACATAGATAAAGTCATGGATAGAACACCTCTTGTAGAGCAGGAGTTCTCAACCTATGACCTGGGGGCCAGATGTAGCCCGCAACATCATTTCATGTTGCCCCCACCACCTCCATCACACCTGGAAGTGCCATGTGTGGCAGGCAGAGCAAAATGGACGTCCAGCCCCCAAAGCTGTCTGAGGAAGTGTGACCAGACCCTTGGCTTGAAAAGGTTGTAGCAGCACCACTAATTCTGCCTCAGTGAATATTGACTAAACATTCTTCATTAACTTGCGGAAAGACAGCATGCGATAGGAAATTATTGAAGGCTGCTACTCTAAAGAAGTAACTCTAGACACCAGTCATTTATTGAGAAGGAACTGATGACAATGAAATCAATAGTAATTGCCACTTCTCTCCTGCTGCCTTTCTTATATGTGCCAGACCACACAGTTCTGTCTCTTCTGGACAGTTGTTCCTTTCCATGATTATGCTTCTGCTTTACCCATGCACTGTGAGAACACTGTACATTTTAGAAGAACACAAGAATTACAACTGACACTGTGAAATATTGCATGCCCCTAAATACTTGTTGTAGGGCATTTTGTCCTCCTGTGTTGCTGGCTCAATCCCCAGACACTGTGTATATGTACATTGTTTGGGGGGGGGGCATAAACATTATCTCTGCTGTTGTGGTCTAGTGCCAGAAACAGCTGTCCGGAGCTAATTTATTTCCTAATGCTGCAGCAGTGTTAATTTATAAATTACACTGGTAATTCTAGCTATTATTAATTTCAGATGGTGTAGGGCAAGCCTAATTAAAATATGACACCAATTGCCACACATATGTACCAAGGAGGACTATCTGAAATTAATAGGAATATTAAGTGTGACACTGGTCGCAGAGATGCTTAGCTCAGTAATTACAGCACCCTGGCTGCAGAAGGTTTGGTAAAGGATGATGAAGTGATTTAAGAGCAATAAAGAAGATAGCTCTATCTTTTTCTCTCTTTCTCCCTACCATTTGCAACATGCAAAAGCAGCAGAAACCAACCAAACAACCAAACAACCTGTCTAATTTCAAGATCTAGTGCGAAATTTGTAATTTGCCGTTTAAAAAGTAGAAAGTAGTTGGCACTTAATTTATAGACCAGGGGTCAGCAAACTTGGCTCTCCACATGTTCTTGGACTTCAATTCCCAGAATCCCAGATCAACAGGTGTTCTGACTTGGGCTTCTGGTAATTGAAGTCCAAGTACATCTGGAGAGCCAGGTTTTCTGCCTCCTGTTATAGACCAATGGTTACCAATGTTGGGTCTCCATGTGGTCTTGGACTAAAACTCCCAGGAAAGTTGGGAATCTAAGACTGGAAACCACTGCTATAGACCAGGGTTCCTCAAACTTGGCTCTCCAGATGTTCTTGGACTTCAATTCCCCAAATCCCAGATCAACAGGTGTTCTTACTTGGGCTTCTGGTAGTTGAAGTCCAAGAACATCTGGAGAGCCAGGTTTTCTGACTCCTGTTATAGACCAATGGTTACCAATGTTGGGTCTCCCTGTAGTCTTGGACGAAAACTCCCAGGAAAGTTGGGAATCTAAGACTGGAAACCACTGCTATAGACCAGGGTTCCTCAAACTTGGTTCTCCAGATTTTCTTGGGTTTCACATCCCAGAAGTCCTTATTAGCAGGTGTGTTGATGAGCTTCTGGTAATTGAAGTCCAGGAACACCTGGAGAGCCAGGTTTGAGGAACCCTGTATATAGACCAGTAAATGCAGAAGAGAACATTTCAGCAGAGTTACAAGCTACACATGTGCTGAAACGTTAACATCTACACAGTTGTTACACTTACAGGAGCCTATTGCTACATTTCAGGAGACTACAGCTATGTTCAGAACATCTGATCCTTCATTTGCCCTTTCTTCCCCACTCCCTCAGATTGGCCTTTTTGGTCAAGGCTAGATTATCAAGGAAGCTTGTGTTTTGCATTCACTTCACCGAATTCTGCTCATAAAAGCAAGCATATCCTTTTGTACTAGAAAGGCAAGACCCCAGTTATTAAAATATGCATCATGTGCTTTTGATTTATGAACAACAAAATGTTTTTTAAAGTGATTCGCAGAGACTGCTGGGAGTTTTCCAATGAGCCATCAAAATTTTCAAAACTGCTATATACACAATATAAATGTAGTTAAGTATGGATATAATCTAACTGGCTTGAATTTTAAGAACATGCCTACACTGCAGACATGAGAGATCTAGGTATGTAATTAAAGATTAACTTGCAGCAGAGTATTTTCTTTTTCTGAAATACAGTCCTATGATGTGCTGCAACATCTTCTAGTTAAGCCTAAGGACTGCAGTTCTTCAGGTTATTTAGTTATGAATGGGAACTATGGTAATTAAATAGGGTTGTGGCAATTTCTTAGTCTCAATAGTGTTTTTCTCTTCATCCAGTCCCAGCTATACTTTTTTCTCCGTCTTTGTTTCATATTGGATTAGGGGAAATAGAGCACACTCCTAATTAGCCAAGATGCTGAGCTAACAGTAGGCTACCGAAGCCATGTTGTACCCATGAGCTAGAAGAGGTTTGGATCTGTCATAGTTCAGTTTCTCCCTCATCTTGTCCTGTCCCTTCTTTATCCCATTTCAAGTCTTTTGCTTGAATGTATTAACCCAATATCCAATCTAACATCCAATATTGATTTGTCATCACTTTTAGCTCCAATCAACTAAATTCCAAAATATTATATCCTGCTATTTAAATTGTTTGGATAGCATTTTGTATTCAGTTGTTTTAGCAAAAGGATCTTTCAGCAGTGTCATTCGGGGTGCCATCCCTTGTGACCCTATGGCCGCCTTCACCTCTCCACATTTAGCTAAGCTAAATACCTGTCCAGCAAGGTAGAACCTGACAGAGCATACACTCCGCTGGCATAGTCTTCCAGGCTTGTTTTCACTTCCGCACCAACTTTGAGGTAGTGGAGTAGGACTTGGTGGAAGTATGTATTAATGACAGAGCAATTCTGCTGGCAGTGTTCATCAAGGTCACCCAGGACTAGATGTTTCTACCAATATGAGGGCATTTCTGCTAGCAGAAGAGGGTTTGCCTATTCCAAGACTCCTATAACCAACTAATCTTTGAGCTGGGATTACACAGTGTTTTTTCTTTCCTGCACAAAAATCAACATGTAATCTAGAACATATTGTGCTCTGTGTACATTCCAATGTATTTTTCCAAGTGTCTGCACTAGTTTACAATTTTTTCTCTGATTGAGAATCCCTGATCTAGTTTTACGTTTCTCCTTGAACAAGATATGGGCATACTTCTAATAGTAGTCTTACTGATTGTCAATAAGGGGGAAATATTTTTAAAAATTGTTGATACTTTCTTTCCAGAAAGTTTACATCTGTGGTGTATGCATATTCTAAGATATGGCTTTATTCAAAAACCTATATAGTTCTTTTTTTATTCTGAACACTCTATGCACTAGGATTGCATATAACATATGCAGTTTTCCCAGCTTCAGTAACAACAATCTACTTTTTCGGTTAACAAAGAAGGATTTTTTTATTTTTATTTTTTTAAATATATGTTTATGATGGATTATTAATATAGGTTCAGTGATCTTAAGGACTTTTTAATGTACAAAAATAGAAGTTTGGTTGCAAAACATCCAAAGAGGGATTTTATCTCTATGAAAACAAGAAGTCCCAACTTGAAAAGTGCAAATTTGAGGAGGAGCAAAACTGCTGTGGTGTCTTCAGAACATAGATTATCAATGACAGGTTGCCAGACATGGCTGTCTGCTGACTCATTTATAAATAATGTTTCTTCTCTCCATCTCAACATACTCAGACAGGAGAAAAAATGGAAGAGATTGTTGTAAGAACAATATCTTAAATTCCCATCAGCGTCAACAGTGGGTGTAAGATACATCATTGGTGGTGTTCATATGTTATTCAACAATCTCAATGCTGTGCTTGTTTATTTTATTTTATTGCCTCCTGAAGCCACGGGATTCTTGAGTGAAGATGAATATCTGGAGATCGCTAGCATCACCCGGGAACAATCAGGAGAGTATGAGTGCAGTGCATCGAATGATGTCACAAATCCTGTTGTCCGGAGAGTAAAAGTCACAGTGAATTGTAAGTAATCTTGCCGCATGTTCTAAGGGATGGGTAGGATAATATTAAGAGAATTTTCAGTTTATAGATTTAAGAATTGCAGGAGACCAAGAAATACTAATATTATAAGTGGCCACCTTATTTTTAGTCAGGCTCAAGCATTATAACTGGGGATGCCATAATTTGAACCTGCTGCCATCTGTGTCCAAATCATGTGCTTTGCCATGTGAGTAGCTTGAGGTCATTCCTAGCAAACAATTACTACATAATAATATTTCCAAAAGGAGACTGAACAGTGCTATATCAAAATAGAGGCATCCATCTCTTGGAAATAGTGACCAAACAGGGTCAAAAACCCTTGTAGGTGTGCATACATGCACATTTAGGAACAGATATAATGTTCCACAGCTGAGATATATGTGTATATTTCTCAATGCAAGTTTGTTCTCATTCTGTTATATGTATGCTAAAATGATACTTCCTGCATGTTTCTATGGAGAGAAGCATGTTCAGCAGTTTTGTATCAAAAGCAACATAAAAAATAACAATATATGTTTGAGTGAATGGAAGTCTGGAAATGTCAGGTGTTCACTGCCCATGGATATTGGTGGCGGTGGTGTATGTGACTCAGTTTAAGATCAATTTGCCCAGTAATGTTTGTCTTTGTTCACTGACTATTTGATATTGGGCACTGGCTAGAAACATGGAAGGTTCACATTAAATCATTTATAAAGAAATGATCCACTTTGAGGTCATTGTTTTGGCACCCCAAGGAAATGATATGGAAGCTTCTAGACCAGGGGTTCTCAACCTATGGCCCGGGAGCCAGATGTGACCCATGACACCATTTCATGTGGGGCCCCCACTGCCTCCAACACACCTAGAAGTGCCATGTGTGGCAAGCAGGGCAACATGGTCGTCCAGCCACAGAAGCTGTCTGAGGGAGCGTGACCTGGCCCTCGACTTGAAAAAGTTGAGACCCCCTCTTCTAGACAGTAGTGGATTACTCAAGACCACAGAGAGACATGAAGCCCCAAACTGTTCCTCTCTCTACAGACCCACCGTACATCTCAGACACTAAAAACACTGGTGTGCCATTAGGACAAAAGGGAATCCTCCAATGTGAAGCATCAGCAGTCCCATCAGCTGAGTTCCAGTGGTATAAAGATGACAAAAGGTAAGTTATTTTATTGTAGGTGGAAGAAGTGTGCTGTAGGTGGAAGAAGTGTGCTCAGGAGTTCACCTGAGAAATCACTTGGCCACAATCAATTTATCTCTTAAAAACTTTGACGATGGACAAAGCAGTTGGAGGGACCCATACCTGTTCGTAATCAGCATTTCCGAACTATGTTCCACAGAACACTGGTGGACTTCAATTCCCAGAAGCCTAAGTCAGTCCACTGGCTGATCAGTGCTTTGGGGAATTGACTTAGGCTTCTGGGAATTGAAGTCCAAAAACCAAAGTTGGGGAAACACTGATGTAAACGGATCGATCTCTCAGCTTGCAGCCCATAGCCTACAGTAAGTGTGGAGACACTACTCTAGATTTTAGAATCAAGTCTCCAAAAGGTTCAAAAATTTGCTTCTGGGGTCATAAGATGTTACCCTAAACAGCCATCTTCCATTTAGTTCCCTGCATTCATCTTTAGACTTTCCTCTTTTCGCTCCTCCACAGTCTCTCTGGGTTTCTGAGAATGTTTCATCACATACACCCCTTCCTCCTTAACCAAATTCAGTTTGTAGGCTGCTTCAGGAAAGGATGCCTCCTCCCCTGTGCATTACTTTGAAGGATACATTGATGGTGCTTGCATTAGTACTAATAACACTGCCAATGACATGGCAAGAGATTCCTCTCTATGAGCAGTTTCAAATTACTTTCAGTAACTGTATACAGTGTCAAAATTCATTAACATGCTGAGGCCTCTTTGTCATCATTCCACCCAGTTTAATGAAGAAGGGGTTGTTGTTCACTAGACAAAAGCCCTGTTCAGGCAATTTTCTTGTGTGTGAACTCTACACATAGTAAAGGTCTCCCTTGCAGACCTGTGTTGGCCCATAAGGCTCCTGCGACTCATCCCGGGGTGCCTCCAAGGCCTCCAGTACCATTGTGCCCCACCTTGAGTGCCAATCCAAAGCAAAGGCACCAAAAAAAAAATTCAAACCAAGAGGTGCCATTGGTCAGCCTGGTGTTCCTTCTCTTGTGGACACCAGCAACTGCCCTTCTCTCGAGCCTCAGGCAGCTCTGCACAGGGGGGCCTCCGCAGAGGGCTGAGTGCCAGGCTGGGTCCTTCTGGAGGTGGCAGTGGCCAGAGCCAAGCCAAGCTATGATGCCCAGAATGATCGAGCAAATGAGTGGGGCTCTGCTTTCCTCTGCCTGCCTTCCTCCTCCTATGCCGCCAAAGATAAGATTACCAAAAGCAGCTCCATTGACAGTTTAGCTGCCATGGCTTAGAGGTTGCAATTTTGACTTGTAAGCAGGAGGTAAGTGTTCAATTCCCAAGAAGGATAGTGGGAACATGAATAATGTATAATTTCTGACCTAATTGTTGGAAACCTGGTATAAGAGAATTTTAAATAATAATAGGGGAGGCATTGTCCTGTAATCAGGAGGTTGTTGGTTCGAATCCCCAGAAGGGAGTTGAAATTAGAAAGTGAGTGGGAACGTATATATTTTGTTAGCATTAGACACCCTCATCACTCCCTGTCCAGCACCCTTTTAGGGTAGTCAGCACACACCCTGCTCCCCTGCTCAAAGGCCAGTCCTGTTCAAGGCAGTACTTATCTCCATTTACAGCCAAAAATCCAGTACTTTCTGCATCTGCAGATGTTTCTGTGATCATGTGGCAGGAATGAGTAGATGCTGGAGTGCACAGAATGTTATTACCTTTCCCAACAATGTGGTATCTGTTTATTAAAGGTAAAGGGTGTCCTTGCTCAAGAGCCAGTCATAGCTGACTCTAGGGTTCAGTGCTCATCTCTGTTTATAGCCAAAAAGCCAGAACTGTCTGTATCTGCAGACATTTATGTGGACATGTGGCAGGCATGACTAGACACTGGAGTGCATGGAATGCTTTTTATCTTCCCACTGAAGTGAGACCTACTTATCTACTTGCAATTTCTTGCTTTTGAACTGCTAAGTTGGCATGACCTGGGACAGAGATAGAAGCTCACACCACCATGCAGCACTCAGGTCTTGAACTGCTGGCCTGCTGACATTCCAGTCATTAAGTTCAGTGTCTTAACCACTAAGCCACCATTTATTTACCTTCAATTTCTTGTTTTCGAACTGCTAGGTTGGCAGGAGATGGGATAGAGATGGAAGCTCACTCTGCCATGCAGCACTCGGGTCTTGAACTGCTGATCTACTGACCTTTCAGTCATTAAGTTCAGTGTCTTAGCCACTAAGCCACCATTTATCTACCTTCAATTTCTTGTTTCCGAAGTTGGCAGCAGCTGGGACAGAGAAGGGAACTCACTCTATTGTGCAGCACTCAGGTCTGGAACTGCTGACCTTCTGGTCATCAAGCTCAGCATTTTAACCACTAAGCCACCACTGTCCCACTCTACACATGCAGATGGATAAGAAAACTAATCCAATTCCCCCCTGATCTTTCCAGAAGCTTTTTACACATGGAGGGCAACTCTTCCCACTGGACAGACTTTTCTACTTATGGGGAATATCTCTAATGTTTTAGAGCCACAAGGGAAGAGGATTTTGAAATCTTGAACTATAGAAGAAAGCCAAGAAGGCCAAAGGAGGATTTCCTCTGCTCACTTATCCCTGCAGAGATGATGAGGGAAAAGTCTAAGTAAGAGCTTTCCTTATCAGATTGAGGAACAAGTCATCATGTTGAAACAATAGCAGAGCAAAAAGCATTTTTTTGAATCATATCATGGTTTTGCTTTGCTTAAGAATAGTACCCTCAGTTGAAAACCTTTTCTTCACAGCAGTTCAGTAATCTTTCACAAGCTTCCTTTCTTTGAGCAAAATCCCATGTTATTCTTAAGCAGAAAAGCACTAAAATAAATGAGACTTGGTTGCAAGTCATGAAAATCCCACTGGGTTTTGTTCTGGTTGGGATTGACATTGGATTTAGTCTGTCCTTCTTTCGTGTCAAATTATATTGAACAGTTAATACATTACAAGGACTGCAGTGGCTCAAGGGGCTAAGACGCTGACTGGGAGGCGGAAGGTAAGCAGTTCGATTCCCGAGTACTGCAGGATGGAATGAGCTCCCATCTTTGTCCCAGCTCCTGCCAACCTAGCAGTTCGAAAGCAAGAAATTGCAAGTAGATAAATAGGGACCACTTCGTTGGGAAGGTAGCAGCATTCCGTGCACTCCGGTGTCTAGTCCTGCCTGCCACATGACCAGGGAAATGTCTGCAGAAGCAGACAGCGTTGGCTCTTTGGCTTTGAAACAGAGATGAGCACTGACCCCTAGAGTCGGATACGACTGGCTTTTGAGCAAGGGAAAAATTTACCTTAATACATTACAAGAAGCAGAGTGATGTGAACAGGTAGAATAGGTATCTCCCTATAGTGACATTAGCTACCCCCAGCTCTGCATGCTGCAAGTTAGCTTGCCTTTGTTGTGTGGCAGCTCTTCAATTGCAAGTTGATCACTTAGGCACAGTGCTTTAAAGGAATTGTGTCTCTGGTGGGAACATATGCTACAGTATTGGTTTCGGGTGACTTCTTAAATGAACGGCATAGTGTGATTCCCCCAGCACCACCCTTCCTTCCTTCATTTTTATTGAAATTCCTTTCCTGTGAAGTATTGGCATTCACCAAATTATTCTTGAAATTTCAATTATCCCATGCCTCAGGGAAAAGGCAGTGTTTGCACAACTGGAATCCTCTGCCTTCATCTGTTTGCTATGGCATAAGACACGAGGTCGAGAAGGAAAGGAGTTTGAACCCAGTAAGCCTAGGTAGCAAAAGTGCCTCTCATGAGACCAACTCCAGATAAATGACCTGAGTAACAACTTCCAGTTTATGTTTTCAATGAAAACTCTTCATAAAGTTGCCATTGGACACATAAAATTGCATCAGATTTCTCCCCAAGTGGGAGCTCAAATTGTGTTAGGTTGATCAAATACAGTAAATTATAGGCAGCAATGCAATTTATAGAAAATGGAGCCAGTTCTTGATAACTGCTTTATCTTTCATTTTGAACTTGTGACCATTATTTTCATTTGTCTCAGATATATAAAATATCACCCGTATTTCAGGCTCATCGAAGGACAGAAAGGACTGAAAGTGGAAAACAAAGCCTTCTTCACCCGTCTGACTTTTTTCAACGTTTCTGAGCAGGACTATGGGAATTACACTTGTGTGGCCTACAACCAACTAGGAAACACCAATGCCAGCATCATCCTGTACGGTGAGTGAAGTAGGCATTGATGCACTGAGTGTGGGACTGTGTAGGGGTTGGAAGATTATATACGGGTGAGGGCATCTAAGAAGGATATATTTGCAGTACCATGAGGCACAGAAGCATATCATGACTATGTTCCTCAGAACTGAACAAGTGTCAAATCCAAGACCAGGGGTTCCCAACCTATGGCCCATGGGCCAGTGGTTCTATTTCATGTGGCCCTTGCCACCGCTGCACCCAGAAGTGAAAGTGGATGCATTTATATCAGCCATAAAATGTGCTCACACATGCATAAACATGACAGCTGTAAATGTGCCCACTTCTGCTTCTGGAGGTGTGGTGTAGCCACTCAACTGTGTGTATGTGTGTGTGTGGTGGTGGTGGTGGTGGTGGGGCTTCAGCCCACAGCATAAAAAGTTTGGGAACCCCTGTTCTAGACAATAAACTACGGTAAGTAATGATGGACTAATCAACTTTGTAGCTTATCTTTGGAAGTGCGAGTATGGGCTGTCTTATCTCTGCTATTTATTCCCATGTTTAAAGAAAGATATCTCAAGAGTAAGACATAACAGATCTTGGTGACTTTCAGGATGCTTTCTTTTAAGCAAATACAATTCTCATATGATAGTGGAACAAAACATGAGATGGGCTACTCTAATAGGGATAGGGACAGCCAGGCCTTTCTTCCACTCTATTTCTACTATAGGAACACTGACACTCTTCAAATGTAATGATCATGGGGGTGACTGGCCTGCTTTCTTTTTTACTTTGATGGTAGTATTACCGTACAGTGCTTGAATCAGGAACAAAAGGTGGGGATCAATGAAAGCTTTCTCTAGCTTCTTCCACAACAGTTGTCTAGATATATAGATCATATGGAAGTTGTATATGAGAAACACATCTATGTTATAGAACTTTCAAAAGTCTCATATCACTTACACATTAGACCAGGGGTTCCCAACCTTTTCACACCACAGGCCAAATACAGGTGCCATGGGTGCGTTTACAGCAGCGTTTACGGCAGGCAGGGTGCATTTATGCATGTGTGGGAATGTTTTACAGTTGTCATAAACATGTCCACTTCTGCTAGCAGCAACGGCAGTGGTGGGCCACATGAAATGGTGCCACAGGCTGTAGGTTGGCCAACCCTGCATTAGACAGATTCCTCTTGGTTTTCCTTTCCCTGATTTACATATTCCTCTTCCAGAAAACTTCCTCACTCCATCTTATGATGTCCTCTCTTCATTTTCTTCAAGCCTCTTGTAAGACATCCTGGGTTATTGTCAGAACTACATACCCCATTATGGCCTAAATGCTGGAAGCATACAGTTTGATCTCTCACCACAGCCATCTGGATGGCCATTCTACTTCTTTGCCCCCTGCATTTGATACTCAGAAGTAGGAGGTTCCAATTAGGTATCATATAACCAGAATGCAAGCATTGTTAGTAGAACGTGTGAGCATTAAAACCTATAACTTCTGATTTGGTTCTATTGTTTTTATTTCTTATACAGTCTCCTTCCAAAGATTTCTGTGTCAGAGGGTTCCCCGGGGTTGCACATGCTACCCAAATTCAGCACTTTCCCCTTACACTTTTTCTGCATGCTTCAGGCCAAGGTGCTCCGCTCTCTGGGCGTATTACTGCCGGCGTGGACCTCAAACGTAATTAAATTAAAGTCTTTTTGGGGAGATGGCTTATCTGCTTTCTAGACGGGACAGTGGTAGCAAAGTAATGTGGCAAAGTAAAAGTCCTGTTTATATGTTACCAATCTCCCAAAACAAGCCACACTAAGCATACAGGGAGTATACGACCCTGGGAAAATGAGGTAGCATAAAATATAACTTTTACCTCAAAGATGGAATGTCCTCTGATAAACTTTCCCAGACCATTGAAGCGAAAGTAACTCCCTCAGGATCACAGGAGCTAACCCTTATCCTAGATTTTAATGTCCCCTTTGAGCTCCTAGCTCCTCCAAGGTTATGTTGTTGTGAAAATGCTCAGCCTTATTCCTGACTGGCACCTGTTATTGGCACTCCGGCGTGACTCCCTTCTGCAGCAAAGCCTCGAGTCCGTTGTTGCGTTTTGATGTTTTATTAAAGCATAATAAAATCCATAGTATGAAGGATAAGCAGGTGGAGAACTAAACTATTCTAACCTAACACAAAATCTAAAAAAATAACAAAGAGAAAATAGCTAATCTCATAGCTGGTTCTTTGCAGGATTTTGCCCTCATTCGAGGCTTACGATCCCATAGCCCCGTTAGAGAGAATGAATGGCAAGGGCTCTCACATACCTGGGGAAAGAACCCTCCCGAGAGCTAAAGGTCTCAACTTTTCATAACTTTTTGCCCACTCTTCACACCTTCCTTCAGAATGTGAAAGATGTAAGATGTTTGATTGTTTTGACTATTGTCCTGATTATTGAGATGCTCAAGTGTTATTGTGATGCAATGTACCCATTGCTGAGATTCCCCTTTTAATTGACACATGTATCTTAATCACGTGCTAATCTGTGGAGTGTGCTGAGTGTGCATTGGAATGTTAATGACCTAATTGTCTCTCTCTTTGAGACTTAGCCTTTCTGAACCTTAAAGAGAATATTACAACTACAGTGTGACTTAAGTGAATATAATATAATTCCAAGAATAGTAAAGACCCTCTAAGATTTTCATGACATTCTGATTATTTTTAAAAATATCAAAGTATTTCACAAGAAAACAAATATAATAAACTGAGCTATTGAGGTCAGGAAAGTTTTGGAGATCTCTCACTCATCGGGTTGCCATACGTTGCAGATGAATTGAGAACACATAACAACAAAGTAATAAGATAACAGAACAATGTTTAGGGAAGCAATATGAATTAAAACAGAGAGAAAAATCATAAGTGTAATAGTGTCTTCAGTTTTGTGGCTGAGATATCCAGCAGCGAGTCTCTGTAATCTCAATGGGGATACAATTTTTTAAAAAAAGAATCTATAAAAAAAAAAGATCTGGACAATAGATAGTTTGAAGTGAAAAGATCTGAAAAACAGCTATAAAGGTAACCTTAGTCCAGAGGTGACCAACCTTGGTGCTCCAGATATTTTGAACTTAAATTCCCAGAAGCCCTAATCAGTAGGTGTGCTGACTTGGGTTTCTGGTATTTGAAGTCCAAGAATACCTAGAGCATCAAGGTTGGCCACCTCCGCCTTAGTCTATGCCTTACATAAGGCAGATACAGAGTATACACTTTCTGCCTCATGCTTTGTCTGTGCATATGGTTAATAACCATGGATATTTGCATTTTCCACGTATTAGTCTGTTATGCCCAGTTGGGCATGGAATTTGTCTTGATCATCCATATGGAGCTTCACAAAGTGGTGCACTTGAAGACAGATTATCAATCCCTGTTTTGCAAATATGTATAGGGAGACAGATAAAGCAGACAGTTAAGATTTTTAAAGTAATTAAGGCAGAGGTATCAAACCCAGACATATATGGTGGTGGATCATTCCACCTTTTCTCTAAGACAAAAGAAAAGGACATCTAAATTAATACTATACACCTCGTCGAGCATGTTCTATGCACATAAATCTTATTCAGTTGATTTGTGTAATAGAATTCAACTGATTCTAGAATTCATGTCCTAACAGCACACAAATTTTAGCTTTGGAGTTGCTCATTTGTTTTTTGATATTTCATCTTAGTCGGAGACTCTGTTTTCTTTCTGTTCCATTGTTTCTTGCTTGAAAAGAAAAATTAAGTTTGAATGAAACCTGACTCTACAAATTCACTAAGGATATTTCCAAATATCCCAAACAAACAACACTTGGTTTTGGCCATGGAGAAAGGTTCTTCTGAGAGTGCTTCCAACTCAGGATTCAAATTGGCATTTCCAATTAGCTCTATTATAAGCAGCTTATTTTAATTATGAAAGTGTAAAATGCCCACCTGCGGTAACAGACCTGTCTTCGAAATTTCTTAGATGTTTCTCTAGGGACCTCTCACAATCAATATTTGTGACTCAGCTAAGCAGAAACGACCATAGAGGGCTTTAATTACTAAAATGTCTGGTGAGGGAAAACAGAAGCATCTAGAGCCTAGTTGGGGGCAGAGTTCAAGATATTTTGTGCCTGAAGAGACATACTTGGTTTACAAATGCTAATGCAAGCGAGGCGCCAAAATGGCCGCCGCGCTCTTTGCGGGGGCCCCCCCACAGGACGAAGGCATCCGGGTAGTTAGGGGCGTGGCCAGCTCCCTTATAAAAGGGGTGGCCACGAGGCAGACGAGCTGCCATTTTGCGAAGCAACGGAGCGGAGAAGTTTTTCCCCTCCACCCCCTCCCTAGTTAACAGTGTGATATTTTGGTCGCTTCGGGGCCGGGTGGGAATTTTTGGCTGGGACCCATATTGGCTTCTGGGTCCTGGTTTTTTCGCCCATCCCACACTGTTGCTATGGTTTGACATAGGGGTTTTTCTGCTGCTGCTGTTGACTTTGGTCACATGGGTGGGTAGCACTGGTAAGGTAAACATTATGACCCACAGGTATCCGGCAAGTTCGCAATTGACTGGACAACACTAGACAGGCATAAGTTGGTTAAACGTTGTCCGGTCAACGACGAACTAGGCGACGGGGTGATGGCTATAGCTAGACAGCATGCATCACCCCGTGATTTTACGGATACGCGTCAGAGGGTGGGGTCATTAGTTAGATATTGACTACGGTCAACAATTTGTTTGTGGTCAACAAACAAATTGATACAAATGGATACATTGTAGCAATTGCCGTTGGCAATTTTGGGTGGTACCTTACCAGTGTTACTTCGGCCTGCTTGCCTTAAGAATTATGATTGGTCAATTACCAATAGAAATTTATAATTCGGACTAGGGCATGAATCAATAAATGTGGCCCAATGCCGTTATCCACTTTCATTGGTGTCTGAGTCCTTTATTGGGGGGTGCGCCTGCAATAGGATTGGCAGTTGAGCATTTCTCTAGCCTTGGCAAAGATACGATGGTCTTTGTTTTGTCCAAAGGAAACAGACTACTTTAAGATATTCACAAATGAAGGGTAGCACAAAGTGATTTTTTCCCCCAGCATCTTGTTACAGTCTCCAAACATTTGGTACCTGAGGCAAACATATAGGGACGATGCAATCTTCTTCTTTTGGGTCTAGGTCACATGTGAAACTGCCAAAATAAAGCCACCTTTTTATGAATTCCTTCTGTAGTCCCTTTTCCCTGACCTTGTGTGAGAAAGATTAGACGGCACAACAAGGTTGTCATTGTGCCCGATTGTGGTTAAAAAATATCGCAATCTTCAAGGAAACTCTTTTTCTGTGCCAATGCTTCTTCAGAGCCCAATAAGCTCACTTGGCCAAAGTCAATTTCAACAACGGGGTTAGGATTTTCAAATTCTTGGACTAAAAACCCTTAAAGTTTTCATTCTGAGAGATTGACCTCACAGACCCACATCTATAGACAACTAAATGTGGCTCTCTGTCTGGCCAGGCTGTCCTGCTATAGACCATACTCCCAGCGACTCAACACCAATCCTCAGGTGGCAGTTAACTAACCTGATAACTGTGAGGACTAATGATCTTGAGCGGCAAAGTCCACAAGCAAAGGTGATGGTCCCCAAATGGATCAAATCTTTCTTGAATGCATCTCAATTGAGGACAGCAGATGTGATGCAGAAGGCAAATGGAAGACCACTGCATTATATTATATTATATTATATTATATTATATTATATTATATTATATTATATTATATTATATTATATTATATTATATTATATTATATTATATTATATTATATTATATTATATTATATTATATTATATTATATTATATCTCACCCATCTAGGGGGAAAAACATCCCTACTCAGGGTGGCTAACATCATAAAACAAGTCATATAACTATGAAAAGTTAAAAATTACACACAATAAAACTCCCAATAAAATCATCACCACACATTACAATAGCCAGAAAGAACCACAATCCAGGACCCTAAAAAAGGCAACCTATTTAGGATGGAAAAGCGTCAGGCAGTGTATCTAATGACCAGAAATAGGCAGCACATTCCCAGTACAATCTTCAGGGCTGATTGCCATGATGGCAGCCAATATTTGGAATCTGATACAACACTTGATGAAGAAGAAGGTATGTGACTTGCATGAGAGGGGGCAAGCTGTGAAGGCTTTGGGGTTTAGCATAAACCTGGCTCCTTTCTTGTTCATACCTGTCAAGTTTCGGGAAATTCCTGTCAAATAAGGGAAACTTCCCAGCCAAAACGGGAAACTAGACAGCTATGCTTACCGTGTGCTGGCCTCCAGTCTAACTCCAGTCTAATTGCAGTCTAACCAATATGGGATAACAGCAGGGAATAGTGTAAAATACGGGGGGTTGATAGAAATTTCCCAAAACTTGACATGTATGTTCTTGTTTCCTCTGAAGATATGAAGCTTCCTCTCATTCTGAAGAGGAAGCTAAGTCAGAGCAAGGCCTATGCTAAGCCACAAACTTCCTACCTGTACCTTCTCACTAAGTGAGCCACATTTAGGTGCCTGTAGGTATATCCTTTTCAGCTGGAATTCTTAGAATGAAGAATTATGGGACTTCTTCAGCTTAAACCTGAGAGACCACATCACCACAAGGTTTTCAACCCATCCTACGAGGGCGGACCATAGGGGCTCTCTGATGGTCCCATCAGCTAGGGAGGCACGCCTCACTGGGACCAGGAAGAGAGCCTTCTCGGTATCTTCCCTGGCCCTATGGAACCTCCTGCCACCGAAAATGCACCTCTCGAGGAGTTACCCCACTTCAGGAAGGCTTTGAAAACTTGGCTTTGCCAGCAGGTGTAGGGTGCTTGTAGCACCACAACCCAGACCTGCTGGCTCATTTAGCCCTATCCAGGGTTCCTTTTCCTGTCTAGGTTCCCCTCTTTTAATGGGATTAAGGATGTTTTAGGGATGTTTTTAAATGTTTTTAGATAGTTTTATTAGTCGGTTTTAACACTGTGTGGGATGGGTTTCTTTTCTAACCTATGCTGTGTATGGCGCGAAAGGCAGCCATACAAATCCAATAAATAAATAAATACAAAGGCTTTTAAAAATGTATTCTCTATTCATTTTTTTTCTGGACCCTGTAAGGAGACAGGTGGATATGGATCTGTTTTTTTAATCGTTGAATGAGGCCAAAAACCTTTGTCTTTAAGCAGAATTCAAATTAGATGCAATAAAAGCATGCTGCAGTTTTACTACTGTGAAATGGATTATTGTCCATTAGCTATTCCATTGTTCAAGAACCGTCAGAAACATATTGAGATCTTCTTTCCTATCACTGTCTCCTTTTCACAGTCCCACCGGACTCTCTGGGGCTGACTCTCTAAGCAGCAAAATGTCCTTCGCTATTTGAAGTGTCAATCTGGCCACCCTTTTCCCATCCGACATTTTTCTGGCTTGTGTGCCACGCTTACATCTCAAGAGATTTCTTCCCAAGGGCAGTGCCCTGCAGGAAACGAAACACAGGCAACTGTGGCAATGAAAATATATTTATTTTCACATACAGACAGCCACCAAGCTATCTCAGAGAGCATTCCCTGACATCACCACCCTGGAGTGGAGTCTGTTAGGAGTGTCTTTTCAGAATAAACAACCTAAACATCTCAACGATCACAGGTTTGCTTCCAAGATGCATTTTCTATTACTGCAACATACAATAAAAAATTGACTTTAGCAAAGGGAGATGGGGAGAGCGCTGTAGCCTTATCTGGAAGCTATATTCTCCACATGCCAGAGTTTTGATTAGAGTGATGGATCCATCCTTTGCCACTCACAGCAAGGGACAGCTGTAATTGCTTGGCTTATTCATCACACTTTTCCAAGTTATATCAGGCATCGCCACTGCTTGTCTTTAATGCCAGCTAGGAGCCCAGGTAACCTCTAGTGCTCCACTTTCCCTGCCTTTCCCCCCACCCCAAGCTGGTCAGAGGAGCCGCCTTGCTCCACATCTGTGGCTCTTCTCACACTGTCGCTTTCTGTGAGTTTTCCAGGTGAAGCTGCCTCAGCATCAGAACACTAGCTGCCGTGATGCTTCCTGCATGCAGGTTGCACCTTTTGTTTCCATGGTAACTGCTGGTGACAATTCAGAAATAAAAGGCTTATGAGATGTAGGCTAAGATACGAGGACCAAGTACATGGTGGAACCCAAAGGGCTATAAAATCTGAATCTGTGTCCTGATGTTTATTTTACACAAATTGAGTGAGAGCTCTTGAATATTGTTACCGATGAAACAAAAAGAGTCCTGCACCCCCTGGTCTTGCCTTCAACATGACACAACCTTTAGTCACTTCTATGTGCCTCAGACTATTTTTTTTTTGCATGAGCCTTTAAATAATATACAGGGGGTGCCCAAAATGTATACACATATTAAGAAAGGAAAGAACTGTATTAAAAATTTTAATACTCAATATATACCGATAACAAATGATGAATGCAAGTTACATTTGACTTCTGCAATTAGAAGAGGTGCTCAAAGTGTCCAGACACATCTGATAATGGCACACTACTGTTCGAGCAACATTGACCAAAGGGCAGTGGTGGGCATCAGCAGGTTCGCACCAGTTCACCAGAATCGGTAGCGGAAATTCTGGATGGCTGTGCCCATCCAAGTTTTGAAACAAAGTAGTCCTAATTCGCATGCAACGCAAGGCTTCCCCCCAGGCCATGCCCACCATACCACGCCCACAGTGTGGTAGTAAATTTTTTGGAGCCCACCACTCCCAAAGGGTCCTGGATCTTCCCTTGTAGATCAGACATAGTCCAATGAATCTCAAACTTATTACAAAAGTTTGCAATTAGGTTTGTTGGAGGTTCTGTTGCATTGGCTTGTGTTCCTCTAATGACAACCGTGCTTCCAGCATTTTTTTATTTTCTTGCCTGTCACATAGTGATGCTAGCATTAATTCTTTTGAGTGGATGTCATACTACACATTGCTCCCATAATATAACTCAACTTCCAAAAGTAAAACATAGATAGCACCTCTTAAAATAGGGCTGTGGTGGCTCAGTGGTTAAGAAGCTCACCTTGTTATCTGGAAAGCCAGCAAGTTGGAAGTTCGAGACCTGGGTACTGCATGACAGATTGAGCACCTGCCTCTGTCCCAGCTCCTGCCAACGTAGCAGATTGAAAGCAAGAAATGGTAAGTAGCTAAATAGGGATCACTTTGGTGGGAAAAGATCTTGGGCACATGAAAGGAGCCTCATTTGGGTGAACAGAGTTTCTCCAGCAAAAATCCTTTCAACCCAGAATAATTTCTGACATGAAATTATTTATATCATTATTATCTCTTAAAATGTGTATATATTTTGTCACCCTCTATATTAATGCAAGAATCTAAGACCTTTCTTTTCTATTCCTCTAAATGAAAATGGGACGTTACAAGCTTAGAGGCTGGATTTTTCCAAGAGCAAACCTCTATTATCTTTTAAATTATATATATCTCCAAAATCCCAAAATAGGCAATATCAAGAGAAATTAATTCTCCAAAAATGGATACTAAAATGTTCAACCTTTTCTGAAACCTCAAGGTTAAAATTACTCCTGAGCAACTTTTGTAAAAATTGTGTACTAGTTAGGGAAAATATTTGTTTGATTGTTTGAAAAAATGAAACTTGAATGATGTACAGCCTATGGGCTATTAAACCTAAATAGACTTGAATTTGACTTGGAATATCTGAAATGTTGTTCATCAGAGATGTCTATTGAAATTGCTTGAAACTAACCAGCTGTGGTTCTATATCAGAAGCTACATGAGTGTTTCAGATCAGATGTCACTGTTTCTCATGGTCAAAGTGTGGTAGATGATTTAACAGTCTACCAAATGGATATTGGTGTTTTAATGAAAACCTCTAGTGTTTTCAACCATAAGGAGTCTGAGTTGAGTACTTCAGGTAGCAGAATCTGTTTCACCCTTACATCTCTGGTTACTTCCATGCTCAAAAAACATCCTACCCATGTCTTCCTCTTTCCTAACTGGAAAAGTAGTTGGGAAAATGCAGCCCTTAGTATGTGAATTGTCATTCAGAAAATCTATTGCTGTTTTTCTGTGCATACACACAGTCTCTGGAAATTGTTTTTCATTTACAAGAAATAAATATTAAGAGACTGTTGCATGTGTCTGCCATGTGGGATTGTAAATCTTTGCTTATTTCATTCTTGCAGGTGAGAATGAAAAATTGGAAAAGCTTTTTCCCTGCTGTTTGAGATTAAGGACATGTTCTGCACCTTTTTTCACATTTTGGGACTTTTTTTGGGTGGGAGGATGTAGAAATTGACTTTGCATAAAAGCAATTTTGTATTGCACAAACTCATATTATGTGTAAAAATGTTGTATTTTGGCCGAAATACAAAGATCTGTCTGCTCAATATAAATATATGCCCCAATTAAAATATTTTATGCTACTATGGCTACTGGTTGAAAAACATTTCACTATAGATCAGGAATAAAAAACAATGCAGATGGAATACTTCCATGTATTACAAGAAAACCCTTTCTCATAGATGCAGAGAATATTTGGAAATATCTTCTACCATTTTTACTGTTTTAACTAGGTTTCCCTTGCTCGAAAGCCAGTCATATCCGACTCTAGGGTGCAGTGCTCATCTCTGTTTCTAAGCCGAAGAGCCAGCGCTGTCTGCTTCTGCAGACGTTTCCGTGGTCATGTGGCAGGCATGACTAGACACCGGAGTGCACGGAACGCTGTTACCTTCCCACCAAAGTGGTCCCTATTTATCTACTTGCAATTTCTTGCTTTCGAACTGCTAGGTTGGCAGGAGCTGGGACGAAGACGGGAGCTCATTTCCATCTTGCAGTACTCAGGAATCGAACTGTTGACCTTCCGCTTCCCAGTCAGCGTCTTAACTACTAGCCACTTGAGCCACTGCAGCATATAGTTAAAATACTTTCATTTGGATCGCTCAATTGATATGGGGTTTGGACTCAATAGCCTTATAGGCCCCATTCAATTCAACTTAGTTGTTCTGTGATCCTATCGAAGATTTTATTGTGGTTATTTCAAGATTCAGTGTGGGGAATTTGCCAAACCTCTTTTCTGAGCTTTGGGGTGAGATCACAGATGATCAAAACCATAGTTTCTTGTTCATCCATGTATTTGTGCACTGTATTGGGAAAATACCAAAAGTGTTAAATACTGTATAAATATAGACAAGTGCAATGAGCCCTTGGATGACGGATCATTCATTATTGTATTTGCAAAGTCTTCTTGTGACTTTGAAAGCAAGTGATGTTTCAATAACAATTAAAAATGGTAAAAGCTACAGGATAAGGTGGTAGAACACAACAAAGGCTGTAAGTACAGCTTGCTATTGCTGAAAGCCAACACACCTGTGTCTTATATCAAAGCTCAAAGAAAATCAGATTCTGACTTCAGAGAATAACTGATGGAAGGGAAATGTTTGGTAGTAATTAGAAGTACAGTACGTCCCATGGCTGTCCTCGTATGATGAACAAGCTACATATGCTAGATGTGCATGGTAAATATAATGAGGGTGGAACAGGGGAAGAAACAACCAGTGGGACAGCAGGTATCCTCCAAGTCCACAGTGGGTCCTAAAATGATTTATTGTGCTTATTGCTTAACTTCTGACCACATCTCTCCCATCACATAAATCACACCATTCTGTCATACAGCCTTGCAAAATTGTGTTAGCAAACATGCTGTCAAAGTCAGTGGAGCCAAGTCACATATTTCCTAGTTATTCTTGGCAAGAAAGATTCAAGACAAATTTGCTGATTTTGAACAACCACAACATTGTTCCAAATGGTCCAACCCCCCCCCCCCCCATGTGATCCTGGGAGGTACGGTTGCTTGGTTGTTGTTGTTCAGTCGCAGAGTCGATTCCAACTTCTAAAAGGGCAATTTTGTAAAATTTTCTCTGAATATTTTCCACCTTTCTTGTTTGGGTGGAGGCCACAAACGTCCTTCCATAATGCACCACAAAGAATGCAAAATTCTGGGCACACAATTGCAATAGTAACAGCAACAGGGGTGACAATGAAATAAGTTAAGGAAAAACAGAGAAGCTGTGCTGTTGTGAAACTAACTGTGAGACTGACTCCTGAGAAATTGTTGGATAATTTCTTCTTTTTCCCATTGAAATGAGGAGTCATGTGCCTCCTCTAGATTTTCTGCCTAAAATGAGTTGGAAAACAAAAAGGCCATTTGTGGAAGCTTCTAGTGGGTCTATTAACTGTTAAAGTGCAGCAATGACATCTTAATTAGGGTGGGATGGAAATGGTGGAAGTTCTTGAATTCTAGAGACACCGAGATAGCAGTTATAAAGTTAGGCTAATGGAATTACAGGGAATCTATGAATTCTGCAATAGGTTTCACCTATTTCAGACCCTGTGAGGCCAACCCATAGCAATCCAGCTGTGACCAATTCCAGTGGCTTAAATATTTGGGCCAAAGGGTCTCATCTGCCCTTTGGCAAAAGCATGAGGTAATAGTAGTGGTAGGAAATATCCTACTCTCTGAACCTTTCAGTGTTCTTGCAAACACATACCTGAAACATACATTATTTTAGTGGGAGCAGCCATATATGTTTGTGTAAGGCTTGGTGCACACAACTAATCTAATATACTTGCGGCCAACACTTTGTTTGGAAAGTTAATTTTACTCTAGAAAAAGTATAACTCCCAGAGTTCCCTAGCCAGTATAGACAATACTCGATTACGAATTTGTGGAGTTACTGTACAAAATAACAGCAGCAGCAGTAACAATCAGATTCATCTGGGGAACTGTGAGTTGTGGAGACTGTGATAGACTCTGGTAAGCAAGCCCTGGAATTGCTGCTGGAAGTCTACCTTACAACTGAAGTAAAGCTCTTTCTTTTAAACACTCTTGCTAGATGGCTTTTGTGAGACACTTGTTCACCCAAATTATTCCCTGTACCGGATAACATTTCCCTTCTCAACCTTTGACTTTTGCCTGACCTACTCAACCAAACATGTCAATGGCTACAGTCCTTTTTTAAATCCTGTAATATCCTTCCCTGAACATATCCATGGTGTATATCCTAATAGGCCAATGCTCTTGTTTAAAGGATAGCTCAGTGGTTTCTGACTACAGAGCCATGGGTGGGAGTTCAATTTCTTGACAGGGGCTGAACTCAATGACCTATCACCATGGTGGCCAAACTTGGTGTGTCAGCTGTTCTTGGACTTCAATTCCCAGAAGATGTGCTGACTTGGGCTTATGATAATTGAAGTCCAAGAACATCTGGAGTGCTAAGGTTGGCCACCATGGACCAATTGTGTCCCTTACTACAATGCTGTTCTAAGATGATGATAGTGATGATATCTCCACCACTGACCTTTTAACTGGAGTTCCTCTTATTGAGTAGTAGAGGAACCACCCTCTAACCACCATATCACAAGCAAAAGAGACTTAAAGGAATCCAACATATGCTCAGTCACATAATTAAACTACAGCAGGGCTCCAATGAACTGTTCTACATTAATTTCAGCCTAGCAAATCACTTTATTCCTCTTGTTGCCTCCCTCCCACAACCTTTTCTTTTGTCTGGCTGCATTGAACACACTGCAGGACTTCACTTTGGCACTGCGTAATGCCTGGATGTAGGTGAGAAGCTAATTTCATCAGAGGGCTCCTGTTGAGAGCTCGAGTCCCAAGCCTCAGTGTTGTTAGGGGAAGCAGCCAAATCCATATTCTGAATACCAAGGCATGTCCTGCTAAAATCAATATGAAAGATGTCTGACAAGGTCACTGAGGTATCTTGCCATCACAGGTGACCTGGGTGTTTGCCCGAATGGAGCAGAATCCTGATTCTATCATTAATTTTTATCGACGGAGCTCTTGTGGTCATAAATTGTAGACAATTTCTTTTAGAAGTAATAGCATCTGACACATTTTGAAGTGTAATAAGAAGAGCTGGCCAGAATCATTATGGGTGCAAGACAGAGTATGTAGTGTAGTGGCATAAAATGTAAACCAAGAGTAGGGACTCTCTTTGGGCAACAGAGGAACATATCTGCTACCGCATATGCTATCATGGGTCACAGGTTGTCCAGAAAGAGCCCTTAAACCAGGGGTGGCCAAACTATGGCCTGGGGGCCAGATCCAGCCCACAATGCCAATTCATCCAGCTCACGAAGCCCTCATCACTCACGGAAGTGGAAGTAAAAGGTGTGGAACATTTTACTTCCATTTCTGGGAGTGGTGAGGGCTTTGTGGGCCAGGTGAATTGGCATTGGGGGATGGATATGGACCCAGGCCATAGTGAGCACCCCCTAAACCACGTGACCAGCCCACAGACTGAAAGGTTTGGCCACCCTTGCCTTAAATTATTTTGGGGGGAGAGGATGGTGGATAATAATTGAAGGAGCCATATATGTCTGGCATTCAGAGTAATGGTTTTCAGAGTAATTCAGTCTTCCACCCCAATACTTCCACCTAATGCAGGGTATCGTCCTCTGAACAAGCTAAACTGGACCTTGGGCTTGCAGCATTTACCAAGTATGCCAGCAATTGAAAAGTATCTGTGTGCATTTTCTGTGTTTAAACATTGAGAGAAAGATGAAATAAGTTGAGGAGAGCTATTTTAAAACTTATATTCTCTCTTTGAATTACTTTACAATTTCAGATACTTTCCCTGTCACTTTGTCAGTGCATGGTTTTCATTTCTAAAATTGGAATCCATAGGCAAACAATTATAAAGAGTTAAAGATAGAAAATAGTGAAAGATATTTAAAAAAACAGAAGGTCACATTTTGGGCTCTGAACTCCACAATTAATCTCATATTTAGTTACAGAGGACCGGGAGTTAGATTTATATAATTGTCATTCTCACAAATGCAAACATCAAGTTCAAAAGAACTGTTTGACCCTGGAAGGGAGGAAGATGTGGCAAAGAATAAGATAAAGCAGAATTAAGGTCCCCAATTTTTTTTAAAAAAAATGTTATTATTTATTTATTTATTATATCTGCCTTTGGTTTTAGAGTGTACATTTTCCTCCAGCAGCAAAGTTAGTTGTGCATCATAATAGGCAGAAAGTGGGAATTTGAAAACAGAAATCGCAGAAGGGACACATTTTCACCAAGTGAGCCATGTTTTGGTGTTTGTAGGTTTTGTTATGAGCCTTTCAGCTTAAATTCTTAGAATGAAGAATTATGAAAACTCCATTCAGATTCTTACCCAAGATATTGGAAACACGGGGTTGGAAACTAACTGTGGAAAGTAGCGAAGGGGATATGCTAAAGATAGTAAACAATGTTATCAAGAAATGCATTTCCTCTTCACTATCTCACCCCATCCTCTAAAAAATCAAGTACAGTAGACCCTCGCATAACGATATTACTTGGTTCAAAAGTAGCATTGCTAAGCAATTTTTGTTGTTATGCAGGTTTCTATGGAGTTTTCCGCATAACGACATTTTGTCCGGATAATGATGGTTATTTTAGTGTCATTGTCTGGATAACGACACTAAAAACGTTGTTATGCGGGGGAACACATGGTGCGTAACAACGTGTTGTTAAGCGAAAATGATGCTATCTGAATGCGTTATGTGAGGGTTGACTGTACAGTGGTACTGCACATTACAAAATTAATGCGTTCTCCAGGACGTTTCGTATTACAGAAAATTTGTAAAGCAAATTTCCCATAGGAATTCATTGAATGCAATTTCCCATAGGAATGCACTGAAAACCAAAATGTGTAATGTGAAATGTGGTTTCCAATAGGAATGCATGGAAAACCAATTAATCCATTCCGGGGGGGGGGGGATCATAATGTGAGGCATTAGTTTCAATGGATTTTCGTTTGTAATGTGAAAATTACGTTAACTGAAGTGTCCGTAATGCGAGCTATATAGACTGGGTATGTTTTTACTGAAGATTATTAACCATGATGTGGATTCAGCCATGCCTCTGAAGCATTCTACATAAGTCTTCCTTATAGCCAAGAAGAAATCAAGAATATCAAGAAATCAAGTCTTAGATGTGTAAGCCAAAGAACTGAGAGAGAGTACTTACATCTCCAGGCAACTCCGCCTTGAAGGGCACTTTTTGCAAGGCTGGTCAAAATGTATAGACTATTCATAGAGTCATTCCTTCCCATTTGCCATCCATGCTTCATTCCATTTGCTTTCAGAATATCGGCCCATTCACATCACCCACCCACCCACACACACATATATATCTTCATCCCATTTCTTATTTACACAACATTGTGTTCACGGAGTGGTAATTATGAAACAATATATATATTTATTTTTATTTTATCTTCATTTTTCTCTTTCATTGTTTCCTCACCTGGTTTAGAAATAAGTGAGCCCACAAGCTCAACTTTGTTCCAAGGTCAGTATTGTTCTTATTTGTATGTCTCATCTGCTTGATCTCCTTTAATGCAACCTCCTCTCTCTCCACTACCGCCATATTTTACGCATTGCCTGTTTCCCTATCCAATTTGCATGGAAGATGGTACTACTTTCTGTGGGGCAACTAAAGTGAGCTAAGGGTCTGGCTAGTCTCCATCATGCCATACTAATATTTTAGAGCTACAGTACATCATCCAGTTCCAGATCTCCTCCTTCCAGACAATTATGCAGGATTCCCACCATAACACATATTTACTGATCACAAAATAATTAATCTGAGGAATAACAGTTTGATGAGGTTACTGAGTGGGAGCCCTGGTGATGCAGTGGTTAAGCTACTGTACTGCAACCAAAAGGTTATGAGTTCTATCCTGACCAGTGCTCAAGGTTGACTAAGCCTTCCATCATCCTGAGGTCTGTAAAATGAGTACCCAGCATGTTGGGGGCAAAAATACTAATTAGCTTGTGAACTGCCCAGAGAGTGTGGTTGTTTTACTTTGATTAATCCCTCACGGATCTACAATTCACAACTACAATCTAAACTGTAATGATAGCTTAAACATTGCCTTGTAAGCCTCCATTGTCTTAGAGCTGTAGGGGCTGCGGAGGCTCAGTGGTTAAGAAGCTCGCTTTGTTAGCTGGAAGGCTGGCAAGTCAGCAGTTCAAGACCCAGGTAATGCATAATGGATTGAGTGCCTGTCTCTGTCCCAGCTCTTGGGGACATGAAAGGAGCCTCATTTGGGCATCCCCTGAGCAGAGCATCTTCCGCAAGGATACTTTAAACTCAGAATAATTTTTGACATGAAATTATTATTATTTTAGAGCTGTGATAACCCCCCCCCCCCCCGAATTTCTCCCTTTCTCTTTTAATATTTCAGAACAGCACAACATTCTGG
This sequence comes from Bradypodion pumilum, assembly GCA_035047305.1. NCBI lineage: Eukaryota > Metazoa > Chordata > Lepidosauria > Squamata > Chamaeleonidae > Bradypodion > Bradypodion pumilum. The sequence continues at coordinate 33,920,027 of JAWDJD010000010.1, forward strand.
AAAATAATCTGAAAAATAAACTCCTCATGAATAGCATGGAAAACAGAATCCCACCAATTGTATCTGTTGATAAATTGCACCATCCTCTGAAGGAATAGCTGATCCCTGGTGAAATGTTGCCATTCATATACACAACAAAGAGTTCCAGGATACTGCTTTTGTTCAGCTCAAGTTTATAAACGGGTGGCTGTTTCACGTGGGGAACCTATGTTCTCTGTGAGATGATTCCAAATGGAACACTGATGTTATATACATAACTACATTATCTTCTGTACTTGAGTGATATTATAGGTCTGTAATGAGTCCATTTCTAAGCACCCTAGCCAAATTACAAACTCCTGTATTCTTTGGAGAGCTGTGACATGAAAAATGATATAAAATAAATATAGATTTATTTATTTTTTGCAGCGCAGATATGCCTACCGAAAGAGGATAGGAGATCTCCAGGCTGTTCTTTTTCTTGTCCCTACTTGCTCTTCTTGCAGGTTCACATTCACAGTTTAGAAAATTACTTCTGAGTTTACAATAACCCACATTCCTGCAGCCAGCATAACAATTCAAATTTTTTGCTCAGGGTACATTTGGTCGGAATTGATACTGTGCTGATAAGTAGCACCGTGTTACTCAGAAACATACAGAACTCATCTTTCTTTCTGTAGCTCTGTGCTGTTTGAACTACTGTATGGTGTGAGTGTTCCGCCCCCTCCATCCCCCCATTCATGGACCAACATGATCACTGAAATTATTGTAGTATCTCATTAGTATGCTGGCAGAAGGAGATGAGGAACTGGCAGGAAGTTGACCCAAGCTTCACCAGCTGGCAGATGGAGATGAATATATATGTGATATTTTTGGAAAGAAGCATGCACCCAATCCAGGTGTTTTTCTCAGGTTGGATTTCTAAACTGGAATGCAGGTGAGGAACCATTCCAGCAATCTCAACTAGTCACCAACCTGTACCTTCCATCTTCATTGGAGAAACTTGTTTCTAGGAATTGACCTTAACATAGCCTTGTTTCACGGAGCTCCATCAGATTTCATCACTGATCCCGGGAAATGAATGTGGTTTGTCTATCTATCAATCTGCATTCCCTTTCCCCTTGAAGAATCAATATCGCCTCATTTCCACACAAAAACAAAACTGATTGATTAACCCATTTGTTCTTTCTTTCTTTTCTTTTCTTTTCTGTTTTCTCTTCCCGCATGGCTTCCCTGTGTGTCTCCTACCTCATGCATCCCTACATTCTGCCATGTAAGTACCACTAGCTTATATACCAGCTTTAGCAATGTTAAACACATTTATGTGTTAAGGTTCTTTAAAACATTCTGTGTTAAGCTTATTTAAAACATGATCTGCTGCGCTCCCTTCTAAAGAAATCATCACTTGACCCAGCAGTACTAACTAATTATAGGCCTGTATCCAACCTTCCCTTCCTAGGGAAGGTATTGGAGAAGGCAATGGTGCTGCAGTTGCGGGGGGTCCTGGATGAAGCGGATTATTTGGACCCACTCCAGTGAGGATTCAGGCCCGGATATGGTACAGAGATGGCATTGGTCACACTGATGGATGGTCTCTGGCAGAAGCAGGATGGAGGCCACCCACCCATCCTTGCTCTTCTTGACCTCTCAGTGGCCATCAATACCATCGACCATGGTATCCTTCTGGAACAACTCAAAGGATTGGGGATCCAGGGCACTGTGTAGTCTTGGTTTTCCTCATTCCTGAAGGGCCAGACCCAGTCGGTATGGTTGGAGAGTGAGAGGTCCAGCCCTAGGCCCCTCCAATTTGGGGTGCCTCAGGGCTTGGTGCTCTCTCCTCTCCTATTTAACATCTACATGAAGCTGTTGGGTGAGATAATCCATTGATGATACTCAGATGTACATCTCTGCCTGTGGTGATCCAAGCAATGCTGTCAAAGTCATATCCAGATGTCTGGAGGCTGTTGGGGTCTGGATGGGGGACAACAGGCTACAACTGAAACCCGGCAAGACTAAGTGGCTATGGATCAGGGGCCCTGCATTGTCCTGAGAGCTAACATCTTTGGTTTTGGATGGAGCAACTCTGCCCGAGACAGACCCGGTGCGTAACTTGGGGGTCCTCCTGGACTCACAACTACTGTTCAAAGAGCAGGTGGTGGCAGTGACCAGGATGGCTTTTGTACAACTTTGTGTGATTCGCCAGTTGTGCCTGCTCCTGGACCGGGACTCCTTGCTCATGGTCACGCATGCACTGGTCACCTCTAGACTGGATTATTATAATGCACTCTACAGAGCATTGATGACCATTTGGAAAAATGCAGCTGGTCCAGAATGTGGCACCCCAGGTGGTGATGGGGTGCAAGCTTTATGCCTGCACCTCGCCTCTGCTCGGGGAGCTGCACTGGTTACCAGTATGCCTCCATGTGCAATTCAAGTTGCTAGTGATGACCTTTAAAGCCCTACATGGTAGTGGCGAAGAAAATGTGACACTCCCAATAATGTAAAAGATAAAATGCAAGTGTTTTAATTCAAGGAAAAATTCACATGTACGTCCTATGCTGAGGTATGTCAGGCAAGAGGTAAGGTGTGTAAGCTACACGCAAAAATACCCCACCATAACAATGTATGTGTATAGTATTAATTCATTCTGCATGTGAATCATGCTAATACATTACTAACACAAATCAACTCAGTCCTTAACCTCAAACATACAAGACAACCCGGGACCCTGGAAAGTGAACCCTTCTCCCCATGGTGCTGGTAGACAATAGGAAGCGTAGTTGTACAGCGCTGTAATAGCAAGTTCGATAAAAAGCGTAGAAACCGCAAAGTCTCTCAGAGTCCGTAGTCGAAGATGATCTACTCAGCTGTAAGGCTGACGAGGGGGGGGGGGGGTGGGGGGTACAATCCTGCTCCGTACAAGGGTTCCCAGGTGATGAGCATCAGGCGGTGGCAGACAGATTACGTGGAAAAAAGCACGATGCCCTTCCGGTATATGGACATTTCGAATCTTCCTCAAGTGTCTACAACAATATGAATACATATGGTGTATAATACGTAACTAATGGTCAAACAACGCGCCACAAATGCATATCAAATCAATAGATCTAACAATTGCATCTATGTAACCATTTAAATCTGATCGAAACAGGCTTGATTATTGCATCTATGTAACCATTCAAAACTGATCAAAATAGAAGACATACCTATGAAACCGTAACTAGCGCGTCTCGCACCTCTGCTAGCGTATTCTCTTCGTGTGTGCACGCGTTGAATGTTGCCTAAAAAATACTCTATATATAAGCCTAAGAATGAAGAGGGACAAGTGATTTCAATTACTGAATAATTATATTGGTCTCTGCTCTAGAGCTCTCCAGCAATCTTTAAAGCAACATGTGCTTGCCAGGATGGTTGTTATGTGTACTATCTCTTATAAGAACGCGGAGAGGTCCCATTCAGTGTTGAGCCCATGCGGGGCCAAGGTATTAAAGCGATGAATGTAATACGCCTCTTTTTGTAGCAGAAATCGATCTACATCAGTGATATAATATCTATTTTGCCTAAACGCTTCCAACACAACTACCTTGATGTCCTTAAGTGAGTGTTTTTCTTGAAGGAAATGGTTAACAAGCGGAGCATTGGCAATCTTGTTCCTTATGCGAGAGAGATGCTCGCCCAGGCGTACCTTAAGCGGTCGCCTGGACTGTCCCACATATGCCAGCTGACATTTGCAAATTAGCATATATATGATTTCTTTGGAATTGCAATTTGAGAAACTTCTCAGATCGAGAGAGAAGTTGCTACTGGGCACACTTACTTTGTTGGTGGTCCACATGTGGCCACAATATTTACAATGGCCACAGGAGTGATGACCACGAGTTATAGGTTGCTGTGCCTCGTCGGTGCTAGTAATGTCAGTTCGTGAAACAAAGTTCGCTATGGTCTTAGTTCTTCTGAATCCAATAGTGGGTCTGTGTTGGCAGCCTGGCACGGAGTCCAGTATATGCCAGTGTTTTAGAATAATTTGTTTGATCCGTTGGGCCATGGGTGTGTAGTCTACGGACCAAAATAACCCTGGTCGTCTGCAATGTCTATCAGTATTATAATTGAGTAAGGAGTTCCTATTCCGCAAATCTGTCCTGTGTCTGGCAGCCTTAATCACGTCATTTGGATATCCCCTCCGATGTAGGATAGTTGAAATTTTGGCAGCTGCTGCTGCATAATCATGGGTTCGGGATGAATTTCTTTTGGCCCTAACCAGTAGGCTATACGGAATATTGGCCTTAAGATGGTGCGGGTGGAAAGAGGTGTATTGCAAGTAAGCAAACCGGTCGGTTGGTTTATGGTAAAGCTTAGTCTTTAAATGATTATTATCAATGAAAATAGTTAAATCTAAAAACGGAATGGAGAAAGCATCTGTAGTATGTGTGAATTTGAGTTGTTGATGTTGCGTATTAATCCAGGTACAAAAATCATCAATGACTGTATGATCCTTAATGATGAAAAACAGATCATCTATGTACCTCTTATAGCATAGAATGTTGGAAAAAAATGGATTAACACGTGGGTCCAAAATGAAGGTCCTGTCGAAATGACACATGAAAATATTGGCCACTGAGGGCGCAAAATTCGAACCCATGGACACTCCTTGAGTTTGTAAAAAGAAAGAATGTTCGAATCTGAAAAAGTTGTTCTCGAAACATATATCCAGGAGGTCCAACAGGAACGTGGATGATGGATGCTTATCAACACGACTGTCTAGGTGATGAGAAATAAGTGTGCGGGCTTCCTCTAAAGGAATGTTTGTATAAAGAGACGAGACGTCTAGTGTGAGGAGTACCGCATCTTGTGGAACTGGAAAATTTTCCACCATCTGAATAAAATGCGTGGAATCCTGGACATATGAAGGGGAGCGAGTGGCAAAAGTTCTTATATGGTGATCTATAAATTTGGCCACTGGTTCTAACAGGGAGTTGTTAGCGGATAATATTGGTCTGCAAGGAATGACGTGGTCATCCCCAGACAGCTTGTGTATCTTTGGTAAGAGGTAAAAAATAGGGACTCTAGGAAATCTATTGAGCAGGAAGCGGAAAGTTTTATCATTAATATCTTCCATAGCTAGACCTTCCTGCAAGACTACTCTGATTATATTAGTGACATGTGCAGTAGGGTTATGTTCGAGCCTGCGATAACAGTTTATGTTGGATAACTGGAAATGAGCCGCAGCCAGATAATCTTTCTTATTGAGGAGAACAATCCCTCCACCTTTGTCGGCTGGCTTAATTACAATATTCGGGTCGTCTCCTAGGTTTTTTAATAACTGGATATCATTTAAAGAGAGATTAAATTTTCTGTTGAACTGGGACTCCGCAGATGTGATATCTCGGATGACCAATCTCCTGAATACCTCAATAGAAGGATTATCTATATTCGGTATAAATGTAGATGAAGGGGCGAAAGCTCCAGGCGTACGTGTGGGTTCTACGTCTTCCTTAAAAAAAGCCCGCAGTTTTAATAATCTGACAAGTTTAAAGATATCAATCTTCGTCTTAAAGGGAGAGTAGTATGGGGTGGGAACATAGCCCAAACCTAAGTTCAACAGCTGAATTTCTCTTACCGTGAGAGACCGACTCGACAAATTGAAGACAAGGGAGGGATTCATTTCTTTCTTGTTCTTTTCTGGGGTCTCCGTCCTAAAAAATCACCCTGTTTGTTGGCTTTGGATGTGCCAGCCATAGCTGAGCTTGCTTTGTATCTGTTTGTCCGGAAGTTATATGGGTCTCTGCATCTCTCATCTGCTGAGGACTCCGGTCCATCCGAGTCAGTTGTTTCGAAGTCTGTTGTTTCGATTGGTTGTTTCCAGGAAACTTGCTTCTGTGTGTTACGTTTATCAAATAACCAGCGATACACGCGTTCGTTTTGATAATCGCTACGATCTCTCTGAAGCTTCTTATTTTTGAACGCCATTATCTCGTTCTTGAAAGTACTCAGTTTATTTTCTAAATCTCTTAGTAAGGCACGAGAGTCCTCTGTAGAAGTTGTTGTCACAATTGTTTTTAAAGTGTCAATGTCTTTGTCTAAGGAAACCATTTCCTGGTGGCACTGGTCAATGATTAATAATATTAGATCAAATGAGCATCGATCCAAGATCGATGTCCATTTCTCTAAGAAATCCTTCTTATTGGCGAACAGTGTCGGACCTTTAGGTATGCGGAGACCCCTAGGAAGAATGGACGCCTTGTAGTACTCCGACAAAAACGAGGAATGTAAATCAATCCGTATCCGTTTTCTTTCTAGAACTTCAAGTTGATTTATGTGTTCATTATGACTATCATTATCTAGGTTCAGTGGAGTCGCTCTGTTTAAAATCCTGTCCCTCTCTGCGGACGAAAAGGAGAAACCTTTGTCCGTCATGCCGTAGAAGCGATAGGCGAGTAGGTGGGACGGCTGGGGTGTTGGAACAAGCGAAGAAAATGTGACACTCCCAATAATGTAAAAGATAAAATGCAAGTGTTTTAATTCAAGGAAAAATTCACATGTACGTCCTATGCTGAGGTATGTCAGGCAAGAGGTAAGGTGTGTAAGCTACACGCAAAAATACCCCACCATAACAATGTATCTGTATAGTATTAATTCATTCTGCATGTGAATCATGCTAATACATTACTAACACAAATCAACTCAGTCCTTAACCTCAAACATACAAGACAACCCGGGACCCTGGAATACGCTAGCAGAGGTGCGAGACGCGCTAGTTACGGTTTCATAGGTATGTCTTCTATTTTGATCAGTTTTGAATGGTTACATAGATGCAATAATCAAGCCTGTTTCGATCAGATTTAAATGGTTACATAGATGCAATTGTTAGATCTATTGATTTGATATGCATTTGTGGCGCGTTGTTTGACCATTAGTTACGTATTATACACCATATGTATTCATATTGTTGTAGACACTTGAGGAAGATTCGAAATGTCCATATACCGGAAGGGCATCGTGCTTTTTTCCACGTAATCTGTCTGCCACCGCCTGATGCTCATCACCTGGGAACCCTTGTACGGAGCAGGATTGTACCCCCCACCCCCCCTCGTCAGCCTTACAGCTGAGTAGATCATCTTCGACTACGGACTCTGAGAGACTTTGCGGTTTCTACGCTTTTTATCGAACTTGCTATTACAGCGCTGTACAACTACGCTTCCTATTGTCTACCAGCACCATGGGGAGAAGGGTTCACTTTCCAGGGTCCCGGGTTGTCTTGTATGTTTGAGGTTAAGGACTGAGTTGATTTGTGTTAGTAATGTATTAGCATGATTCACATGCAGAATGAATTAATACTATACAGATACATTGTTATGGTGGGGTATTTTTGCGTGTAGCTTACACACCTTACCTCTTGCCTGACATACCTCAGCATAGGACGTACATGTGAATTTTTCCTTGAATTAAAACACTTGCATTTTATCTTTTACATTATTGGGAGTGTCACATTTTCTTCGCTTGTTCCAACACCCCAGCCGTCCCACCTACTCGCCTATCGCTACATGGTAGTGGGCCAGGATATTTAAGAGGCCATGTTGCCCCAAGAATGTCTGTCCATCCAACCAGAGCGGACCGGAGGGGCTCTCTAATTATACCATTGGCTAGAGGGGCTCGTCTCTCTAGCACACGAGGAGGGCCTTCTCCATGTCCCTACTGGCCCTATGGAACCTCCTGTTGATAGAGTTATGGCTACAGATGGAACTGCTGCCCGTTAGGAAAGATCTTAAAACCTGGTTGGCAGGGCAGGTGTGGGGCGTTGATGGGGAGGTGACCCCCACCCACTCATTTGTATAAATTATGATCCTCCCTCTCTTTTTAAGGATAGGGTTTATGTAAGCCTCCCTTTGGCTGTCAAAATGTGTTGTTGTTGCTGGTGATGATCATTGTGCCTATTCTTCTTTTCATGCTGATGATAGAACAGCATCCATCACAAGTCTTTTTGTGCATGAGAATTTCCATCCACTGTCCTATGGAAGGAATAAACGTGCTGAGATGCAGAAAGGACTGGAGACATGGCACACCTCCGCACACATTTAAAATGGGAAAGCAATGATGAAACAATGAACTAAATAGAAGCCCCTCCAGGAAGCAAGGTGGTTTATGTAGCAAAAGGCACATTTAAACGGCTCATGTTTTCATGCTCACTTTTACATATTGGCAATGATATATTAATCTTTCATACTTTGGACCTTTAAGGCAGGGGTTCCCAAACTTTTCATGCCACGGCCCGGACCACGTCCCCCAGGCAGCTGAGGTGGCCAGTCATGTGGTTCCTCTTGCTGTAAACACTGCCATAAAACATGTCTGCGGGTGTTGTAAATGTGTTTACAACTTGTGGGTACATTTTCAGCAGCGTTTATTGCAGGTGTGGGCGTGTTTACACATGTGTGGGAGCGTTTTACAGCTGTCATAAATGAATCCACTTCTGCTTCTGGTAGTGGTGAGGGTGGTGGCAGGCCACATGTAATAGTGCCATGGGACAAGTCTGGCCCACGGTCCATAGGTTGGCCACCCCTGCTTTAAGGGATTTGCATTCTTCAGGGTGTGAGTATTGTAGCTTCTCAGGCTCCCAGAAAAATAGATTTGGGGTGGGGGGTGGGGGTAGATATCATCATGGTGATTCCTGAGACACAGGAATCAGTGTATCAGTTATATTTCAGTAGATTCTACCCTGTCTTCATCCCAGAAATTTTGCATGGGATCCTGTAGAAACAATCAGGACACTTTCTTACAAGGAATGCCAATCTGTTGAGGGTTGTTGCCAATCCTGTTCAGAATGGCATCTTTCCTGTGTAAAGGTAAAGGTAAAGGTTTCCCTTGCTCGAAAGCCAGTCGTATCCGACTCTAGGGTGCAGTGCTCATTTCTGTTTCTAAGCCAAAGAACCAGAGCTGTCTGCTTCTACAGATGTTTCCATGGTCATGTGGCAGGCATGACTAGACACCGGAGCACACGGAGCGCTGTTACCTTCCCACCAAAGTGGTCCCTATTTATCTACTTGCAATTTCTTGCTTTCGAACTGCTAGGTTGGCAGGAGCTGGGACGAAGATGGGAACTCATTTCCGTCCTGCATCAGCATGAACAGGATTTGTCAAGCAATAAATGGAAGGGGAAAATGTACCGATGAAGATTTAATGTTGGCCAATGACAAAGCCAAGAAAGTGGCTTCATTTTGGCAGTCAAAATTTTGACCTGGACTTGAAAGAAATACATCAGTAGTTGTAAGAAATAAATCAGTCGTTGTTCAAGGTCTGAAGGGCTGTTTGGAGATGAAAGTCCTGTTGCCGAGAATGGACTTCATTCCCTGACAATTCACATTGAATTAAATATGTTTGTCTTAAAAGTACCACTATATATGTTTGTTTGCTTTTAATTATTCTACTATCACAACCATGAGAAAGGAAAAACTTGAAGTTTTACTACAGGTCAGCAAGGCCAGCTGAATATATTTCGCTCTCTGAAGTGGAACAGAAAATAGAAAAAGTAAATGAGTAAGAAATCTTCAGAGCAGATTAAATACAAAGGCATTAATAGATTCATATATATGTACATGGAGAATTTTGACTTCCTTCTGAATAAACAATGCAATGTCACACAGACACCCCTTCATCTTTCATCTTCCTAGCATTACAACCATTTAACAAAAGCATCAGCGCAGGGACACGCAAAAGCTTTCCTGATTCCCTTCCAGAAGCCGCCCATCAAGCCAAATTGCTAGCAAACAGAGAAGTGTATTAAGCTCTTGAGGACAATCAGGAAACAGTAGTTATCAAAAGCAAGTGTCCCTCACCAGGGTTTAAGGGAATTGTGTGTGTATGTGTTTGGTAAGGGTCTTAAATCTGAAAGATACATACCCATCCATGATATCTCCATCATCCCTTACACACAGAGGGATACAAATTCTGATTAGATTTATCCATTGGTGATTCATAAGAAATGTGTTTGCTTGTTCATTTGATTGTTTGTCCCCTTCCTACCACAAGGAAGTAAGATTTATCTTTTGTTTTCTCCCCTTGGGAAATTTTGCACATTTTATTGTTAACTTTTTAAACATTTACTAGTATGCAACATATTGGAGAATGTGATAATTTTCTTGTTGACTGCAGAAATTAGATAGCTTTTGGGTGCATTTTATGTACGCCAAGTCATTCTTGCAGAAAAAAATCCTAGTGTTGATTCCGGTGAAATCAGCCCATTGTTACTTTCAGCAATCATGATTTTATTGTGAATTTCATTTACATGTTGCTTTTATGAGCTGTCAAGTCACTCCTGAACTTACAATGACCCCACAAAGTAGAGCCCATCATTAACGGTCCTGCTTATGTCTTAGAAACCCTACATGAAAAAAATTATTTCACATTTCAGTCTCATGTGGGAGCAGAAGATTTCTTGCAATGATTGACAAATGCATTGCTCAGAGGATCTTTAATGAGATAGCTAGATTTCAGGGGGGAAATGGTGAGCAGAAAGATTCTTCCACATCTCATCTCAAAGACATGCTAAATGTTGGATCATCAGAAACTTCTCTGTGATATATTTCCTTTTGGACCAAACTATTAACCGTATAGCTACAGTCAAAGGAATTCTATACCAAAATAGCACCTATTTTATTCCTTTACTCAGACATTGCTAATCATAACCTATAAGGAAGGGATGTGGCCGTGTGTGTGCAGAATGCATTTCCGCACCTGTCCAGCCTATCCTGTAATGTGCCGTGCCCACCTACCTTTTGTCCCTGACATCATCGCTGCAAGGGTCCGGAGAATAAGAGTGGGTCCAGCGCCCCACAAATGCCAACAAAAAACCTCCAAGTCCCAGCATCCTCCACGGCACACCACAGCCAGTCAGGCAGGATGGCCCGAGCATGGAGGAGGCGGGACAGCCAGTGCGTGAACACTCAAACCAACAGCCGCATTGCATGCACGTGCTACAGCTGATGGCCCTGCCTGGAGACTAAGGGAGAAATGCAAAGGTGCCAGGCAGGGATCCACCAGGGAAGGCACCTCCCCTGATGGATACCTGCCTCTCGCCCTTGCCATTCCCCGTCTGCTGTTTTGAATCAGCCCTCGAAACTGCGGAGGGGAAAATGCACAGGCGGCAGCCAACGATCCACCAGGGAGAGCGCCTTCCATGATGGATACCTGCCTCTCGCCCTGCCATTCCACCTCCGCTGTTGCAAGAACAGCCCATGAAAGAGCAGAGGGGGAAATGCAAAGGCGCCAGGGAGGGATCCACCAGGGAAGGCACCTCTCCTGATGGATACCTGCCTCTAGCCCTTGCCATTATTCCCCCACCGCTGTTTCAAGCCAGCCCTTGAAACAGCAGAGGGGAAAATGATGGATTCCAGTGGAAACTGGGGGATTTTCCTCTGGATCGGCAACACGATTTGCCCAAGGCACAAGGATGACGACAGCAGCCTTGTATCAAATCACACCACTATGGCCTCTCAGAGCTTGTGGAGCTAGGCCATCCCCTTGGTTCATGGAAGAACTGCGGGAGCTCAAATGAGCAAAGATGCCTAGAGCGCAGCTGGGTGAAGACCCAGAGTGACTCCAATTGGACACTAGCTAGAGCCACTATTAGGGCCTACCTAGTGGCGATGGGGGTGGTGAGGTGGCAATACTTCACCACCCTTATTGCCTCTGCTGATAACCACCTAGCCACCCTGTTCCAGGTAACCAGGTATCTCCTTGGTGGTGGTGGTGGTGGTGGGGTGCCTAGTTGGCAAGGTTCCGCTCAGGACTTTGCTGACCATCTGGTGGAGAAAATCAATCGGATTCACTAGGGGTTTAATCCTGGCATGGTTGTGGAGGGTCCGGAGAAAGCTGGAGCACAGTCTTGCCATGTCACCTGTACCCATGTCCCACCTGGTTGGTGAAAGCCTCCAAGGCAGTGACAAGAGGCTGGGTCGGGACTATGATAAATGCATCTTTTTGGGAGGGGGTGTTTCCTGCACCTTAAAAACATGCTTAGGTGCACCCTCTTCCTGAAGAGACCTTCCCTCTACCCAACTATAGGCCTGCCTCCAACCTCCCCTTTTTAGGGAAGGTGTTGGAAAAGGCAGTGGCGTGTCAGTTGCAGGGGATACTGGATGAAGCGGATTATCTGGACCCCTTTCAGTCTGGATTCAGGCCCGGATATGGTACTGAGATGGCATTGGTCACACTGATGGATGATCTCTGGCGGGAGCAACTTCGGGTGATTTGCCATTTGCACCTGCTCCTGGACCGGGACTTCTTGCTCATTGTCACTCATGCTCTGGTGACCTCCAGACTAGATTATTGTAATGCGCTCTACATGGGGCTGCCCTTGATGACCACTCGAAGACTACAGCTGGTCCAGAATGCTGTGGCCTGGGTGGTGATGGGGTGTGGATGTTAATCCCATGCCTCACCACTGCTTCAGGAGCTGCACTGGTTGCCAGTTTGTCTCCGGGTGCAATTCAAGGTACTGGTTTTGAACTTTAAAGTCCTACATGGTAGTGGGCCAGGATACCTAAGAGACCACTTTATCCTGAGGATGTCTGTCTGTCCAACCAGAGCGGACTGGAGGGACTCTCTAATTGTTCCATCAGCCAGAGGGGCCTGCCTCTCTGGCACAATGAGGACAGCCTTCTCCATGTCCACTCCGGCCCTCTGGAACCTCCTGCCAACAGAATTACATCTCTGGATGGAATTGCTGCCTTTCAGAAAAGAACTTAAAACCTGGCTGGTGGCCCAAGTGTGGAGTGCAGGTGGAAGGGTAACCTCCATTGGGTGGCTGATATAGAAGATAATTCCTTCCCCCATGGTCCCTTCAGTCCCTGCACCCTTTTTTAGGGGGTAGGTAGTTTTAAGTAATTTTAACCTGTTTTATCAGGGATTGTTAACCATCCTGAGTCAGCCTAGGCTGAGTGGGCAGTATATAAATCTAACAATTAAATTAAATTAAGTTAAAATGCACAGGTGGCAACCAGTGATCCACCAGGGAGACCGCCTTCCCTGATGGATGCCTGCCTCTCACCCTGCCATTCTCCTTCCGCTGTTTCAAGAACAGCTCTCGAAACAGCAGAGGGGAAATGCAAAGGTGCCAGGCAGGAATCCGCCAGGGAAGGCACCTCCCCTGGTGGATACCTGCCTCTCGCCCTTGCCATGATGCCCCCACCACTGTTTCAAGCCAGCCCTTGAAACAGCGTAGGGGAAAATGCACAGGCGGCAGCCAGCGATCCACCAAGGAGAGCACTTTCCCTGACGGATACCTGCCTCTCGCCCTGCCATTCCCCCTCTGCTGTTTCGAGAATAGCCCTCGAAACAGCACAAGGGGAAATGCAAAGGCACCAGGAAGGAATCCGCCAGGGAAGGTACCTCCCCTGATGGATACCTGCCTCACTGGCAGGGATGTACAAATGGATCATGTGTTCCTCCCCCCTTCCCTGCCTCCCCCTGGGCGCCAACAGGGAAGGGGGAATGGATCGTGTCCACCTCCCCCTTCCTTCCTCTCCCCCTGGGCACCAAGGGGGAACAGATTGCATCCGACTCCTCCCTTCCCTGCCTCCCTGCCCCAGCACAGGAAGGAAAGGTGGAATGGATCATGTCCGCCTCCCCACCATTTCCTACCTACACCCCCCGACCACCAGGCAAAGACAGGGAAGGGGGAATGGATCTCATCCGCATCCCCACCCTTTCCTGCCTCCATCCGGGCAAAGACAGGGAAGGGGGAACGGATCACGTCCACCTCCCCCCATTCCCTGCCAACTCACTCGGATGCAGGTGGAGAGGGAAGGGGAGAGGCAGGCTACTTTCCACCCGGGGATGCACCTCCCCAGACAAAGAGTGGCCTGGCAGCTCCCCTCCTCCCCTCGCTGTGTCAAGAGCAGCTCTCGAAACAGCAATGGGGAAAAGGGAAGCTGACAGTCAGGCTGCTCTTCGTCCCGGAATGTACATCCCCGGACGAAGAGCATCCTGCCAGTTCCCCTCTTCCCCTTGCTGTGTCGATAATCAATAACCCCCAGCAAAGCCGGGCAATCACGTAGTTCTATATTAAGATGGAGGTTGGGGTGAGGCAGTGTCTCTTGTTTTCCAGTTATATTGAATAATTCCAATTTGACTTTGTTTCTTAACTTGTGCTATTCAAATGACTTGCGCTTTGCACAGATACCTTTGTCCTTCTGGTATAATGATAGCTCCTTTGCTATTCCTTTCTTTACAAATTAAATGAAATTACACTCGTTATACAATCAAAAGTAAAGATTTCTTTAGAAAGTAAAAAAAAATGAATTAGATAAGTGAATTAGACTATGTTCCCAGAGTATGAACAACATGTGGCTGATCTCAATCCCTTCAAAAACAATTAATCTGCTGTTTATTAACCTCATTTAATCTGCTGTTTATTAACCCTGTTCGAAATGGCAGTGGCTAAAGCATTGTAAAGGCAGTAGCTGGAAGGAGGAATACTATCAAAGGTTTGTGTAAGCATCATTGCCGGGGGTGTGCTGGGGACCATGGGAGGATGCTGGACAGGGGCGAGGGGAGGTGCCCAAGGGACAGGGCAGAAGGCTGCCCCTGGGAACCTCTTGGTCACCACCCCTCGCATGCTCCACCCGGCGCTAAGCCCTTTAGAATAAACTGTTGCTCCAAGCTGAAGGAGGGAGCTTGGAGCAATGGCTTAATCTAAAATGCAGCGCACCACGCGGATAAAATAATAATAAAATGATCATTTGTGCTTCAAAGCACCAAAGGCAAGGGTGCACCAGGATCAATCTCCCTGTCCCAGTGGCTCAGCCCATGCCTGTTCATTGCACAGCGAAGGATTGGATGACATATCTCAGAGCGCCTCAAACAAAGAGCTGTCCTTTCTCCTTATTGACAGCCTGTTCTTTAATTTTATAGCAGAGACAACTTCAGCCCAGACACCATGGAAAGGTCAGTACAAAAAAACCGCTGAATCTTTCCCTGATACTGATCTTGGAACCACATCCACCTCGTTGTGCATTTCCAATGTAGCTCAGCTGACATCAAGAGATTGATCCATAGTTGATAGTAATGATCTCTCGTCAGCTTTCATGCTGAACCCCCACCTCTACCTCACTGAACCCCTGAAAGACACCTGCCACTTGCTTTCAAATAATCTGTAGTAAGGCTTCACTTGTAGTCTGCAGAGTAATGTGGCTCGTACTCATTTCTTGCCCCCTAACACACAGTAGAATTATTTACACAGCTTTTTCTTCCATTTGCTGTGTGCCCCCACCCTTTGCTTTGCAACTTCCTCCAAACCTCCTCTTCCTATACTTTATATGGCTTGGCTGTGGTGTGAGAAACATCAGCATAGCTTTTCTGGTCTCCCTCTGTTTACAGTCCCTGCCGTGGATCACCCTTCCATTTTCATCAGTGCGGGCTACAGCATCAAATTATGCTTCATTGGATGTGTGAATGAAGAGGCCTAAACAGTTACACTACCAAAGATATAAACACTCAATTGCCTTACATGACTTCATGCAGTGGTTCCCCCACAAAAATCCTTTTATACCTTCAGACAGCAACCATAGAATTTATACTAATACATTTCAAAGCAAGCAAGACAATGCTCTTTGGATGGCCGCACTTGCTAGAAAGCCAATTGTATCCAACTATAGGGTTTGGTGCTCACCTCCATTTACGGGCAAAGAGCCAGCGCTGTCTGCATCTGCAGACCTTTCCATGGACATGTGGCAGGCGTGAGTAAGCAGGAAACACTGTTTACCTTCCTACCAAAGTGGTCCCTATTTATCTACTTGCAATTTCTTGCTTTGAAACTGCTAGGTTGGCAGGAGCTGGGACAGAGATGCATGCTCACTGCATCATGCAACACTCAGGTCTTGAGCTGCTGACCTACCAATCTTCCAGTCATCAAGTTCAGAGTCATGCCTTTAAAATTATTTCCCTTGTACTACATATATTTCAACAGCATTTTTTTAAAAATTCATCCTTTATTTTTATTTAGCATTAACAATAGTGATTACACTTATATACCACCCCATAGTGCTTAGTGGCTCACAAGTTAATTAGCATTTTGCCCCAAAATGCTGGGTACTCATTTTACCAACCTCAGAAGGATGGAAGGCTGAATCAACCTTGGCTCAGTCAGGACTGAACTCATGTTGGGGCTGAAGTATAGCAGTTTAACCAATGCTCCACCAGATCTCTTTATACATAAATTTCAAAATATTTTGTCCCACATTGGTGGTATGTTGTTGCTTTAAGTTAAGAAAACACTGGTATATAGAGATTAATTAATAAATGAAGTAATTTATTTGCAGGTGCGCTAGTAATGCTAATCATTATGTGCTGTCAGGTCAATTCTGAGTTGTGGTGACCCTATCCAGGTTTGTTTAGGTAGAGAATACACATAAGTAGTTGCCCTTTCCCTTTCTTTAGGGAGAGCACTTGTGAATGTGCAGCTTGTCTAAGGCCACATGGGCTGACTCTAGTGGGCAATCCCAAAACCACAGCCAGATATCTAAACCACTGATCTAACCAGCCAGCTGCAAATGTGCTAAGGATATATTAAAATGTCACCTTCCATGGCTCAATGCACAGTCCCTAAACTGGGACAGATTTAAACCCTGGGATAAAGTTAACATTGTAGACTCAATGGAGGTCCTTTCTAGCTAAGAACAGTAAAGGTAAAGGTCACCCTTGCTCAAAAGCCAGTATATCCGACTCTAGGGTTCAGTGCTTATCTCTGTTTCATAGCTGAAGAGCTAGTTTTCTCTGCTTCTGCAGACATTTCCATGGTAATGTGGCAGGCATGACTAGACAGTAAGGAACAAGAAAAGCTCTGAAAGAATTCTGGTTGGGCTTTTTCTGCGGGGTCTACAACTTGTATCTGAGAATGCATTTTTCCCTGAAACAGGAGAAATGCCACTGGCATGAATTTGTTTTAGGTGGATCCCAGCTTGCCATGAAGTGACCCACACACTGTGATCATGGAGCCATCTCCTGCGGCACATATGAAATGAGACATGCATGATTTAACACTGGGACTGCAATGGACTGCCACAGCCTTGAGGATATGGACAAGGTGCACCTTCACAGCCAGTCCATCTGGCATGGCCTCTTCCACCTCCATGACTGTTGGGAATCAGAGTTCCTCCTCTGCTCATTTTGCCATTGGGCCCAATAGGATGATTTCCAGTGGCATTTCCTCCACTGAAGGGGGACCATCACCCCACCTAAAGGGGCTCATCCCTCCATAACCCTTGACCCCTTTAGGGAGTCAGGTTATTTACCACTGCCCAACACTCTGCGTTGAGTTGCTGGCTGTATGGTCTACTCCATTACCGTTGTGGGATGTTTGCCCAGACATATGGTTGGGTTTACCATTTCTAAAAATAATAATATATTTTTAAATAAATAAATAGAATATTAGATTGGTTTGGCTTCCTTCCTTTGAATACCGTGCCCACAATCTGGTATAAGCTTCCCTCAGCTTGGCTATTGACCAAGGCGGTAGGTGCATGTTTATTATTAAAATTCAGCCCAACGCCAAACAACCCAAATCTCAATTCTAAGGTTAAGTCCAATATCCCAGCAACATAAACCAGTTAATTTTATTCTGTAAAACAGTGCTGACTGAAGTTGCAGTGTGTTAATTTTAATTTAATTTAATTCTCACACTTGTATGCTGCCCAATCAGGAAGCCTGAGTCATGGAGGCTCACACAATAGTATGCAGTGAACACAATTATACAACATAGACAATAATTATACCATATTCATCCTACAAAAGCACATATCATAATACAAAACAATACAATGGTCTCTCCACTCCGGCCACGGGCAAGTCCGAGGGTGGCGGTGGCGAAGTCCTGCTGTGCGCTGCCCTAGCGGCCTTTTGTGCACAGGAAAGGAGAAAACTCAGTTCTGGAAGTCATTGGGTAATTAACTCTGGGTTCATACCATGAGTCTAAACTAAAACTGTTCCTTAATCTGTTGGTGAATCTGGCAGTAACTCTTTCACCTTATTCCCAGATGTGTGTGTACAAAGAGGAACTTTTTCAGGAAGATCATTTTTTAAAAAAATATATGAGTGAGCTCAGATATCTATAATACTATACCATAAAGCCGTATTAAAACCTGAAGATAATAATAAAGTATTTATTTCACCCTAGGGAAAAAATTGCACACAGAACTATGGTAGCTGCACTCTTCTCAGTGGGCGGAAGGGAAAATACAACCATAGCTGACTTTGCTATCCAGATCACATGAATTCTCTGGAGAACCTCTGGGAAAGAATGATACTTCTCCTGCTTTTTCTTGCATTGCATAAATGGTTTGTCTGCTAAGCAATGTCTATGCGCTTCCAGAGGCATCTGGTTGACCGCTGTGGGAACCAAAATGCTGGCTTGCATTGACCTTTGGCCTCCTCCAGTCTGCCTTTCCTTACTGTCTAATGAAGAGCTACATCCAGTCACATCTCTCTGTTGAGCATGTCTGGATTTGTACTGATTAGTGTTGAAAAGGTATAGCTGACACTGCTGGGCAAAATGAGCTTCCAAAGTGACATACAGGAGAACAGACAATACCATGATGATGTTCCAGGCTAATGGAAATATTACCCAGGGAAAGCATCAAGTTTTACAATAGAAACATCACTGAGAGGAAGGCATGTCAAGACCACTTGGGTGAAGGCAGAAAGGGGAACTGGCCAGTACCAAAATTACAAACAGGATGTGCTTTCTAAAGATGTGAGTCATTGCACCTAGTCACTGGAAGAAGGAGACCCTAATGCTGTGAGGCAAACTTTGTGTATTCCCTATGGTCAAGAATTGTTTTATTTTCCTTTGGCATTGGATATTTGCCACCATATCTACCTGCATGCTAAGCCTATGGTCTAGCTCCCCCCCCCCCAAACTATGTCCTGTGGACCAGATCCGGCCCCTGATGCCAATTCATCTGGCCCATGCCACCCTCATCACTCCCAGAAGCAGAAACATATAGGCACATTTTACTTCCACTTCCAGGAGTGACAAAGGCAGTGTGGGCCAGATGAATTGGCATCAGGAGCCAGATCCAGCCCATGGGCCATAATTTGGGCACCCTTTTGTTTAACCAGAGAAAATGGCAGCTTACAATCTATCTCATCCTGTTGCAAAACATATCTGTTGCAAAACAGATTGCAAGAGGGGTTTTACTTCCAGTGGGAGGAGCCACATGACAAGCCCACTGAACCATGTGACCAGCCCATGCCCGAAAAGTTTGGCCACCCCTGGTCTAGCTTGTCCCAAAAATTGGTAAAATTCAGAGGAAAGACTCTCTGAAGGATCTTGTTTATATGGACAAGATGTTGTATAATACCATCATTTAAAGTAATGTGGGGGAGTGGAAATACAGGAATCACAATTTGCAAAAACATCAAGCATCTATAGACTTCATTATTTTGAGATGCTGTGTGGTGGGATGTTAATTGACTTATGGGCTGTGGCAAATATTTCAATAATCTTTATAAGCCTACTTGGGGGTGGTGGGGGTGCTTGAGTCCTACCCAACAGAACTGATCAACTTTTTGGACTTGCTGTGCACACATATTCCAAGAAAAAAGGCCTGGTATGGTTTAGCAGCCTCATTTAAGTAGACCTTATCAATAATTTTACTTTTGGTTGATCCTTAGTTGTCAAGCTTAACTTGCTTTCAGTATTGGCCACTTCATGAAAATCTGGCGATATCCTTCTGAGGGTTTCTAACTATTCATTTAGAAAAGTGACAGGACTTTCATAGTCTGATTCCACATTGAGCATGCAATGTATACTATGATTGCGGTAATCCGGGATTATGAGAAAAGCCATTGAGCCTCAATTTTTGCATTAGTTCCGGAGTGATGGAATCAGCCATGGTTGGTAACATCCTTTCCCAAATACTGCTTATTATTCCAATAGCTGACATGGTTTCTTCTATCTTCCTGCAGGCCCTGGCGCAGTGCACGATGGGAACAGTGGTGGGTCAAGAAGACTTGGCTGTACCTGGCTGCTGCTTCCTTTCATCCTGTTACATCTTCTGCTCAAGTTTTGACCCTGTCAACTATGGTGATAAGAAGAAGAAGAAGAAGAAGAGAAAGAGAAGAATATTAAAAATTATTAAAATAAAATCTTAATAGGAAAGAGAATATATTATGAGGAAATCTTGTGGAGAAGGAAAGGGAATTTAAGCAAACAAGAAGAGTCCAAATTTTCCTGCTGATGCTTCAACACAACTGAGTGTTTTGTTTCTTTCTATATATTTTTCCCTTTTAATCCTCCTTCCTCCCCCTTTTTTCATTTTCTTTTTGCCCTTTCATGAACAAATATTTAGTACTGGGAACAAACCAGTACATTTTGGCTGAGTGACCATTGTTCTCCAGTCCCCATCAAACCCTAGCAAGGCAGCAGAGTCAGGCGTTGGTGTGTTTTCCTCTCTTTGAAAATGCCCACTTCTTCAAGGGCGAGAGTGATATTGGCTGCCTTGCCAAATACAGCACATTGTGGCATTTTTTTTTAAAAAAAAAATTCTCTAGTTCCCCTCCTCATCACAAACTGCACTGCTTATTTGTTTTGATTGTAATCTACGACAACAACAACTACATGCTACAACTGCTCTGACAAAATGACCACAGGCCACTGCGAAAGGAGGCAACTCCAACAATGTATGATTGTTAAGACATTAATTCATTGTACTACATGGATATCATGGATGAGAAGGGATTCTTGATTCATTATTAATTTTATTAATTATATTTTCTGATATGAGCCTAGAACTGTTAGTTCATAAAAAAAACTACAACAAAAAACACAAAAAAAATTAATAAAACAAATGTGTGTGGGGGAGAGAAGTAAGCTTATTAAGTGTTAAAACAAAATGTGTAATGGGATTCTTAACTGAGTTTACAGGAGGTAGAGTATCAGTGTATTCAGTTTGTGTGATCCCTTTGGATGTGAGTTGACATGTCAAGCAAAAAAAAAAAGAGAGAGAGCGAGAGAGAGAAAGTGATAAAACAATGCCTCCACCAGCGTCATTGAGTTTTCATTCATTATTCTGATGTTAAACTCAAGAAAGTTTGCCACTGTTTTCATACTGTTTGGAAGTACAAAGGTTGATGCTGTATGTTGAGTTAGATGAATATGCTTATTCTTTTTTATGAGCTATACATGTATATATATATATATGTATATATAAATATACAGATATATATATATATACAGTATATATATAATATTATTATTTGTTAGCATTCTAGCACATGACTTCTCTGCCATATCCTTCTCACATTACTGCATGCTGTAAATGGAGTTAGCTGTGTATTGGTCCTCTCAGACACAAGGATAGAGTTTTATTGGTAATTGTGTAATTAATTCCAGCTTTTCCCCCTCCCTGTTGATTATTTACATGTTGGAAGACATTTATATAAAAAAGTCAAGAAAAGAAAGAAAAAAAAACAATAATTCTGCAGTGTCTCTTTCTAGATTTGGATTTATATGATGGGAAAGTTGTGATGATTAAAACTAATGCACTTCCTTTATTTCCCCTATTCCTCGTGGCTTCAGAAAAGAACAAAAAGATGCAAAAATAAAATAAGTTTCAAATAATAATAATATGTCATTTGCAAACAAAGAAAGAAAAACACTTTTCCCTCTGCTTACATGAGAAATCAACTCACATGTTTTTTCAATGGATAGACATGAAGAAATAACAGTGGATGTTCTTGGGAGAACTAATGTACTCGGAGATCTTTGCCCTTGTTTTCTTTGGAGGTAAAAAATGTTGGTTGCAACTTTACATTTTTTTAAAAGGGGGGAGAGAGATGTTCCATATTATAACAGGTTGTGATATCTCATTCATAAGCTGATTGTGGAGCAGGATATAGGTATATATACAGGTATATAGTTAATGCACTGATGTCACTCTTGAATAAAACCTTGATTTTTTATACAGCAGAAATCTGGGTTCAGGGGCTAAAGTGGGAGGAGATCCAGCAACTTGAAGGTTGGTAGGCACAATGGGTCATTCTTTTATTAACCTACATACAAACCAGACCAATGAATCATTGTTTGGTACTTTCACCATGGATGGTATTGAGGTATGAATTTAAAATATGTAGTGTGTTAGAGCAATAAACCTGAAATCTCATGAGAGCTTGTCGTATATAGGCACCATTGTGAGGTCAGAGTTACTTCAAATATCAACAGACTTAAACAAAATATGCATAAGACTAGTGTATAATGATCTGATCTCATTTAAATGAAATACCTGTATATTGTAGGTGGTATAGCCAAATGTAATTCCCTAATAATTATTAACTATTTTTTGTTACAATTTCTCTGCATGCTTTCCTTGATTCCTTTCAGTGGATCCTATGTTTCTTGATTCCATAGCCAACACCCTTGATATCAAACTTGGTAATAAGATCTCAGTTAGCTGTTCCAACTTAAAAAATATCTAGTCCAGGTTCTGCTTAAATAAGGAAGGTTTACATTTGTTTCATATAAATGCTTGCATGTTTGAGAAGTGCCTTTCTTTTGATCCAATATCTCAGACCAGTGTGAGGTATCATCATAACTCCCTCTTCTATAACCCAAATAACTTCTGGGAAATGTATGCACTTTATGTGTCTATCATAATTCTATTCCCATTCATGTATTGTTGACTTGGATAAATTGCTATCTCAACCTCTGAATACAATTAATCCCATATTGGTGGTGCAAAAATCAACCTCTTGTGTTGAAAATGCATGTGCACTCAAGAGACAAGTACTAGAAGGTGTAATTCAAGCAATAGGTCACAAGACATAAATGAATGGCTACATTTGTTGGTCATAAGGTTTGTTGGACCTTAGAAATTAGGAAAGTTGTTGATGAAGGAACAAGTAACATTTTCAATCTCTAATTTGTCTCTAATATTACTTGGCTACCATTCTGGGCACCCTTAGACCCTATTTGGCTACATCTAGGCTAGGGGTGCAAATGCTGTCATAAATTACCCACAGCTGTCATAAATGCATTTATGACAGCCGCAGGTGCATTTACGGCAGTGTTTTGTGCATGAGTGGGTGTGTTTTACTTCTGCTTCCAGTTGGAGCAACCATGTCACCGACCTGCTCAACCACGTGACTGGTCCATGGCCTGAAAGGTTTGGGCATCCCTGATATAGCCCATTTGGTGGCTTGAGTACACAAAGACTGTGTCATTTTCTTGCTGAGCTACGGTTCTGTGTACCTTGGTAAGGAATGGAAAGTATAAGAGAAAGTCATGATTAAACTGGAATTGACATGCAAACTCCCATCAGCTTTCAGCTCCTCCTGGGGCTATAACTCCATTAATCTAATATTTAAAATGTTATATTGAAAACACTGGCCCAGCTCCTGTGGTGATATAAATCATCATAACCCCATTGACTCCTCATTCAACTCAGTGGTTTACACTTGCTAAGGATTGGCCGAGGCATTGCCCTTCAGCATAGGATGTTTATATAAAAGAGCAACGCAGCTAATGAGGCATAATTTGCACTGACCTGGAGCATGTAACTACATTAACTTCCAGTGCTTGTGTGTTCTCTTCACTCTGCCCAGCTCTTATGCTTCAGTCCCTGTTTTTTAGACAAAGAACAATGAAGGCAGCTGAGGTCATCCCATCAATCTCTTCTGTGCTAGGAAGGGAATTCATTGAATAGTAGCACTTCCAAGCATTTGCAATCTTAGCACGGAGAGAATCCATGACATTCGCACACAATGATTTAATTCTCTCTTTTTAACATGAATACACGGACTGATCATGTGCCTAGTTTCAGAACATGAATGTGTGAGCAAGAAAGGGTGTTACCATATGGTTAATGTCTGGAGACACGATGGCCAGAATCTTGGATCAGTGGATCAACTCGGACTCAAATGTGAAAAATGAATCAACTCCAGGTTTAAAAGCAGCACCTGTGCTCATGAAGAGAGGAATCAAGTTGCTCCAGTATGAGCTCATCTTATGTCTGGGTTTTTCCTTTGTTTTGCAATTGGTCATCAGGAGGCAAACACAGCCAAGATTAGCTTGTCTAATTCACCTGGCATGATGTTCTGAAGGAATCTCATTGCTGGAGGGGAGGAGGTGAACTGCCATCTTTATATTACGAGCTCAGTGTCTCACGTGGTTTAGCCTAACATGTCACTATGCATGCCACTTTAATAAAAGAGCTTCTCTTGCATAGTATTTTTTTTAAAAAAGTAGTTTTTGCTATTGAGACCTAAAACTTTTAAGTCAGTTTTACAGCAACATGGAAGTGTCCAGTTGCTTATGCCCAAGATTAGGTCTAGCTACTGCAGAATATTTCTTTCCATTGATAGCTGGCCAGGTGGCTCTGCGATGGTTCAACGCAGGGGCTGAAGTCAGTAGCCCTTACTTTTTATCTTTTCCCAGCATCCAGTTGTTAATATTTTAAAAAAGGAAGCTTGCTGTCCATTAGTTCTATAGAGGGTGCCTTCCGAATAACTACATCTCTGAAAAGCACTTCATGGTTTTATATGAGCAAACAGGGTGCAAAGGCTAGAGAATTATGTGCAGTTGAAATTTAGACCATGCTCCATCTGAGCCAAAAAAAAAATATACTTATTTATTTATATTTCAAAGGTGTCCATGGATTAAAACTTGCAGAATTCCACCTGGGGAAATTTAGGAGAATCAGCTTGGATTTGCTGTTTTCCAAATTATCTTTTTGTCTGTGCTTTCATCTAGGAGGTATACATGCTCCTGAGCAAAGGGGCTGGAAATAAATTCACTGGGCATAGACTGTTGAAGGAAATCACACATTTATACCTCCCTAAACTGTCAGTGAAAAGAATAAGTTAGAAACCTTGGTAAAGGTCTCCCTTGCTTGAAAGCCAGTTGTATCTGACTCTAGGGGGCAGTGCTCATCTCCTTTTACAGCTGAAGAACCAGCACTGTCTGTGTCTGCAGATATTTCTGTGGTCATGTGGCAGGCATGACTAGATGCCGGAGCACACGGTTACCTTTTTAAAGTTTTCCTCTTTCCATAATATAGGAATTGTTTGGAACAGAACTAAGTTTCTTTGTTTTCATTCTTATGTGCAAGTGAACATCCTGGAAGTGGTGGCCATATATTTTTTTCTATAGACTGTCATCATGTGTTGAGGGTAAGGACATTTTTGAGCATTCTTGACAGAAGATGATCAGGGAACTGAAAACCAAGCCCTAGGGGAAAAAGACATGGCATAAAATGGCATATCTAGCTTTTGAGAAATGAAGACTGAGGGGAGATCTGATAGTACTTTCCAAATACGTACTGAAAATGTTGTACTACAGAGCAGGGAATCTTTTCTGGATCAACTCAGAGTGAAGGGTATATAATCATGAGTTCAAGTCACAGGAAGCCAGATTTGTGTTAAGCACCAAGAACAAAACAATGGAACCTATGGTAATGGAATCAATGATCTCAAAGAAGTGTTGAGTACGCCAACACTGGAGGCATTCCAGAGAAAATTAGACAACCATTTGTCGACTATATTTTGTTTTGGATTCCAGTGCTGAGCAGGGGAAAGATTCATGCCTTATAGGTCCCTTCAAACTCAATTATTCAATTATTCTGTAATTCTATTCTATGATAAATGCTTAAATATAATTTTCCAACATCTGGATTGGGTAGCCTTTTTTTTAGTTTTTCAAATATTTTGGACTATGGTCACAAATTCCAGAAGTTACCTTTGGCCAAATATTTAGTGTTCTTTCCCTTGTATAAAAGAGATGGCTAGCTTAATTTCTCTTTATATCCCAGTCTCAAACATAGATAAGTCACAATCCTGCTAGAAGACGGGTGTCACTGTCTGGAATGTTTTAGGAAATAGAGGTTAATCAAATATACATTAATATTCAAAACACCCTGCCATATCAAAGTCACGTAATGTCTGGTTTTGCCCATGGCACTGCAGAGAACGAAGCTTAGAAGTATTTCCAGCACACTTTTAAAGCAAATTTCACAAATGGAAAGAAATTGGTGAGGAGACTGCTTGATAATTTCTGAGGGGAGTATCTGACCATGTTTGAGTCCCATAGCTTCTGATATAATAACCATCTTCTCCCCAGTAACTAGAGCCTTGGTGAGGCAAAGTGGTAATTTCATGCTTTTTAAACAAAGTGGTCTTCAATTAAGGATGGGTTGGCAGCACATTTTATCCTTCTTTCAACGGAGGAAAGAGCAAAAGCAGACTCTGCTTTCAGAACATCTTTTATCTTATAGGCAAAGGAATCATTGTCAACTCATCTTCACCAATACATATGCCCTTCCCAAATGCATGACTTCTGTAAAATTACCCCTCTCTCAATATATGCTATTTTATGAGGTTTTGAAAGGGGGAATCTAGCTAAATTTATCAGTATAGCAAAAATTGATCACTCTTTAGGAAGTGGGGGCTCTTCAAGCAATCAATGCAATGAAATTACACATATATGACAGGATAGCACTTAGTGCACTTGGTTCACCAAGTTAATTAGCATTTTCACCTTAACATGCTGGGTACTCATTTTACGGAGCTTGGAATGATGGAAGACTGAGTCAACATTGAACCCTGTTCAGGATTTCCCAACCTTTGGTTTTTGGACTTCAATTCCCAGAAGCCTGTCAATTCCCCAAAGCACTGCTCAACCAATGTACTAACTTAGGCTTCTGGGAATTAAAGCCCCCCTGTGGGGTATGGGCCCCACATTGGGAACCACTGTCATAGATGCTTTTGGACTCCATCTCCTATTTTAGTTACCCATTAGCCATACTGGAAGGGGATGATGTGATCTAGAATCCAACATGAGGGTCCTCAAGCCTGCCTTGAAGAGTACATATTTCATAAAAGTTATAATCAAGGTTTGGAAAAATGAAGATATTTGAGGCTTGGTGTCTTTTAGGACATAATTATACCCTCACAGGCTGTCCAGTTCTTTACTCTCATGTCGTATGTGATGATCACATTGCAACACATTCTTTGGATTCTCCCTTAGAAACTTTCTAGCTTCAGGTCATAATATTAGTGTTACCACGACTAGCAATGCGTAAGCCTACAATCAATTTCACTTTCTTCACATTTCAGAGACTTGTAAGTACAGAATATGTGGAAGGGATTTCCCATTCCTTTCCTCTGGGTGTTTCCTGGGACTGTGGAGATCGCTCAATGCCACACCAACTGGCTCTTTTTCCTCTGGAGGCACATTGGGGAATCGAACTGCCGACCTCTGGCTCTGCAGTCAGACACTTAAACTACCAAACTATCCAGCCTGCTACATTAGAGTCAGTGTAGTGCAGTGGATAGAGTAGGGGTTCCCAAACTATGGCCCATGGGCTGGACCCAGCCTACAATGCCATTCCAACCTGCCTGTTGCTGTCTCCCCACACCCAGAGGTATAAGTAGGTGCATTTACATCAGCCATAAAATATGCCCATGCATGTGCAAATGCATCTGTGGCTGACATAAATGCGGAAATGGGTGCATTTATGTCAGCTGTAAATGCACCCACTTCTGCTTCCAGGGGTTGTGGTCCGGCCCGCTCAGTTGTTCCAAGGGCGTGGTCAGGTCTGCAGTGCAAAACATTTGGGCATCCCTGGGTTAGAGTAATATAATAGGACTTTGGAAGCTGGCGTTTAAATACTTTCCTAGTCACAGAAACTCATGGGTATGTGACACAGGTAAAACTAATTCTTAAATATCTCACTGACCTTGAAAACCCAATCAGGCATGTTAAATGTTTGTTCTAACTTAATGTCACATATCAACAACAAAGTTTAAATACTTTCAAGGCCAGGTTCAAATATCTGTACCTTTATTGGTTACAATGATGACTGGAAAGGAAGCAGTTTGATGCTGTGGGTGCAAAACATCTTGTTTCATGCAAATTCAGGGTCAAATCACAAGTGACCAGCAACAAACTAATAGCCTTGAATCTCAGAAACATTTGGAGGAGGAATAAATAAGCTGAGTATGGCACTTAGCATTGGGTTCACCATATGGGGTTCATGATAGGGAGTTAACTTTCCAACCAGAATCCTAATAAATTAGTTTTACTGGCATTTTTTACAGTCAGTTCAGGATTGGGTGAGATTGAACCCAAAGAATTTTGAAAGTTAATCTCTGGAAAGTCTAGCTTTGAATCCCTGCATATTTAGCTATGATAGTGCTGATTTTTACCCTTCTTTTATCATCCTTTCCATTGCAACTACATGACCATGCAGGTTCAATACAGCCCTGCCTGTTGTGAGAATAGATTTGCATGTTGAACTGGGCCAGTCATAGCTGAGAATTTCATGTCACAACATTTGGTTTGGTAAAAGAACCCCAATATTTATGAATTGTTTTATAAGCAGAATTGAATGACCTTCAACCAAGATATAGGATCCTGAAAAAACTGGCCAATTCATTCATATCTGACCTGCACTTGGATTAAGATTCAAATGCATACCTATCAACCTTCCCAGATTGGCCGGGATTTCCCAATTTTCGGTGCCGATTTGTGCCATTTCCCGCCCGCAGCTGTCAAAACCCCGGAATTGGCAGTAGGGGCAAAGAGGTACTGCACATCCCTTCTGTGCAGATTGCCTTCTACGCATGCGTAGAAGGCGACCTGCGCAGAACCATTTGTGCAGATCCCGTATTTTCCGGAGCCACGGTTGACAGGTATGTTCAAATGTCTTGTTTAACTATCTAGCTACCATCACAACCACAATATTTCTTGGTCTGTACAAAACTGTGGGAATCAACTGTGTGACTGAACAACAACAACAAAACCTCCTTGACTTGTTTGGGGAATTTGCAGGGGGAGGATAAATGTAAATCTTAGCTTATTTTCTGCCAGCAGTGTGAGCATTTCTGTACATTTTTTGCATGTTGTTATCTAAGAGACCGCGTCGCCCCAAGAATGTCAGCCCATCTGACTAGAGCAGACCAGAGGGGCTCTCTTACTGTACCATCGGCTAGTGGGGCTTGCCTCTCAAGCACAAGGAGGAGGGCCTTCTCTGTGTCCGCTCCGGCCATATGGAACCTCCTGCTGATAGAGTTTCGGTTGCAGACAGAATTGCTGCCCTTTAGGAAAGAGATCAAAACCTGGCTGGCTGGGTAGGTGTGGGGTGCTGCTGGGGAGGTGGCGCCTGCCTGCTGGCTTACTTTCCCTCTTTGCGGATGGGGTGGGTGGGGTTTTAATGGGGTTTTTAAAATGATTTTTAGTATGAATGTTTTTATGTTTTATATCCGGTTGTGAGCCGCCCAGAGACGCCCCAGGCGAGACGGCAGCAATACAAATTTTAAAAATAAATAAATAAATTTTTAACAAAATATTTGTACACCTTCTTTTCCCAGCAAGAGCCCATTTCTCAAAAGTGTATTTTCCCCAAATACAAGGTGATTTGTGGAAATCCTGGATTTGTTTTGATACTTCTGATTCTAGCCTTCAAAATCATGAGACATAGAAAGGCAAAGACAGAACTGAAGGGAATTGGCACTAAAATCTCTGATGTTCCTAGCATTTATAAATGACATAGATTTGGATCTAGGGCAGTGGTTCCCAAATTTTTTTTGGCCATGCCCCACCTAAGCATCTCTAAAATTTTGATTCCACTTCTCCTATGACATATAATGCTTATTATTTTTTTAAACAATAACTCCTATTCACTGGAGGAAGCCTAAAAGGCCATTACTTCTTCTAAACTCATTCTTGAATTGCCCCTTTTGAAAATCAAATTGTCCTCTGTGGGGCATGGGCCCATGTTAGGACCCACGGATCTAGGGCATCCTTCTTGAGAAAAGTAGGACTGTAAATAGTCTATAATCTGTGCATGAAGAGAAGGGGGCAAAATTGTCCATGGTGGAATTAACAAAGAGGAAACCTGTTATAGGTTTGCTTTGGTTTTCCATTTTGAAATGTGCTGTGACATTACCTGAAACTGACAGAACTTGCATTTAGATTAAGAAAAAATTTACTGAATGTAAATTTAAATGGTTTTTTAAAGTTGCTTTTGAAACTGCCATTCGTTTTATTTTCCATGAGCTGCCCAGAGTCTTTGGAGTTGGCTGGCAATACAAATTAGAAATTAAATGAATGAATGAATGAATGAATGAATGAATGAATGAATAAATAAATAAATAAATAAATAAATAAATAAATGTAAAGCAGGGGCTCTCAACCTTTTCCAGCAATGGGCCAGACCACACCCCCTCAGACAGCTGAGGGGGTCAGACACGTGATTCTCCCCACTACAAACACTGTCGTAAAATGCAACTGTGACTTGTAAACATGTTTACGACCCCGGATGCATTTACAGTGTGTTTTTGGCTGTTTTCGCTGCTTCCATCACTTCTAGCAGTGGTGGCAGCAGCTACGGTGGCACATTTTTGGCTGTTTTTACCGCTTCCACAGCTTCTGGCGGCAGGTGGGAGTAAGAGATGATCATATAAACCAGGCCTCCACAATGACTTCTGGGTGTAGCAGAGATAGGATGTGCCTCAATTTAATTTTTTTAAAACTCTGTGTTTAAGAGAAAATCACAGAAGTATCTTGTTTATTTTTTATGCAAATATACTTGAAGCCCCCCCTCCTGGGAAAGTGGGTGTTAAAGGAAGACAATGAGCCAATTGGCTTCAAGTATATTTGCATACAACATAAACAGGGTACTTCCGTGGTTTTCTCTTAAACACAGAGTTTTAAAAAATTAAATTGAGGCACACAAGGCTAAGACAGTAGACAATTAAGTGATTAAAGTGTAAAAAAAAAAACAGCTCCATGAAAAATCACCATAATATGAAATGCAGTCAGCAGAGAACAGGGGGAAATTTAAAATAGAATTATTACAATAAGCCTGGCCTTCTGCCTTCTTCCCCATGAGGGGAAGCAGGCATGCTAAGGGGAGTGCCTATGGGGCAGTTCTTCCTCCACCAGGGGGAGCCTGACACTCCTCTTGTCTGGCTCTGTCTGGTATGAGTCACACACCTCATGAATAAAAATATAATACAATAATATACGGTAGATTTACATGCCCCTGGCTTTTTTTAAAAAAAATGTGATGACAGGAAGAGGGGCTAACTTATGGGGATTATGGGGTTTTCCTGGGCAAAACGGGATACTTGAAACCTATGCACTAGAGTCTTGAATTGCTGACCTGCCATCCTTCCAGTCGACAAGTTCAGTGTGTTAACCACTAAGCCGCCACAACGCTGAATGTAACTGTAGTGGATGAGAAATCATGGAGAGAATGCAACACATATGGGAGTCACTAGAGTCCTGTTGACTATTAGCTTGTGTTGTTTTAATGGGGTTTGTGGATAACCAGGATTCATAAATATATCCACTTCACAGATGTATTTTTGAAAAGGGGGAAAAAGAGACCTCTCATTTTGTCATGTTCTCAATGCCATTTCTTTAAAAAGAGTATAAGCTTTGGAGTGTTTTCTTGGAGGATATTTTTCTATAAAGAGACATTTTTAAAAAGTAGCTTAGGGACTAGCCTGGCTTCTAACTAGGCACGAAATACTGTGTAGGATTTGCTTTGCAAGACAATAAACGCAATCTGGAAACTAAACCTCACCATAGTTTAAACTTTTTAATAAAACTAAACCTGGAAAGATAGAGTTGGAAGCCACAAGCTGAAAGCTTCTATGGATTATAGTGGATTTAAAGAATCTTGAGAAAACTAAAATTTTATTTGTTTGGGGTCCAACCCCCCCCCATTTTTTTGTAAGAGCTATTTCTTTCATAGATCCTGAGGAATGTGTGTGGAGTGGGGGTGGGAGTAAGAGATGATCATATAAATAGATAGAATGTTCTTCATTTTCTGTCACACAAATGGGAATAGCAGTACATATGTAGCAAGCCAAATCTAAATGGTAAGAAAATAAGTAAGATACACATCTGTCCTTGGTGACACTCCATCATGGGTTGTGTAGCTTCAAATCTGCATAGGCAAATTTCATATTTTACATATTAAAATATTTCTCTCCTGCATTTCTAAAGTACATATTTTTGGAACAACCAACTGTTGTACCTCTCCCTGCATGGCAGAGCAGGCTGGCTAGAAGCCACTGCACAAGGAGTAGGGGCAAGAGGCAGAGTCTTACTACAGTCCAAAGGTTGAGGCAGAGCCGAATTTGGGAGCCAATCATTGAAGAAAGAAAGCTCTCAATAAAAGCTTTCAACAAAAGGTTGATCCAGAAGAGTAGTCAGGTTTCCTGGCAGAGGGTCTAAGGTTCAGGGTCAACAAGCAGGCAAGAGGTACAGGTTTGAGTGGCACAGAGTTAGGATGCCTAAGAAATTGTTCCAGCAAGGCTTCTGATGGCATGGACATCTCCTTAAGAAGGTTCAGGCTCAGGGCTCACAGCTGGGAGTGGTCTTTGCAAATGAGGCCTTGCCTCTCTTCTTCACACCTGTAGCTCATTGCGCAGCTGCCACCATGTTGCAGTACTCTGATCAGCAAGATAGGGTCAAACAACAAGTGGTTTATTTACAGCTCAGGAAATTGGACTAATACAATGGGCAAGGTGCCCTGCTTTTATACAGTCAGAACGGCCGTTACACAAGAGGATTCATTTGCCCGGGCTTCTGAAGAAGCAGGAACATTTACTCTAGCAAATCAGAAACCGAGGTGGCTTGTTTGAAATTCGTGCCTTTGGAAAATGGCACATGGCTTTGCCTTAGACTTCTGGCAAAGCTAAAACACCAAGCAATACAATGCTTGGACACAATACACCTGCATCTTTCTGATGTACTTGGCTCCACCTCCTCTTCACTGACACTTGTGTTCTCAGCAGTTGTTGGCTGTGCACCTGGCAGTTCTTGACCAGTTTGATCAATTTGATCAAGAGAAGGCAATTCCATGCTGCCAGTGGGCAGTTCTTCCTCCTGAAGTGCTGGTCGAACATCTTCCTCATCAGACTCGGGTTCCAAGGCCACAATACCAACACATTATTATATTAACAAAACCATACACAGAATAATAAAATACCTGAGTGGATATTGCTGGAAGTGGGTTGTTGTCACACCTAAATTACAGATGATGTAGTAAGAGGGTTTATTGCAGGGAGCTGGAGGATCACCTGAAAGCCTTCTTTTTTTGTGGCCTAACCTACCTTTGCCTTGGTTAGGAGATAATATTCACATGGGACATCTCTCTCCACCCATCTCTGAGCCCTTTACTTATAACTAGCATGGTTTTCTGACCTTATTTTGCTGTCTCCAAATGATAAACATTGATTGCATTTTGTCACTTATTCCAGGCACTAGCTTCTAAGAATACTCTAGATGAGAAACAATTGAGATTTGTTTGTTTGCTTATTGTACTTATTCACAACGGTTTTCTTGTCATTAGGACTCCCAAAGTGATATAGAATAAAATACTTCATTGCATTTGAAGCCATTAAATCCTAGTAAGAATGAAGGCTAGTGCTGTCTCGCTCAGTAGGAAGCATTTTCACAAGTGAGCTTTTGCTGTAAGAAAGATCCTATCCTGTATTTCCACAAAAGTAGCCTTAGGTGGGTGACATATCATAGAGCTGGATTTCAGATATGCACTTAGCCCTACTCTTAGACATGACTCCATGATTGTTGAACAACACCTAATTCTCAGTGTGGTCAATGTGCTTGTAAATATGGGCAGGATTACATGTGGTTGTTTGTTGGACTTCAGGGTAAGATCCTGACATTAAGAAGCTTCAAAGACAGTAAATGTTAAACAGCTATTAAGTGATTATACCTGTTGAAGATTTTTCCATTGTCAACTAAGAATTCATCTTAGCTGGGCAATAACAAAGTTATTTTGTGTTGCAACTGGCTTTTCTCTTTTATAACTATGCAGACAAATTGTTGACATCCAGATTTTGAACTCTACTATCCCTTGGAAGCATTTTCAGTGGCTGGATTAGATGTGGAATCACAGCAGAGCATCAGGAAGGTTCTTTAATGTTCACTTGTTTTTCAGGCTTAACTTTGTGTTGTGACACAAAATTAAATGTAAGGTTCAGTTGACCTAGTAATTGGTGATAAGAAAGGAATCTTGAGAATGAATCACTTGTCCTATTTTGAATGTGTGTGTTGTGTGTGTGTGAGAGAGAGACAGAGAGGACAACAGGGAGATTATTATATTCTCCAGTCTCTTTGGGACAAGAAACTAAAATTGAAAGTTATGATCAATTGGGTTCATGCCAAGGCTCTGTAGATAAGCCAGGATAGATGGCTGCAGCCTCGAACCATTTGCTACTGAGTGGTCTCTACAACAATACTAGAACTGTTCGGGAGAATATTATTTCACAATAACAGCCCAATAAAATGCTCCTTAATATAAATTTGCTTTGGCTGCAAACCAAAGTGTTGCTGCTCTAAGAACTGCCTAACTGGATCTGAGCAAAAGCCCATTTGACTCAACTTACTGTTGACAGAAAAGATCAGTTGCTTCTCTGGATACCCAAAAAGTGGAACTGATGGACTTTCCTTGTCCATTTACAGCATTTGACTCCAGAACACAATTTGGAAAATTTGATTTTGGGGTCAGCAGTTCACTGGATTCACCCACCCCTGAACAGATGGATAAACCTCTTTTCTAGTGGTTCCTAAACCAAATAAGCCCTAGATTTATACAGAATATACTTCCACCTACACCAATTGCTGTTCAGGTTAAATTTATCTTGATCAACTTTAGTACCTTGTTACTGGTTTCCAGTCATTTTAGTGACTGGCCATATTGAACCTCCACTAGAGTGCCAAAAATAATAGCATGTATCCTACTCACATATATTCCAAAATGTTTAATGAGATGGTATTTTTAAAGGAACCCATCTCCAAGTAGGCAAGCTTTCAAAATACCAGACATAGTAATAGAAGGACATTTCAGTGGGAGAGAAACAGGGAGAAAGAGCTGGTTTTTAAGTTCTTGTTACCTTCATGTCACCTGAGAATGTGATGGAGGAGAGATGTTTGGAGAATAAAATAGTTGTCATTGGGTGATATGGTGATGATAGAGTTCATCTGTGGAGTCCCACAGACTATGTGGAACCTGGAAAGTTAGAAATTTTGAACCTCCAGCTCAGTGAGTATAAGACCCCTGAGTGTTGTATTCCTGTGTTTCTGGATCCTCGGGCAGTTTTGGCCAATGATAAATGGACAGAACCCCAAATAGAAATATTGGTGTTCAAAACTCTGCTGTCCTGTTGGCTAGGTTTGAGCCAAGCAATTAGAAAATGAAGGAACATCTGGGGTTGAACATGTGGCAACTGTATTCAATCAATCAATCAATCAATCAATCAATCAATTTTTAATTTATATAATGAATTGGTTGCACACTGAGTTCACTTTGTTTGGTTCCCTCCATCTGGAGAGGAGGCAGTTTGGAGGTAGTAGTCAGGTTCTGTTTGTGGCCTTCCAACAAGTGGGTTCATGTCTTTCCAGAGGCAGGTTGACAAAGTCCTGGCTGACATGCCCTAGGTTTAGCTCTCAAAATGAAACACCACTAGTCAGTTTACACAGAGCACTCAAGAAGTTTAGTTCTAGCCTAAAAGTATTATTGGCCCTGTCTAAATTAAACAGAGCCACTGGGTAACAAATTCTGGAACCATCAGAGTGGGGAGGTTTCATTTTCCAGTGATATTTAAGGTAAGAACTAAAAGAAGTTGAATACATTATAGACATGTCATAGAGGGGGCAGAGAGATTGCAAGCGCGGCGCCAAAATGGCCGCCGCGCACTTTGCGGGCCCCCCCCCACAGGACAGAGAATCCGGGTAGTTAGGGGCGTGGCCAGCTCCCTTATAAAAGGGGTGGCCACGAGGCAGCCGCGCTGCCATTTTGCCTCAGCGACGGAGCGGAGAAGTTTTTTCCCTGCGCCTCCGTCGCTCGTTGGTATTGCCGGGAAGCCTTTTGGGTCGATTTTGCCTAGCTAGCTTCCCTTTCTTGCTCGAGATGCCTTCCAAAAAGAAGGCTGCTGCGAATTCAGCTCGGGCTGTTAGGAGACGCAACCCAGGTCGGAGGACCGTGGTGCCGCCTCCTCAACAGCCTCCTTTGCCATCCCCGGCCGGGGCTAGTGGCTCGGGGTCTAT
This sequence comes from Bradypodion pumilum, assembly GCA_035047305.1. Lineage (NCBI taxonomy): Eukaryota > Metazoa > Chordata > Lepidosauria > Squamata > Chamaeleonidae > Bradypodion > Bradypodion pumilum. The sequence goes on from JAWDJD010000010.1 coordinate 33,956,073, forward strand.
GGCTCCTTGGCCCGTTCAGAGTGCGGGCGCGGAGGGCGCTCCGGCCCGCGGCCCGCGAGCGGTGGACACCGCTCCTCCTTCCGCCCAACCTGTTGGGCCGACTACTTCTGGACCCCAGCCTCTCCCGGGGCCCTCTAGCCTCGGGGGGTGGCCTGGTGCCCTGCCTTGGCAGGTCTCCTCACCAGCCCTACCGGGCTTCGGCCCTGGCCAATGGCCATATCTGGGCCATGGGGTGCAGGGACCTGTACCCATGCAAGGGTCAAGTGGGCCGGCCGGCTCTTTGCCCATGGTTACTGTAGACACCTTGCTGGCCCGTATTTCGGCCTTGGAGGAGTCTTTGGCTCGTGCCAGTCAGGCAGGTGCCCCTTTCGGGGTACCTTTCGAGGCGCTATCGGCAGCAGGACAACGGCCGGCGGGGAGGGTCGAGCTGCTGCAGGCGGGTGGCGCGCCTCCGGCCACTGCCTCGCAGCTCCCCAGCCAGCAACCTGGCGCGGGTCAAGCCCCGGTGATGAGCTCTACATCGGTCGTGAGCTCCGACGCCCCCAGTGGGCCGGAACCCCCGTTGGGGGCGGCCCGCGGGGGTGCAGCGTGTGAGTATATGGTGCAAACGAGTACATCCACACACATTCCCAATATGGGGGGGACCTTTCAGTGGCCTTGGCCTCGCGCGGGTGGTACAGGGGCTACGCCGCTGGCGACCCACCCGGCGACAACTACTGCCACCATGCCCGCTGGGGTGGGCATTGGTTCTTACACTGCTGGGAACGTACTTGGGGTGGCAGGGTTAACTCATGCCCCTTTGGGCAGGCCAGCTATCCCCTTTTCGGCCTTGCCGACGGCAGGGTATTCCCTGCCATTGGGTGATCACTTGGCGCAGGCTACCAGGGAAAAGATATGGCGAGGGGAGTACGTGGATATCTTCTCACTCCTGAACAGAGAGCCCACTAAGGAAGAGAGGGAGGGTCAGGATGAGAAGGACAAGGAGCAGGCACGCCGCCGTAAGCCGCCGCGTACCTGGGCTAACTGGCTCCCCGCTTATTTGATATACATGGCGGTGTATTTGAGGGCGCGGCCGGACCTAGCTATTCCCATGGTCCAATATTTGGACAACATATACAGGGCAATGGTAGATTTCCCGGGCCCCTCATGGCTAGCGTATGATGAGGAATTCCGTATGAGGATTCCCCTGCACCCCGAGATGAGATGGGATGAGCCGTGTCAGAGACTGTGGCTCTTGTATATGACACCCACGCGTCCTGCCCCGGGAGATAGATACCATTGTGGACATGCGGTCCAGCGAGCAGCTCCAGCGCAGGTTACCCGCCAAATGGCGGGGCAGGGGGTTCCAGCCCGCCTGCTGTGCTGGACTTTCTCGTCCAATGGTTCCTGCAGTCGGAAGAACTGCAGATATAAGCACGAGTGTCCCACATGTTCTGGTCCCCATGCAGCCTCTGCTTGTCCCAAGCCTGGGGGGGTGCGAGGCAGAGGGAGGGGTGGACAGTGGGCTGGCAAGCCTGCCACGGATGGAACTAGTTCTCCGAAAGGCCCCCTCCCCAATTAAGGTGGACATGCTGGAGCGCTGGCTCGCATCGTACCCAAGGGGGGAGGACAGGGAGTACCTTATCCAAGGTTTTAAGCAGGGATTTCGTATCCCTTTTGTGGGTGATAGATCTCCTCAGGATGCTCCCAACCTTTTATCCCTTAGAGGAAGGGAGGAGGTAGCCGAGGCCAGCATTAGAAAGGAGTTAGACGCGGGCAGGGTCGCCGGACCTTTTCCCGTACCCCCCTTTCCCAACCTGAAGGTTTCACCATTGGGTTTGGTTCCTAAAAAGTCCCTAGGCGAGTTTCGCCTTATTCATCATTTGTCCTACCCAGCTGGCCGATCGGTCAATGATGCGATACCTGATGACCTTTGTTCGGTCAGGTACACATCGTTCGACCATGCGCTGCGCATGGTGCGCGCGTGTGGCCCGGGTGCCTTGCTGGCCAAGTGCGACATTAAGTCAGCTTTTCGCCTCTTGCCGGTGCACCCGGGCGACTTTGAATTGCTGGGTTTTAAATTTAAAGGGGAGTATTATTTTGATAAGGCCATGCCTTTTGGCTGCTCCATATCATGCTCGGCTTTCGAGCGTTTTAGTACCTTCCTAGAGTGGGCTTTCATCCGCAGGTCAGGGTCCCGGTCTGTAGCCCATTACCTGGATGACTTTTTATTCGGGGGTGAACGGGGCTGGGACACGTGTGCACGTCTCCTCAATACATTTCAGACGCTAATGCAGGAACTGGGTGTCCCTTTAGCGCCCGAAAAGACCGAGGGCCCGTCGACCAAACTAGTATTCCTGGGGGTTGAGATTGATACAGTAGTACAGGCTTCTAGGTTACCGGGTGATAAGGTGTCTAGGATAGTGACCCTTATCTCGGAATTGCTGGCCAAGCGTAAGGCATCCCTGAGGGAACTGCAGGTGCTACACGGGCACCTCAATTTTGCCTGCAGGGTGGTCGCACCGGGCAGGGCTTTTGCCCGGCGCTTATGCGACGCCATGGCAGGGTTATCCAGGCACCACCACAGAGTCAGGCTTACCCGGGGTATCAGGGCAGACATGTTTGTCTGGTTGCAATTCCTGAGGGAGTTTAATGGGGTCTCATTTTGGAGGTCTGACCTCCTGGCATCCCCCAATTTCCAGATCCAGTCTGATGCCTCAGGATCCCTGGGTTATGGGATGTACTTCAATGGGAAGTGGGCCTATGGTGGGTGGCCACCGGCATGGGCAGGCACAGGTCGCCTGCGGGATCTCACATACCTGGAATTTTTTCCCATTCTGGGTGCTTTGATGCTATGGGGCGAACAGTGGGCTAATTCGGTGGTGCATTTCTGGTGCGACAATGCTGCCGTGGTGCACATTGTCAATGCACAGACTTCTAAATCGCCCAGGGTCATGGACCTAGTGCGCCATTTTGTGCTGCGCTGCCTGCGCCTCAACGTCATGTTCAGGGCCAGGCATGTCCCAGGGGTTAATAACGATATTGCTGACGCTTTGTCCCGCCTGCAGATCTCCCGGTTCCGCGCCTTGGCCCCGGATGCGGAGGAATTTCCCTCGCCACTCCCGGACGAGATGTGGACTATTGGCAAGGAGAGGTGAACCGGGCGATTGGCCTGTCACTAGCGCCACGCACGCGTAAGGCGTATCAACAAGCTTTCAATTTGTATAAGGCTTTTGCTACTCGATTTCAATGGCCAGAGACCTGGCCCATCCCGGTGGACCATGTTCTGCGGTTCATGGTTCACCTGCATGCACAGGGCCTTGCACCTCGCACCATAGCATCCAAGCTCTCGGCGTTGGCTTTTATGGCCAAAGTAGGGGGTCATGTGGATACCACCTCTGACTTCCGTGTGAGACACGTTTTGGAGGGGTGGGTGCGCGAGCGCGGGCGTTGCCCGGACGACCGGCACCCTATTTCCCCAGGGGTTCTTACCCAGTTGGCCCGGGGCTGGCCAGGCCTCTGTTTTGATCATTATGAGGCAGCCCTTTTTCATGCAGCCACAACGGTGGCATTTTTTGGAGCGCTCCGCATCAGCGAACTCGTGATGCTGTCTAAGGCGGATGCAAGTGGTAGGGCACTGGAACTCGGAGATGTATACGTTGCCAAAGACTGGGCCCAGTTGAGGATTCGCTCCTCCAAAACAGATCAGCATGGCGTAGGCAGTGGAGTAAGACTGCTACGGTGTTCTTTGGCAGACATCTGTCCGGTTGGTGCCCTACAGGAATACCTGGCACTGCGTGGCTGGCACCATGGCCCGTTTTTCTGTCACCAAGATGGGTCTCCCCTTACTAAATTTCAGTTTTGGAAGGTGACAGCTAGAGCCCTCACCAGGGTGGGACTACCAGGTGCCCGTTATGGCACACATTCGTTCCGTATTGGCGCAGCCTCTACTGCAGCTGCTTTTGGGTACTCTGGGGCTGACATACGCAGCATGGGGAGGTGGGGCTCACAATGTTTTCAGTTTTATGTGCGCCCACTCCCGCCATGAGTACCAATCCATTCACCTTACCTTCCTTTTTCTCAATTTTCTTACAGACCCTGGGTGTCGTATTACACCGGTGACAGTATGGCTGGTGGGCCACAGCTATGTGCTCAGGGCAGCGCGTTACGCTGCGGCGACAGAGTGGGGACCCCGACTGGGACTGGGTGACCACGCCAGTCTCTCATGGCACGGTAAGCCTGGGATGTTATGGCGGGAGCTGCGGCCTTTCCTTTTTTCTGGCCTGGGGGCTGACCCGCCTGACATTCTAATCATCCACTTGGGGGGCAATGATTTGGGCCAGGTCACCGGCTTATCGCTCAAGCATGCGATTTGCGAGGACCTCGCCTACTTGCATTATGTCTGGCCTGCCACGGCCCTGGTTTGGTCGGACATTGTTCCGCGCCACTCTTATAGAGGGGGCGTTAACCTCCTGGCCCTTGACCGAGCTAGGCGCGCGGTCAATAAGGCAGTGGCGCGGTTTCTCACCACCAGGGCTTGGGGACGGGTTAGTCATCACCCCGATATTAGTCTGCAAAATTGTGACTTGTATGCAGGGGATGGGGTCCATCTGTCGCGAGGAGGTATGGACCTCCTGTTGGGTGACTGGCGAGCAGGCCTGTTGACCGAGCTGACGGTCTGGGGGGGGGGCGTCAGGTCTTCTGTGAAGCCCCTCCGTGTGGCGGGTAGCACTGGTAAGGTAAACAGTATGACCCACAAGTATCCGGCAGGTTCGCAATTGACTGGACAACACTAGACAGGAATAAAGTAGTTAAACGTTGTCCGGTCAACGACGAATCAGGCGATGGGGTGATGATGATTGCTAACCAGCATGCATCACCCCTGTTATTTCACGGATACGCGTCAGAGTGTGGGGTCATGAGTTAGTTATTGACTACGGTCAACAATTTGTTTGTTGTCAACAAACAAATTGATACAATTTGATACATTGTAACCAATTGCCGTTGGCAATTTTGGGGTGGTACCTTACCAGTGTTACTTCGGCCTGCTTGCCTTAGGAATTATGATTGGTCGTTTTACCAATACAAATTTATAATTCGGACTAGGGCATTGAATCAATAAATGTGGCCCTTTGCTGTTATCCACTTTCAATGTTGTCTGTGTCCGTTATTGGGGGGGTGCGCCTGCAATGCAAGCGCGGCGCCAAAATGGCCGCCGCGCACTTTGCGGGCCCCCCCCCACAGGACAGAGAATCCGGGTAGTTAGGGGCGTGGCCAGCTCCCTTATAAAAGGGGTGGCCACGAGGCAGCCGCGCTGCCATTTTGCCTCAGCGACGGAGCGGAGAAGTTTTTCCCTCCACCCCCTCCCTAGTTAACAGTGTGATCATGGTCGCTTCGGGGCCGGGTGGGAATTTTTGGTTGGGACCCACATTGGCTTCGGGTCCTGGCTTTTTTGCCCATCCCACACTGTTGCTGTGGTTTGATATAGGGGTCTTTCTTCGTTCCTACTGTTGACTTTGGTCACATGGGCGGGTAGCACTGGTAAGGTAAACAGTATGACCCACAAGTATCCGGCAGGTTCGCAATTGACTGGACAACACTAGACAGGAATAAAGTAGTTAAACGTTGTCCGGTCAACGACGAACCAGGCGATGGGGTGATGATGATTGCTAACCAGCATGCATCACCCCTGTGATTTCACGGATACGCGTCAGAGGGTGGGGTCATGAGTTAGTTATTGACTACGGTCAACAATTTGTTTGTTGTCAACAAACAAATTGATACAATTTGATACATTGTAACCAATTGCCGTTGGCAATTTTGGGGTGGTACCTTACCAGTGTTACTTCGGCCTGCTTGCCTTAGGAATTATGATTGGTCGTTTTACCAATACAAATTTATAATTCGGACTAGGGCATTGAATCAATAAATGTGGCCCTTTGCTGTTATCCACTTTCAATGTTGTCTGTGTCCGTTATTGGGGGGGTGCGCCTGCAATGCAAGCGCGGCGCCAAAATGGCCGCCGCGCACTTTGCGGGCCCCCCCCCACAGGACAGAGAATCCGGGTAGTTAGGGGCGTGGCCAGCTCCCTTATAAAAGGGGTGGCCACGAGGCAGCCGCGCTGCCATTTTGCCTCAGCGACGGAGCGGAGAAGTTTTTCCCTCCACCCCCTCCCTAGTTAACAGTGTGATCATGGTCGCTTCGGGGCCGGGTGGGAATTTTTGGTTGGGACCCACATTGGCTTCGGGTCCTGGCTTTTTTGCCCATCCCACACTGTTGCTGTGGTTTGATATAGGGGTCTTTCTTCGTTCCTACTGTTGACTTTGGTCACATGGGCGGGTAGCACTGGTAAGGTAAACAGTATGACCCACAAGTATCCGGCAGGTTCGCAATTGACTGGACAACACTAGACAGGAATAAAGTAGTTAAACGTTGTCCGGTCAACGACGAATCAGGCGATGGGGTGATGATGATTGCTAACCAGCATGCATCACCCCTGTTATTTCACGGATACGCGTCAGAGGGTGGGGTCATGAGTTAGTTATTGACTACGGTCAACAATTTGTTTGTTGTCAACAAACAAATTGATACAATTTGATACATTGTAACCAATTGCCGTTGGCAATTTTGGGGTGGTACCTTACCAGTGTTACTTCGGCCTGCTTGCCTTAGGAATTATGATTGGTCGTTTTACCAATACAAATTTATAATTCGGACTAGGGCATTGAATCAATAAATGTGGCCCTTTGCTGTTATCCACTTTCAATGTTGTCTGTGTCCGTTATTGGGGGGGGTGCGCCTGCAATGTCCCTTTTATCTCCAAGTTCCTTTCCACACATTTTGAGCTGAATACTCTTTTTGGGAAATTTTGCTTTCCTTGTGCTTCCTTCACCAGGTGTATTCTGTTGTAGAAGCAACCAGGCAAACAAGGACAGAGTTAATTGAGATTTGAAATCCAACTAAATGAACAAGGGAGCTGTGTAGTATTTTCAGCTAAGAAATAGCTTCTTGTGTCCACTGTTGGCCACTTTGGTTTATTGTCAGGAACAGCAATATGATATGCACCAGAAAATACAGAGGTTGAAGAGTCTACCCAATGGTGACTTCCCACAGTGTAAAGTTAAATCAGACCAAGAGTTTGGTATTTTTGACTTCTTTCAGCAAGGACAGGATTACTATTCATTTGTCTGCTTCTTATTTTTGCTTCTCTATAGGGGAAAAAGCCATAGATCTATTCTTCTCTCCTTTCAAATTGCATTTATCTCTTGGTTCCTTTGGATAGAATCTGAGTAGGTTGTTATTCCTAAACAGTTTATTGCTCGTGGAAGGCCAGTGGAAATGGCCATTGGGAGAAACAGACAAATGGCTTCAATTGCTTTGTACCAGTGTACACATATCTAGGTATGGGAGCTTTTGCAAGATAGAGCAGTTTCTAAAGCTCTACTACAGGGGTTACCAATCTAAGGCCCATGGGCTGGATCTGGCCTGTGGTGTCATTTCATGTTCCCCCCTCCAAGGGCACTCAAAAAACAAAATGGCCATTCCTTTGAAGCTGTTGGCACAAAATGACCATCCCATTGTGCAAAGCAGGGCAAAATGGTCATCCAGCCCTTGAAGCTGACTGTGAGAGCATGGCCTGGCCCTCAGCTTGAAAAAGTTGGGAACCCCTACTCTACTCCATTGAAAGCAAATATTTGTGACCCAACATCTGTTTGCATTTATATTACTGGGACCTCAAATTCCTTTCTCTCACACACATGAAAAAGGACTTCAGTCTGGCATATCCTCAAGCTCTGATGCTTCTGACATACTACTTATTGTTGGGGATTGAATACAGAGTTAATTAGACAGTGATTGCATGCTAATGAAATCACCATTGATTGGTGAGAGGAAAGCAATAGAATAGACAGAACAAGAAGAACCCCTTGACTAAAGTGCAGTGACAAGATGAGAGGATGTTGAAATCCTTCACGGACAGCAAAACTGAGCAGACAACAAAATTTCATAAAGTGCTTGTGGCTCTCATTCTTTTTCCAAAAATAGAGATTTGGTGAACACAATGGGAGCTGTTTGAGTGGAATGCTAATTCTGGGTACAATCTAGAGAAATTAGGCAATGCAAGAGAATCTGACAGAAGCAAATGCTTTCTGCCAATGACTACTTGTAATAGGAAATCCATTTATTTGGAAGTTTAATAGAGGTGCCCAAAATTCTGAACTTTATGTCTCCTGGCCATGCAGTGACAATGGCGGGGGGAGGGGTACCTATCTGAGCATGGGTGGAGACAGGTGATAAGAGCTGCCTCAGTATTAAAGCAGTAGAAGGTGCAAATTTGAAGCAGTAGTTATAGGAGACAATTCAAAGCAGATTGCCTCCCCACCCCTCAGTCTAATGGTCTCAGGGGTCTCATGAGGAGAGTCAATTGCAGACAAAACTGTATTCATGGATAAGAGAATCCTAAAGAAGTCTAAAGAAGCAGCAGTTGTGGGTTCTTGGGTGGGGAAAGCTTCAGGAGCACATAGAATATACCTTGACTATCACCAGCTTTTTCCCTGGTGCTATCTGGCCCAGGACCAATGGCAAGGGGTCAACACTCTAAGATTCGTCCCCTAGAACAGGGGTTCCCAAACTAAGGCCTGAGGGCTGGACCGGGCCCATGGTGCCATTTCATGTAGTCCCCACCCCTCCAAGGGCATTCAAGAAACAAAATGACCACCCCTTTAAAGCTGTTGGGACAAAATTGCCACCCCCCCCCCATCATGCAGGCAGAACAAAATGGCCATCTGGCCCTCAAAGGTGACTGAGAGAGCATGACCCAACCCCCGGCTTGAAAAGTTTGGGAACCCGAGCCCTAGAATATTAACTCTTCTGTCCCAGGACACTGGGAAGGCAGCTGAACCTGGTAAATGGACAGATATATTGGCCTGTTATTATTTAAAGTTGTTTAACCAGGTTGAGTTAAACGAAAGCTTTCAGCTCCTGAACTATCACACAAATCACAATTAAGGTGGCACATGTGTTCGGATGACAGAAAATCAATAGCGGCAACAGTATGTGTTTAGTCTCTGGTTGGACTTCAGAAGAGAAGTAAATGTTCAAGTCACAGGAATGAGCTTTCTCTGTGCGGCAGGGAGGTTCTTTTAGTTGCATGGGGGGGGGGTCATTCTTCTTGATATTTCTCATCTTGTCTAAGTCAAGCTCTACTTGACTTCTTTACTGTTTTCTTCTTATATATGTTTGCTTTCGTCAGATGGAGAGCCAAATATCCATGGTGCAGCTTATGAGTAAGATTCCAAACAGCTTATCCTTCTTATGTGTACATGGGGAGCCTGGCTTTATCTTCATAGATTAAAAGATTGTCCATCCTGTCTACTTGCAGTAATGTCTATTCTTCCTCACTGTTCCTGCCCCATCCCAGTATTATAATAATAATGTGTACTCAAGTTACCAGTGTTGGATTTACACCTTAATATTGTGAACAGGTGTGTCAGTAAAACTTAGTCAATGCTGTCATGAGTCCAAACTTCACTATGAGTCTAGATTCCTAGCAGAGTTACTCAAGGTGGAATAATCACAGTTGAGACACAAATCTAAGATCCATTCACCTTCTTCAATGTAACAGGTATATCAGCTGAAGAGAATGGATAGTTCCAAAGGGGATGGGGGTGGAAGATGATGGGCAGCCATAGTGGCTGAAGGAGATGCCGGCAAAGAAGGCAACAGTACTGAGACTCAAGATAACATTTGTCAATACTGTGCAGAAGGCAGCAAACATAAACTACTGCTGAACTTTCCTTGCCTTCAAAGTAGGAAGCAATGGTAAACCACTGCTGAATGTCTCTTACCTTTGAAAACCTATAAGAGAGTTTAAAAAATGAAATGAAAGATAGTGCTGGAAGAGGAGATCTTCAGGTAGAAGTCACTCAATCAGCTACTGGGAAAAGCAAAGAATGAGTACAAATAGTGTTGCCACTAATGGCACAACTAGACTAAAGAACATTTAGTGGCTGATATCCACGGAAGTGAAAGGAAAGTCCATCACTGCACAACACATTCAAAAGCAAGAAATTGCAAGTAGATAAATAGGTACCACTTTGGCAGGAAAGGTAACAGTGTTCTGTGTGCTTTGTCATACAGTCATGTCTGCCACATGTCCATGGAAACATCTGCAAACACAAAAAGCACTGGCTGTTTGGCTGTAAATTGAGATGAGCACTGCCCCAGAGTGTCAAATACAACTGACTTTCAAGCAAGAGAGACATTTACTTATGCATATACATATCGGTGTGTATTTTCTTCTCCTAAAAAGTAATTCCAATAATAATATTGTTTTAGATGTTGCCTTGGAGTTGTAGACAAATGTTGGACATCTAAACAGAATTGCATTTTTACAGGATAATACAGTGTGTGCCTTACTTTGCCACAAATATGGATAAATATACATCTTTACCTATAAGAATGGGATGTGGCTGTGCGTGTCCGGAATGCGTGTCTGCACATGTCCAACCAATCCCGTAATGAGCCGTGTACACTTACCTTACCTCCCAAAGATCAACCCTGCAAGGGTACGGAAGCCGAGAGTGGGGCAAATGAATGGGAACAAAAAAAACCTACGATACCCAGCCTCCTCTGCACTCCGGCACACCTCAGCCAATAAGCCATGAGGACACGAGCACAGAGGAGGCAGAACAGCCACCGTGCATGACAGAAAAAATATGGCCATTGCATGTGCCTTTTCCCCCTCATCAGCTGCATCAGTGGAGTTCACCCGGTAGGTCAGCCGGGGAAGAAGGAGGCCGAGAGGAGAGACCAGCAACCCGAAGGTAAATAGCTGGGGTGGTGGCGGTGGAAATGGCGGCGGCGGTGGCAATGGAGAGGTGGCTTTTTAGGGCTGCCAGAGAGACCCTTCATGTTGAGGGTCTCTCCACTCCACCTCCTTCTCACCCAGCCAAACTGCCAGACAAACACCACTGGGGCAACAGTGGTGGGATCAGCGGCGGCATTCCACCTCCCATCCTTCCCTGCCTCCCCCCTCGCTGGCAGGGAATAGGGGAAATGGAACACTTCTGCCTCCCTCCTTCCCTCCCCACTCACCCGGATGCTGCCTCCTCACCTGCAGCCTCCCCCCTCTCTCTCTCTGTGTTTGTGTATGTACCCCCCAAAACCACCTCCTCACCTTCCACCTCCTCTCTCTCTCTCTCTCTCTGTTTACCCCCCAAAACCACCCCACCCACAAATACACAATCGAAACCTGCCCGACAAGGCCAGGCAAAAAGTACTAGTATACATATATGAATTTATATTGGCAGGATAGCTCTGTGAGTTAAGCATTTAACTGCAGAGCCAAACATTGAGAGTTCAAGTTTCCACTGTGTATCCCAGAAGATCCAACCTGCATAGCCTTGAGCAGTCCCAAACTCTACCACCCCACCCTAGTTAGAGGAAAAAGTAATCACAAAAAGCAAAGCAAACATACTTATATACTCAGAGGAAAGGAATGGTGAACAATTTTTGAATGGTGTCTACATAGAAAACCCTGAAAATTGCCACCATAAGCCAGAATTGACTTGACAGCACATTATCAGTGGTAGTAGTACGTGTTTAGATAGATAGATAGATAGATAGATAGATAGATAGATAGATAGATAGATAGATAGATAGATAGATAGATAGATAGATAGATAGATAGATAGATAGATAGATAGATAGATAGATAGATGTATTACCCCATCATTTTTATGGTATCTTCCAGGATTTAGTGACGTCTTGGGCAACTTTGTCCTTTCAGTGGTTAGTTTGTGTGCCACATATTGAAAGCTAGGAGGCAGCTGGTTCTTAGCTATAGCAAACAAGGCATCTGTGAGGAGCCTAACAAGAAAATGGTAGAGAATTGCATGCCGGTCCCCCTGCTGTCTCCTGTTATTCCAACATCACCCTCTGATTAATGGCCTGACCCTGCATGTTAGACAGCGGAAATGTCACATCCCGTCTCCTTCATTGCTACAGTTGTGTATGTCTCATCATGCTGGAGCTGCTGCAATGGCAAAGCCTACTCATGGGAAGAACGGATCCTTCCCTAAGGCTTGGAAAGTCACTAGCGTGAAATTGGGAATCAGGCTGGGGAAGGCGTTGCAAGCAAATGGCAGCGGTTTTTCTGCAGTGCTGAATCAAGGGATCAGCTTTAGCAATGGAATTTGGAGAGAGCCACCAGCTTTAGTACCATCCTAACAGCTGTTTACATAATATTTTCAAGGGAAGTGCCTTAATCAGCCTTAAAAAGTGATGTTCCAGGACTCAGGTTTAATTGGGACCTCTGCCCATCTCCCAGAAAAGGAAGCCTTTGCCACTTAATTCTACTCTGTGTGCGCTCAGTGACACAAGAACCAAAACATTCAGTCCTCTCAGCTCTGGAACCCAGCTGGAAAGTTACCCCAAACCCATGTTTTTAACTTTGCATACAAAAACCATTTCCCCATAATATGTGATGTATATCTTCCATATTATTAGAATCTGAAGCCATCCAACGAAGCGGAGTGGTGGAAATTTTTGAGTCAGTTAAAAGGAAGATTCTCACACAAATTAAATCAGCAATTGCAACAGTTATCTCATAATAGAGTCAATGACCAAATTGTGTGTGTGTGTGTGTGTGTGGAGGGGGGGCAACACCACATTGGGGAAAAAATTAATGGATAATTTTTTTTCTTGTGCCCTCTGGGAAAGATTAGGAGATATTTTCCCAAGTTTCAAGTGCCTATCTCCCCTTCCACTCAATATTAGCAGTTTTACTATTAAGCAACAAGGTTTGAACCACAAGATGACCACCAATTTGGACAGCTGGCTAGCCATGCTTACTGTGTGATAGGGTATTGTTGGGTACCATAATGATAGCTATATATATTTGCTGGTGTGGCAGATACCATGCCCCTGACTAAATGTGTTCTGGATCATAGGGATGAAGCTTCTGACGCTTGAGCTCACATTTTGTTTGTGGGTGTTCCTTGTGGTACCTTGGATACCTTGGAGTCATTATTCAATGTAGAATCCACACAATGGTAGACATCTCTGTGACAACATTCCACACATGCAAATGGACCTTAGAAATCAAGTCTATCTGCGTGCTTTTTTTAAAAAAAAGTAATTTGAATATCACGTCACCCGCTAGCTAGGCGGTCCATGACATGTGCCCTATGCTTTTTACCTTGCCCAAGGGATGACTGGTTAGATTTGTCTTTTATACGCCTTGTGGCTCCACTGTTTGACTGATATGCTTATTGATATGTTTTTGGGATATGTCCTTTTTATATATTGATTGTTGATATTTTGACTTGTACTGAAATAATTTATTATTGTGGAATTTATTGTAACTGAATGTGTTGTTAACCGCTTTGAGTTTGCCGTTGACAAAGGAAAGTGGTATATAAGTTTAAATATAATAATAATAATAATCTGATGGAGGACACTTTGGTGAGTCTTAGGCCCAGCCTAACATCATTGACAAGCATTGGGCAACACTGCCTAGTTAGACTGCTCAATCCCACATTTCTCAACAAGGCTTTCACCTACAGCCAGAAACTGCTGATGTCAGTTTGTTCATGATGGTACTCAGGACCTGGTTTTCCTCATTTCTGAGGGGCTGGATCCAGTCGATGTGGTTGGAGAGTGAGAGATCCAGACCTAGGCCCCTCTAATATGGGGTGCCTCAGCGGTCAGTGCTCTCTCCTCTCCTATTTAACATCTACATGAAGCCACTGGGTGATATCATCCGCCCCTACAGGGTGCGGTACCATCAGTACGCGGATGACACTCAGTTGTACATCTCGGCCTGTGGTGACCCCAGTGATGCTGTCAAAGTCCTTTCCAGGTACCTGGAGGCTGTTGGTGTCTGGATGGGGGCCAGAGGGCTACAGCTGAATCCCAGCAAGACTGAGTGGCTATGGATAAGGGGTCCTGCGCTTTCCCGGGAGCTACCATCTTTGGTTCTGGATGGGGCTATTCTGCCCCAGACAGACCTGGTGCACAACTGGGGGTCCTCTGGACTTGCAGCTGCTGCTAAAAGAACAGGTGGCAGCTGTGGCCAGGAGGTCATTCTACCAACTTTGGGTGATTCGCCAGTTGCGCCCGCTCCTGGACTGGGACTCCTTGCTCATGGTCACTCATGCTCTGGTGACCTCCAGACCAGATTTCTGTAATGTGCTCTACATGGGGCTGCCCTTGATTATCTTTTGGAGGCTGCAGCTGGTCCAGAATGCAGTGATCCGGGTGGTGATGGGGTGCGGACGATATGCTCATGCCTCACCACTGCTTCGGGAGCTGTACTGGTTACCAGTTTGTCTCCAGGTGCAATTCAAGGTGCTGGTTTTGGCCTTTAAAGCCCTATATGGTAGTGGGCCAGGATATCTAAGAGACCGCATCACCCTAAGGACGTCCGTCCATCCAACCAGAGCAGACTGGAGGGGCTCTCTAATTGTTCCATCAGCCGGAGGGGCTCACCTCTCTGGCACAAGAAGGAGGGCCTTCTCCGTGTCTGTACTGGCCCTCTGGGACCTCCTGCCAACAAGGGTTACGTCCCCGGATGGAATTGCTGCCCTTCAGGAAAGAACTCAAAACCTGGTTGGCAGGTCAAGTATGGGGTGCAGGTGGAAGGGTGACCTCCATTGGGTGGTTATTGTAGTGGAAACTCCTTCTCCCTTGGTCCCTTCGATCCCTGCACCCTTTTTCAGGGGTGGGTAGTTTTAATCAGTTTTAACTATGTTTTTATTTATGATTGTGAACCGCCCTGAGTTCAGTAAAACCCAGTATGTTGGGAGCAAAATGCTAATTACCTTGCAAACCACTCAAACAGAGCTCTAAGCATTATGGTGTGGAATATAAATGTAATTGCTAATTCCACTGGTAGACCACTAAGGGAAGCATGACACCAATCTGATTCAACCAGGGTCATCCTCAAACATCTTATGAATACTTATTTTCCCTCCCATACCTTTCTATTTTCCCTTTTCTTTCAAAACTTAAGTGCAGAAGAATCTGGTAATCCTGCCCATAGAGTGACCCTCTTTATACTGGTAACATAATCCACTAAACTGAAGGTCAATACTTGATATGACATTCATTATTTTTTTAAAGAATCTGTTCATAAAGATTTCAAAATCTTAACTTTCTTTTGAAAAATCCACGTAGAATTCCTAATGAATTGTTTGCTTGTACAGGAAACCCCAGCTAATCCAGAAAGCCAATACTTGCAATAGAATTCAGGTGAGGAGAATTTCAGAAGCTTCCTTACCTCTTATACAAAACCAGGGGACTGCAAGCATTCAATTAAAGAGGAAGGGTATCTGACAGTGTGCCTCAGTTTCCTACCTGCATGTTAATTGGGTGAGATTAGCACATGCTTCCTTTCCACCAAGAATACATGTGAAGGAAAGCACAGCTTCTCAACAACTGCTTCCTCATTTGTGGAGGGAAGCATCCTGAATGGAAATATTCTCCATGTTTGAGACCAAAGCCATCTCTCAGGCAGGGGTAGTGTAAGCCTTTATACTGTGAGTCTGACAGGATGATAAATTTCTCAAATCAACTTTCCACTGTCTTGCTGAATTCACATTCAGGGGGAAAGCCTGTATTGTCTGTCCTGATTACTGAGAAACTTCACAACGTCTTGCTTCCTTTCCACTTAAATGAATACCTTATTTTAATTGGCCCTTATCTCATTTCCTTCTTGAGAAAGTAACAGAAACAGAAAGCTACAGGATGGTTCCTCCAGAACTGAAGTCTCCTGTTTATTTTTATCTCATATTATTTTCTCTTCAGTATTAGCCCACTTCTTTATATGTAATATTCACATCAAAGAGATAAATAACTTTCTGTCTTATTCATCATGATGCCCTGGAGAGATCCCTCATCTTTGAAATCAAAATTTGTAGCTCTGTGAATCTCCAGAGCCCCAGATGTTCTTGTACTACAACTTCCTGTTAATGATTTAGTCTTCAGGAGGTTGTATTCCAAGAACATCCAGGATGCCAAGTTTGGGGCTCTCTACTCCAGATTTTGCTGAACTGCATGCCTGACCATTGTTCAGACCAACTGGGGTGGTGATGGTGGCAGAGTTAGAGTCCTTCAACATTTGTAAGGTTGGATGAAAGATTGGGCAAAAGGAGATGTACAGTTTTTAAGCATATTCCTTTGGTGGTGCTTAATGTGCGTCCAATCATTCACACAGAAGAAAGTGAAGTAGCATGGTGCCATCTTTCACTTTTTGCACTGAGATTGGGCGTGCACTGCCGGTGAATGTGGGGGTGCATGCTTTGCCTCCCCTCCCTGGGAGGAAGATGCAACCATGAGGATGAGCACTGGGGGTAGGCACACAGCTCCTATAAAAGGAGGTGGGCCCACCCAGTGCTCACCTTCTTTCAGTTTCGGCTGGGCCAAGGCGCGTATGATGTTACCCAGCTAAACAATTTAGTTGCACCATTCAAGCCATTTCGGACTCTGGTGCTTCAACAGCGGGACTGCTGCCTCCCTCCTTGTTATCTGGTGGAGTTCTTCCACTGGACATCCAAACAGACGATGGCCCCGAAAAAGAAGGTGACTCCTCGGCCTATGTGGTTGGTGCCCCCTCGACCCTCACGGGCTCACCACTTGTGGGGACATCAACTAGAGGCCCCTCCTTTGGACCCCCGGGCTCTAGTAGCATGCATTTCCACACTGGAGAGGGCTTCGGGGTTGGTCCTTTTGCCGGATAGCCTGCAGTACATCAGGCAGTTCTAACACAGGTTTCCTGCGTTAGCAAAAGCCCGGGCAAATGTATCACTGTAACTGCTGTTCTGCTTGTATATAGGTTGCTACCTCGTCCCTTATTCTCCTGTCCAAACAAGCCTTAGCAGGAGCTGATAATAAATCACTGATGTTTAACCCCAAACTTGTTGTTGCATTGCTAATTACCTTCGGACTCAACATTGGTGACGAGGATGGGATCTCCTGCTGCTGCAACGCCATTCGGAGGTTTTGATGTGTCTAAGATGGACACTCAGAAAGGTTGGAGGAAAGCAGCTCCAGGCGAGATCCACTGCGCCGGTCCAGAGGGGTCGATGAGCTATTGCCACAGTCTGTTAGGTGTGCCAGCATTTTCAAGCAGCACCACGGAGATGGACGATGTCGGCAACGTCCAAGGTGTGCATGTTGTATCATCCTGGGGCACCATTGCATCGTGCCCCGCACTGAGAGAGAAGATGCCTCCACACTCATCGCTGCTCAGAAGTTGTGGAACCAGGGTGGCCGTCAGCATGCCGAGAGGCCCTCCCAAGACACCATCAAGGGAAGGTGTCACCCGAATATCCAAGCTTCAGGTCTCCAAGATCATTGCTGGCCCAGATAAAGGTCAAGGTTCCATTTCCAGTGTTTGTGAGGTCACGGGCCAATTCTTTGTGGACGTCAGTCTCCAGGCCCAGGACGGCAGTCCCCCTTGCCCCCCCCCCCACTGATGGCAGCTTTGGATTGGTCTAATACAGGTTTCCTGCATTAGCAAAAGCCTGGGCAAATGTATCACTGTAACTGCTGTTCTGCTTGTTTATAAGTTGCTACCTCGTTCCTTATTCTCCAGTCCGAACAAGCCTTAGCAGGAGCTGGTAATAAATCACTGATGTTTAACCCTGAACTTGTTGTTGCATTGTTAATTACCTTCAGACTCAACAAAGCACTGATCAGCCAATGTGCTGACTTATGCTTCTGGGAATTGAAGTCTCCACGTGGGGCATGGGCCCCACATTAGGAACCACTGCTCCAGACCCAACTGAGAAGACAGACTATGAAGTTGTGGGATTGGTTTGCATCTCTTGGCGATGTTTGATGTTTCTTCTCTCTGTTGGTACACATTTAAAATTGAAGGAAACAACCCTCAGCTAAGAAAAAAGGTTTTGTGGTGATTATTGCAGGTTTTGCAGAATCCACATAATTCCACATAATGGCCAAATTAGATCAGGCTGTTGGAAAAGAGTTAAGTACATGTTCATTTTTGATCTCATTTAATTCCCTCCCCTCCTTGCCAGATTTTCCTTTGATATTTCTCGATAAGGACAGGCACCTCTTTAATGCTATTACATATCTTGAGAAGCATTTCTGTTGTTTTTAGAGGTAGCATTTTTTTTAAAAAAATCCATCCAATCTGTTGACTTTTTTCCCCATGACAAGATACATGTTTTTATCAGCTTCCTTTAACTGGTGTATTATAGACCAGCTACACTGAGCTTCCCTTGCTGAATGCTGAAGGGGAGATAAGACGGAAGATTTCATCATGCTGACGTGTCTGTAGAGCCGTATGAGTTGGGGCTTAAAGTAAGACAGGCAGATAGACCATAGCCAAACGGACTGCCGAAACAGAGGGAAGGATACAGGGATGCACCTGGCTGAATTTCGTAGGGCAGATTGATAGATGGACAAGCAGAGGAGACAAATAGGAATGAAGAATCAAATGCCTCTGGTGTAGAAAATAAGACTGCATGCAAACGGTTTTATACAGATGATTGATATGGAGAAAAATACAACCAGAGTTCTGAGAGCAATGTTATGGTCCTTCCCTCTATGGGTGTACTGTCTCCATTTTTTTTTTAAAAGGGAGGTTATTGACATGGGAGGTGGTGAGATCCTAAATACTGGTTTATTTTTTTATTTTTTACATTTTGGGTATGATGTATTCTCTTTCATCGTCTCAATGTATTTGTAGCTCTGTTTTCAGCTGATCTCTGCAAATCATTTCATAACAAATGAGCTCCATGTGGCTTCAGCTGTAGATGTTGTAGTTGAAGAATGGTTGAAGACAAAGGTAAAGATCACCCTTGCTCAAAAGCCAGTCGTATCCAAATCTAGGGGTCAGTGCTCATCTCTGTTTATAGCCAAAGAGCCAGCGCTGTATGCATCTGCAGACATTTTCGTGGACATGTGGCAGGCATGCCTCAACACTGGGGTCTATGGAATGCTGTTTACCTTCCCTATTTATCTACCTGCACTTTCTTGCTTTTGAACTGCTAGGTTGGCAGGAGCTAGGACAGAGACAGGAGCTCACTCTGTCATGCTGTACTGGGGAATCGAACTCCGACCCTCCAGTCAGCAAGTTCAGCATCTTTTTTTGAATACTTTATTAGTAATTGTCACATAAAAAACATATTAACATCAAATTTTAACCAGTACAAAAACATTTCATGTCTCCTTCCTCCCCCCCACCCCCAATGACTTCCAACAACTACTTCTCCTGCACTTATTTTAATCATTGTCGTGTTTACTGGTTATTCCGCTGCTTTCATATCTTCTAAAGCCAATAGATTTTAATTACTGTAGTACATTTCTTTTGATGCTCCTCTGTATAGTACTTATTTACAAAGTCCACCATTTTCTGTTCAGCATCTTAACCACTTAACCACTTGAGCCACCACAAAAGTGTCATATTACCAGACTTAGCTTAGACCTGCAACCAAATGTTTGTGAGTTCAATCCTGACCAGGGATCACAGTTGACTCAGTCTTCCATACTTGCGAGGTCGGGAAATTGAGTACCCAGCCTGTAGGGGTACCCATCGAGAATGATGGGACTTAGGTTTTGCAGAGACTTCGACTCTTAGAATTATTCCGAGACTATGCTATTTTTCTTCTATTATTTTTACATTTATTGGACTCTGTTAATTTCTTTAATAAATCATAAAAGGACTTTGATTGTCAAGAGTGCTCTTTCTGCTCCACCTGAAGCAGAGCAGATTGAATGGGGATATTTTAACAATAGGGACTGTTTCCAAAGAGAAGGATCACAGCTTTTGGGTTACTTTGTGAGAGCCTTTGCAGGAGAACAAACTTTGTTTCGAGGCTTGGAATCCTGCTACAGAAGAGCGGGTTGCAGCCGAGGTAACAGCTTTACTCCCACACACCTTACCCAGCTCCAAGGCCATTATATTCCCCAAAATGAAATAAGGGTGCTATTCACATGGGAATCTGTAGTTCCTTCCCAAAAGGGGATTTACAGCTTTAATTTAATCAGGTCTGAAGGTGACCAGAGCATGTGTGACCATGAACAAGGAATCCCTGGTGCAACTGGCAAATTACACGGAGTTATTTAAAGGCCCTCCTGGCCACAGCCACCACCTGTTCTTCTAGCTGCAGTCGCACGTCCAGGAGGATCCCCAAGTTGCGCACTGGGTCTGTCTGGGGCAGAATAGCCCCATCCAAGACCAAGGATGGCAGCTCCCAGGATAATGCAGGACCCCGAACCCACAGCAACTCTGTCTTGCTAGGGTTCAGCTGTAACCCATTGGCCCCCATCCAGACCCCCACAGCCTCCAGGCACCCAGACAGGACATTGACAGCATCACCTGTCACTTTGAGAAGTCAATTAGCACATCTCAAGGACACATTCTCAGGAAAAATGGTATAAAAACCAGAGCTTTTTAGATATGGGATGGTTTTTTTAAAAGTCTTTAATTAAGTTTTTATGTGGTTTTGTATGGTTTTTACATGATTGTGCTGCTGCCTTGAGTTGCCCTAGGGTAAGAGGGTGGGATGTAAGTAAAATAAATAAATAAATAAATAAATAAATTTATCTGCGACACAAGTCACAGATCGCCATTTTCCTGCGAACCCGTTGCCCAGCTCCGCTGGACCAGCCTTTCTCGGCCCTGCTTTGAGAAAGCGCACCCTTATCAGCCTTGTTAGCCAAATCACTAAGGCGTTCTCAAATGTGCGGCACCTGTGGGCCTCTGAATCAGAGTGATCCAAGGCGTGCGTTAATTGAATTAATGAAGAACACAGGAACGTGCTTCCATAGCTATACATTTTGCTCTGAATCACCTGGTTCAATTAGAATGATTGGCCTCTGTGTCTTTTTGTATATTTTACTACTATGGCCAATAATAATAATAATAATAATAATAATAATAATAATAATAATAATAATAATAATAATAATAATAATAATAATAATAATAATAATAATTATTATTATTATTATTATTATTATTATTATTATTATTATTATTATTATTATTATTATTATTATTATTATTATTATTATTATTATTATTATTATTATTATTATTATTATTATTATTATTATTTCATGTG
Organism: Bradypodion pumilum; assembly: GCA_035047305.1. Taxonomy (NCBI): domain Eukaryota; kingdom Metazoa; phylum Chordata; class Lepidosauria; order Squamata; family Chamaeleonidae; genus Bradypodion; species Bradypodion pumilum. Next base: position 33,977,147 of record JAWDJD010000010.1, read on the forward strand.
AGAAATTATTCTGGGTTGAAAGGATTTTTGCTGGAGTTACTCTGCTCAGGGGAAGCCCGAATGAGGCTCCTTTCATGTCCCCATGAGCTGGGACAGAGCCGGGTGCTCAATACATCATGCAGTACACAGGTCTTGAACTGCTAACTTGCCAGCCTTCCAGCTAAGAAGGTGAGCTTCTTAACCAATGAGCCACCACAGCCCCTACTGCTATGGTTATTTTCTGTGGACTGTAACCTGTCTTGATGGGTTTCCTGGACAAAGCTTTAAATAAATATGGTCACAGTGAAAGACTAGTTATTGACCAGATGTTGTGGCCTCTGGACCCTGGGAATCAACATTTTGTTTGATATTAAAAATAAAATACTCCGAAGGTACCAATTTCTTCAAACTTTATTGATACACTGCACAATCACAACCATCTCTTATTCTTTCTGAATTAGAAAAGGTTACAACTACAATGTAACATGCACAAAATTTCAGGTAGTATATTCACCCTTTTAATACGATTATTGACAGGGGGGAAGAGAGAGAGGTTTGATCTTGTTTGCTTTAAGAGATTAAAAAATAAAATTTAGAAAGGATCTCTAGTAGGCTGACTAAATTAAAGAAAAAAGTTCTGAAAACTTCCATTTGATAGAACTCTCTCTCTCTCTTTAAAGCATTTGAACACTGAAAATTTACTTACTATTTTGTTTTTCCCTTCTTTATTTATTAAAATGATAAATTGTGTAAAACAATGTGTACATCCATAGCTTTGGCACAGCTAAAAGAATTGCACCATTGATAAATGACAGAAAAACCTGTAAGTCTACCAAAGATAAGGACTCTGAAAATGAACAGGTAACGGTTTCATACACTCAACACCTTTCCTCACAATTGCACTTATACATTGTACATGAAACTTGATTTTTTCTTCTTCTTAATGCTCCCCAGTAGCTGGAAATAATAGAAGTTATTCTTCTATTTGGGTTTCTTTTCTTTGTTTGCTCAGTTCAAAGATTGAGTGGTCTGTGTATATATTTTGATCCAGTGGTTGTGGGAAAACTCCATTTGAAGCCTTGTATGGCATGGAGCCATCATAAATGCAATCCTCAGAACACTATGCAGAAATCTTGACATAAAACAAGACATATTTGTTTTAAAAGAGAGAGCCTGATGAATTCTGACTTTAGCTGAGTCAACCTTCAATTTTGCACACCATGTATTCACATTATATTGTACTGAACAAAAATGTGACTTTGTTTATTGGTCTTCTTAGGCACTAAGAACTGGTCTCCAAATTCAGGGTCTCTCACTTCAGTAGAAGGAGCCAAGCCACAAGGATATCTGAGTGCACATAATGAACTGCCACTAACCAAACAGGGAGAATGGGCAGGAGTGGTCTGTGTACTTATGAATACTCGGATATCTCCAGATCAGGGCAGGTAAATAATATGCCCAAGCCTTCTTTTAAAATGGTTGGCTATTCATACAATGATTTAAGTTTGCATTGAAATGGCTGTAAGGTGATTAAACAACTCCACCTGAGCTTCTGTGGAGTCTTGTGTGTGCAAAAGCATCCACTGTGTTTTTCAATTGTGATTTTAATGGGTGATGTGCAGTGGTCACATTCCCTCGTATTTTTTTTAAAGAAAAAAACAAAAACTGCAGACAGTTTTATACATTGTTATCGAATGACCAAAGAATGCATTTTTGGAATTATTTTCTCTTTTGTAATAAAAACAGCCTTCAGCTATGATGCTTTCAGTTACAAGCTCTTGCCAAGTTGTACAGATGATCGGAACATTTTACGGACGGAAATGTGCTCCAGTTGTTATTTTGTTCTCCAAATCCAGAACCATCAATGGCTCAGATCTCTTGCTCTGGGTGGTAAAAGGACAAATGGCTCAAAAGCTACATCAAAATGAAAGTTTTATTCTTGACAGTTTTACTGAGTTGGAGCCATCAGCGAGCATGATATAGTTCTGACATGAGGTGGCTACAGCTCCTTCTTTAGCATCATGTTTGATGTGATTCAATGTGTGGGAGATGATCTTCAATCTTTAGGTGCAGGACTGATCAGAACAACATTTTTATTAGGAATTATAACTAACCATTCATGGTTGTTGTATCTTTCTCTTTTCTCTGCTTTTGCACATGTGAAAGGAGTAATAATCAGGGACCACTTTCAGTTGCCCCCTTTCTCTCTTCTTCTGCGTGATTTCATCTTGTTTCAGGCAACATCTGGCCTACCATAGCACACAAACAAAGGATCACGATTTAAAACAAATAACCACACTGTTAAACAAACCAGCTTTATAAACCATCATTGGAAGCTGGAGCCAATTAGCAATTTATTTTAGTCATTTCTCCCAAATATTCAGTCCCTTATTCTCACACGTAAATATATTTTGTCCTTGCGGCCAAAGATAAGAAGGAAGCCCCAAGTCTACAAGTATTCTTATTGTTCTTTGGGTTAACTGTATGTTAGCATTATGTGCAAATGCCAGTCCCATTAATGTCTATGAAAATGTTCTAAAATCTGGATCAGGTTTACCTATACATTTGGAAAGTGTTTGCAATCTTTGCTCATATGCAGAAAGAAACCATTTGTGATGTTTTTAAGCAATGGAGAAGGATAGCTATTTTTCCTGGGATTTTTCTTTTATCACCTGTTCCCATCCCCTATACTATAGCTATTCAAGCTGATCCAAGGACAGAAACAAATGCTCTAGATAGAGAACCATTATCAACATGATAATGTTGAAGGCAATCTATTGTCTGGGAGAAATGAACACATAAATGCTCTGCTTAAGTCCTAAAGAAGTCACAAAACAGACTAAGTGAAAGATGAAAAACAACTGGGAGTTTTTTTCTCTTAATTATGAAAATGTTTGTTTCTGCCCTAGATGGTATACATATTTCTATGCTTCCTCTTCAACACTTCAGTATTTGCAAGTACTTCCAGGTACTTTGGCATGGAATGCTATCATAACACAGGCCAATCTCCAAGCTGATTCACTGTGTGGTTTTACTACCTACTCATCCTAATACATGAGGTTTAAAGTGCTTCTTTATCCTCTTGCCTTTAATTTATTGACTGGTAATTTGGATGCGAAATGCAGAGGGAGAGTTTATCTCTAATGCAGGAAGAGATGTTGACCATTATAAAGCAATTACACATGGGCCTTTGCTGCGTGATGGAGCAAATGGCATGCATTCAGAAGGTCACAGGTTGAAGCCCACGTATTCTCTGAAATGTGGAAGAACTTTTAACAAATGTATACCATACGGAGCTAGATGGAGAAGTGGTCTGATTTTGTAAGGCAGCTTTTTCTGTTCTCTGAAGGCAAATTCTTATGTATGAAACAAATCAGGATCCTATGCTGAACAGCCCCAATACAGAAATCTGAATTTATGTACTGCAAACACATCCCAGCAATGTCCGTCAGATATAAGCAAAAGACTTTCTTACTTAGATTGTGATTTGTGGTTGCAGCTATCTGTTCAGTTCCTTGCATATGGTTTTATAGAATTAATAGGTTTTAGCTTAATAATTGTGCATAGCCAAATGCTGTCACTTTAACGTCATATCTTGTTGCTGTGCAATCCTCACTCATTTCAATGGAGTGGCAGCACCAGGCAAGATCTCACTTGAAATAAATGAGGCCCATGTGTCATTCTCAAACATAGGCAAGGTTTATACAAGATGGGCAGTGCATGGATTTTTCCCCACCCTCAAAATGCACAACATTTTTCATGAAGCCAAATGGCACTCTCCCAAACACATTTGAAAAATGTTTGCAAATATCACACATCAGGCACTTAATGTTAACTGCTCTGAAGCAAACATAGTGCATGGTATGTCACCAGCACTTCAGTGCATGTTATTTGGAAGGAATTACTCCCCCCCCCTTTATGAAGACCTTCGATGGATCCTCAGGGCTTAGTTTATCATCTTCTAGTACTAGGTCCAGACACTAAGTATGTAAAAACAATGTAATGTTGGTAGCATGGAATCCCCTAGCTTTAGCTTTCTAGAACTGGTTGTTCAGTAATATTTTGCCTTTTAATTCTAACTAGAGGTCCCCAATTATTTTGGCCACCCTGTTAAGCCTCCAAATGTTTCTTCTACATATATGTTTCTTCTACAGATTTGTTTCTTATTTATCCCTTTGGGGGTAAAGGCATCCTCTGAATTGATAAAAGTGTGACTACAGTCCTTTGTACAAACAGATTCTTGAATTTTATCCAGGGATTTCCAGTCCATGATTAGGTCCAACGTGGCGTTGATCTGAGAAAATATAGAACATGGCTGAATGACGAATGTTTGTTGTGTGAGTACTGGAGTCTTTATTAGAAGGCCTTCTGTATAAACTAATCATCCTTCGCTGCAGTGGGGACATCAAAATCCCAAATTCACCTTTTCTATATTCTGAATGGCAAGGGGAAAAAGTCTTTATACCTGAAGGCATCAAGCTGGATTCTATTGTAAACAGAATGCAAGATGAGCTTTAGCCTCACTCACCAAGGCTATTTCTACAAGGGCTCAAGTTCTTTTGTGCTAAAGCACTCTGCTGCAAATTTTCTTGCAGAGCTTGAATCAGGATCCAAGCAACTTTGCGACATTAATCTCTTTATGTTGAAAACAAAGAATCTCGTGGCACTTTAAAGACTAACCAATTTATTGCAGCAGAAACCTTCATAGACTAGAATCTACTTCACTGTGTCAGTACTTTCCAGGTAAGGTTTTCTCCTCCCCTGAAGGCAGGGGGGATTGCGGAACATTGCTTCTTTGTGGAAGCCAAGCTTCCTAGTTCTCTCTCCACTTTTTGTACCTGGTTCCCCCCAAAATTATATGACAACATCTTGTTTGAGAACTGAAGGGAAGCATACCTCTTTGGGCAGAAACATAAATTATGGGAAGCAAGGTCTGTACATTTAATGATGATTCAGGTGTGGTGGATTCGCTTTCACGAGTCGTTTAAACACAATGCCATTTAATCCTTCACAAATATATGAATATACCACCCAAACATTTAGTCCTGTATAATTAAATCAGCCGTTTAAATCATTCATTCATTTGTTTCACACGGTTGGATAATCTAAACACCTCAAATGGCACAACTTTTGGATCATCCCCATAAACACTTTTGGGAATCAGCACCAGTCACTTGCCATCCACAAGTTCATTTTAGTGTTCCCAAGACATGGCTGAGAGCAGCTCAGTACAATGAGTGTGATACTTCCTTACTGCTTTCAGGGTACCGTTGGGCCTCTCAGTCTTGTCTTATACAGGATCCCCATATTGGAAATAACCCCCCCAAAAAAGAAAAATATTGTATCAGGATCCTGAGTTAATTTTACATTTTGGTCCCCACCTGTATAGCAACAGAAGCAATAGTGTGGATCAGAAGCACAGCTAGCTGGTTCCCCACATAAGTAATGTGCATCAGAGATTGTGACATTGTTTTAGTCATTCAATTTGTTCAACATGTCCAGGAGCATGGTTTTGAAACTTACTCTTTATCAGGCATAGTTCAGCTTAGGAATTCTGACCTGTTCGTGCCTCTCCTAATCTTGGTCTGCAACCACTTGTTTTTCTGTCCATAAAAATAGATTACCCAAACATCCCATCACAGAAAAAAGAGCTTTTCCCTGTGACAACTGTTTATTCTGATGTTGTTTGTGTTGAAAGAAGCAGCTTTTCCCAACAGCTTGCATTGTGTGCTGTACAGATAAAGAGTGGGCTGGGTTGGAATTCTTATCAAGCTCGATCCTCAAGCAAAAAACAAATGCCATGGTTCTTCTTTAGATGCCAACAAACCTGGTAGTTCCTTCTGTTGCTTTTTGGGGTTTGAATAAAAGCCACCAAAAGACAGGAAATCAAGTGAATCTTCTTTTCTTTCCTGCTTCTAGTCCTCCACATAATGTTTATTTAATACTTGGAGAATAATTTTGGTGCTCAAATTCCCTCTGCTCAGACGCAGATCCCAAACAAATATACGAAGACTGCCCCAAACACACTGACAAACCAATTGGTCACCATCAAAGTAACTGGTCTTCATCAACTTCTCAGTGAATGGACTTTCAAAACTACAAAGAGGGAGGTTGTGATGGGAAGACTCATCAGACTTAGGTTGGAGAATCATGGGTAGCACTGATGTTGCAACATGAAAGACAATAAGCCCTCTCTGAATAACTATGTGCAATACACGGTTGCAGAAAAGCCCATAGAATGGCAGCAAATGAAAACAGCATTTTCTGCAGATTATTTTTAAGGCAATGTTTGGAGCTGGAATTTTCTCCATAGGAATAAAAGGGGCTTAGCATGTTTTAGGGGAGAATGCGAGAAGCCCCAAAACCTTACCAACGTCAACAAGAGTAGTGGAGATGAAGTGTTACTAAAACTGTGCTTTTGTCTTTGACCCCATTCAGTTTTAAATGTGCTAAGAGTTTTGACAAGTCAAAGTATCCTACACGAACTGCCTGTGTGTCATCTCTCTGCAACAATGGAGACTAGCAGGCCGCAGAACATTTTTTTAAAAAGAGTAGTGGATAGAAGAAGAGGGAAGAAAAGGCCATCAATGAGGAAACATGATTTGAAGCAGTTTTACTAATGGATGTGTGGGAGAATAGAAGAAGAAAGTGGGGGGGGGGAGACTTTGCAGGATAAGGTCCATTGACTGATAAAAAATGGCTAAAAGATGGCTCCAGAGTCAGGCAGGTGAATGGACATAAAAGTGTCCTGGTTGTTTGGATAAACTGGAAGGATGCAACAGTTTTAAAAGAATGGAGATGGCTGTAGCATCATCCACTCATAAAATAAGCAAGCTGAAAGGGAATCTACGAGGCCATCATCTATCTATTCTTCCATGTCTAGAGCTTGACCAAGTCATGGCTTGTGTTTCAATGGGAGGCCTGGCCTCACCTCCGTGCCTCTGACACAACCCACATTCTGGGGGGGAGGCAGAAGACTGCACTGACAGCCAGACTGCAATTTTATTAAAACATCCACCCAGAGAGAAGCAAGGTGAAAAACCAGAAGGTAATCAGACATTTGAAGCAACATGAACATGTATGTACAGGATTACAAGCAGAAAAACAACAACAATCCTTTCCCTTGAGAAACACGAGAGAGGACACTCTTTTTTTTGTCTATTGTTTGATTTGCTTTTATATTCCTCTTGTGCGTTGTCTGTTAGACCAAGGTACATCTTCCTCCTCTGCCTTCACCTGGGACGTTTACAAAGGTCTCACCCAAGGAACGCTTGACAGTAGAAATGAGAGGTTGACATTTATAAATAGAGTATTCTTGACAGTTGGGACTTGGGATGGGGTGGGGGAGTGGTGTGGGGTGGGGTGGGTCAAGGAAGGAAATTTAACCTTATTCAGCTTTGGGAAATGCCCACAATTGACCAGTCCCTAATGGGTGGAGCCCAGTGTCCCTCCCCCTCCCCTCGCCCTCCCAGCAGTATTTCAAGCTGCAGGCTTTTGGCTTGCTTGTTGCTTCCCTTTCCCCCATTGCCCCCCAGCAGTATGGATGGTTAAAAGTCTGTGGTGTGGGAGAAGCCAGGCATCATCTGCAGGGACCCTCGCTTTTCTTATCAAAACTTTAGGAGGAAATAAGCAAGGAGGGTGACTGATAGCCAGAGGCAAGCCATTATTCTGGAAGCTGCACTGTTGCCATCGTGTACCGCTCCGGGCCCTAGATTGAAACAAATAAAAGAAGAAAAGTAGAGAAGTCCGTATTACTATTATTAACATCATTGTTATTTCCAGACAAGTCCAAGAAAACCCATACCCCCTCCTTTATCTTAAACAATGCAGACTCTTGTACGACCGAAAGGACTAGCTAGTTTTATGTGGCATAAATACAAAGTTTTAGGGAGGCAGGCAATACCAGTCCTCTACCCAGTGGTGGGCTTCCAAAAAATTTACTACCACACTGTGGGTGTGGTATGGTGAGTGTGGCCAGGGGAAAAAGCCCTGTGTTGCACCCGAATTAGGAATTCTTTATTTCAAAACTTGGATGGGTGGGGTCAGCCAGATTTTCTGCTACTGGTTCTGGTGAACTGGTGCATACCTGTTGATGCCCATACATAGGCAAAATCATACACCTAGCTAATTTTTCTAGGGAGGCCTTTTTACCCCTACTCATATTGTTCATCACAGGACCGCAGTCATTTTCCCCATTGATGAACCATTCTCCACCAATCCCAGTCCAATATGTCAAGGGCCTAGTCTGTAACATGCTGTTTCTGACCCCTTCTGGCAGTTGTTGCTGTCTTTGCCTGCACTTTTACAAAGGCAATTTCTCTATCCATTCTGACACAACTTTCTGCACATGTTCTCGTACATCCATTTGCCTTAAGTGCATTCAGTCCTTACACCAGGGGTGGCCAGACTTTTTGTGCCATGGGCTGGTTACACGGTCGAGCGTGCTGGTCACGTGGCTCCACCCACCCAGAAGCAGAAGTAAAACGTGCAGGTGCAGTATGCACCCGTGCATGTGCAGAACACTGCAGTAAATGACCCACAGCTGTTGTAAACACTTTTGCGACAGCTTCAGGTCATTTACGGCAGCATTCTGTGCATGCACAGGTGCATTCTGTGCAAGCACGCCCACATTTTACTTCCACTTCCAGGAGCAGTGAGTGTGTCACAGGCTGGATTAATTGGCATCGTGGGCCGGATTAGGCCCACAGGCCATAGTTTGGACACCCCTGCCGTAGAGGACATTCTTGGACAGTGCAGTTTACAAATGGCTACACAGGCTGGCTTTTCTCTTAGTGAAAAATCAAACTCCCAACTTCTGGCTCTGCAGTTAGGTGGGGGTGGTTGTGATGATGATGAGAATGAGGATTAGGATGATTTCCATTATCATTTATGCATCTGTCCATAGTGCTAGGTACTCATTTTCCTGACCTCGGAAGGATAGAATGTTCATTCAACCCTCACATAACAACACGTTCTTACAGCATCATTTTCACTTAACAATGCATTGTTACGCACCATGTGTTCCCCCGCATAACAAAGTTTTTAGTGTCATTGTGTGGACAACAACGCTAAAATGACCGGACAACAATGCTAAAAACGTCATTATGTGGGAAACTCCATAGAAACCCGCATAAGAACAAAATGTGCTTAGCCACACTACTTGGGGAACCAAGTAATGTCGTTATGTGAGGGTCTACTGTTTACTCAACCTTTAGCCTATTGGGTTCAAACTCAGACTGTGAACTAAGTTTTGACTATAGTACTGCAGCTTAACCAGTGTGTCAGGGTGCTAAACCGCTGAGTTCTCCAGCCAGCTAAAATTATAAAGTAGGCAATTTAAATTTAAATTGGCACATTTGCTTATCTTTGTTTTTGTAAAGCATATTTTCTAGGCAAAATCCAAAAACCATGACCAGCATACTTACACAATGTTTAGTAATACAAGACAGATAAAACCTGATAAATCAGGGATGAGGTCACCTCACTCTGTCTTGTTTATGTTACAATATTTTTTTTGTACCCCAGGTGGTGATGAAAACAATCCTGAGATTTGTTATAATTAGTTTGAAAATTGTCCCTACAACCCTTTCAATAAACTCTGGGTTGTTTGTGTGAATTTTTTTTTTTAAAAAAAAAACACTAGTGTTGTTGCTTAGAGAGCAAGCAATGGAGGTAAATGCAGCTGTCAACCCACCAGGTCTGGTGGGGCTCACAAAAGGCTGGTTAATTTATTTAAATCTTGATCTTCTGTCTGTAGAGTACTCAGCGGCCCTACATAATGCAAGCAATGCAGGAAGATTATATATGTGTGTGAGAGAGAAAGAGGAAGGGAGAAAGAGGAAAATGTGTGTTTAAATGCTCCCATAAATAAAGTACAAAGCAGTAGTCTAAAATATTGTAATAAAATATTAATATACAAAGCTTACAAGAACTATTGAAAGAGATAACTTTTTATGGCTCGGGAGGAGATGCCGCAGAGAAAAAGCCTTGACTGATCTTGAGAGACAACCCAAAGTGATGGCACAGATAGGAAGGTTTACTGAGTTGCTCTAAAGCAGGGGTTCTCAACGTTTTTCAGCTGTGGGCCGGAACACACCACCTCAGACAGCTGAGCGGGCCAGACTGCTGGTTCCCCCCACCATAAATGCTGCAGTCAAAAGCATTCACATCTGTCATAAATGCATTTACGATGGCCACACTCATTACTGTTGTAAACACATTTAATACAGCCGTAAATGCGGCTGCGGCTGTGGCAGTGGCTGGAGCAAGGTTGGGAGCTGGATTATTTGGTGCCATGGGCTGGATCTGGCCCATGGGCCATAAGTTGAGAACCCCTGCTCTAAAGGTTCAGGCAGATCTTTCTGGGCAGTAGGGTTTCTGTTATGTATGATAACTGTGTGTATTAAAACTGTCAAGATTCAAACCGCTGAGTTCCCACCCAAACTGCTGTCAAACAGTGACGCTGTTTGACAGCTGCGAGATCATGGCAAATCGCAAAGAATCGCGAGATTTCAGAGAGTGCGCAATTTGAAAAGTGACAGGCACACTATGTATCTCTTTCATGCAAATGAAGGGATTAAGAAGTGTACAAAGGTTGATTGACCAATCGCCATTGTTCTTTGTTGTAACTGTATCTTTCTGTATATGTATAAAAGTTCATGTTTTGCCCCATCCAAGTTGTGTTCAGACCCTCCAAAGAAAGAGCTGTACAGTAATACCTCATACAAAGTCCGCTTCATACAACATTGGATTCATACAACATCGCCTAATTCCTTGAAAAAAGTTGCCTCATACAAAGTCGTGCGATTTTGTATGAGGCATTGGGGGTTTTCCCAGGTTGCATTGTGCCTGGGCAGTATAAAAGGCAGGACACATGGGTGCATTGCTCTTGTGGGTTTTGCATGAGGCGAAGAGTGTTTAGGAGTGGTTTTGAGCACGTTTTTGGGTTTTTTTTTGTTTTTTCGTCAGAATTTTTAGAAGCATTCCTGGTTTGTTTGTTTGTTTGTTTGTTTTTTGCACCATTCTTCAGGTTCTTGGACAATCAGGGTTGTTTGACATGTTCTTGTAATGTTTTTAGCCTTTAGACAATGACTTCTTAAACTTCTGTCAGTTTCCTGTCTGTTTCCTTGACTTTGCCCTGAAGTCTGTGCTGTTACAGTACAATGTATCTATGGAAATGACGTTGTATGAGGCATCGCAGCAAGGATTTGGATGTTGTATAAGGCATCGCAGCAAGGATTTGGACGTTGTATGAGGCATCACAGCTAGGATTTTGCATGCCTCATACAAAGTCCAAATCCGTATAAAGTCCAAACTTGTGGAACCAAGTTTGGCTGTTGTATGAGGTATCACTGTATTTCACTTTTAATGCTTGTCGTCTCCAATTCCTGAACACCAAAGTTTCCAAGTCTCCGACTCCAGCTGAAGCCTCAGAGAATTGCTCGGCTTCACCAGACATCCACATGGAAACAAAAATCTCAAAGTGATGGATGGTGCCGGAGGAGGGGAAGTTTGGTTTACTCTTTGTAAGATCTTATTTCAGCCTTGACACCAATCCAGTGGTGGGCATCAAAACATTTTCCTACCACACTGTGGGCATGGCCATGTGACCGGGTGGGTGTGTCCTGTTGGCCATGTGACAGCTCTTCACTATAGAGCTATGAAAATTTTCATCACTCTATAGCGAACCTCTGAAGCCATTTCCTCCTTCGCCCAAGGCTTTTCCAGGGCTGTATTTCACCCCAAAGTGCCTCTCCAACCACTCTGGAGGGGCTGGAGATGTACTTTGGGGTGAAACGGAGGCCAGGAAAAGCTTTGGATAAAGGGGGAAATGGGGCCAGCCCCCTCCAAAGGCTCTTCTAGGAGGAGGAGGAGGTGGGCTGGGCAGTGAGGTGTGCGGGGCCAGCCATTTTTACTACTGGCACATGTGTACTGGTGGGAACCTGCTGATGCTTACCACTGCACCAATCTCCAGCCATTCTTGGCTGGTACCAGATGTCATTGGCTGAACGTGAAGCTACTTCTATATGGGTCGTGATTGTCTGTTTCCTAGCTAGAACCAGCCCAACCTTTGGTTTGATAGTTTGTTGGTATTGCTCCACCTAAGATCAGGAGAGAAGTTCCAGCCAACGCCTTGAGAAATAAGCAAGATAATCACCCTTGACACCCTCTGAATGGATACGAGCTTCAAGTCTGCCAGCTCAGATACAGGAAGAGCTTTATGGCAAGAACAAACATTATTGAGAGTACACAAGAGCAAAGCCAAATTAGAAGATGGAGGAAGGAGCACACTGGGAAAGGAACATCATTAAAGGTTAATATAGCTGAAGATCTCAATCTCCTCTAGGTCACCTGGAAGACCCTTAATAGGCAGAGGGTTGGAGTCCCTAAATGCAAGACCAACATGCTCAAGTGGGGACTGCTGGTGGACAACAACACACAGTGTGCATGTGCAGCATACCCGTGAAGCACGGCTCCTGGAAATACGGGAACTGCTCCGGCCTGGGTGTGCATGCACCACAACAACTCATCTGCACATGTGCAGAACCCCTCTGTGCACATGCAGAGCCCATTTGTGATGGGCGCGCATGCACAGTAACCCCTTTCTCCGCCGTTCAAATATGGGACAGTGGTGGGAAAGGGGAGGAATGAGCGGAGAAATACTTGATAGGTATGATGTGGAGAAACAGAGAACCCTGCCCATTTGCTGGTTTACCGATTGCTGCCAGAGACATACACCAATGAGGACTTGAGTTTGGCCAATGACAAAGCAACAAAAGTGGCTTCATTTTGGCAGTGTAGGTTTTGATCGGGACATGAAAGAAGAAGACCCACCCAATCTCCGTATCATGGGTCTGAATGATGTTTTGGCCCTCATATTTCAGGGAATGGGATGCCGCTAACCTGGCACCCTTTACAGAAAGGGACAATTTCTTGCTTTATGTCTGGCTGCCCCCCCCCCCCCCCCATGAAAGAAGACATGGGGAGGCTTATAGGAGAGGGAGAGATGAAGGGTGAGCAGTTCATTTGTTGTCTTCTATAGATCCTCTTTAAGAATTCAGAATAGATTTGCATAGCTTAAAATAGATGTTCAAGCTAGCCAAGCTGTGATGTGCAGCCCCCAAGCTATATCCCCTCTTCTTTTCCACACACACACACACACACCCTGCTGCCAGCAACTAAAGAGAATGGCAAAACCCTTGTGATTGTTTAATTCATTAATGTGCAATTTTTGCAGCAAAGCGGATTGACTGGAGTCCTGGAAATAGCACACATCTGTGCCCAACTCCTCCCATCTGGAACCCTTTACGCATTAACTGCTCTTAAATGTTTTACACTCTTGTACTTTTGTTCTCTGGTGAGGGTCTCCTCCCACCACTCCCCCCTTGCCTTCCCTTGCCTCTACCCTCCACACACACCCTCCCTTGGTACGTGCAAAGAACTCTTTTCACTTGTTATTTAACTAGCTGAATGGCACCAGCCTAATGAAAAATTGATAATGACCACGGCACATGGGCAGACTACAAAAAGGAGACAAAATACGATGCCGGCGTTTGATAATTGTACTGTCGTTGCCTTTTAATACCAGGGGATATTTCCAGTAATGATGCATTGATTTTATGGTCTCTTTTCCCCCCCTAAAGGTTGGATTTCTAACATGCGGCTTTTGAATAACTGATGCTTGTCCTTTTTGCTTTGCTTGACCTGAACCTATTAAGGCAACACTGCAAATTACGATATTCCCACGCAGAGAGCTTGCCAGCCTGCACCATGAGCAGAAGAGAGCAGGCACGTGTTGGTATATCAGGCACTCTGGCTTTGTCCCACCCTACCCTCACTTATGGTGCTCTGGGGAGCCAATAGCAATGTATGGGATTTCCCCCCAACCCCCCCCCCCCATAGGTGCCCCCATCACTCCCTATCCAGTGCCTTCCCATGGTGCTCTGCACACCTTTGGAAGAGAAGAATGGATGGCAATCTTGCATTTCCTCGAAGGGCATTTTTGTGGCCATGTGCGATTGAGTCCAGTGGCAAAGAGAGCCCAAATGCTAATCTAGTCGCTGGGCTAACCTTTCCCAGAACAGAATTAAACGAGTCTCCTCCCAGGGCTCCTCCATTAGATAAATTAATTATTTCATCTTCCCAGCAGACAGTATTCAACACACACACACCTGGTTCATCCAAGTATATTTCCATAACTTTCAAGAAAGCAATGGTCCTTCCTCATTCCTGTTCTCTGCTCTTAATTCGTTACATCTAGTGCATTCTTTATTTTCCCTTCTTAATATACAGCATAAGGAGGTAAGCTGGGCAGTTAGTGTTAAAATTAAGACCATAAAAATGAAATCATTAAGTAAAAGCCTTTTAAGAAAATGGAATAAAGCCAGCAGAAACATGAGCTAACCATCTGATTGGGTCTAATGATATTGTGTTATTCAGTATTAAATGGGACACCAACCGTTTGTAGATTACAGTCATCCCTGTCCATGGTTCTCAGTGGATCTTTGGGCCAGATTCTGTCCCAGGCTATCCTGAAATCCTTGGTATTCCCTGGTAGTCTCCTAGTCCAGATGTTAACCAGGCACTATCCTCATTAGCAACCAAAATCAGACAGAGTCAGCTATATTTAAGCTAATAAAGGTAAAAGTCTCCATTGCTCCAAAACCATGCATGTTCAACTCTAAGGTGCGCAGTGATCATCTCCATTTACAGCTAAAGGTCCAGTGCTGTCTGTATCAGCAGACATTCCCATGATCATGTGACAGGTATGACTAGATCCTGGAGTACAAAGACCACGGAAGGTCAGCAGTTCGTTTCCCGAGTACTGCAGGACAGAATGAGCACCCGTCTTTGTCCTAGCTCCTGCCATCCTAGCAGTTCGAAAGCAAGACATTGCAAGTAGATAAATAGGGACCACTTTTATGGGAAGGTAACAGCATTCCGTGCACTCCAGTGTCTATTCATGCCTGCCACATGACTACGGAAACATCTGCAGAAGCAGACAGCGCTGCCTCTTCGGCTTTGAAACAGAGATGAGCACTGAACCCTAGAGTCGGACACGACTGGCTTTCGAGGAAGGGAAACCTTTACCTTTACCTATGATGGCCTGGCCGGACACTGAGACGTGTCCCAGCGCACACCTACTTATAACATAAAATGGTGCCCTTGGATTGAAAAACAAACTTTTTTTTAGCATTTTTAATCATGATAAGTGCCTTCATCACTCCCTGTCTCGTGCCCTCTAAACGTAACCCAACTCTCAAGGACTGCTTTTGGCTACAAAATGTTCTCGAAAAAGTTTCAAAGTACAAATTTCATTATTAATAAAATAATATGAAATTAGTTTTGTGTACTTCTTTTCTCTTCATCAAAAGTCTTGTTCAATATCACAGACATGGGCTTGTTTCCTGCCAAAGTGGTACCTATTTATCTATTGGCAATTTCTTTCTCTCAAACTTCTTGGTTGGCCATTTGAGCCAATGTGACGGTGTAATCGGGAGAGTCTACATTTCAAAATCAATTGTAATAGGCAGTTCACCATGACAGTAGCAGTGAACAGCAGCATAAAAGATCAGTTGTCTGAAGGCCTAATGCAAAGCCAGGAATCGTGGCTATGAGGCATAAAGGCAGGGTGGGTGAGGGGGGGGGGAACATAGGACAACAAGGACACAGGTATCCAACGAGAAGAAGAATGCAAAATGAGACCGGGGAACTTTGTTGAGAAAGGAAGAAAAAATAAAGTTGTCATGCACAATCAAGCTCAATAAAGGAAGATTCGACAGCGGTTTAGGAATCTGTAGCAAACATCTGTGGCTGTGAACTGATTACTTACCTGAACCAACTTTTGGGGTGGGGATCAGGGCATGAGCCTCCAAACAGCTCACTGAAGGGTTACATTACCAGAAGGTAAACCACTAATGACTTTGACTGACCTGTGACAATCTGGGTGGAATCTCACAGAGTCCCTGGTGAAGTGTGAACTTAATAACTGGCCGGGGCATTGAGCGTGTCACACTTGTTGGCAGCACTTGACCTTGCCTCTGCTTGCATGAAAGTTGAAAAATCCCAAGAAATCTATTCAAGAGACTCCTTTCCCTTTCCCTCTCTGTTCAGAAAAGTACAGTCACACGGCCTACTTGTCCGAGAGACATTTCTCTAGTGGATGGAACTGCGGTGGCTTAGTGGTTAGGATGCTGAACTTGATGACAGGAAGGTTGGCAGGTCAGCAGTTAGAGACCCGAGTGCTGCACGACGGAGTGAGATCCCATCTCTGTCCCAGCTCCTGCCAACTTAGCAGTTTGTAAGCAAGACATTGCAAGTAGATAAACAGGTACCACTTTGGTGGGAAGGCAAATAGCCTTTCGTGCACTCCAGTGTCTATTCATGCCTACCACATGACCATGGAAACGTCTGGAGAAGCAGACACCGCTGCCTCTTCGGCTTTGAAACAGAGATGAGCACTGAACCCTAGAGTTGGACACAACTGGCTTTCGAGCAAGGGAACCCTTTACCTTTACCTATGATGGCCTGGCCGGACATTGAGACATGTCCCAGCACCAAACTAAAAGTTTGTTTAGTCACGCCTGCCAGACAAATAACAAGTGAAAAGATCATGCCTGCCAGATGTCCATGGAAACGTCTGCAGATGCAAACAGCGCTGGCTCTTTGGCTGTAAACAGAGATGATTACTGAACCTTAGAATCGGATACAACTGGTGTTTGAGCATGGGCAACTTTTGTCTTTACCTTTACCAGAGGACAGTCTTCCACTGAAAGAGTTCTTCTTTGATGTAGGAATACTTTGTCTAGGTCTATTTCAGGAGTTCTCAACCTTTTTAAGCTGGGGGCATGGCCACGCTCCCTCAGACAGCTTCAGGGGTCGAATGGCCATTTTGCCCTTTCTCCACCACATGACACTTCCTGGTGTGGTGGAGGTGGTGGGCGGCAGCATGAAATGGTGCCGTGGGCCACATCTGGCCCACAGGCTACTGGTTGAGAATCCCTGGTCTAGTTGAACAAATTACACCATCCTCTTGTCAGAATTGTATCAAACACATGGAGTGGCTTCAACTAGCAAGACTTGCAGTAGTTGGTTTTAGAAGTTGACGACTGATAGGAAATCATTCACTCTAGAGCAGGGGTGGTCAAAGTACAGTCTGTGCACTGGATCTGGCCAATGGCACCTAATAATCTGGCCCATGCAGCCCTCACCACTCCCAGAAGTGGAAGTTAAATGCATGCACAAAATGCTGCCATAAAGCACCCACTGCTGACATAAACACTTTTATGTAAATGCTTTTATGACAGCTGCAAGTGTATATATGGCAGTGTTTTGTGCATGCACGGGTGAATTTTACTTCCACTTCCGGTGGGAGGAACCACATGACCGGCCCGCTCAACCATGTGACCGGCCCATGGCCCAAAATGTTTTGGCACCCCTGCTCTAGAGAAACTGGGCTTGTCAGGGTCAGTTTGGAAAGGGCTGGTCCTCAATGTTAGTGAGGCAGCCACTGGTGGCACAGTGGTTGCACTGCTGCAGTACAGCCAGAACATTGTGAGTTCAATCCTGACCAGGGATCAAGGTTTACTCAGCCTTCCATCATTCTGAGGTTGGTAAAATGAGTAGCCAGTATTGTGGGGGCAAAATGCTATTTATTTTGTGAACATTGCCAGAGTATGCACAAGCACTATGGGTTGGTCTAGAAGTGCTATTGCTACTTTGAGTAACAGATTTCACAGACATTATTTTTAAAAAAGGCAGAAGTTTTTAATCACACAAATGTCATTTCTTTATTTCAAGTGGCAGCTGTGGAAATGTCTGCCTTTTGTGCCAAAGCAGGTGTGCTTGCTTTGGATTATGGATGGAAAGTCATGCTTCAACGTCCTTGCTAGAAAGAGGACCAGTGTTCTCCTTGCCTGTGAGATAGTGAAATATTTTCCATCAGTCTTGATGACAACATTCACATTGCAAGAACAGCCTTGTGTACAAATGGTTCGAAATTCCAACCGTTGCACAGACTTAAAAGGAGAGAGAGACAGAACCAGAGTCTTTGTTTGTATTTTTTGTGTGTAAATTATGGAAGACTCTGTGGAGGTAAAAAAAAAAGCTCCTGTCTTGTTCTCACATTGAAGATGAGACATCATGTACAATTTAACAGACTCTTGGCTGGTTGCCTTGATGTGCGAAGCAGCTCATATCAACAACTGTGAGGAATCTACTAAGATTTCTTCACATTTCTAGTGTAGCTGTGATGGATTGTGTTGTGAAAGGGGGAAGATTAGATATCTCAGGCTCATCCTGTAGGTTGGAAAGTCACTGCATATTTCTGACATTAGACGTTCACTACCTTTAAGAGTTCTTTTTTTGTTTCTGACATTCCAAATAAAAATGCTATTCAGTATGCAGATGTGTCAATGTCCCACTTCCAATCAAGTATAATAGAGAATACCAGTGGAGGAAGAGATTAACATAAAGCACGGGTGCCCAAACTATGGCCTGTGGAGCAGATCTGGCCCCTGATGCCAATTCATCCGGCCCACACTGCCCTCTTTGCTCCTGGAAGTGGAAGTAAAATGTGCCTGTACAGGTGTGTTTTACTTCTGCTTCCTAGTGTGACAAGGGCAGCGTGGGCCGGATGAATTGGCATCAGGGGCTGGATATGGCCCACAGGCCATAGTTTGGGCACCCTGGTTTAAGCATAGAAAATGGCAGCTTAAAATATATCTCATCATGTTGCAAAACAGATGACAAGGTGTGTTTTACTTCCGCTTCTGATGGGAGGGAATCACATGACCAGCCTGTGGCCCAAAAAGTTTGGGCACCCTTCACATAAAGTGTAATAGTAAAGGTAAAGGTTTCCCTTGCTCGAAAGCCAGTCGTACCCGTCTCTAGTGTTCAGTGCTCATCTCTGTTTCAAAGCTGAAGAGCCAGTGCTGTCTGCTTCTGCAGACATTTCCGTGGTCATGTGGCAGGCATGACTAGACACTGGAGCACACGGAATGCTGTTACCTTCCCACTGAAGTGGTCCCTATTTATCTACTTGCAATTCCTTGCTTTCGAACTGCTAGGTTGGCAGGAGCTGGGACAAAGACAGGAGCTCATGCCGTCCTGTAGTACTCGGGAATTGAACTGTTGACCTTGCGCCTCCCAGTCAGCATCTTAGCCACTTGAGCCACTGCAGTCACTTATTATAAAGTGTAATAAGGCAAACCAAAGATTGAGATAGTTAGCTCCTTCTTTACAACATAAAGCAATACGGACCAGCACAAAGAAACACCTCATACAAAGTATATTCATGTTTTGTATGTTACCACTGTCAAACATGGACAATTACAACAAAATATAAAAAGAAGTTGGTCACCATGGAAATGTGATGTCTGCTGGAGTGACAAGAATGGGTACAATCAGAAATGAGATTATAAAGGGAAGAATTGGACTAGAACCAAATTAAAACTATATACAGAGATAACAAATAAAGTGCTTTGCCCATTTGGAGAGAATATCTTGCTTTATGGTCTGAAACAGTTCTTGTTCTTTATCCATCCAGTGCAACACTTGTACACTAGTCGCATAGTCAACCCATGATATCTTTAGCAGCCATCTGTAGATTCACATTTCGGATTCTTTAGTGCAGGGATTCTCAACCTGTGGCCCATGGGCTTCATCCAGCCCACGGGCTGCAGGAAATCCATGGAATCCCAGCTGCCCTTTCCAAAGAGTCAGGCAGATCGACCCCCTGTTCCCTTTCCTCTTCAGAAAGGGAACCAGACTTTTTTTAATGTTGCGCAATCAATGTATTGCACAATGTTAACAATCGGATAATGCTAAGACTTGTGGAACCAAGTTTTAGCGTTATCCAAGGTATTACTGTACAGTAATACCCCGGATAGTGTTAAAACTTGGTTCCATGAGTCTTAATGTTATGCAATTTTTAACATTATGCAATACATGTACTGCACAATGTTAAACCCTATGGGATGTATCGCACAACGTCAAACTCCATAGAGATACATTGTAACCAGCACAGACTTCAGGGGATGTTGTGTGATACATCCCATAGGGTTTAACCTTGTGCGTTACAATTTTTTCCAGATTCTTTAATGCTCAGCAGTTTTAACGTTCTGTGATGCACACATTATAAACGGAATTACTATAATGCCAATCTGCCTGCCTTGAATTAACAGGTGAAAAAAAGAATTATTAAAAAAAAATGCTCCAAACTCTGAACCTTCAATTTTATTTGTACACTAGCAGAGGTTGCCCGGCATTGCCGGGCTGTTTTAAATTGTGTTGGAAGGTTAAATTGTGTTAATGTTTTTTAAAAATTGCTTAGTCTGTAATTTTAATTTTTTAAATGTTTATTTATGTATTTTTTTTGGCTTGCCTGTTATTAACTGTGACCTGCTTTTTTTTTGAGGATTAATAAAATAACAAAGTATGATATAATTTTTTCAAATTGTTTTATGTAAGCGAATAATGTTTTAGTTTTTTGAATTTTTTTTAATTAGTTGTACTGTAGGTCATAATTTTAATAATGTAAAAGTAAATGTTTTTTACATTCAATGTTTTTAAAATGTGTTTAGATGTTTTGGGTTTAAATTTGAGCTAAAACTCAGCACAGGATTTTTAAGTTTTCTATTGTATTTTATTGACATATGTTTGTGATTTGTGTTAAAGTGTGTTTTAGTGTAATGTTTTTGACTTTTTATTGGTGTGACCTTTTGTGTAAAATTGTGAATTTGTTTTATGTTTTTGATTTGTTTTTACTCTTGTGGCCTTTTGTTTGGAGCTGTTGTGTGTTTTTGAATTGTTTTTACTATTGTGGCCAGCAGGTGGTGCTGGTAGGGGTTATTGTATTTTGACTGTTTTTTCTTTCCTGGCCTCTGGGTGGAGCTTCTTCTGGTAAGTAGTCTCTTTCTTTATTCATTTCTTTTCCAGTCCTGGTGGAGGTAGCACATCTTTTGGTAAGTTTGCTTGTTTTCTTTCTTTTGTGTGTGTGTGTGTGTGGGTGGGGGTGCGTGGGTGGGTTGGAATTTGTATTTTTTGTCTGTTTGTTTTTTATTGTGTTTTTGTTTACTTCGTATTGTTTTTGGTGTTTTTGTTTTTGTGTATTTTTGGATGTTTTTGTCTGTGTTTTTAGTAATTTTAAAAAAAAATTATTTATTTGGTGGTGGGGAGGGGGCGTGGTCATTGGGGGTTAGGAAGGGTGGGCTAGGTGGTGGGGAGGGGGCGTGGTTGGTGGGGGATAGGAAGGGTGGGCTAGGTGGTGGGGAGAGGGGCATGGTCATTGGGGGTTAGGAAGGGTGGGCTAGGTGGTGGGGAGAGGGGCGTGGTCGTTGGGGGTTAGGAAGGGTGGGCTAGGTGGTGGGGAGGGGGGCTTTATTGTGTTATGGTGCTTTGAGTGTGTGGAGTTATGACAGTAGATCGGGGTTTCCCCTTTAATATCAGTGGGTGAGGGGTTGCGACCCCCCTCTCCGCTGGCTCCCCTGGGGTTGTGAGGTTTGGGGGGGACAAAAGTGGTATGTCCCCCCCAACCCTTCTGGACCCAGGAGACCAGGGAGAGTGGATCGATTCCACCCCCTCTTTAAAACAACTCTGTTTTTAAAGAGAAGAAACCGCTTGGTTTCTTCTCTTTAAAGACGGAGTTGTTTTAAGGATGGGGGATTGATCCCCTCTCCCTGGTCTCCTGGGTCCAGAAGGGCTTGGGCAACATACCCCTTTTGTCCCCACAAACCTCCCAACCCTAGGGTAGCCAGCGGAGAGGGGGATCGCAACCCCCCCACCTACTGATATTAAAGGGGAAACTCCAGTCGGGTCCTTCAGGCGCTGTTGGTGAGGGAAAGAAAGCCAGCTGGTGTTTGCTTGGCTGTGAGGCAGTGAGTTGTTTTTTGTTGGGGGTTATGAAGGGTGGGCTAGGTGGTGGGGAGGGGGGCATGGTCGTTGGGGTTATGAAGGGTGGGCTAGGTGGTGGGGAGGGGGGCATGGTCGTTGGGGTTATGAAGGGTGGGCTAGGTGGTGGGGAGGGGGGCATGGTCATTGGGGTTAGGAAGGGTGGGCTAGGTGGTGGGGAGGGGGGCATGGTCGTTGGGGTTATGAAGGGTGGGCTAGGTGGTGGGGAGGGGGGCATGGTCGTTGGGGTTAGGAAGGGTGGGCTAGGTGGTGGGGAGGGGGGCATGGTCGTTGGGGTTAGGAAGGGTGGGCTAGGTGGTGGGGAGGGGGGCATGGTCATTGGGGTTAGGAAGGGTGGGCTAGGTGGTGGGGAGGGGGGCTTTAGTGTGTTATGGTGCTTTGTGTGGAGTTGTGAAAGTAGATCGGGTTTCCCCTTTAATATCAGTGGGTGGGGCTTGCGACCCCCCTCTCCGCTGGCTCTCCTGGAATTGGGAGGTTTGGGGGGACAAAAGGGGTATGTCCTCTCCCCAACCCTTCTGGACCCAGGAGACCAGGGAGAGCGGATCAATTCCCCCCCCCTCCTTAAAACAACTCCGTTTTTAAAGAGAAGAAAAGATGGAATTGTTTTAAGGACGGGGGGATCGATCCCCTCTCCCTGGTCTCCTGGGTCCAGAAGGGTTTGGGCAACATACCCCTTTTGTTCCCACAAACCTCCCAACCCTAGGGTAGCCAGCAGAGAGGGGGATCGCAACCCTCCCACCTACTGATATTAAAGGGGAAACTCCAGTCGGGACCTTCAGGCGCCGTTGGTGAGGGAAAGAAAGCCGGCTGGTGTTTGCTTGGCTGTGAGGTGGTGAGTTGTTTTTCTTTTTCATTTTTTGGGCGCCGGTTTCCTCAGCGTTCTGCGCACTCATGGCGCGCAGGACGCTGGGGCTTGTAGTTATGGGTTGGTGCTTTGTGTTTGTGCTGCGTTTTTTAAAAATGCTTTTATTTTGATTGGCTGTGGCGCGTTTCCGAACGCTGCGCCGTGCGAGAGCCTCTCAGCCTGATTGGCTCTGGCGTGGCGCGGCGCAAGGAATGTTGGGAAGTGAAGTTGTTTCCCTTTCTTTGCGTTTGTGGGGCTGTTGCCCCACTGCCAGTTTTCTCAATCCTTCGTTGACCTGCATACCCAGATCGGCCGTGTGCACGAAGGGTGAGTGCAGGCAAGTAGGGCGAGGCATAGCAACCTATAGCCAGTTCCAACGGTTAACCCTTGGATTTATAGGTTAAGTTTATTGTATTCTGTGAAGTACTAGGACTTGTAATATGTAACCTGTGGAGCTCTACACAGCCAGCGTTATATGTAGCGATACAACTTGCACACAACTTAAGTTGTAAATCGAACAACATACAGCATAGTTGCTTTGCACTGGGAAAGGCAGAGGTCAGAAACATAAAAGAGGGTCACCACTGTCATCTTTACGGAAACTATGCTGTAGCTTGAAGCACACAAAAGGATGTCCAAATGTCTGCCTGCGCTTATTTGGCCCGGATAAACTAATGGAGGAAATTGCTTATTCTTGTTTACCTTCCATCTGAGCAAAGCGACAAAATAATATGTCTGCCTTGTTTGCTGTGAAAGAATGAAGGTTACCATGGATCAGTGACTCTAATCTTTTACTAAGCAGGCCTGCCAATAGAATATCTCCACTACTGCTGCACATCTATTCAGCATCTCTAAAGCTGAGGCAAAGTTTCTCGGAATACATTTTCCCGAGCAAAATCCTGAGAGTTTTTTCTTTTTCTCATTTTAACCCCTCGATGCTCCAGAAGAAAAGTTACTGTGAAGAGTTTTAAATCCAGTGCACAATCCAATGATGGATGCAAAATGGGGTGCTGACGTCCAGCATGGCTGCTGCAGCTGCTGCAGGTTACAACCCAGGTTTGCAAATGTTTACAATCAATAGGTAAAGGTCTCCCTTGCTCCAAAGACAGTCATGTCCAACTCTAGGGGGCAGTGCTCATCTCATTTTACAACCAAAGAGCAAGCGGTGTCTGCATCTGCTGATTTTTCCATGATGATCATGTGGCAGGCATGACTAGACGCCAGAGTACATGTAACACTGTTACCTTTTCCACCAATTTCCCACTTACAATTTCTTGATTTTGAACAGCTAGGTTGGTAAGAGCTATGACAGAGAAGGGAGCTCACTTTGTCATGCAGCACTCAGGTCTTGAACTGCTAGCCTGCCAACCTTTTAGTTGTCAAGCTCAGCATCTTAACCACTAAGCCACCACGGCCTTCTTCTGTGGGGTTTATATATGTATTAATCCAATTCTCATCCATTCAGTGTTTCTACTCTAATTCAGATGAACAACTGGACTTGGATCTGAGCTAAAATTTGGCTGTCATTTACAACCTAAGGCCTGTGGGCTGGATCTGGCCCCCAACACCATTTCATGTGCCCTCCCCCCTCCAAGGCCATTCGAGAACCAACATGGCCACCTCTTTGAAGCTGTTGTGACAAAATGGCCATCACCATCATGCAGGCAGGGCATCCGGCCCTCAAAGCTGACTGGGAGAGAGTGACCCGGCCCCCCACTTGAAAAGGTTGGGAACCCCTGATTTATAGGTATGGGTTGCAAGATGATGAGGTGATCCTCACTGTATGTGAAGCAACCAATATAAATGTAACCCATTTATGATACTGGGATTCCAGTTAGAGTAGAAACAATGATATAAAACTAAACCAAGCGACGGAGGGGCTGCTCTTAAAAATAAAATGAAAAGGGAGCAAAGGAAGGGGGGAAATCGTTAGTGTATAATTATACCTCAAGTGAAATTCTAGACACTCAACCATAATCTGAACTTAAAAAGCAACATGATGTGATCTTTCTAACCTAATTAATTTTAAGACAAAGGGATAACAACGATTGTAATGGCAAAAAATTAAAAATAATGGCAGGAAGGAATCCAATTAGCGTGTGTGTTCCTGAAAATGTGGAGCTCTTCAGACACATTTTCTGCAATGAAACACCAGCTTAGCCAAATTGTCTCACTGCAAAAACAGAACTTTTATTTTGCTTAATTACCACAGAATTGCAGCACAGCCTTCAAAAGCGTCAACCCAGACAATGCTCGGAGAGCAATTCAAGTGGATTTTGATGAGGCAAAGCGCGTGCGCGTGGAAGGGCAAGGAAGATGCAATGTTTCCCCAGTCTCATTTCAGTAATTGCACTTGGAAATCAAGTGTGGTTGTGTTGTGTTCGGTACTGAGATAAGAAGGGGAAAATTCATACAATCTGAAGAGAAGCCATAGAAGCCTTTCCTTTTTTTGGAGAGGATGAGGAGGCAATTGAAGGCTGCACCAAACTGTAAAGAAAAGGGAACTCTTCTCCCTTCCCTTACGCATGATTCTCTGTGCTGACGTTAGCAAATGCTGAACTGACTATCTCAGAAGTAGGAAAGCCACGGCTAATAAGCAGATGCCAATGATTTGGGAGTAGGGAGAGAAGTACGCTCATCTGAAATAAAATATGAAATGTCTGCACATTTTTCTAATGGGTTGTCATTTTTGTTCGGTTGGTGAGAAATAGAACAGAACCATTGCCAGCCAAAAGAAGAACAGAGCCGTGCCTCATTTTCAGCAAATACAGAGACAGCAGTGAAAGAGGAAAGCTGCCTTTTTGTTTGAAAACAATGAATAAGCAATGTTTTTCTTATTTTAAAAAATCTATCAACTTTCCAGAACTGGGTGGTTTTGCTTGCAAGGTATTTCAAACTTTAGATTCCAGAGTCAATTGTGGGGAAACTCCTTGTATAAACGGAGGGGGAAATGTCAAATGGCTAATTCCAAACTGGCCTGTAAGAGACCTTTAATAGCAAGTTCCATTGCTATTAAAGCAGTGGTTAAACTGCTGTCCTGCAACCCAAAGGTTGTGAGTTTGATCCTGACCAGGGATCAAGGTTGACTCAGCCTTCCATCCTTCTGAGCACAGTAAAATGAGTACCCAGCATGTTCGGGGTGAAATGCTAATTAACTTGTGAACTGCCCAGAGAGTGCCTTAAGCACTATGGGGTGGTATATAAGTGTGGTTGCTTTTCTTTTGCTTCCTGTGAAAACAGCCTTTGTTGGTGCTACAAATGACCTATCACAAAATGGCTGGCTCTTTTCATTGCTGGATATTTTGGAGAGGATCTGCACTCCCCCACCCACCCACCCACCCACACACACCCACACACAGATAGAGTGTGTGAATGTTTGTGACATGTGGCAAATGCACATGTCATGCACTGGCAAATGTGGGAACTGTTGTCTTGAAGTGACAGTTGTACTATAGGATGGGTTTGTTTACATCTTCATGGTGAATTGGCCTGACCTGTCGTGTAGGCTGTGTGTGATATGTTTTTAGCTTCACATAGTGGAAAAGGGTGATTCTTTTGCCCAGGGGCAAGGGTTTTGACCAAAACACTTTTTGCACAAATGCGGAAGCCATTGACAAGAAAGCACATAGTTTGTCACCTTACTGGAGATAAGATCTTTCAAAAAGGTTGTAGATTTCCCCAAAGGCTGACTCACTGTGTCAAAATAGCCAGTCTCAACTAAAATATCAACCATGTTGAAGTGTCGTCACATCCTTAGCACTAAGGTGGATTTTGAAAAAAGTCACAATCCTAAGACCCCTGAAAATAAGTGAATTCTTTATTTCTGCATTGCTGAAGAAGAGCTGGGGCTCAGTCATCTGATCTTACAGTTCAGTGCTCTAAAAAGTGAACTGGAACATAAAGTAGTCTGGCCTTTCTCTTGGTAAGGAGCGGAATTGCTAAAATCCTGAAAACATGCCTCAACTTCCTTGGACAATCCTTCATCCATCTCCAGCTTATCTATGGGCTACTCCACATCCAAGTCCCAATAATACCACTCAACCATTGGAATGATTCTTGTACTTATAGGAGGAAGTCTGATGCATATGTGGTGGGATAAGCGAATTGTCTTGGAAAGAGCCAAAGATGGTTTTCGTAAAATAAGAAATAGACACAGCGAGGAAAGCTAGAAAGATCTTAGTCTTTGGAAAAGATCAAACTGTTGGGGCTTGCATGCTTCACAAAGTACTAAACATTTTGTTGGCTAAGGCCACATAGAGTTGAGTAGACAATGCTACTTTGGAGATGAAAGGCCCTTTTAACAACTTAGGTAAAGGTCTCCTATGTTTGAAAACCAGTCGTATCTGACTCTAGGGTGAAATTTAAAACCCTTTCATTGCTTAAGGTAAAGGTTTCCCCTTGCTCGAAAGCCAATCGTATCCGACTCTAGGGTTCAGTGCTCATCTCTGTTTCAAAGCCGAAGAGCTAGTTCTGCCTGTTTCTACAGACATTTCCGTGGTGGTGTGGCAGGCATGACTAGACACCGTAACGCACGGAATGCTGTTACCTTCCCACCGAAGTGGTCCTTATTTATCTACTTGCAATTTCTTGCTTTCAAACTGCTAGGTTGGCAGGAGCTGAGACAAAGACGGGAGCTCATTCCGTCCTGCAGTGCTCGGGAATCTAACTGCTGACCTTCCGCCTCCCAGTCAGCGTCTTATCTTCCCCAATATAAACATTTTTCACAGGTACTGTATTTGAAAATGTGTAGATTGCTTGAATACATTTCCTACCTCAATGACTAAAGTGTGTCTAAATGTACTTGGCTTGCATTTAATATGTGATTTTCTTCTTCTTCAGTCATCTGTAAACAACCATCATCATGAAGACTTTAGAGGGCAAAATGCATCTACTCCATAGATACTTCAGGAAGTACACTGAAAAATGTGGATAGTCTGTCTAATTTTGGATTAAACCACATGCCTTAGAGATTTCCAGCAAGATCCATGTAGGGAACCACTTCTGCTAGGAGGTGAATATATTTTGTACATCTTTTTGCAGTTCTAATTGATCACGATTGCCTTTGACAGTCTTCACCTATATGGATAAGCTGATTTTGCTGATGTTACACCTTAAATATTGCTTTAAGTCAGGGGTTCCTAACCTTTTCAAGCTGGGGCCCGGGTCATGCTCTCTCAGTCAGCTTCAAGGGCCGGATGGCCCTTTTGCCCTGCCTGCATGATGGGGTGGCCATTTTGTCCCAACAGCTTCAAAGGGGTATCCATTGTGTTTCACGAATGCCCTTGGAGGGTGGGGGACCACATGAAATGGCACCGGGGGCTTGATTCAGCCCATGGTCCTTAGGTCGGGAACCCCTGCCTTAGGTTCTTCCTTCCAAGACCAAATCAGCCAAATGTCCCTACATGTTGCTGTCTGTATGGGAAGCAGCCCCTTTGCTTTAATGGCAAAGCGGCGTTGGGTGCATTGCAAGCAAACAAGGAATGAACCATGCTTGTACCAACCTGCCAGTGATGGAGATTCACTTATTTCTAAAACAGAAGACAGAATGGGCACACAGGAAGGGGCGAAGAAATAGGAAAGAAAAAAGAAAACAAGACAGGGGGGAAATGTTCATATTTTCAGACATTTGGATGGATGGATGCATGTATGAAAGAATGCAAGTACAGATGGATTACTAGAACATCGACCTGTCTTATGCAAACAGAGATCACAGGCAGGTCTATGTGGATGTGGTAAGCGTGACAACAAATAACACAGACACAAGGGAGTAATAATTTAAGAGTTTTCATTTACAAGTCTCTGACAATAGATGCTGGCAAATGTCTTGGATTTCTTAAGATTCCAGCTGACACATTAATTAAATTCTGCTCTTTGCAAAAATGTGGATTGAGAAGCAGAACACTCTCCTTTGGTTAGATTGGGGTTGAGTACAGTGTAGCCTTCTAGCTGTTGCTGGGCTTCCAACTCCCTCAACATTCCTCCTCAATGAACACACTAGGTAGGAGTGGCAGGAGTGGCAGGAACTACCCCAATGTCCAGTTGCCGTCTTTAGTCACAGTATGATGAACAGAAGGATGAAAAAAAGGAATTATACTTGAAGCTACTTGAAAACTCTGGAAACATAAGAGGTGCTTGCTATGGACATCCTATTTAATACCCGAGAGTGTTAATACTGTCTTTTCTAGAATCGCAGTGTGCAATAACAAAAAAAAAAAAAATTAAAATGAAATGAAATGACAAATACTACAGTCCTAATAAAAGAGAAACATTTGATTTTCCAGCCATTTAAATAAGTTAGAACCCTAACTCTAATCCGTTATGCAGATCTCATGTTAGGTGAAATTGTACCGTGCAGTAGGCTAGAAATTGATGCTCTACCTTCTTGGCAAAGTGTTTGGGATGATGAAGCCACTCCCTGTTGCACCCCAAATTTCTATACCTGCTATTTCTTTCTGCAGAGACTTCACCACCATTACTCCACTTAATTTTTCAGCAAAGACCAAGTCCGAGGTATATGTTCATGTTCTATGTATCCCAAGTTCATTTGTACCTACCATAAAGAATTATACTGGCATTGGTGTTCCCAAGTTTGTTGATGGCCACACAGGTATAATTGCCATAATCCTTCTCTGACACATTGAAGAAAGTTAGTGTAGACATCCTGCCTTTGTTCTCAATTCTCACACCATCCAGCCCACTGGCTAATCTATGAGGGAGACAAAAAAAGGCTCTAGGTTAATAATCCACATAATATGGAAGTGAGATTAATTTGCTTCCTAGAATATTTCAAGAAGGCACAGTGGTGTAATTCATTGCTTGCATTTATAGGTCACACTTCTTTCAAAGAGCTTGGGTGGTGTAGGACTATGGTGGCGAACCTATGGTATGCATGCCAGATGGCGCGCTCCAAGCCCTCTCTGTTGGCACATGCACCATCACCCCAGCACAGAGTTCACCCTGCCCCGTTGCCCAGCTGCCCAATGGGAGCACTTCCTACCCCCCCAGCATAGTTCACCCCACCCCTCTGCTTGGGCACTTGGATTCTAAAAGGTTCACCATCACTTGTGTAGGAGGTGCTCTCACAACAACTGTCAGATAGGCTCAGTCATCTCCAGATGTCATAGCAAAATAGGACTCTAGAACAAATCTGACACTGCAGTAACTATACCAGCCTGACTATTGCTTTTGTCCTCTGCTTTAAGACCTGGCAGAGTTTATGTCAGGGTTATTTTGAGGAAAGACTGAATGAACCAGGCATGTTTAGCCTTGAGAAAAGAAGACTGAGAGGGGATGTGATAGCAATCTTCAAGTACCCAAAAGATGTTCATAAAAAGGAGGGGTGGGATCTGTTCTTGATTATCCCAGAATGCAGGACACATAATAATGGTTTTTTATTATTAATGCATTAATAATGGGCTCAATATACATGAAGCAAGATATAGGCTGAATATTAGGAAAGGTGCGGTAGGTCGGCTGGGGTGTAACAAAAGCGAAAGGAGAGAAAACACTCCCAGAAGAAAGATAAACGTGTAATGAGTTCCGTTTATTTCTTGAAATTCCTGTGTCTCTTATTTGATTCATAAGCAGAACATGGTTCAAATAAACTGTAATAATGGTGGAATTTCAATATATATATAGTCTGGAAAAGTCTCTTGCATCTTCAAATAATATAAGACTAATAAACTGCGTCTTTAAACCAATGTAGACTACGGAATGGCGATGTCCTTCCGGTAGTTGGACATTTCGTTGCACTTTATCAAGCGTCTACAATATAAAATGTGTACAATATAATACGATGCAGCGCAATTCAATACAAGGGTTATACATAAAGTTAAATGATATTAGCATGTGAGAGCTATAGTGACTAATTTAACCATACAATATAAATGCAGGACAAAGTGGGGCATCTCATGCAAAAATTCACTACGTGTCTATTCAAAAATATCTGTTACAATTAAATCATGAATCAGTAGTCATTATAAATGGTGCATGTACATCTAGGTCTGCGACAGAGCAATTACAAAGCATCTAAAAAACCTTATAAAGAATGGAAGAAATACATACCAAAATGTATATATGTATATATTTATGTAAGTATCGCGCGTCCTGCACCTCCTGAAGTCTTGTGTTGTGGGCTCGCGTTAACTAACAGTAACCTACTATTCTTTAAATATTCTTATTCTTGCCCACTCATCTGTGATGACTCAGTAGATTTTCTAGCCCCATGTGGAAAGAATATAGATCCAGGTGCTTATCTGAAACTGTTGTGCTGGTTGTTAAAGGGACCTGTCCCTGAGCTAGGAATTATACCTAGCTAACTCTAGCATATGATAATGAAATGTTCATAAAAATGAAGATGGTTCCCAATCTGTGTTCAAGCCGTGTGGTGTTAACGTGTTGAACCGATGAATGTAAAAGGCTTCTCTTTGTAATAGAACCTTTTCCATATTGAGAATATGATATTTGTTGACATTAACAGTTTCTAGCACAATAATCTTGAGGTCTCCTGGTTTGTGTTGTTTGTTAAGAAAGTGATTTACCAGAGGAGCAGTGATGTTCCAGTTTCTAATCCGTGAGAGGTGTTCCCCTAAGCGTATTTTCAAAGAACGACTCGATTGTCCCACATAGCCTAACTGACAAGGGCATATTGCCATGTATACAATATTTTTTGAATTGCAATTAGAAAATGAGGTGAGCTCCAATGTGAAGCTGCTGGAAGGCAATTTGACCGTGTTTGCACATATCATGTGAGTACAGTATATACAATGTCCGCAAATGTGGTGCCCTGCAGGCTGACTCCTCCAACTTTTCTTGTGCTCCATTTCCCATCAAGCCCAAGCTACGCTAGCCAATAGTAAAATATTGGTAGCATTGTTAGTTACATTTATCGCCTACCTTTTCTACAGTGAGACAGGAATAAATCACTAGGAGAAGCTTATATCTTAAGAACTTCCTCTTCACTTGAGCTTCACAACCAAAATGGAAGTAAATTAGTTGAGAGATTGAGGTGGGCCCAAAGTAACATCTAGATTTGTATGGCCAAGTGAAGCTTTGAATTCCATTATTCTGTAGTCTAGGTCATCACGATAACCTCTGTCCTAGGTGATTTGAAATACATTTCTGCTAGGTATTATAAAGCAGGGAGCAAGATGCATGACAACTTCCAGCAGCAAGTGGGAATTTCTCATTTCATGTACTTTTCTCCTAAATCCTTAAGAGAGCTACTTTCTAGATCTAAGCAGGCAGAACTCAGTCTGGATGGATCAAAAGTTTGAGCCAGTTTATATAGCTTTTAATGCCACATTTTAAAAAAAATAATAATTGATTGAACAGCTTGAATAAAACAAATGGTAATATGTTTAAGAGCTGGCCAGACAGCTCAGTGACTTAAGTATCTGGCTGCAGAGTCAGAGGTTAGGAGTTCAATCCCTTACTGTGCCACTTGGGAGATAGAGCCAGCCCATGTAGTCTTGAGCAAGCTGCATAGTCCAAGGGTACGCCCAGAAGAAGGGAATGGTTAATTACTTCTCAGTATGCTTTACCTAGAAAAACCTGGAAAGGGTCACCCTAATTGACTTGACAGCACATGTTTTTTTATTATTATTAATGCATTTACATTTTTTTAAAAAATACTACACTGATAAGAACTGCTACAGCTACTCAATATTGCTCATACACAGCAAGGGAGTGTAATATGAAACAGAGAAACTATGAGATGACAAGGAAATGTCTCATGGTCATAAGTCATGCCCCTGATGTAGTGTTTCATTTTTATCTGGGCTTAAAGCCAGTGTGAAATTAGTATCTTGTGATGTTGAAGCTTTTTCTCCTTAGTAAAAGAGACTGGAGGGGAGGGTGTATGGGATTCTTAGTGCTGATGACACCCTG
This sequence comes from Bradypodion pumilum, assembly GCA_035047305.1. NCBI lineage: Eukaryota > Metazoa > Chordata > Lepidosauria > Squamata > Chamaeleonidae > Bradypodion > Bradypodion pumilum. Next base: position 34,009,767 of record JAWDJD010000010.1, read on the forward strand.
TTCATACTTGAAAGAAATCTCATCATATCACACTCGCCAAGGGTAAAACGTGCAACTTAGAATCATAAAATCACTGAGCTTGAAGGGGCCTTTTAGGCCTTTGAGTCCAACTCCCTGCTCAATGTAGGAATCCAAATCAAAGCTGATCTGACACAGGGTTGTCCAATTCACTGTTGAGTGTTTCCATTGTTGGAGTTCTCACCACCTCTTGAGGCAGTTTGTTCTACTGTATACTGCTCTAACCATTTTTCCTAATATTCAGCCTATATTATAGGCTTCCTAAAGTTTCAGCATGTCATCACGCATCCTGCACTCTTGGATGACCAAGAACGGATCCCACCCCTCCTCTTTATGACCATCTTTCAGGTATTTGAAGAGAGCTGTCATATCCTCTCTCAGACTCCTCTTCTCAAGGCTAAACATGGCCAGTTCCTTCAGTCTTTCCTCATAAGACTTGGTTTCTAGACCTGTGATCATTCTTGTTGCCTTTTCTGTACCTGCTCTAATTTGTTTGCATCTGTCTTAAAGTATGGTGCACAGAATTGGACACAGGTGTCTCTAATAGAGGGTGAGTAGTATCTGATGGGTTTTGGAGACTAGGTAAAGGTCACCTTTGTTTGAAAAGCAGTTATATCCTACTCTAGGGTGCTTATCTCTGTTTATAGCCAAAGAGCCAGCATTGTCTGCATCTGCAGACATTATCATGGACTTGTGGCAGGCATGACACCAGAGTGCAGAAAACACTGTTAATACAGCCTAAATCATTGCACTGTAGTGGACTCATATTTAGCTTGTGATCTACAACACTTTTTACTTGTAGTATTACTGAGCCAAGTATCCCCCATCTTGTAACTGTGCATCTGGTTGTATTTCCCTAGGTGTAAAAGTTTGCACTTCTCCCTATTAAATTTCATTGTGTTGGTTTCAGCCCAGTGTTCAAGGATATCAAGATCTTCCACCCTTCTAGTGCAAATTGGTCAGGCACTTACCTTGTATCTTCTTTAAACCACTGGAAATCTGCTACAGGGACAGCAGAGGCCTCGCAGCGGAGAATCCCTTTCTGGCCCACTGACACACCCGTGTTCTTGGGGCTGGTGATAGATGGAGGATCTGAAATAAGAAGAGTGATTTTTCTACAAAACTTGAAACTTTTGAGATGCAAAGAATAACTAATTAGAATCAAATTTGGGGGGTATCCCACTCAACCTCTATAAAGAGGTCAACTGTAAAAAGAGAGTGGGCAGAAGCTATAACACTGCACAACAATGATTTTGCTACTTGTGATTTACATGATAAGGAGTATGGTGATTCCAAATCTGAACTCAGAATTTGCCTATCACATACAGATTTTAAGTTATAGTTCTGCTATAGTGTTTCAAATGGTCGATAATTGGGTAATGTATGTTTACATGGGAACAGTATAACAGTTGCAGCTACCACTATGCCTGCTGCCATCTCAGCTGAATCATGTCCACTGATGGCATGCATGTTCCAGCAGCGCCTGGACATGTCTGGGCAAGTCAGTGAACTGATGTCAGAAATAGGTACAGTATATAAAGCAAGATGGACCAAGGGCTTGTCTCTAGTGTGAAACCATCATATTGGATAGTAAAGTTAGACCATGGAGAGTTTGTTTTGAGCTAAGGATGAGTAGGCACATCTGTGTTAATAAACTGGACAATTGCATATTTATGCATAATTGACTTAAGATCCTGACATCCTAGGCAGAATCAGACCACATTTGGATTCAGCGCACATGATTTAGTATAGGACACGTGGATTAGAACAAGTAGCAGACAATATATATATATATATATATTGCAATGCTAATCAGAGTCTAATACAGCTTGCACTGAGCACGATAGTCCTAAACACAACTTGAATAGCATTCGGGGCTTCCTTTCCACATTAACCGAAAGGAGCATCTTGCTAACATAGTGCTACTGGCCTTTCAATGAACTGTAAATTCGCTTTATTCATTTCTTTTAATCTGCTCAAGTTGTGCTTGAAATGCCAAGGGGCTCTGGGAGAACTGTTTGCTATAAGAACTCAGAGTGCCTTGACTCTCTGTTGCTAACCAAGCTTTTAAAGAGCAAATTGTCCAGAGGAGCAAAGACGGGAACCATAAATGAAATAAATATGTTGTAATTTTTGCATGAACTTAAGCCAATTAATGCATCAGACTTCTACATGCTTCTGAAAGCCAAGGATTCTTAATTTGTGGTCTGTGAGGCTAACCATTAGAAAAGTTCTTTCTCTCTCTCCTTGAAGGGGAGGGAAAGAGAAGGGAAAAGATACTATTCATTCCTTAGCAATAAAGAGATTTTAGAATACTCTAACCAAAATTGCTTTTTGTATGTTGAGAACTTTACCTTTCATTTTTATTTTAAAATCTGTTCCAATGTGAATCTTAAACTCCTTTGAACCTCAGTTCGGGGGGGGGGGAGTAGTAGTAGTGACACGAATATATATATATGGCTCAGTACTGTACTTACAATTTACAGTGACCTTTACTCTCCGGATGTCAGAAGCGGCAACATCGTTGACTGCAGTGCATTCATATTCTCCAGACTGGTCCCTGGTGATCCCTGTTATCTCCAGATACTCATCATCACTTATAAAACCCTGGCCTACAAAAAGAAAAGGCAAATATTACTTAGGCTAAAATGTTGATTTTAATGTTGTGAGCCATCCAGAGTTGTTTCGAGTTGGGCGGCTATATAAATTGGACAAATAAGTAAATAAATATAATCACTTTAACATTTAGAGACAGAATAGCAGAAATTTGAAGTTGAGGAGTTCTCTGGAAATGCAAATGCATACCTGTCAACCGCACCTCCGGACAATCCAGGACCTGCACACAATGGTTCTGTGCAAGTCACATTCTACGCATGCGTAGAAGGCTTTTATGCTTCTGTAGAACCCTTTTACACTTGTGTAGCCTTCTACGCAAGCATAGAAGGGTTCTACGCAAGTGTAAAAGGGTTCTACACAAGCGTAAAAGCCTTCTATGCATAACACGACTTGTGCAGAAGGGATGTGCAGTACCTCTTTCCCCCCGCTGCCAATTCCGGGGTTTTGGCAGCTGCGGGCGGGAAATGGCACAAATCGGCACTAAAAATCAGGAAATCCTGGCCCATCCAGGAAGGTTGACAGGTATGTGCATATGTCTTATGTAAGAATCAGTCCAGAATGTCTGAAACATGACATTCCAGACCAACCAGCCCTTCTCTCTCTTCATGTGCTAATCACTGGAGAAAACACAGCAGAATCACACAAAACACCCCCAGGTATTCTCATTGCAACACCACCGGGTAATGGTCAGTTTTGAGTTCTCTAGCAGAAGGACAACTCAGGATGCAGACATGAAAAGCTTGTCCATTATTCTCTGGAAAGGTTAGCCCAGTGGAGGCAAAATGCTACCCGCTATTCCATACATAATACAGGTGTTTTGGACATTAGCTATATGTCTGTATCGAATTCCCCTGCTGATTCACACCTGGCACTGGAAAAAGAAGAAGAAGAAACAAAATATTTTCTCAGTAATACAAGGTAGTCGGTAGCTAATAATAATCTTGTCCCAATCTGATCTCAACATAATTTAAGATTTCCTCTATCTTACCCATCGGATAAAACTCAACAGCTGATCTTACATTCCTGTCGATGCTATAGTTGGAACAATATGGAATGAGCAACCATTACTTGATATTAGTCTCCTGTTCATGCTGTATGCCATGTAAACACAATTAGTCCAAGTTAACAATCTCCCAGCTTTATTCTCCACCTCAGGGTTTTGAAAGGCAAGTTCTTCTACAACACATTGCAGTTGTCAGGGAGATCACCAGCCCATGTGTAAGGGGTTACAAGGCCATCACAGCTAAGATGCATTAGGTAGAAGCCATGTTCTATGCATCTCCACCCACATTATTGCAGGCAGTTTTACTAACAGCAGAGGACACAACCACATAGACACAGCAATGACGCCATTGACAGTAACAAAAACACTGTCCTTTATCGAGAGTCCTAAGCAATTTCTTTTTGTTTTGGAAATGCCAGATACTTCCCAGCAGTGGGAAAAATGATCCCATTAACTTCTTCAGCCTTGAAGACACAAGCAGCAGGGAGAGAGAGAGAGATGATAAAACATCAAGAATACATGGTGAAGGTGGATGAGACCCCACATATGTGACCGTAAAGATGAAAAAATAATAAGAAGGAGAGTTGAAAATATGAAGAGGGTGAACACCAAGCTCACTTTGCTAGTGAGTCATCCCTGTAATGATCTAAAAATCCTGAGGTCATTACAGATCTGGCCTATCCTCCAGTTGATCTCTATAAAAGATAATTGGAAGTGTAAGAAAATAGATTTGAGGAGCCAGAAACAGAAATACATAAATAACAGAGCTGATTTCTTTTCAGCACAGAAAGGGCCTCGGGAAGTGATAAGCCAAGCTTGCTACATTAGGGAGATAAGTATCTACAGGGATACAAATGGGGACGTTCAGAAGGAGGCTGTGTGATGGATGCGGCACCATCAATCATGGGATGCTGGACTCACGTCAGAGCATGGATCAACTGCGTCGGCAGATCACAACAGCATCATCCCAGTGTACGAAACCCAACCACGTTATTTGCTGTGTACCTCCTGTGAATATTTATTCTTTAGAAAAACAGCAACTAAGTTTGGCTCTTTCTCACCAAAAAATGCCAACAATCTTCCCTAGTCTCTATTATGTAAAAGTCTCCAATGCTCAAAAGCCAGTCATATCCGACTCTAGGGGTGTGTGTGTGCTCATCTCTGTTTAGAGCCAAAAAGCCAGCACTGTCTGCATCTGCAGATGTTTCTGTAGCCATGGGGCAGGCATGACTTGATGCTATGGAATGCTCTTACCATTCCTGTCATCTACTTGCAATTTCTTGCTTTCTAACTGTTATGTTGGCAAGAGTTGGGAGAGACGACAAGAACTCACTCCATCGCATATGGAACTGCTGATCTGCCAGCCTTCATTACTCCTTTACCCAAATCTCACAAAATGTTCATCAGAAGATGAATCACTGAAATGTGCTTTGGGAATTTTGCAGTTGCTAAATTTCAATAAATACATGAAATCCAGTAAATACATGAAATGGCTTGTGATATTTTTGCTGCTTCCCTTGTAAAATTCATCAAAATTTACTGGCTCAGCCACTTGGCAACCGGCATCTGAACTCACTATTGATGATACTTCAAACTATAGTTACATCACGTTTATTGATGTACATTTCTTACTTTACTGTACTCATACTAGGTTTTCAACAAAGTATGCCATTATTACCTACAATTACAACTTATATTTATTACAAAAATGAATCAGTTATCACCTCGCAAATCTTACCTCCTCAAGAAATGTAACCATAGTTCTCTTAGCACTTGACATCTTCACTTCTTACTGAGTCTAAAAAATGGTCAATATTCCACAAAAACTGACAATGGATAAAATCAGATCATCTTCAACAAAACATACTATTCTCTGCTATTCTCATTAATGCTTCTGATTTGGAGTTTGGTAGATGCCCTGTGCAGTGTACAGGATATTCTGATTGACTAGGTCTCACCCGCTTCATAAATGATCTAGTAGTAGGAGTAAATAGCAAGATAGCCAAATTTGCTGATGACATTAACTTATACAGGGTAGTGAAAACTGTGAGAGATTGTGAGGAGCTCCAGAGGGATCTCTTGACACTGGGGGAGTGGGCAAAACAGTGGCAAATGAGCTTCAACATTAGTAAGTGCAGAGTGATGCATGTTGGGACAGAAAACCCCAATTACATTTATAAACTGATGAGGTCTGAACTCTCTGTGACAAACCAGGAAAGGGACCTTGGTGTCCTGGTGGACAACTCAATGAAGTTGTCAACCCAGTGTGCCTCAGCAGTGAAAAAAGCAAACTCAATGCTAGGGATCATTAGGAAGGGTATAGAAAGTAAGTCAGCAAGTGTCATTTTGCCTCTTTATAAATCTATGGTGAGGCCCCATCTGGAATACTGTGTACAGTTCTGGTCGCCATACCTCCAGAAGGATATTATGGAGCTGGAAAAAGTGCAGAGGAGGGCAACCAGAAGGATTAGGGGACTGGAACACCTTCCTTAAAATCTGAGGCTGCAACGGTTGCGCCTCTTCACTCTTGAACGGCGGCGTCTAAGAGGTGACCTGATTGAAGTTTATAAAATTATGCATGGTGTGGACAAAGTAGATAAGGAAAAAACTGTTTTCCCTATCGCACAACACTAGAACTAGGGGACACTCCATGAAACTTTTGGGTGCTAGTTCTCAAACAAATAAGAGAAAGTACTTTTTCACCCAGAGGATCACTGGTCTATGGAACTCCCTGCCAGAAGACCTGATGACAGCTGTCAGTCTTGACAGCTTCAAGAAAGGATTAGACAAGTTCATGAAGAACAAGGGTATCAATGGCTATAATTATGGATACCTAAGGACAACCTCCGGGTTGGAAAGATAGGCAGGATATCTCTCAATGCCATTTCCAGGGAATCCTAAGCAGGTGAAGGCATCTGCATGGGAATAATATCCTGAAGCCAATGGTGAGCCACTGTGTGAGACAGAATGCTGGACTGGATGGGCTCCTGTGGCCTCTTCCAGCAAGGCTGTTCTTATGGATGCTCACTAGGGCTGTGAAACTAGTAAAAAAGTCATTCCTTATTGTCCCAACAAGCTGATCATATGCCATCACCCTACATTTATGGTGGACTATCAAAAACACCCTGAGAATCAATTAATCCTGCAACTATTGTTTTCTCTGTTGAGGAAAAAAAATATCAAAGACTTCCAACAGATTCTCAGATTCATTGTTAAGATTATTACATCTAGAGCACCTGAAGATTCTAAGGTAAAGGTAGTCCTTGCTCAAAAGCCAATTGTATCCTACTCTATGGTTCAGTGCTCATCTCTGTTTATAGCCAAAGAGCCAGTGCTGTCTGCATTTGCAGATGTTTCTGTGGACATGTGGCAAGTATGCCTAGACACGGAATACTGTTTACCTTCCCACCAAAGAGGTACCTATTTATCTACTTGCAATGTTTTGCTTTCGAACTGCTAGATTGGCAGGAGCTGGGACAAAGATGGGAGCTCACTCTGTCATGCAGTACATGGGTCTCGAACTGCTGAGACCTAGTCAAACTGCTGACCTGCTGACCTTCCAGTCATCAAGTTCAGCATCTTGACCACTAAGCCACTGCAGTCCCTGAAGATTCTAAGGCAGGATACTTTAAAGACCAAGACCACCACCACTTACTGCTACTACTGCTACTACTGCTACTACTACTACTACATGATGTATCTGTCAATGCATGTTTCCAGGTCAACATCTGATGCCTCTTTCACATTCCCATCATACAGTCAAGATATCCTAGTCCATCACACATGATAACTTTTGAAGACTTTTAGGATTCTGCTATTGTTTGGACGCCTTTAGGCTTCCTCTCACTCAATCAATACCCATCCTTTACTGCACAGCCAGACTCCCAAAGCTCATTCCCTCTGAATATCTCATATTAGATCTCCCATAGTCTCTTAAACCAGCCACACTGCTTGGGTGTGATGAAGTTGAAGTATAAAACATCAGAAGGCCACCAGATTGGGTATGCATGCTGTACAATGACAATACAGCTGTTTTAGAAGCAAGGAAGACAGATCCACACTCAATTCTGCTATTTGAGCTGCTGGGATTTCACAGTCTCCTATGTCTTAACTTGTCATTTTCATTTTAGTTGTATCTTCTGTTTTCTAAGGATGTGAAATATGTTCGCTCAATTCCTCATTCTCAAAAGACTTAGGTTGCGTTGACAGGACAGATGCCTCAATGAACAATCTTCAATCCCCACCAGATTCCTTTCCCACACTCCCAGAAACAGAGAAAACCAGGACTCTTTCCTTGAGATTTCTTGACCTCTGCACATAGCTAGCATGATTTTCTGTTTATGAAGCAAAGTGTCCATGTACACAAATACTCTTTTTGAGAAAAACAAGTAATTTCTGACTCTGTCTTGAAGTCAGGGGAGAACATTTTGTGGTTTATTAAGCAGGGCTCTCTCTCTCTCTCTCTCTCTCCCCCTCTCTCACAAACACACACACACAATTTTTGTGATTTCCCATTCTCTGCCTGTTTGTCTTTAATTACGGTTAAAAGCAGCAAATAGATACATACATAAATGCACATGAAGGATGATTTGCTAAGGATGGGCCATGCAGGCATCTAACATCTACAGGCAACCTCAAGGTCAAGCATCTGAATATTTGCCACCGGGATCTTTCAGAAAGTAAAGAAAGGCACAATTTCAACTCTCTGTTTTGTTTCAATGGATAGGCATATTTGAAAGCCCTCTCTATGTAAATGCAAAAGTATGAAGAATTTAATCTTCTCCCCAAGGAAAAAAAAGTTTTCACTGTCTTCTCATGTGCCAAGCGTCATCCCAGAATGCAGGACAGGTAATAACAGGCTGAAACTCCAGGAAGCCAGAGGTAGGCTGAATTTCTGGAGAATGCTTCTTAACTGTTAGAGCAGTATGGAAATGGAACTCATAACCTTAGGGAGTGATGAGCGCTCCAACACTGAAAGCTTTCAAGAGAAATTTGAATAACCATCTATCACAGGGGTCCTCAACATTTTTCAACTGTGGGCCAGAGGGTGGTTCCCCCTGCCATAAATGCTGCCATAAAACGTGTCCACTGCTGTCATAAATGCATTTATGATGATCATAAATGAGTCTGTGGCCGATTCCAGCAATAGTGGTGGCAGTGGTGGTGGTTGCTGGAGCAAGATTGGGGGCCATATCTGGCCCATGGGCCATAGGTTGTGAACCCCTGATCTATCAGATCTGCTTTGGTTTGGACTCCTCGCTGAGTAGGGGGTTGGACTCGATGGCCTCATAGGCCTCTCCCAACTTGGTTTGTTTTCATGTCAGAGATTAATCTGATTGAAAGGATTTTTGCTGGGGATGCCAGAATGAGGCTTTCCTGTCCCCCATTGTGCAGCTCTTGAGAAGTGAACCAGTCTTTCCTGTTGCCAAGCCTAGTGCCTTAACCCAACCCAGTTATTCTATGATTCTATGAGCAGAGATAAGGAAGGGTATCACTGACAAATGTGACCATCTTAATCCTGTTTGAGGGCTGGATGGCCATTTTGCCCTGCCTGCATGATGGGTGGTGACCATTTTGTCCCAACAGTTTCAAAGGAGTGGCCAATTTTGTTCCTCAAATGCCCTTGGAGGAGGTGGGGGTCCACATGAAATGGTGCCATGAGCCACATCCAGCCCATGGGTCTTAGGTTGGTAACCCCTGGTTTAAGATGTTATCGCTGCTGCTGTTACTAGACTAGAAATGAGATTTAGAGTTGTTTATGGGTTTATGTTACTGGGTTGGGCTGGGATGGGTGGTACAAAAAAATAAACCAGCAATATATTTGTGGAAAGTGGGGTGTGAACACATACTGAACAGTGATGCAGCTAGAAGAGAATGCTATTTCTGTGGCATGCTGTGAAACAGAAAATGGCAAATACTAGCTGGAATGAACCCAAAGGAGCCGCTTGATTCTTTCAACCTGCAGCTTTGAGTGTTATTGTCCTAAAAACTCTATACCACTCAATTTCCCAAGATATATAAACTGACATAATTCATATTAAGATGGTGGCAAGCCTCCTGGAAATGCACTCTGAAATACCCAGATGAGCCAAGGGTGTATGTTGAAGTGTGTAACCAATTGAAAACCCGTTGGAGTACAGCATCAGTATCACATTTGTGTGACCCTTCTCTCCAGTCTCATAGCAAAAAAGGAGACAGGCAAAGTTTTTGCAACTCCTGAATTAACACAGAGAGCTGAACTTCCAGACAAATACTGTACACCCAGAAGACACCAGATCCTCCCAGAAGCAGAAGGTCAGATAACTGGCTTGGGGGAAAATGAGCTGAAAAATAATAACAGCCTTACAGTATTGCCCAACCATTAAATATAAGGACTCAGATCATTGACTACAAGGATTCAGATTCAGATCAGATCACTATCCCCCTTACCCCCATTCCAAATGTCATGCCAATCCCCATTAAACCAACCCTGCAAGCTGGCAGAACAGAACTACATTACAGGGCAGAAAAGAATCTGTGTCTCCCACCAACCTTTCTCAGGAGGTTAGGCAAGATACCCAGTGTGGTATAGTGAACAGAGGTATGGACTAATACTCAGGACAACTGAGTTCAAATCTGTGCTCAGCCATGGAACCTTACAGGGGTGTGGAATTGGCAAAAGCACTCCTTATATATGGCATTTACCTTGAAAACCCTATTAGGGTCACTATAAGTCAATTCCAACTTGATGACACATAAAAACAGCACAAGTCTTAGCTTAGCAACTCCACAGATGTACATCACAATATGTCACATGCATCCCACACAAACCCATGAAACCTCCCAGAGTGTCCCCCCCCCAAAGATCCACTCCCATGCCAACCAGTTTTTTGAGCCTACACCAAGAATCGAAAAGAAAGTTTCAACCAGGATTGGAGCCTTCTCAGGGACAGCTTGTGTGTGGAGGTGCCCTGGCCCCCTCCCTCAATATTTCAAAGACATATTTCTTCTTTTTCAAGTGCCATATCTGATTCCAAATATGGACTATCATCATGGCAATTCTGAGAGTATATTGCAGTGGCCTTCCACTTGCCTTCTTGTTAGATCCAGCCCTTATAAGCACGAGTCCAGGACAACGATGAACAACAGCAATAGGCTTTATTATAACAGTCAGTAGAGATTATCTTACAAGGTGTTCCGGATCCTGAGATGGCTATACAATCCTAACAGAGTCAGTCCCTCCGGACTCTTACCTGGCAATGGGCAATAAACTAGCTACCATGAATTGTAGCATAATGGAGGGACCCAGGCTTAGCACTACCTAGGCTACCTGTATGGTGTAGGAAATATAGACCCGGTAAGGAGCCACCCTTGTTTGTTTGTGGGGCTTATATAGTGTCTTCCTGGCGGTGGCTATTGGATATAAGGTAGTGACCCACTGGACAAATGTAACTAACCAGTCAGTACAGGGGATATATGAAGGTAACCAATGGAGAGCAGAATCCAAAACTGTAACCAATGATAGGGCTTGGATTAGCATAACTAGCACACCCTTTTACAGGGGATTTCGCGCCACTTAAGGCTTCTAATTAGGATGGCAGGAAACTGCCATTTCCCTATTGCAAGAGTGTTTCCTGGGCTACTTGCAATAGTGCCTCAATACACTTCTGCATCACAGTATGACACCTGTACCATTGAGCCTGTTTCATTCCATTTCATTTCATATTTACATGTGTATGCCGCCCAATCTTCATACAACTCAGGGTGGCTCACAACAATAAATTACCACATCAAAATTAAAATCATTTAAAAAAACATCAAAAAGATAGCAAAAAGAAAATTATTCAATAAAAAAGACCATATCAGCATACATAATAATCATAACATAGCTCACATCAAGGACCACACCAAAACCGTTGGTAACCTCAGTGGCTCCTCATCTCCCTGGCCAGTGGTGGGTGCTTGGTCAGCAGCGGTGTGTCCTGCCTCCCAACAGGCCATGGAGGCTCTTTTCAACCCATCCAGTGTTGGGGCCTGGGTCAACAGCGGCGTGTCCTGCCTCCTGCCGCGCCATGGAGGCTCTTTTCACCCAGCTGGTGATGGGGTCCAGCTGTATGGTCTACTCTATTACAATAGTAAGATAACCTGATCAGACATGTTTAAGAATGGAATTATGCAGGGAGGCTTATCAAACGTTGCCTCCCTCCCAATAATTAAACATTTGGTTTTTGCAGTCCTTCCAGATTTGTAGGTATGGATGTTTTAGTTAATGTACAATCACCATAGTCTGAGAGGGTTTGTTCTATGGTTTATATTTTATATTTTATATTTTATTACAGTGTCTTTAATTATCGAACAATTGCGCTCATCCCACACACTAGCAAGGTGATTTTCAAGATAATACAGGATAGACTGCAGCAGTATGTGGAGAGAGAACTACCAGAGGTGCAGGCTGGGTTCAGAAGAGGAAGGGGGACTAGAGACCACATTGCCAACATATGTTAGATCATGGAGAAAACAAAGGAATATCAGAAATAAGTCTACTTCTGTTTTATTGACTACATCAAGGCCTTTGACTGTGTTGACCACAACAAAATGTGGCATGTAATTAAAGAGATGGTAATACCAGAACTCCTCATATGCCTCATGAGAAACCAAGAAGCAACAGTTAGGACAGAGTATGGAATGACGGAGTGGTTTGGAATAGGAAAAGAAGTAATACAAGGCTGCATTTTATCACCCTGTTTATTCAACTTATACACAGAGCACACAATGCACAACGTAGAGATGGAGGAACCACAATATGGGATCAAAATTGCTTGGAGAAACATCAACAATTTGAGATATGCAGATGATACCACGCTAATGGCAGAAAGTTAGGAAGACTTAAAGAAGCTCCTCATTAGGTTGAAAAAAGAGAGTGCAAAAGCTGGCTGGAGTCTCAATATCAAGAAAACCAAGATAATGGCAACAGGTTCGATCAGTCCTTGGAAAATAGATGGGGAAGAAGTAGAAGCAATGACAGATTTTACTTTCTTAGGATCAAAGATCACTGCAGATGGGGATTGCAGCCATGAAATAAAAAGGCAACTGATTCGTGGGAGGCAAGCTATGAGAAACCTGAGGAACATAGTGAAAAGTAGAGACATTTGCATAGTCAAACCAATGGTATTCCCAGTGGTAATGTATGGCTGTGAGAGTTGGACCATTAAGAAAGCTGAGCGCAGAAGAATAGACACCTTTGAAATGTGGTGTTGGAGGAGAGTTTTGAGAGTCCCCTGGAGAACAAATAGGTCAATCTTAGAAGAAATCATCCCTGACTGCTCCTTAGATGGTCAAATAGCAAAGATAAAGCTAAAATACATTGACATCAAATGAGAAGAGAGGATTCACTTGAGAAGGCCTTGATGCTGGGAAAGGTGGGGGGAAAAGAAGAAGGGGCAGCCAAAGATGAGATGGCTGGATGGTATTGTAGACACAGTGAGCACAGAGCTGGGTGGGCTGAGGAAAATGTTGGAGGACGGGGTGCCTGGAGGTCAATGGTCCATAGGGTCGCAAAGGGTCGGAATCGACTGTGCAACTGAACATCAACAACAGTGTCTGTGTAAACCTCCCAGTATGATGAATCTCCACTAGAGAAGTAGTGCATAAATGTACTAAATAAATGACTGAATCTGTATGAGCTGTTTACAACCACAGTGATGCTCCTGTAATAGCCCTTGCTCCTGTCAACAGCTTACACAAGAGAGTATCCTGCTAGAGTATAACATTTCTGTTGGGTGTGGAAATGTATAGACAGCTCCTAAGAATTGTTGCTGTGATTTCTTGAAGGCCTAGTTTTGTCCACATTCTGTTTTCCCCCAGAAACTGATCTTACAAAAGGGGAGACAGTTGCTCCAAGGGCATTTCCAAATATCTCCTGCAGCATTGAGTGTGCCAGTACTTTATTCCTCTAATGCTGAAGATTCCATAGGAGGAACTTAGACACCCCAGGACTATTTGTCTGGCTGTGCATTAGGCCAAGCAATGCAGCAGTACAATAATGGTACTAATTAACAGTGTGTGCTACCACCCTTAAATTACCTGTGTTTGCTCCCAGGCATAGCAACCCAGTTGTGAAAGCCATGTCATGGGTCCATTTGCATTGGTGACTGACATGCTGTTCATTTAATGGTTCATTGAAATGCTCTCTGGTGGTTCTCTTCCCCTCTCACAACCCTCACCCAAAGTGCAAGTGAATCTGATAAAGCAGGTCCTGTTGTCTGCCAGATCCGTGCTGGAGAACTCCCCCTTGACAGTGTTGAGCATGTTAAAGCTGTACAGATATATTCCTTCAATGCTAGCTTTGGTCTACAACTCACATCTGGGTCCCTCCTGCCCTGAGTTTTCTGCAGAACAGAATTATGGTATGGTAAACTGACTGTGTTGCATATGGGACATTTATCATGAAATAATGCACAGTGGTAATAGCTCGTATAGGCAGGGAAGTTGTCATGACAGATGCTTCTCCGGCATACTCTGATAAAGCCAGGTGGTTGGGGTACATAACAGCAGCATTCCCTGTGATGTGGATGCATCCATTCTTCAGTGTCAATTCCCCTTAATTTTTCATTTCTCTCACTTTGTTTGTTTCATCTCATCTCTGCAGCAGTCTCTTTCTACGTGAAAATCTACATGCATATTTGAATGTATTTTGCATAAAACATAATCTTTCATTGTTCTCCAATGTACACAATTTCCTCTAACTTTTATTATCTGATAAGGAATTTTCTCCAATAGAATGCATTGCATTTTATGGATAATTGACACACTTTTGTGTCTACCAGCTCTTGCTACATGTTTATCATTATGCACACTTTTTTGACACTTTAATTGGACAGCTACACTGCAAAATTTGGAAAAGTATGAATACTGAGCTATGTATTTCTGTTCAGTTAACGATCTTGAGAAATACAAATGAATGAAGTATGAAAACATGAGCGGAACAGAGTCCTTCCCCTTACCTATTACCAGACTACACCAGTATCTTCATTAACAACATCTAAAGACAGGGTAAAGTGAACAATAATCTTATGAGTCTCCAATAGCATAGTATGAAGCCCTCCCCCCCATACCCTTACAAAAGCAACCTGTGTTTCTGCTGATGATCATTAGAACACTTGTGGTGTTTACACTTGTAATAATTAGTAATGACCCAAGGTGGTGACGGTTGCTCTGAAAAAACACTACCGAAGGTCATAGTGCTGCCTCAGCATAGTGGCCTACTACTGACTGATGCCTGATGGGCATCTGTGCTCATTAGAGCAGGATCAATAGGGCTGGTGGAAGGGCAGAGAGGGATATGACATATCTCCCAAAGCAATTCACCAATAATGTATCATCCTCACCTATTGAGTCACCTTTCAGAATCAAGGTTCAATGTTTACTGTGTCCTGCCTGACTTTATCCCTTTTCCAGTCTCCCTTTCTTGCAGCCCTCCCCCCCCCAACTAAGAACCCTTCTACAGAATCCCCTTTATATACAACTAGCATTTTTTATATACAACTAGCATGTTTATTGTGTGTGTTGGTGGTTAGGGGTGGTTTTGGTGTGCGTGCACACACATACACACACACAGGGCATGTTTGAAATGTACAGCCCTCTGTGTGTGTGTGTGTGTGTGTGTGTGTGTGTGTCTGTGTCTGTGTCTGTGTCTGTGTCTGTCTGTCTGTGTGACAGACAGCGGGCAGAGCCACGTTCACTGCCTTTGCTTCCAGTGCCTTCATCCCCCGCCCCCGGTGGAAAGTGATGGTTTCACTCCGGGAGGTGAAGGCCAAGAATGGAGTGCTGTTCTCGACCTCTGTCTCCCTGAGTGACGTGGCAGCAGCAGGCATGTGGGGAGAAGATGGGCTTTCCCCCTCTTCTCCCCACTATGTTAGCCGGCACATCGGCTTTTTTTTAGTGCGTTTGCTGGCTTCCCAGCATTCTCCGTGCTCGTGCCCTTCAGCCTGATTGGCTGAGGGGTTGCACGGCATGGAGGATGCTGGGAACTGTAGGGGTTTTTTTTGTTCCAATTCGTGGGGTGGTTGCCCCACTCTCAGCGGTCAGACCCTTGTGGCGATGCTCGCAGGGTCTCAAGGTAAGTGTAGGCAGCTCAGTTCGGGATGGTTGGGCCGGGTGCTGGCATGCATGCCAGACACCAACGGTTAATGGACCTCCTTATAGGTAAAGATGAAGATCAATCACTGTTTCATTCTCTGTGTTTCCTTGTTATGCGCCATCAAGCAGGAATCAACTTATAGTAATGCTAAAATGGCTTTCAAGGTAAATGAGAAGTTAAGGAGTTCCTTTACCATCCTCACAACTAAAGTGAGCTTCCATTGCTGAGCAGAGACTAAAGCCCAAACATTCTGAATCCTAGTTCATTATTCTACCCACTACACCACATTGGGTATCCATGCTTAACTGTACTTTCCCCCTATCAGTTCCTACAGTGCACTCATTCTTAATAGAAGTGGGAAACAATGGTTGGCTGGCTGGCTGGCTGGCTGGTTTTACTATCCGTCTAAGAACCCCAGGGTCAGCATGGCCATATGCATTCTGGCATAGTAACTGGTTCAAAAACTGAAAACCAATTAGCAGTGTCCTGTAATTGTCCCAGAACTTGTCTCTGTTTGGCTGCTTATTATTATATTAATAAATTTATTATGCTAGGGAATCCTCACCAAAATACAGCAAAGGTTTACAATTCTACAAAGGTATTCTACTTGCTAAAAAAGGAAACAAGAATCAACAAATCTTAACCTATAAAACCAAGGGTTAACCGTTGGAACTGGCTATAGGTTGCCTGCACCCTACTTGCCTGCACTCACCCTTTGTGCACACGGCCGATCTGGGTCCGCAGGTCAACGAAGGATTGAGAAAACTGGCAGTGGGGCAACAGCCCCACAAACACGAAAAAAGGGAAACAACTTCACTTCCCAACATTCCTTGCGCCGCGTCAGAGCCAATCAGGCTGAGAGGCTCTCGCACGGTGCGGCGTTCGGAAATGCGCCACGGCCAATCAAAAGAAAACCATTTTTAAAAAATGCAGCACAAATACAAAACACAAACCCATAACTACAAGCCCCAGCGTCCTGCGCACCATGAGCGCGGAGAACGCTGAGGAAGCCGGTGCCCAAAAAATAAAACAAAAACAAAAACACCAGGAGAGCAAGTCCGCCAAGCCGCGGGAACCAAAGCCCCCCTCCCCAACGGCGCCTAAAGCTCCCGATCGGAGTTTCCCCTTTAATATCACTGGTTACCAAGTGGTTACTTCTCTTTAAAAACGGAGTTTTTTGGGGGAGGGAAATCCCCCTCTCCGATGGCTCTCCTGGGTCCGGAAGGGTTGGGGAGACAGAACCCTTTTCTCCACCAAACCCTACCAAACCCAAGGAAGCCAGCGGAGAGGGGGATCACACCCCCCCACTGATATTAAAGGGGAAACCACAATTGAGATTTCCCTTTTAATATCAGAGGGTGGCCTGGATTCGATCCCCTCTCCTGGGTCCCATGAGTCTGGAAGGTTTGGGGAGACAAAAGGGGTCTGTCCCCCCAAGACTTCCAGAGCCAGGGGAGACAGCAGAGAGGGGATACCCACGTAGGACACCAAAAAGCACAAAAACAAACAATCAAAAACATCCAAAAATACACAAAAACAAACAAAAATAACACAAAAAAACAATATAAAGTAAACAACAAACATTTCCAAACACACCCAGCATCAAGCCAAACACCACAAAATCCAACCACCACCAACACCCCAAATAAAGAAAAACAGCCAACTCACCACCACACGACCTCACACCACAATGACTGGAAAAGAAATGAATAAAGAAAGAGACTACTTACTAGAAGAAGCTCCACCCAGAGGCCACGAGAGAAAAAAACAGTCAAAATACAAGATAACCCCTACCAGCACCACTTGCTGCCCTTGATAGTAAAAAAAAATTCAAAAAGACACAACAGCCCCACACAAAAGGCCCCAAGAGTAAAAACAAGTAAAAACAAATAACACAAAATCACAATTTTACACAAATCAAAAACAGATGTCAATAAAATAAAATAAAAACTATTCAGAAATCCTGTGCTGAATTTTTACTCAAATAAAAAACAAAAACATCAATACACAGTTTAAAAACATTTATTGTGAAAAACATGTACTTTCACATTTTTTAAATTATTACCTACGGTACAACAATTTTAAAAAATACTTACTAAAAATTATTGGGTTAAATAATTTTTTTTTGGAAAAAGTATATCATCCTTTATTCTTTTTTTCATACACAAAACCAAAACACCAAACAAAACTCATCACAGTTTATAACAGGCCACCCAAAAAAAAATTATAAATAAAAATTTAAAAAATTTCAATTATAGACTAACCTCTTCTTTACAAACATTAACAACAACAACAAAAACTTTCCAACACCATTTAAAACAGCCCGACAATGCCGGGCAACCTCTGCTAGTCTTCCTATAAAACAAAACACCAAAGATGGGTTCCACAACAGAGATGGCCTTCTATTGAAGAAATAGGGCCCTGTGGCCCTGAAAATGTTAACAATGTCTGGTTCACATCTGTCCTAACCAGAACAGTCAATGGTTAGGGATGATAATTATAACTCAACAACGTCATTATAATGCAGACCCATACCCTTGCTCCATACTATGGTATCTCGTGTACCCTAGCCAGGAGTTCCATTTGATGCTGGGAAAACACAGAGCACAAAATATGCTCCTGGGTATGAATAATAATTTTAAAATATTTTGATTTTATAATGAATTGATTAAAATTGAATTTAAAAATAGTAAACTCTGTTAATATATCAGATAATGTACATGGAAGCCTTTAACAGTCCTTCCAGTCTAGGAGATGCAAGTGGACAAGCTGGGATAAAAACTGCCAATCCAATAGCTAAGAAAGTTTCACAATTCACAAAACCCACAGTTTGGATAGTTCACATCCTGGGCAACCGGACACTGGAAGAAAGGTTCCTGGGTCCGGTGCTGACATGAACAATGTTTTGGTTGTATGAAGGAATAATCTGGTTGGTATAGGAAAATCAGAAATAGGGCCTTTCTACATCATGATTTATCCTCTTCATTGACTCTACTCATTTACTACCAAACTGCTCACCAAGGGCAGGTGCTGTTCCCATAAGCACAGTGGATCAGTTTAGAATGTGGGAAGCTACTCTTTAAATGCATTTTGTCACATTGAATGTTTTGAAGGCTGAAATAAGTCATACTTCCAATTAAGTGCAACTCTTTTTTTTTATTCAGGTATAACTAGAACAGTTACTGGTGGTTACTTCCAAAAGAAGTATTAAAATGCTACAAGCTATTGGAGGTGGTATTAAATGCATCTTAGTACTGAGGAGACTCCCTCTATTGTATAAAGCAGGGGTTTCCAACCTAAGGCCCATCATGCAGGCAAGGTACAATGGCTGTCCAGCCCTCAAAGCTGACTGAGAGAGTATGATCCGGCCCCTGGCGTGAAAAGGTTGGGAACCCCTAGTATAAAGGTAACTGGTACAGCACAAAAGGAGTGGAGTTACTTCTAACTGAACTACAGTTTTAATTAGTTATGCCTTAGTTACTTCTTCTTCAAGTGCCATATCTGATTCCGAATATGGGCTATCATAATGGCAATGAGCCATGAAGATTGTCCTAAGAATGTAATGCAGTGGCCTTCGATATTGCAGCATGACACCCGTACCACTGATCCTGTTCTGCAATTCACTTTCTGTTTCTGAGCCCTTTTGGTACACAAAGTCGTCCTCAGCCCCAGGCCAGTATTGATGAAGCTGCTGCCCTCATCAAGATGGATCCAAGTAGGATTTAATCCACTTGGGGACCATCACCCTTCCCTGTGGACTACACTACCCAAGGTTGTTAGTTCTCAGGAATGTCAGGTCAGTTAACCTAATCAGCGTTGAGTTGTTGGCAGTATGGTCTACTCTATTACCATAGCAGGTATTACCATAGCCAGACTGGACCTTAGTTACTGCAAAAATAAATTAATTATCAGTAACTTGTTGTCTGTAAGCAGTCATTTCTAAGCTGTAGTATTGGGATAAAGTAGTCACTCCCCAATATCTCCTTCTGTGTATCTAGCTGCAAGAGCTTCCTACTTTGCTACTAAGCACAAACTATCTTGTACTCAATGCTCGTACCCTGGAATTTCTTGTGGGAAAGCAAATAGTAAAGAACAATTGAAAAGGGCCCAGACTCCATGTGCTTAACAAATCAGAAGGCAATTCATCTCCCAGAGAAAACAAGTGATATTTACATTATTAAATCACAATTACAAAGCAAATCAGCTGCAGAAAGAAAGGAGCCCATTTTCATCAATTATTACTGAACTGAACGTAATTTTTCAATCACAGTCAGATTGTAAATGGAGGCCTCCATGCAGCCAGAGTTCTTTCATCATGATATTTACTAATCAGGTATTAACTTATTGGAATTACGAATGACATTGTGAAAAGAAAGTAGGAAAAGTGGAAGGGGGAGGCAAGAAGGCGGGGGGGGGGGGAATGCAGGGGAAGAGAGAAAGACATACTTGTACTAATTACAGAAAAGTGAAATTAAGCATGGCAAGCACTTTAGAGATAGGACAATGAGATGTCTCTTGGGCCAGAATTAAACAGGAGCTGGAGAAGCACTGAACTTCTTTCAGGAGCACTCTTGCCGTAGAGGAAAATGGATTGTTACCAGCTTGCTGAGATGCACAATATAGGCAAACCATGGTCTCTTCTTTTTTTGCATATATTCAATGTATTGGCAAAACAAAAACAAAAACGGGGATTCTCAACCTGCAGCCCATGGGCCGGATGTGGCCCAGGGCACCATTTCATGTACCCCTCACTGCCTCCACCACACCAGGAAGTGCCATGTGGTGGAGGAAGGGCAAAATGACCATCCAGCCTCCGAAGCTGTCTGAGGGAGTGTGACCGGGCCCCTGGCTTTAAAAGGTTGAGAACTCCTATTTAAAAGCATCGAATAAATGTTATCTTGAACACACTTGTTAAAACACAGCTCTGGGAAGGAAGGAGGCACCCAAAACAGAACTAACCAGGCCGGTGGCCCTCTGTGGCATAGACCAATGGCAAGACTTTAGCAATGTCTTCCAGGGCATCATCCAACATGGCTTCATTTTAGCAGTGCTGTATTTCCCTGTAACCAGTATCTGGCCAATCTCTTTCAAGAGCATTCAATCCCTTTTTCTGTAACAGCAGTAACAGTATGGTTTGATGTAAATATCACTAGTTGAGAGCTGATGGTTAGGGTTAGACTTGGCTTTGGGAAATGTAAACTACTGCAATTTCCCCACTCTGTTTTAGCAATATTAACTCAGATTGGCATAGGAAATGCGTAATGTGAAGAATATATATTTACCCTATATTCTTTGAATAGATTTTAGTAGCCTGTTTAGTTCCTCTCGAGGGACTGTGGAGGCTTAGTGGTTAAGATACTGAACTTGATGACTGGAAGGTCAGTAGGTCAGCAGTTTGAGACCCAAGTGCTGTATGGTGGAGTGAGCTTCTGTCTCTGTCCCAGCTCTGTCCTAACAGTTCGAAAGCAAGAAATTGCAAGTAGATAAATAGATATCACTTTGGTGGGAAGGTAAACAGTGTTCCATGCACTCTAGTGTCTAGTCATGCCTGCCACATGTCCACGGAAATGTCTGCAGATGCATATAGCACTGGCTCTTTGGCTATAAACAGAGATGAACACTGAACCCTAGAGTTGGATACAACTGGCTTTCCAGCAAAAGCAAACTTTTACCTTAGTTCCTCTCACAATGACCCAAGATTGTGGCTGATCTGAACATCTGAATACCCTGTATTCCTTGAGGTCTGAATGATAATGGAAACCCAGCCAAAAATCAAAAGAGAGTCATGAATGCTCAAGAAGGTGGCACTAAAGGACAGGATAAGTATTGATTGGCTATCATAGCAAAATATAGCCTAAGGATTTCAAGTTGTTCTTTGCTGCCATATACAAAGGTGCCCACGGCTTCCCAGTGATTGGAAGGATAACGTGAGAGGCTCTGGAGCTTTGCAACTAAAATTGAGTAAGTTTAATTTCTGAAAAATTGCCACTGTTGATGAAGTCATCAAGCTTCCAAGATGTACAAGGTATGCTCGCTTACCTGCTTGCTTTTTTGTCAGATGCACCACCAGCATATAATAATGTACAAAGCTAAAATTAACACATCTAATAACAAAATAGATTTTAAAAGGGCTTGATGACATCTGACCAATATCGGGCCACATCAACAACCTCTTGCCAACATTAGGTGCACATCGAGGGGCATCATGTACATTGTATCATATGGGAGAAAGTTTGTACTTCTCCACATTCAGACAGGCTGTCGTCTACAGGGAATCGCACATTCTCAGATTAGCCCTTGATCTTCCTACCCTTGGATGCAGTCTATTAAAAACTTTCCACACAGGCCATGGTTGTTCTTGGCCAGGCGATAGAGAGCCCTGTGGTTCTGCTCAGTTATCTGGTAGCTCCTTGCTCACCTTCCATAGTTCCAATGCAGTCTGTGGGGGCTGGTTGTTTGGAGGGGCAGAAGTTGTGAGGAAACTATGTCTTGATTTCAGTCTCTGCTTTGGTGGCTGGTGATCAAATAGCAGGTGTGTTTTTGAGGAACTTGCTTTGACCCACTCTTTCTGAGCTGCACTTTCTCAGTGAAATTTTGATGGAGGGACATGAAAGGAGCCTCCCCGAAGATTGCTACTTCAGCAATCCTGGACAATGTAAATTTATCACCGGCAACCAAAATTTTTCACTGGCTAATCCTTTCAACCCAGAAGCACCAGAAGTAGAAATAAAGTATCCTAAGAGGGACTCAGCCAATATGTTGACTTTACTAAATTGGCTGTATATCACATCTTATTGGGCTACTGTCCAATTGACAGATATGTCAAAATTTAATTTCAAGTGTAATCAATTTCAATTGTATGATTTATATTTATGTCTATTGAAGTGCATTGCAGTCTTATGTGGTCACTGGTTTACTTCCAAACACATGAGTATAGTCTTGCAGCCTGGATTTTGAATCTAGGCCAGTGGTGAAGCTTCTGGGTTTAATGGAATTAGATGTTCAATGAACCTGACAACGTCCATCTAGCATAAGGCCTTAATTTTCTGAATAATCCCATCATAGAAGCTCTGCTCAGTAACTCTTATTACATTTCTCGAAATGTCAAAATCCTTTTTTCAGTGGCGTGAAGCTAATTTCTATGCGAGCGCTAATACGAACAATGAATTCAGGAGTTGCTTCTGCTGTCTTTGCCTATTGTGTCTGAGAACATGAGCATGAGTTTCAAGTCATTAGTCACTTAGAAGGTCTTCCAGGGAAGTTAAAACAGCCTATTGAAAGGCAAGCGGTGTCTTTTCCTGCTGAATGTCTCAGGCTGGCCTCATCTCTCATCACAATTCACTGAGCAAATCATTACCAGCAGCCAAGGCTTTCTGCCAAGCCAATGAGATGCACCAGTGGTTCCTTGCTCAGCCACTAAGATTGATATCCCACCAGAAACACCTGAAGTGACTCCAAAGATGGATGATTCATCAACAGCTCTGGGCTATGCCATTGCCATGTGTATGCAGATGATAGAGAATGGGTTTATATCATGAAGATATAGGTGATTGGAAGACCCCGGTGGGGAAAAGAAATCTGAAGTGGAAATCAGTGAAGGTAGAAAAACAAACAAACAGAAGGAGTCATCATTCACTGTTAAAATGTATTCCTTTCTTCTTCTTCCCCCCCCCCCCTCTCTCTCTCTTGGCCTATTAATTCCCTCTGCCACATCTCATTTGCCATTATTATTTACATCTGATTTGTAATGGGATCTTTTAATCACAGTCACATCCTCATCTTTACTTTTCCTGGACTATTCCAGTTTAGAACTGGTGTGTCACCCTCCTCCATAATTCCATTCCTGCCTGTCATAATTCTCCATATAAAATCCTGCATAAATATGTAGTAAATAATGCACGCACAGTTAATAAATAAAATATTGCATAGATACACAAGGAAACTTACTAAAACTGGACATGTGTGTGTGTGTTTTCCTTATTTCTAGAACAAAGATATCTTGTTAAGCTTCAAGCTTCAGCATTCTTTGTAGATGGTTATCATCTCATTAGTGTCAGCACAAACATGTATTTATCCAATTACTGAAATTCAATATGGTAGATGAGTGGGTCTCTTTATCATTTACTGTGTCTTGCAGGTCAGTTGCACAGCACTAGCTTGATATACAGAAGTTTCCAGTTTTAGTCCCTGACACAGAACAATAGGTAGCAATTTTGGCACGGAGGTTAACAAGCACTTCCATCCTTCTTGTTCTGTGTCCAGGTGAGACTTTAAACTTCCCAAATGAAGCCAACTTCTTGGCTTTGCCATTGGCCAAATGTCACTCCTCATCAGTACAAATGTCCAGTAGTAACCAGGAGACCAGCAAATGAGCCAGATTCTGTATCTCTCCATATTCACACAGCCTGTTGTTGTCCACCAGCAGTTCCTACTTGAGCATGTTGGTCTCAAATTTAGGCACTCTGGCCCTCAAGCAACTGGAGAGTTTGGGACACTTCTATGGAGAGTTATTTACTTCTTGATTCAAGCAACGATAGAGCTTGGGTTCATGGAGAGTTATCCTGAACATCAATAGCACTGGGAGATGCTTCTGGGTTCCCCCCACCCCTGACACTTTCATTTAGCCCCTCCAGTCCTATCTGGAGATCCTTGATGTCTCCCAGGGAACATCCATCCTAGCAGTAACCATACCTGACCTTGATTAGTTTCACATAGTGTCAATGAGTTCAGGGTGATATGGCTATAGCAATGGTGGCGAAACTTTTAGAGGTTAAGTGCCTAAACAGATGGGTGGGGTGAACTCTGGGTGGGGAAACAGTACTCACATTGGGCTGCTGGGCAGAGTGGTAGGACAAACTCTGTGCTGGGGAAGGGAAGAAGCACTCCCATTAGGCTGCTGGGCAGATGGGTCGGGTGAACTCTACGCTGCGGCAACGGTGTGTGTGCCCACAGAGAGGGCTCTGAGTGCCCCCTCTGATATGTGTGCCATAGGTTCACTACCACTCGGCTATCAAATGGGATTAGAAACTGTTGCCTCTTGACATAGCAACCTCCATCTCTTGGTATTTCCACCCATTTCTCCAGTTCCACACTGCCTCCATTTCTGAGAGTTCCCCACTTTATCAGCTAGAAAATGGAGTTGGAAGGTTCCTTGGGGATCGAGATGATTACTAAAGCCACAGGATCATCAAGAAAATAAATCCTAGGAGTTCTATTGTACAGTTTGCCGATTGGATCAATATGTTGCCTTCATTCAAAATAAATATTACATTTCTCTTTGATTTAAATTACTGAGTGCTCAGGCATATTAAAAACAAATAACTCTCTCCTGAATCAGAAAATCTTATATCAGCTTTAGAAAATGCCTTGGCTCTGCAAAGAGAAGTCTCAGGAGAAATGGGAGATCCATGATATAGTTCAGCTTATACAAATAGGCAGGTCAGTTGACGAAAGCTAAACTGACTGTTCCTAGAATACACGGAGGTTGAAGAAAATAAGTCTCTGGCCAATTTAGATTTGTTGCCAGTCCATGGATGCATCTAGGCTTTGTCACAACAGCTAAGACAATTCTGTATTATGAGGTGGCAGGCAAATGTGAGAAAACAAAGAAACAAACAACACAGTATTGATGTAGCAACCTTGCACCATGCCCACCCCTCTTTCCGCACTCGAGCAACTGATAGGTCAGGAATGGGCAAATGTGGTTCTCCAGATGCTTCTGAATTGTTGAACTCATAATCCTTCATAGTCCTGGTCCATGCTGATTGAAGGGAGTAATTTGTCAGATTATTGATTCATCTAGTCTGGAACTGTCTATTCATTATCAGCAATTCTCCAGGATCTCAGTAATAGAGAGAGGTCTTTGTCATTACTTGCTACCTCATCTCTTCCTCCGTCAATTTATACTGAAGAGGTGAAGAACTGAACATGGGTCCTTAAAAGTATGAGTTGTACTACAGGACTATGCTCTCCTTCCATAAATGCATCACATCATTTTGCTGTGATCCTGTAAATATTCACAAATTTTCTCTTCCTTGATGATATGCTGATTAAAGTGTAAGATTATTTTTCATCCCTGTTGTCACCAGTAAAAGTATCAAAACAAGTTGCTTTTTCTTCCAAACAAAATAGACTAAACAAAAAAAAAAACTTGGGGGAAAACTTCTCACAATTTCACCAATAGACAACTTTTAAGAGTTTTCATTTTCATCTGAGAAAATGAAGAAAGCAAAGCTATACATCACCAGGGAATGGGTGGTTTGGGTAATTTTGGTTGGTTTAATTATCAAGATAGAAGAATAGAGCGATGCCAAGCTGCTGTTAGTGCATCAGTGTTATAATCTGCATAGCATCTACTTTCAGACTTAAAATGGAAAAAGCTGTATCCTGGGAGCTGAGGCAAAAAAAAACCTCCACATGCAGACTTCATTTACCACGCATCATAACCTCTTAGACAACCTTCCCACCCCAAAACTAAATGAGAACAATGTATCTTAATTAGCTGGGTCCAACCTGAGAGTCTAGCACAGAGTTAGTCGTCAACGGTGAAATGGCTTGTGCCAGGGAATGAATGGACAGCTTCATCCTGGCTTGTTAATGAGGTGTTTACCGGAAGTCAAACAGTGACTTCAAAGTATCCATGAAAATGTGAAGTTCAAAAAGTCATGTCTATGGAAGTAGACCCACAAATGTGAGAGGTACTCGGGCTGTTGGAGGGTGTAGACCAGGGGGTTCCTAACCTTTTCAAGCCGGGGACTGGGTCACACTCTCTCAGTCAGTTTCGAGGGCCAGATGGCTATTTTGCCCATCCTGCACGATGGGGGTGGCAATTTTGTCCCAACAGCTTCAAAGGGGGGGGTCATTCTTTTCTTGAATGTCTATAGAGGGGTGGGGGCCACATGAAATGACACTGTGGGCTAGATCTGACCTTTGGGCATTAGGTTGGGAATCCCTGGTATAGATGTGGGTCTGGAGACTTTAAAATCTGCTGCTTCTGAGTGAGGGTGGCAAGGGTGGACGGACGGATGGATGGATAGATAGATAGATGATCCATCCATCCATCCACCCGCTTTCTTTCTCGCCATGAGAGAACTCCAAGTGATTCAAAAGATTAAAACAAGTAAGATTAAAAGCACAACAAATATATATCTGCCCCATGAATACAAAATAAATAACTAGCTTGGAAAGAAGGCATCTTGTTTAGTTTCTCTTCACTCAAGCCCTTTTGGAATGCATTCAGACATGCAAATCAACCCTCAGCTACAGCCCAAAATGGTCAAATTTGTTGGAGGGTGTGGTTCTAGTAGGAAATGTATTATCAAAAAGAGGAAAGGCTCATAGAAAAATATGCAAATACTTATGTATGTCATAGCTGTCAAGTATCCCTTATTGGCCGGGAAAACCCCTTATTTTACCCTCTTTCCCGCCGCCATCCCTTATTAATTAGACTGCAATGCCCTATTCCCACCATTGGAGGGCAGCACAGGATAAGCATAGCTGTCAAGTATCCCTTATTTGCCGGGAAATTTCCCTTATTTCCAAATCCAAAACTTGACAGGTATGATGTAAGTGCATAGATTGAAGTGTAGAAATGGCCACTCAGTGTCAAAACACTACACCCTCAACTACAGAGGGAAAGCTGTGACTAGGAGATCAATAACACCTCTGTTTGCTGTTCAACTGTCCAGGTGATAATTGTTGGTGGACTATTTAAAGACTCATCTTTTGTTTGGTTCTTTATTAATGTTAAGGAAAGGAGAGGAGAGGTGGTTTCCTAGCTGCCACATCTTGATTACATCAACCGGCCCAATATATGATTGACATAGCTATGACTGACTTAGCTCTCAGGAATGGAGGATGTGTTTGGGTGATCACTTAAGCATAGGGTTTGAAAAGGGGGTGTTCTTCCTGAAAAATCCTGGTATACTTGTAATTGATCTCTCGGAGGTTTTAGCTCCAGAAACTTTGCAGGTTGGAATTGTAAAGCACAGAACAGAAAGCAAAAGGTAGTCCAGGTAAATTAGAAGGTATTAATTTAATTTTAATTTAATTTACTATTTCAACTTGTTCGCCGCCCACTCTGGCAAGCCCGACTTAGGGCGGCTTACATAATCTAAAACTCCATACAATAAAAAACAGTTAAAACCCCCACTCACATTAAAAAAACCCACCCAACCCGAGAAGCAGAGAGAGGGTACATCTCATGGTAAAAGCCAGTGAGCAGGAGCCACATTGCCCTCAGGGTTCCACATCTGCCCCGCCAGCCAGGTCTTAAGTCCTTTCCTGAAGGGCAAGAGCTCCATCTGTAACTGTAGCTCTACTGGCAGGAGGTTGCAAAGGGCCGGAGTGGACATGGAAAAGGCCCTTTTTCTTGTGCCCAAGAGGTGGTCCCCCTGGCTGATGGAACAATTAGGGAGCCCCTCCGGTCTGCTCTGGTTGGACAGACAGATGTATTTAGGGTGATGCAGTCTCTTAGGTATCCTGGCCCACTACCATATAGGGCTTTAAAGGTAATAACCAGCACCTTGAATTGCACTCGGAGTGTTGTGTATTAAGGCACATTTGCAAGTAGCGCGGGCAGCGCCCATGCAAAAGGAAAATTGTGGTTTCCCGACATTATAATTAGGAGCTAAAGTCCGCACGAAAACCTCCATCCAGGGTGTGCTCATTATGCTAATCAGTCCTGTGATTGGCTACAGTTTTATATCCTGTTCTTCATTGGTTGTTACATATATATCATGTTATGATACTTTGTATCAAGGAACTACCACCGGGGAGACACTGGGGACCATGCCGGAGGAGGGGGAGTTTGCTGTCCACTGCCACCGCCTGCAAATGAGCTCTACCTGTGGTCGTGGGCTCCCGCCTACAAAGACTGGAGCTCTTCCGTCGGCGAATACCAGTTCCCCCCGCCCGGATCATGCCGGAGGAGGGGGAGTTTGCCACCCACCACCACTGCCCACCAATGAGTTCCACCTGTGGTGAGGGGGCTCCCGCCTACAAACGCTGGAGCCCTTGTGTCGGCGAACGCCGGTTCCGCCCGCCTGGACCATGCCGGAGGAGGGGGAGTTTGCTGCCCACCACCCGCCAACGAGTTCCCGCCTACAAAAATTGGAGCCCTTGCATCGGTGAATGTCGGTTCTGCCTGCCCGAACCTGTGACCATGTGTGCAGTTGGGGCGGTGAGAGCTGCCACCGGCGGTGATCCAGCCATCACCTTCACAGCTTCTCATTTGGCCCGGTCGGCTGTGGGAGGTTGAGGCATGGGTGGTGGCGGCCCCGGTGGTAGGGAGGGGTGGGGACCGCTGTACCCAGCACCATCGTTGCTGTGCTAGATGATGGTTGTCTGGTTCTTTTGAGGGATATCCAGTAGGAAATGTATTGTTGTATTATTTTGTATTTGCTATATTGAACTTGATTTGATTGATATATTGTAATTTCCCTTTTGTTGTAATTTGCAGATATTTGCTTATATTGTTCTGTTTAATCTGTTATTTATTAGTTGTATTTGTGCTCTAATTTGTATTGTTCTGCCGCTTCGAGTCTCCTTCGGGATGAGGGAAGCGGGGTATAAATAAAAACTGATGATGATGATGATAAGCCCCACGGGTAAATAAGGGTGGGGCTGGACTGGATCTGTACCCATTCCACACAGGTAGCCAGCAACGTGCTAAGCCTGGGTCTCCTCCACACGCTACCGCTTCTAGTGTAGCTCAGCCCTTGCCTCTTCTATGGCAAACTCTGGAGGGACTGATTTCATGGGATTGTATAGCCATCTCTGTGTCCAGAATGCCTTGTAAACATAACCTTGAAAAGACTGTTGAATAAACGCTAGTTGCTGTTCTGTTCATCATTGCCTCGACTATTGCTTATAAGGGCCAGACATGACACGGAAGCAAAAGGGAGTCTCCCTAACACATCTGGATTAGTAGCAAAAAAGTATTATTGGAATGAGTGTGGCAGATACCTTTTGCCTGGAGTTCTCAACCTTTTAAAGTCGGGCCATGCTCTCTTAGACAGCTTTGGTGGCTGACTGCCTCCACCACTTGGGACTTCCTGGTATGGTTGAGGCAGGGGGGCACATTAAATGCTGCCGTGAGTCACATTCGGCCTACAGGTCACAGGTTAAGAATCCCTTCCTTATGTTCTTAGTTATATACACAAATGTTGCTAAAGAAGAAGCTCCAAGCATTATTACTTTCAATGCTGAATTTTCCTTCTCAAGATGCTAATACAAATTTCCACTATTCTTCTTCAATATAAATTCTTAGGGATGAGCGGGGAAGGAATGACTATTGGATTTCTACACATATGATCCCCTCTTTTCTGTGTGCAGGGAAAATACCTGCAAAAAGTTGTACCATTTTCACAAAACAGATCCAAAATTCCTTCTTCTGCCTCCTCTGCATTGGGAAAACTACAGAGAGGAGTCGAGACTGAAATTATTGCTGAGCCTTATGTGTGCAGTTGGCTTAATTGCACTTCATGTTCCCGATTCAAGAGCACAGAACAAACCATATAAATTAATGTAGAGCTAAATCACCATCGCAAAAGCAAATACCTTAATTGCACAGTAGCTTGCATAATTAGGGCACCACTTTGTTTCCTGTTCCAAAGAGAATATTCTCAAACCTGCTGCCTGCTTGGGACACTTAACTGGAATGGCATATGTGTAGTTTTCTAGTTCAAAAGTGGAAAATTGAAAGTGTTATTATATCCTGAAAATTCTCTCTCTCTGTTAAAAGAAGTGCACTACTTTAATTCATATCTGTTTGCCTGAATGTATTAGCTGAAATCCTCTTACAGTAATACCGCATACAAAGTCCACTTCGTACAACATCGAATTCATACAACATCGCCTAATTCCTTGAAAAAAGTTGCCTCATACAAAGTCACTGCGACTTTGTATGAGGCATTGGGTTTTCCCCAGGTTGCATTGTGCCTAGGCAGTATAAAAGGCAGGACACATGCATGCATTGCTCTTGTGGGTTTTGCACGAGGCGAAGAGTGTTTAGGAGTGATTTTGGATTGTTTTGAATGTTTCCGTCAGAATTTTTAGAAGCATTCCTGGGATTTTTGCAGCATTCTTCAGGTTCTTGGACAATCAGGGTTGTTTGACATGTTTTTGTAATGTATTTAACCTTTTAGACTATGATTTCTTAAAGTTCTGTCAGTTCCCTGCCTGTTTCCTTGACTTTGCCCTGAAGTCTGTGCTGTTACAGTACAATGTATCTCTATGGAAATGACATTGTACGAGGCATCGTGACAAGGACTTGGATGTTGTATGAGTCATCGCAACTAGGACTTTGCATGCCTCATACAAAGTCCAAATCCGTATAAAGTCCAAACTTGTGGAACCAAGTTTGGAAATTGTACGAGGTATCACTGTACCTAGTTACACTAGTGTAGCACAAACAGTGTAAAATTTGGAGGCAAATTGTCCCAAACTCATCATAGCCATTATCACCTACATAGCCTGTTAGGGTATCTCTCAGCCCACAACTAATAAAGTTATCCGGTGATTTCTTAACTTGGAGCATTTTACCTATAAAAATATCATTTGTCTAGGAGAAAAAGCATGTAATCTTTTTTTAAAAAAGTGATAGCATTGTGTCTTCAAGTTCAGTGTCTTCATCACTAGGCTACCACAGTTTGCTTAGGAGTGAAAAAACCTACAGAGAAGAGATTTTTTTTTAAAAGTGCGAAATTCCAAAGAGTCCCAATACTGTTGTGCTCAAAACAACCAACAGAAGATGGCAATGAACTTTTGCTCCATCACTGGAGAGCCTTCACTCCCCCTTTCTTTCTCTCTGCACTCTGTCCATCAGTTTCACACATCCAAATGGTTGGTTATGAAGTCACTACAATCACTGTGAAGTAGGACTCTTAGTGGCCAAAATCCTATTCAGTCTCCCCACCCCCACCCCAACTGAATGGGACAAATAACAGAAAGTCGGGAATGCTCATACAGTGGCACTTCACTGTATTCCATGGGGCATTTCATATTATGAAAAATGCATAAAGCAAAAGATGGTTTACCATAGGAATGCATTGAAAACCAATTAACCTGTTCCCCAAAAAATCGTAAAGCAGGACATTCTTTTCAAAGGATTTTCATTCACTAAGTGACAATTATGTTAACCAAAGCATTCATAGAGTGAGGTACTACTGTATTAGAAAGCAACATGGATTGCCAGAATACAAGAAAAAACATATATTGCAGAAGCAATGTGAGACATGGAGGGCAAATGTTTTCCAGCATACAGATGAAATGCATTTTATTCCTGGTGCATAAATTAAGTGTATTTGCTTATTTGCAGAAAATTGCTGAAAACATTTAGTTAAAAATGTATATACATATTAATATATGGCCAATCAATTTCTATTTATCCCAGTGCCTGGTAGGGCCTTGTGGAGCATGTATACTGTTTTACTGCAGCCAAAACTGCTTACATTGTGATTTTGATCCTGACCAGGCTCAAATTTGACTCAGCCTTCCATCTTTCCAAAGTTGGTAAAATGGGTACCTGGTGTGTATAAAATACTAATTACCTTGTAAACTGCCCAGAGAGTGCACTAAGCACTATGGGGTTGTTGTGTTCTAATGGTTTTACCTTCCACATGGATTACAATGTATCTGAGCCAATGTAACCTTGCCTATAGCAACAATGTAACCTTCAGCTGTATCATATAAACCCTGTAATAGGACGCGAGCTAATGACCACCAGCTGGCAGCAGCGAGCGTCCAAGCTCTCTTGGTCCGAACTCATCAAAGGCAACAGCGCGGGAAGCTTTCCCGCCACCACCTACACCTGGACAAGAAGGGCGTGACCCACAATGACGTCACGCAGACAGTAGCCAATGGGCTACCATGGCACCACGTTCAAATGTATTCCTACTGTATATAAAGAGCTATTGATCCGCCATTACCTCATGTTCCCTCTGTCCACGATGCAATAAACCTGAGTTAACCCAGCCCGAGGCTGTGTCCTGTGTCTTAGTTTCATACACTAAATTGGCGACGAAGGTGGGATCAATGGATTCCCAAGGAGCAGCCAGGGCACAGAGCGGGTTCAACATCACCAAACCGCAAGACTGGGAGCTGCTTGAGATGGACTTCCATGCGGCACTGGTGGAGCTTAAAGTCAAGGAAGACGATGAGGAGAGGAAGAGGGCCATCCTCACCCGCATGCTTGGAACGGAAACCAAGCGGACGCTGGTGGGCATCATCGCTCCAAAGAAGGTGAGCGAATTTAAGGCGGACGACATCATGAAGCTGCTACGGGAGCGCTTCCAACCCGCGAGGGCGATGTTTCCCGCTCGGAGCGCGTTTTGGAGGCGAGTCCAAGCGCCGGACGAGTCGGTCGAGGCATTCGTGGCCGCCATGAGGGTAGCCGCTGCCCCCTGTAAATGGGGCAGCATCCTAGAAATTGCCCTCAGGGACGGCGTGCTGTGTGGCCTGAAAGACAAGGAGGTGCAGCGCAGCTTGATGAACAAGGAGCCGCCACCCACGCTGGCAGAGGTCGTCGAGGCCGCAGAAGCCGCAGAGTCCACGAATGCTGGAGTGGACGAGATGCACCAGTGGCGTGAGTGGCGTCCCAGAGCCGGCAAGGCGGAAAGGTCGGTGCACGCAACGCAACGGGCCTCAAAGTCGTCCTCGGAGAGCAGCGACGGCGAGGAGGTCCAGAAGGTCCGAAAAGGGGGGCGCCGCTGCGATGGTTGCGGAGCGGCCCACGAGCGTGCGAGGTGCCCGTTTAGAAAGGCCGAATGCTACACCTGCGGCCGTCGGGGGCACATCGCCAAGGCATGCAGAAAACGGAAGGAGGGCCGGAGGCAGTCACCAGACCGTTCGACCAGGCCGGACCGTTCAGCGAGGCCCAAAGATGGCGTCCAGACCACGAGGAAGCAGGACGGCGTGGGCCGCGTCTCGGACAGCAGCGAGGACGACGTCCCAGTGCTCAGTGTGTCCGCGGAACAGTCCCATTATTTCGTTGAGGTACTAGTACAAGGGGCCCCCATCAGGATGGAAATTGACTCGGGGTCCTCCTATTCCATAATTCCCCAGAAAGAGTTTCTAAAAATCGACCCCCACGTGCGGCCCAAACTTAAAACTTTGAGGTCCACGCTACGAGATGTACAGGGGAACAGCATTCCGGTGTTGGGGGTCGGGAAATTTCGGGTTGAGTTTAAGAGACACTCTGCGGAGCTGCCCTTAGTTGTCCTCAAGGGGGGGAGTTGTAGCCTCCTAGGGACACAGTGGTTCCAGCCCCTAGGCCTGTTTATAGGGGGAGTACATGCAGTGGGGGTGGACCCAATACAAGCGGTGTGCGATGCGCATCCCGCCGTTTTTGAAAAAGGACTTGGGAAATTCAAGGGACCCCCTGTAGCTTTCGACCTAGACCCGGAGGTCCGCCCGATAAGACTCAAACCGCGCAGGGTGCCTTTCGCACTAAAGGACAAAATAGAGGCGGAACTGGACAAATTGGTGGGCCAGGGGATTCTTATTCCTGTTGATTCCGCGGAGTGGGAAACTCCAATTGTAACAGCTCTGAAGGCTAACGGGGAGGTGCGCATTTGCGCTGATTATAAGTGTACAATTAACAAGGCGATCCGCCCTAACGCATACCCGGTGCCGGTGGTCAGCCA
Source organism: Bradypodion pumilum (assembly GCA_035047305.1). Lineage (NCBI taxonomy): Eukaryota > Metazoa > Chordata > Lepidosauria > Squamata > Chamaeleonidae > Bradypodion > Bradypodion pumilum. Next base: position 34,044,166 of record JAWDJD010000010.1, read on the forward strand.
CCTTTTGGCCAGGCTAAATGGGGGAAAGTGTTTCGCTAAGCTCGACCTGGCACAAGCCTATCAGCAGCTTCCCGTAACACCCGCCACGGCCGCGGCACAAACGATAGTCACACATAAAGGAGCGTTCCAGGTGTCGCGTTTACAGTTCGGCGTGAACTCGGCACCCGGCCTTTTTCAGTCGCTTGTGGAACGCCTCCTGAAAGGGCTGGAGGGGGTGTTGCCTTATTTTGATGACGTATTAATAACAGGGGGAAGTGAGGCCGAACTGGCAAAGAGATTGGACAAAGTACTAACGGTGTTCGAGAAAGCGGGGCTGAGACTGAGGAAGGACAAATGTGTCTTTTTCGAAACCGAGGTCGAGTTCTTAGGGTTCAGGATTACACCCGAGGGTATCAAGCCATCCAAATCCAAAGTAGTAGCCATCAAAAAGGCCCCTCGCCCCACATCCAAAACCGAGCTACAGTCATTCCTGGGGCTCCTCAATTTTTACCATACATTCCTTCCGCGGAAGGCGTCCGTGGCCGAACCGCTTCATCGGTTGCTTAAAAAAGAGGAGACTTGGATGTGGGGTGACGAGCACGAGAGGGCGTTCAAAGAATTAAAGCAGCTCTTGACCTCTGACGCAATTCTAACACATTTCGACCCCAAACGGCCGGTGGTCCTAGTCTGTGATGCATCACCGGTGGGGGTGGGGGCGGTACTTTGCCACGTGCTGGATGACGGAAGGGAGGCCCCGGTTGCATTTTATTCAAGGTCCCTGTCCCAGGCAGAGCGAAATTACGCACAAACTGACAGGGAGGCATTGGCAATTGTAGCGGGGACCAAAAAGTTTCACGATTTTTTGTATGGTCGCCCGTTCAAAATCGTGACGGATCACAAGCCCCTGTTAGGGATTTTCACGGCAAGCAAGCCCACCCCGCAGATCCTATCACCGAGAATGCTGCGATGGGCCATTTTTCTCAACGCTTACCAACACGAGTTGGTGTACCGGCCCGGAAAAGAGATCAGCCATGCTGATGCACTTTCGAGATCCCCTTTGCCCTTGTCGGACGACCAGAAGGCTAGAGTAGGAAGAGACCGCCAGGTGTTACTAATTGAGGTTTTAGATGCACCCCCAATAGTACCAGCCGATATTGCGAGGGCGACAGGCAAGGACAGGACACTCGAGAAAGTCAGCTCATGGGTACAAAAGGGGTGGCCGGCATCGTCCCCAAGCACGGAATTCGACCCATTCTTTCGGAAAAAGCTAGAGTTGTCCCTAGAAAGGGGGTGCCTATTGTGGGGCCAACGGGTGGTGGTTCCTGCAGCCATGCGGCCGAGGGTGCTCAAACTGCTGCACGTCAGCCACCCGGGCATCGTTCGTTCGAAAGCGCTGGCCCGCAGTTACTTTTGGTGGCCACAGCTGGACGCGGACATTGAGCATATGGTCGGCACTTGTGAGGCATGCCAGGGATCCCGACCAGAGGCGGCCCGCCTCCCGCATAGGGAATGGGACACAGCAAGGGGGCCGTGGTCCAGAGTACATGTAGATTTCGCTGGCCCATTCCGAGGAACCATGTTTCTCCTGGTGGTGGATGCGTTCTCCAAGTGGCTGGAGGTTATCCCAGTAAAGAGCACGTCCTCCGCCACAACAATTAGCCAGCTACGGAGAGTCTTTTCCACGTTCGGTTTACCCGACACTTTAGTCAGCGATAACGCGAGTTGCTTCACCTCCTCGGAGTTCGAGGCATTCATGGGAGCAAACGCCATTCGGCATGTCACATCCGCGCCGTTTCACCCGGCCACGAATGGCCAAGTGGAACGGTTGGTGCGTACAACAAAGGATGCGCTGCGGCGCATGGGCCCGGGGGACCTAAATCACCAAGTATGTCAGTTCTTGTTAGCGTATAGGGTGACCCCCTTAGCGTCGAGTTACTCGCCGGCAGAACTCTTGATGCGGCGAAAACTGACCACGCTTCTGACCAGGCTGGACCCGACGAGAGTCGAGGATAAAGGGAAAAACATAGGATTGGCAGTCTCGAAAGGGTTCGCCGCCGGCGACCTTGTTTACTGCAGGAACTATGCAAGCGCAGGGCCAGCCTGGGTGCCAGGAACAATAATAGAACAAACAGGGCCAGTGTCATATCGGGTGGAAACGAGCACCGGCCTCCTCTGGAGGAGACACGCTGACCAACTGAGACGCCGAGTGAGTGAAGGGCCGGTCAGTGGGGCTCAGCAACAGGATTCAGCGATAGGGTTCTCCCCCACCCGTTTAGCCCAAGGGGGAGACATTGAAGGACAGCAGTCCGAAACCGGGGGGGAAAGCGGTGGTCCCGACTCATATCCTTTTGATACCCCAGTTCTATCAGGGCCCGGGGGGAGGGAAAAGGAATGTGCGGCCGCCGCCGCGTCCCCCGAATGTAATTTTGATTTTGATTTTGGTTTTGCGAGCCGGGGGGGTTTTCAGGAGTGTTCCCCCACCCTTCCAAGCGAGAAGAGGGGTTTTTCGTTAGCCCCCAGTGCCCCCGGTTCTTCCCCGAGAAAGAGCACACCTCCCAACAACGCCGCGGAGCCGCGGCTAGTCACTAACAAGTCTCCCTCTCCAATTACAGGGCAGGAAACCAGGGGACAAAGAGAAGGTAGCAAACCCGGGGAAAGGCAGCCCGCATCGAGACCCCAGCGTGTTCGAAATAAGCCATCTTGGCTGAGGGACTTTGTCTCCTAAGGGGGGGGAGTGTGTTGAAGGTGGGCTCGAGACATTGTCTCGTCCTAGGGGGGAGGGATGTTGTGTTCTAATGGTTTTACCTTCCACATGGATTACAATGTATCTGAGCCAATGTAACCTTGCCTATAGCAACAATGTAACCTTCAGCTGTATCATATAAACCCTGTAATAGGACGCGAGCTAATGACCACCAGCTGGCAGCAGCGAGCGTCCAAGCTCTCTTGGTCCGAACTCATCAAAGGCAACAGCGCGGGAAGCTTTCCCGCCACCACCTACACCTGGACAAGAAGGGCGTGACCCACAATGACGTCACGCAGACAGTAGCCAATGGGCTACCATGGCACCACGTTCAAATGTATTCCTACTGTATATAAAGAGCTATTGATCCGCCATTACCTCATGTTCCCTCTGTCCACGATGCAATAAACCTGAGTTAACCCAGCCCGAGGCTGTGTCCTGTGTCTTAGTTTCATACACTAAAGGGGTGGAATATAAATGTAGTTGCTATTGCTATTATAAAGGCTGGTATCAGTTTGTTCCAAGGTGAAGGCACCCAACAACATAACAACTAGTTAATCATCACTAGTTACTTTCAAAGTCTGCAAATACATGAGACAGAAGCAAATGCTAAACAATATAACCATTGCTTCTTCTGAGCAGAAGCAGACGCTTGCATCTCGGCACAAGTCCACATATGCAGTTTATGTGTATTTAGAGTCACCATTTGAATAAACTGTGTTAAACTGTTTAAAAGGTTTCGTGCCTGTGAGTGTAGGTGTGCCTAATGTCAATTAATGGCTTTTCTTTGTGAAAGGAAAAGAAGGAGCAAAAGAGTCACAATGGGAGAAAGAGTGATAAGAATATTTTTACCAGGCAATTGTAAAACTGAAGGATAATAAAAATTGAGCAGACATACTTTAAAGACTCTCCCATTAGCCAGCTTGAGATACTGCACCTATTGTTGCTACAGGTAGGAGATTATTTCTCAGCCTGCCACAGGTTGATAACAATTTTATCCACCGGCCGGAAGGCTTGTTGATAAATTGGCAGAAATAGCACTTGAAGGACCAGGGCACAAAACATTTCCCAACAGGAGAACCTATTTAGTAATCTGGATTCTGTCAAACTATGGCACATAATTTGTAAGGCCTCTCAGAGCTACTTTGTACAAGACAAAAGTTCCAGCACCAGAGATCCGTTTGCTGGCTAGAAATCGTAACCAGACTTCCCATTTCAAAAAGGTAAGGGAGAAAGCAAGAAAACATGCTTTGACTTGGTCCTGTCTGTGCCATATGTGCCACAGAAGCCCTATTCTGGTATTAAAAAGTGGCCATACTCACCGCATAAGGATGGGAAACACTCTTCCTGCTGCTCTCCAATATAATATCTTTCTTCCTGTATATGTAAAGGTAACGTTCCTAGAACTGAGGTGGCTTAGTGGTTAAGATGCTGAACTTGATGACCTCAGGCCTCAAACTGCTGACCTGCAGTGATCAAGATCAGTGTCTTAACCACTAAGCCACCTATTTAACTACTTGCATTTTCTTGCTTTCAATCTGCTAGTGAGTGTACTCACTCGAGAAGGCCTTGATGCTAGGAAAGATCGAAGGCAAAAGGAGAAGGGGGCGGCAGAGGATGAGGTGGCTAGATGGCATTGTTGATGCAATGGGAGTAGAGCTGAGCGGGCTGCAGAGGATGGTGGAGGATAGGAGTTCCTGGTGTGCAGTGGTCCATGAGGTCGCAAAGGGTCGGACTCGACTATGCGACTGAACAACAACAAGTACTAACATTTTAATGCTTGAAAAGAACTATCATCAGCTTTAATGCATGAGGCCAAAGATTCGGTAGTATGGTGCCTATTTGATTTAATGGGGGAAATAGGCGAAACGGTGTATCCAATAGAGAGTATTGAACCGTTTTTCATAGAAGAATAATGTAAAAGAGTCCTGCTTTTTTGAAGTATAAGTTTTTTATAAATTCTTTTACTAGTTCTTGTGTGTAACAAAGGTCAACAAAAATAATTCCACTGTGGGTTAAATGAAATTCTTCTATGACAAAGCTATACTTATATCTTCAATTCATATGGTTAAACAAAAATTATTCCACTGTGGGTTAACTAATTTTTACCAAATCAGATTATTCACTTAAGACAGCTGTTGCAAATGCAAGCGCGGCGCCAAAATGGCCGCCGCGCACTTTGCGGGCCCCCCCCCACAGGACAGAGAATCCGGGTAGTTAGGGGCGTGGCCAGCTCCCTTATAAAAGGGGTGGCCACGAGGCAGCCGCGCTGCCATTTTGCCTCAGCGACGGAGCGGAGAAGTTTTTTCCCTGCGCCTCCGTCGCTCGTTGGTATTGCCGGGAAGCCTTTTGGGTCGATTTTGCCTAGCTAGCTTCCCTTTTTTGCTCGAGATGCCTTCCAAAAAGAAGGCTGCTGCGAATTCAGCTCGGGCTGTTAGGAGACGCAACCCAGGTCGGAGGACCGTGGTGCCGCCTCCTCAACAGCCTCCTTTGCCATCCCCGGCCGGGGCTAGTGGCTTGGGGTCTATGGCTCCTTGGCCCGTTCAGGGTGCGGGCACGGAGGGCGCTCCGGCCCGCGGCCCGCGAGCGGTGGACACCGCTCCTCCTTCCGCCCAACCTGTTGGGCCGACTACTGCTGGACCCCAGCCTCTCCCGGGGCCCTCTAGCCTCGGGGGGTGGCCTGGTGCCCCGCCTTGGCAGGTCTCCTCACCAGCTCTACCGGGCTTCGGCCCTGGCCAATGGCCATATCTGGGCCATGGGGTGCAGGGACCTGTACCCATGCAAGGGTCAAGTGGGCCGGCCGGCTCTTTGCCCATGATTACTGTAGACACCTTGCTGGCCCGTATTTCGGCCTTGGAGGAGTCTTTGGCTCGTGCCAGTCAGGCAGGTGCCCCTTTCGGGGTACCTTTTGAGGCGCTATCGGCAGCAGGACAACAGCCGGCGGGGAGGGTTGAGCTGCTGCAGGCGGGTGGCGCGCCTCCGGCCACTGCCTCGCAGCTCCCCAGCCAGCAACCTGGCGCGGGTCAAGCCCCGGTGATGAGCTCTACATCGGTCGTGAGCTCCGACGCCCCCAGTGGGCCGGAACCCCCGTTGGGGGCGGCCCGCGGGGGTGCAGCGTGTGAGTATATGGTGCAAACGAGTACATCCACACACATTCCCAATATGGGGGGGACCTTTCAGTGGCCTTGGCCTCGCGCGGGTGGTACAGGGGCTACGCTGCTGGCGACCCACCCGGCGACAACTACTGCCACCATGCCCGCTGGGGTGGGCATTGGTTCTTACACTGCTGGGAACGTACTTGGGGTGGCAGGGTTAACTCATGCCCCTTTGGGTAGGCCAGCTATCCCCTTTTCGGCCTTGCCGACGGCAGGGTATTCCCTGCCCTTGGGTGATCACTTGGCGCAGGCTACCAGGGAAAAGATATGGCGAGGGGAGTACGTGGATATCTTCTCACTCCTGAACAGAGAGCCCACTAAGGAAGAGAGGGAGGGTCAGGATGAGAAGGACAAGGAGCAGGCACGCCGCCGTAAGCCGCCGCGTACCTGGGCTAACTGGCTCCCTGCTTATTTGATATACATGGCGGTGTATTTGAGGGCGCGGCCGGACCTAGCTATTCCCATGGTCCAATATTTGGACAACATATACAGGGCAATGGTAGATTTCCCGGGCCCCTCATGGCTAGCGTATGATGAGGAATTCCGTATGAGGATTCCCCTGCACCCCGAGATGAGATGGGATGAGCCGTGTCAGAGACTGTGGCTCTTGTATATGACACCCACACGTCCTGCCCCGGGGGATAGGTATCATTGTGGACATGCGGTCCAGCGAGCAGCTCCAGCGCAGGTTACCCGCCAAATGGCGGGGCAGGGGGTTCCAGCCCGCCTGCTGTGCTGGACTTTCTCGGCCACTGGTTCCTGCAGTCGGAAGAACTGCAGATATAAGCACGAGTGTCCCACATGTTCTGGTCCCCATGCAGCCTCTGCTTGTCCCAAGCCTGGGGGGGTGCGAGGCAGAGGGAGGGGTGGACAGTGGGCTGGCAAGCCTGCCACGGACGGAGCTAGTTCTCCGAAAGGCCCCCTCCCCAATTAAGGTGGACATGCTGGAGCGCTGGCTCGCATCGTACCCAAGGGGGGAGGACAGGGAGTACCTTATCCAAGGTTTTAAGCAGGGATTTCGTATCCCTTTTATGGGTGATAGATCTCCTCAGGATGCTCCCAACCTTTTATCCCTTAGAGGAAGGGAGGAGGTAGCCGAGGCCAGCATTAGAAAGGAGTTAGACGCGGGCAGGGTCGCCGGACCTTTTCCCGTACCCCCCTTTCCCAACTTGAAGGTTTCACCATTGGGTTTGGTTCCTAAAAAGTCCCTAGGCGAGTTTCGCCTTATTCATCATTTGTCCTACCCAGCCGGCCGATCGGTCAATGATGCGATACCTGATGACCTTTGTTCGGTCAGGTACACATCGTTCGACCACGCGCTGCGCATGGTGCGCGCGTGTGGCCCGGGTGCCTTGCTGGCCAAGTGCGACATTAAGTCAGCTTTTCGCCTCTTGCCGGTGCACCCGGGCGACTTTGAATTGCTGGGTTTTAAATTTAAAGGGGAGTATTATTTTGATAAGGCCATGCCTTTTGGCTGCTCCATATCATGCTCGGCTTTCGAGCGTTTTCGTACCTTCCTAGAGTGGGCTTTTGTCCGCAGGTCAGGGTCCCGGTCTGTAGCCCATTACCTGGATGACTTTTTATTCGGGGGTGAACGGGGCTGGGACACGTGTGCACGTCTCCTCAATACATTTCAGACGCTAATGCAGGAACTGGGTGTCCCTTTAGCGCCCGAAAAGACCGAGGGCCCGTCGACCAAACTAGTATTCCTGGGGGTTGAGAGTGATACATTAGCACAGGCTTCTAGGTTACCGGGTGATAAGGTGTCTAGGATAGTGACCCTTATCTCGGAATTGCTGGCCAAGCGTAAGGCATCCCTGAGGGAACTGCAGGTGCTACACGGGCACCTCAATTTTGCCTGCAGGGTGGTCGCACCGGGCAGGGCTTTTGCCCGGCGCTTATGCGACGCCATGGCAGGGTTATCCAGGCCCCACCACAGAGTCAGGCTTACCCGGGGTATCAGGGCAGACATGTTTGTCTGGTTGCAATTCCTGAGGGAGTTTAATGGGGTCTCATTTTGGAGGTCTGACCTCCTGGCATCCCCCAATTTCCAGATCCAGTCTGATGCCTCAGGATCCCTGGGTTATGGGATGTACTTCAATGGGAAGTGGGCCTATGGTGGGTGGCCACCGGCATGGGCAGGCACAGGTCGCCTGCGGGATCTCACATACCTGGAATTTTTTCCCATTCTGGGGGCTTTGATGCTATGGGGCGAACAGTGGGCTAATTCGGTGGTGCATTTCTGGTGCGACAATGCTGCCGTGGTGCACATTGTCAATGCACAGACTTCTAAATCGCCCAGGGTCATGGAACTAGTGCGCCATTTTGTGCTGCGCTGCCTGCGCCTCAACGTCATGTTCAGGGCCAGGCATGTCCCAGGGGTTAATAACGATATTGCTGACGCTTTGTCCCGCCTGCAGATCTCCCGGTTCCGCGCCTTGGCCCCGGATGCGGAGGAATTTCCCTCGCCACTCCCGGACGAGATGTGGACTATTGGCAAGGAGAGGTGAACCGGGCGATTGGCCTGTCACTAGCGCCACGCACGCGTAAGGCGTATCAACAAGCTTTCAATTTGTATAAGGCTTTTGCTACTCGATTTCAATGGCCAGAGACCTGGCCCATCCCGGTGGACCATGTTCTGCGGTTCATGGTTCACCTGCATGCACAGGGCCTTGCACCTCGCACCATAGCATCCAAGCTCTCGGCGTTGGCTTTTATGGCCAAAGTAGGGGGTCATGTGGATACCACCTCTGACTTCCGTGTGAGACACGTTTTGGAGGGGTGGGTGCGCGAGCGCGGGCGTTGCCCGGACGACCGGCACCCTATTTCCCCAGGGGTTCTTACCCAGTTGGCCCGGGGCTGGCCAGGCCTCTGTTTTGATCATTATGAGGCAGCCCTTTTTCATGCAGCCACAACGGTGGCATTTTTTGGAGCGCTCCGCATCAGCGAACTCGTGATGCTGTCTAAGGCGGATGCAAGTGGTAGGGCACTGGAACTCGGAGATGTATATGTTGCCAAAGACTGGGCCCAGTTGAGGATTCGCTCCTCCAAAACAGATCAGCATGGCGTAGGCAGTGGAGTAAGACTGCTACGGTGTTCTTTGGCAGACATCTGTCCGGTTGGTGCCCTACAGGAATACCTGGCACTGCGTGGCTGGCACCATGGCCCGTTTTTCTGTCACCAAGATGGGTCTCCCCTTACTAAATTTCAGTTTTGGAAGGTGACAGCTAGAGCCCTCACCAGGGTGGGACTACCAGGTGCCCGTTATGGCACGCATTCGTTCCGTATTGGCGCAGCCTCTACTGCAGCTGCTTTTGGGTACTCTGGGGCTGACATACGCAGCATGGGGAGGTGGGGCTCACAATGTTTTCAGTTTTATGTGCGCCCACTCCCGCCATGAGTACCAATCCCTTCGCCTTACCTTCCTTTTTTCTCAATTTTCTTACAGACCCTGGGTGTCGTATTACACCGGTGACAGTATGGCTGGTGGGCCACAGCTATGTGCTCAGGGCAGCGCGTTACGCTGCGGCGACAGAGTGGGGACCCCGACTGGGACTGGGTGACCACGCCAGTCTCTCATGGCACGGTAAGCCGGGGATGTTATGGCGGGAGCTGCGGCCTTTCCTTTTTTCTGGCCTGGGGGCTGACCCGCCTGACATTCTAATCATCCACTTGGGGGGCAATGATTTGGGCCACGTCACCGGCTTATCGCTCAAGCATGCGATTTGCGAGGACCTCGCCTACTTGCATTATGTCTGGCCTGCCACAGCCCTGGTTTGGTCGGACATTGTTCCGCGCCACTCTTACAGAGGGGGCGTTAACCTCCTGGCCCTTGACCGAGCTAGGCGCGCGGTCAATAAGGCAGTGGCGCGGTTTCTCACCACCAGGGCTTGGGGACGGGTTAGTCATCACCCCGATATTAGTCTACAAAATTGTGACTTGTATGCAGGGGATGGGGTCCATCTGTCGCGAGGAGGTATGGACCTCCTGTTGGGTGACTGGCGAGCAGGCCTGTTGACCGAGCTGACGGTCTGGGGGGGGGCGTCAGGTCTTCTGTGAAGCCCCTCCGTGTGGCGGGTAGCACTGGTAAGGTAAACAGTATGACCCACAAGTATCCGGCAGGTTCGCAATTGACTGGACAACACTAGACAGGAATAAAGTAGTTAAACGTTGTCCGGTCAACGACGAATCAGGCGATGGGGTGATGATGATTGCTAACCAGCATGCATCACCCCTGTGATTTCACGGATACGCGTCAGAGGGTGGGGTCATGAGTTAGTTATTGACTACGGTCAACAATTTGTTTGTTGTTAACAAACAAATTGATACAATTTGATACATTGTAACCAATTGCCGTTGGCAATTTTGGGGTGGTACCTTACCAGTGTTACTTCGGCCTGCTTGCCTTAGGAATTATGATTGGTCGTTTTACCAATACAAATTTATAATTCGGACTAGGGCATTGAATCAATAAATGTGGCCCTTTGCTGTTATCCACTTTCAATGTTGTCTGTGTCCGTTATTGGGGGGGTGCGCCTGCAATGTCCGTACGCACCTTAAACGAGATGAATGGAGGCCAGGACGTGATAAGAACACACTTCCCTATAACTAAATAGATTTCCTGAAGAAGGAACAGAAAGTTCGGAAAAGTCGAATTAATGAGTATTGACTTTAAAACGTTTGCAACAGCTGTCTAGCCTTGTCACAGAAGAATTTCATTTAACCCACAGTGGAATTATTTTTGTTGACCTTTGTTACACACAAGAACTAGTAAAAGAATTTATTAAAAACTTATATTTCAAAAAAAAACGGGCCTATTTGATGTAAGAAATTAAATTTCTTAGAACTGGGTGATCATAAAGAGCTCTAAATTTGATCGGCCCTCTTCATGCGGATACCAAAGGGACCGCATTGCCCCAAGGTTGTTGACCCATCCTACGAGGGAAGACCGTAGGAGCTCTCTGGTGGTCCCATCAGCTAGGGAGGCACACCTCACTGGGACCAGGAGGAGAGCCTTCTTGGTATCCACCCCAGCTCTATGGAACCTCCTGCCACCAGAACTGCACCTCCAGGCGGAGTCCCCCCCCTTCAGGAAGGCATTAAAAACATGGCTTTGTCAGCCGGTGTGGGGTGCATTTAGCACCGTAACCCAGCCCTGCTGGTTTATTTAGCCCTGCCCGGGGTTTCTTTTCCTGCCAGGTGCCCCTCTTTTTAATGGGATTAGGGTTGTTTTAGGAATGTTTTTAAACGTTTTTGATAGTTTTAATAGGCGATTTTAACTGTATGGGGGTCGGGTATGTTTTAACCGATACTGTGAGCCACCTTGGGTTGCCTAGGCGAGAAAGGCAGACACACAAATCTAATAAATAAATAAACAAACTTTCAGGCCTGTCATATTTGTAGCCCGTTCTACAAAGGACTTCCAAGCATGTGGTGTATTGAGGATGGCATGTCCAGATGGCACTACCATGACGGACAAGGGGAAACCAGGAATTCATTTTGTCAATTTGTCTTGTATAAAAAGAAAGTTGCTGGAAACCAATGAAAAATAATCTCAGTATCAGATGCCATGGAGGTAAATACTGTAATATTTCATTGTTGGCTGCAACTCTTATCTGAGAATGCATTTTTTCTTGAAGCAGGAAAAAAGGCCATTGTTGTGAGTTTGTTTAAGGTGGATTCCAGCTTGCCAGGAAGTGACCCACACACTGATCTCAGAGCCATCTCCTGTGGCATACATGAAATGAGACATGCAGGATTTGACACTGGAACTGCAGTGGACTGCCACAGCCTTGAGGATATGGATAAGGCGCGCCTTCACAGCCAGTCCATCTGGCATGGCCTCTTCTACCTCCATGACCATTGGAAGTCAGAAAGTGGTTCCTCCTCTGCTCATTTTGCTGTTGGACCCAATATGATGGTTTTCAGTGGCATTTCCTCCATTGAGAAGACCATCGCCCAACCTAAATGGGCTCGTCTGCCCATAGCTGTTGGCCCTTTTAGGGAGTTAGGTTATTTAATGCCACCCAACACTCACCGTTGAGTTGCTGGCTGTACGATCTATGACTTTACTGTAGTGGGATGTCTGGCCAGACAGATTGTAAAATTTAAAAAGATGTAATTTCAACAATACTTGGAGAATGGTGTAATGAAATGAGGCAAACGAGTACAACAAATTACAGGAGAATCAAAGCCAATGCCTGTTATATTTTGTTGCTCTAAAGGTACTCCAGAATTTGAAGAGTTAAAAAGTTGCCTCTAGTTAAGAGACTTATTTCTGGCATTTTCTATAAAGCATTTCCAAGGACTCGTTAAGAGGGACAGCATTTTATAATGAAGCTGCCTTTCATAATAATAATCACAACATGTAGAAAATGAGCATCTCCTGGTGATATTTACGTATCCCAGCAACAAAGGCATTCTGTTCTATAATTCAGCAAGACTGTGTGCAAAAGCTGAGAAAGGAAACGGAGTGTATACAAGTCTTCTGTGGAAACTAGGTCAAGTTATTCAGGATAACAATCTTGAATTCAGCAGAATCTCTTGCAATTTTGGACTTACATATAGCAGTGCTATATTACACTGCATCACAAAAAAACCCAAATATTGTCTGCTATTTGGTCTAATCCATGTGCCCTATCAAGTGTGTCCAAATCTGATGTTTGATTCTGCCTAGGACATCAGGATCTGAAGTTAGCAAATCTCACCCTCTTGGTTAGGTTCTTCCGTTGATCTTGTGGGGTATATTTGCCAAATTGTCCAGTTTATTAACACAGCTGTGCTTACTTATCTTTAGCTCAAAACCGACTCACTATGGCCTAGCTGTACTATCCATTAAGATGCACTAGAGACAAGCCCTTGGTCCATCTCACCTTATATACCTATTTCTGACATCAGCTCACTGACTTGCCCAGACATGCCCAGTTGCTGCTGGAACATGCATGCCACCAGGGGACATGATTCAGCTAAAGTGGCAGCAGGCATAGTGGTAGCTGCAACTGTTATAATATTCTTATGTAAAAATACATTACCCCTTTGAGATGGTACAGGTCCTGAACTGTCGTTTACCATGAGAGAATGATCCACGAACGGTTTCCAAATATTCCAAAACCTATTCTCTTTTAATTTATCTCGTTTTACTTTGATCTCCCATGTCAATTTGTCGTTCAATGCTAAACTCCACATTTCTTTATACCACTCTCCAATCTGTATATCAATATCATTTTTTCCAATTTCTAGCTATACATTGTCTACCCGTAGTTAATACAATTTCCAGTAATTCTTTTTCCTCCTTATTCAAACCCAAACCTTCCACATTTGTTAGAAGAATGGTACCTGACACCAACTTAACACTTTTACCTACATTTTCACCAAACTCCCCTTCTATTCTTCCCCAAAAATCCCTTATTTTTTTACAATTCCACCACATGTGTTCATATGTTCCATCCGTTTCTTTGCATCTCCAACATAATTTGTCTCTTTTATTATCCATCTGATAAAGTCTTAGTGGTGTCAAGTACCATTGCCACAGCATTTTAAAATTGTGTTCTTTAATTCTTACAGACATTGTTCTCATAATCCTCCTTTTCCATTTATTTCTCCATTCAACCTCCCCAATTTTTATATTCAAGTTTTGTTCCCACTTCCGTTTCAAATCTTCATGTGGATCTCTACCCTTATTCAATATAGTATACAGTTTGCTTACAAGACCCTTAATACTCCTTTCCCCTTTTCTTATCTTTATTACCAATTCTTCGAATTCCGTCTTTGTTCTATCTATCCCTGCTTCTCTTCTATATTTTTTATTCCAGCTATCCACCTTTAACTTGTGAAACCAATCCAAATTTAACTCCTCAAATATTTCAGTTCAGGACCTGTACCATCTCAAAGAGGTTTTTGGAGTTGAAATAGAAACTAAACTCTCCGGGCATTGTATATATTCACAGGGTGATGTGTAACTATCAAAAGATAATAATAGTGGTAGTACAGTGGTAGCTTTTATTGTTACATTTGTGTAATAATTTATAATGTGGTATTTAGCATTGGTGGTTATATGATAAATAGTCGGTTTAAGTACTATTATGTGCTAGCTTCTATGAATTTGAGTCAACATTGTACTGATGTTGTTTTTGATTTATTATTATATTGTGTTGTTATTGTTATTGTTTTTTTCTTTTTGTATGTCTGTCAAAAATTCAATAAAAATATTAAAAAAAATACATTACCCAATGGCTGACCATTTGGACAGCTATAGCATGTCTTAAAATCTGTACATGATAGGCAAATTCTGAGTTCAGATTTGGAATCAGCACATTCAAAATCCACGTCTTATTCCCAGTAGCAAAATCATTGTTGTGCAGTGTTATCAATACATTTTGTTCAGAAAAGAGAGAGAATAGCTAGTCCCCACTCACAAAACTGGCTCACTTTAGGTTAAAGAAAATAGCACATTTAGGATGGTATCCTATAGAGGATTTTGCACAAGTTCTTGCCAAGGGAACATTTCTGACACTCAAAAATAATATTTGGTAGTTTGAGCCTATGGATGTTTGTCATAGCTGAAAAATTTCCCTTGTGTGGTTAATTTCAATATGAGATCATATAACACTGTCAATAACTTCAAATCTACATGGATATCAAAGTGGAAGTCACTCCATTGCTTAAATCCAAAAACCAGTTTGCATAATTCTAGTAGCTTTATTCATCTAATTCATACAAAGTTAATACAACTACATATAGCTGAAAAACAGAAGTGCATTCAATTTCTATTCAACTCAAAAATGGAGGAACATAAAAGTATAGTAAAAATACATTTTCAAAATAAAAAAAGGAGCAAGGAAAGTGTTTTGATTATATTCTAAAAATTAAGGTCCTTATAACATTAAAAAGAACGAAAAAAACAGAGAGTACGTATCTTAAAATATCAAAGTTCTTAAAACTAAAAATATATGGAAGTTAAAATATATATTACTTAGCTTTTTAGCATGCCCAGATACTCAAGAACATTATATAACAATATTATCAAATAGTGGAGCCAGCCATTTGCCATTTTGAATCTATAAGCGGAAACCCACAACCCCCTTGCATTGTGTGTGTTGCCAGCGTGACGTAATGAATTGCAGGCGCACCCCCCCAATAAAGGACTCAGACACTGGTAAAAGTGGATAACGGCATTGGGCCACATTTATTGATTCATGCCCTAGTCCGAATTATAAATTTCTATTGGTAATTGACCAATCATAATTCTTTAAGGCAAGCAGGCCGAAGTAACACTGGTAAGGTACCACCCAAAATTGCCAACGACAATTGTTACAATGTATCTATTTGTATCAATTTGTTTGTTGACAACAAACAAATTGTTGACCGTAGTCAATATCTAACTAATGACCCCACCCTCTGACGCGTATCCGTGAAATCACAGGGTGATGCATGCTGTCTAGCTGTAGCCATCACCCCGTCGCCTGGTTCGGCGTTGACCGGACAACGTTTAACCAACTTATGCCTGTCTAGTGTTGTCCAGTCAATTGCGAACCTGCCGGATACCTGTGGGTCATAAATGTTTACCTTACCAGTGATACCCGCCACACGGGGAGGCTTCCCAAAAGGCTCACAGCCCCCCCCCCAAGACCGTCAGCTCGGTCGACAGGCCTGCTCGCCATTCCACTAACCAGAGGCCCCATCCCCTGAGTAAAGCTCGTAATTTTGTAGACTGACGCCGGGGAGGCTAATGACGCATCCCCCCTTGTCGAAAAGGAACCGGGCAATAGCCCCGTTCACGGAGCGTCGGCTCAGTCAAGAGCCTCGAGACCGAACGCCCCCCTGTAAGCGTACCGCGGTATCGTGTCCGACCAATTGAGGGATGTGGCAGGCCACACATGATGTGAGTAGGGCAGGTCACTGCAAACCGCAAGCTTCTGCGATAGGCCAGTGACCTGCCCCAAGCCATCGCCCCCAAGGTACATAACCAGGACATTGGGCGAGTCAGCATCCCTGATGTAGAAAAGGAATGGCAACAGTTCCCGCCATAACATGCCGCGATTACCATACTACCTGAGACGTGCGGCTGCACCCAGTCCCAGTCGGGGTCCCCACTCTGTCGCCGCAGCGTAACACGCTGCCTTGTGCAGCGTAACGCGCTGCCCTGTGCACGTGGCTACGGCCCACCAGCCATACTGTCACCGGTGTAAAACGACACCCAGGGTCTGTCAAGGAAAAAAGGGGGGGTGAGAAACAGTGCAGTGACTAAACTGGTACTCACGGTTGAAGAGGGCGAACACAAAACTGAAAACATTGTGATCCCCACCCTCCCGTGCGGCGTATTTCAGCCCCGGAGTACCCAAAAACAACTGCAGTAGAAGCCGCCCCTATCCTGAACGAATGGGTGCCGCAACGAGCAGAGGGGCCAACACTGTCTAGTGCCTTCCCGGCACCCTCCAAATTGAAATTTAGTAAGAGAAGACCCACCTTGGTGACAGAAAAACGGGCCATGGTGCGTGCCACACAGTGCAAGGAAATCCTGTAGGGCACCAACCGGACAGATGTCTGCCGAGGAACATCGTAGCAGTCTACTCCACTGCCTACGCCATGCTGATACGTTTTAGAGGAGCGTATCCCCCAACTGAGCCCAATATTGTCCACACAGACATCTCCGAGTTGCAGTGCCCTACGACTTGCATCCGCCTTATACAGCATCTCAAGCTCGCCGATGCGGAGCACTCCAAAAAAGGCCACCGTTGTAGCCGCATGAAATGGGCTGCCTCATCTTATCAAAACAGAGGCCAGGCCAGCCCCGGGCCAATTGGGTAAAAAACCCCTGGGGAAATCGGGTGGCGGTCGTCCGGGCAATGCCCACGCGCGCGCACCCACCCCTCCAAAACATGTCTCACAGGGAAGTCAGCGGTGCTGTCCACGTGACCTCCCACTTTGGCCATAAAAACCAATGCTGACAGCCTAGATGCTATGGTGCGAGGTGCAAGGCCCTGGGCATGCAGGTAAACCATGAACCGCAGAACATGGGTTACCGGGATCGGCCAGGTTCCTGGCATTTGAAATTGGGTACAGAATGCTCTGAAAGAATTAAATGTGTGGTGATACGCCTTACGCGTGCGTGGCGCTAGTGACAGGCCAATCGCCCGGTTCACCTCTCCTTGCCAATGTTCCATATCTCGTCCGGGAGTGGCGAGGGAAATTCCTCCGCATCCGGGGCCAAGGCACGGAACCGGGAGATCTGCAGGCGGGACAAAGCATCAGCAATATCATTAGTAACCCCTGGGACATGCCTGGCCCTGAAAAGAACATTGAGGCGCAGGCTGTGCAACGCAAACTGGCGCACTAGGTCCCTAACCCAGGGCGATTTAGAGGTCTGTGCATTGACAATGTGGACAACAGCCGCATTGTAACACCAAAATGGACAACCGAGTTGGCCCACTCCTCGCCCCATAGCATCAAAGCACCCAGGATAGGGAAAATTCCAGATACGGACCAGCACGTCTGCCCTGATACCCCGGGTAAGTCTGACCCTATGGTGGGGCCTGGATAATCCTGCCATGGCGTCGCGCAAGCGCCGAGCAATTGCCCTGCCCGGTGCGATGACCCTGCCAGTGAAATTGAGGTGACCATGTAGCACCAGCAGTTCCCTCAGTGATGCCATGCGCTTGGCCAGCAAGTCCGAGATAAGGGCCACTAGCTTTGACACCTTATCCCGCTGCAACCTAGAAGCCTGCGCTACCGTGTCAATCTCCATCCCCAGGAATACTAGCTGTGTAGGAGGGCCCTCGGTCTTTTCGGGCGCTAAAGGGACACCAAGTTCCTCCATTAGCGTCTGAAATGTGTTAAGGAGACGTGTGGACGTGTCCCAGCCCCATTCAGCCCCGAATAAAATCATCCAGGGAATGGGCTACAGACCGGGACCCTGATCTGCGAACAAAAGCCCACTCTAGGAAGGTGGAGAAACGCTCGAATGCCGAGCCCGAATTGGAAGAGCCAAAAGGCATGGCATCATTGAAATAATATGCTCCCCGGAACGGGGGCGCAGGGACAGGGCCAACGACCCTGCCCGCATAGACCTCCTTATCATTGCTGGCAGCAGCCACCTCCTCCCTCCCCCTGAGGGATAAAGATTGGGGGCATCCTGAGGGGACCTATCACCCATGCAAGGGATACGTAACCCCTGCCTAAAACCCTGAAGGAGATATCCGCATCCTCCCCCTTCGGGTACAATGTGAGCCAGCGCTCCAACATGTCCACATTAATTGGGGAGGGAGCCCTTCGGTGAACTAGATCCATCTGCGGCAGTCTTGCCCGCCCCCTGTCCACCCCTCCCTCTGCCCCGCATCCCTCCAGGCCTGGGACAGGCAGAGGCCGCATGGGGGCCAGCACAGGGGGGACACTAATGTCTGTATTTGCCATTCTTCCTATTGCAGGAACCGTTGGACGAGAAAGTCCAGCGCAGCAGGCGGGCTGGAACCCCCTGCCCCGCCCCCTGGCAGTGGACCTGTGCTGGGGCCGCCCGCTGGACCGCATGTCCACCATGGTATCTCTCCCCGGGCGCGGGGCGCGGGGGTGTCATGTACAAAAGCCACAGCCTCTGTCATGGCTCATCCCACCTAATCTCGGGGTGCCGGGGAATCCGCATATGGAATTACACGTCATAAGCCAACCACGATGGGCCCGGAAAGTCAACCATCGCCCGGTAGATGTTGTCCAAATACTGGACCATCGGAATTGCCAAAACCGGCCGGGCCCTGAGGTACACCACCATGTATATGATGTAGGCCGGCAACCAGTCGGCCCACGTACGTGGTGGCTCGCGACGACGTGCCTGCTCCTTATCCTTCTCATCCTGCCCCCCCTACCCCTTGGTGGGCCCTCTGTTGAGGAGTGAGAAGATATCCATGTACTCCCCCCGCCAGATCTTCTCTTTGGTGGTCTCTGCCAAATGGTCACCCAGCAGTAAGGAATACCCCGCCGTCAGCAAGGCAGACACAGGCACAGCAGGAACTGCTGGCATCTGAAAGGGGGCCTGTACTAACCCAGCCACCCCCAAAACATCCCCCACAGGGTAGAAAACACCCCCCACCACGGGGCCCTGGGTGGTAGTTGTCGTCACCAGGTGGGGCGCCAGCGGCTGGACCGCCGCCCCACCCGCGCGAGGCCAAGGCCATTGAAAACCCCCCCAACGTGGCCACGTGTGTAGGTGCACTAGCTTGGACCGCATACTCACATGCTGCACCCCCGTAGGCCGCCCCCACCGGGGGTTCCGGCCCACTGGGGGCGTCGGAGCTCACAACCGCCGTCGAGCTCGTCGATGGGGCCTGACCCGCACCGGTCTGTTGAATGGGGAGCTGCGAGGCAGTGGCCTAGGTCGTGCCACGCGCCTCAAGCAGCTCGACCCGTCCCGTCGCCTGCCGCTGCCCAGCAGACGACGCATCGAAACGAACCCCAAAGGGAGCCCAAGAGTGGCTAGCCCGGGCCAGGGATGCCTCGAGGGCCGCAACGAGGGCCAATAAGGCTTCCACGCTGACATGGGGCAAAGGGCCAGCCGGCCCGCCTACTACAGGCATGGGTACAGGTCCCTGCACCCCAGGGCCCGAATAGGGCCACAACCCCACACCCGGGCCCGTTAGGGCCGATGTAGCAACCTGCCAGGGAAGGGGACCGGACCACCCCCCAAGGCTGGAAGGCCTCGGAGCGAGCTGCGCTCCTATAAAGGAAGGCCCAGCAGAATGAGCAACACCAGGAGAGGTGTCCACCGCTTGCGGGCCGAGGGCCGCAGCCCCTACTGGCCCCGTGCGTGGGCCCGCCAGGGAATAGACCCCATTCCACCGGTCCCGGTGGGTGCAGGCAAAGGCGGCTGCTGGGGAGGCGCAGCCGCAGTCCTCCGACCCTGATTGCACCTCCGAACCGCACGAGCCGCGCTCGCAGCCGTCTTCTTCTTCGCGGGCCTCTCAGCCAATCGATGGGAAGCCGAACACGAGAGAATTCAGTGGCCAAAAGGCTTCCCAGTAAAAGTAAAAGCGACGGAGGTAAGAGGGGAAAAACTTCTCCGCTCCGTCGCTTCGCAAAATGGCAGCTCGGCTGCCTCATGGCCACCCCTTTTATAAGGGAGCTGGCCACGCCCCCTAACTACCCGGATGCCTTCGTCCGATGGGGGGGGGCGCAAAGAGTGCGGCTGCCATTTTGGCTCCGCGCTTGCAGTCTGTGACTGTTTTGTTTGCAGCTTCTTTACTAAGAGTTTCACTGTGTATTCTTTTCTCATGGGTTTGATTCATTAATGTGAATAAGTAGACATCCGCACACTCGGCTGGCAGCTACCATGACTGTTACAATGGAAATTAGAGCAAAACTGCCTGGTATTGCACAAAACTATGATTAAGCTGTTTTGTAAACAAGAAAACTAGTTTTGCAACTGATATGAGGATATAGTATTCTTTGCTGGAGTTCACTCTGGTTCATGCTATAGGATCTACCACTGTTGCAAAATTTATTGGATTGCAGTGTGCTCTGCTAGTCTTGTGGAGACAAAAGCCTTTTATATGTATTTTGCCAATCTGGTGAAATTAGCTGTTTGCCCTGAAATAACAACTAACGGGCAGACAATAAATTGCTATTTGAACTGTATGATCACATCTCGTGCTTCCAGGGTTACAATTCCTTTCCTCCCCTTAATGAGTTAATCATTGTATAAATCACACTTTATATAAAATTTCAAACACTGATACTCTTATACACATACTGTACCAAACAAGAAGAGGACGAGGAAGAGGACAAGGACAAGAATGAGAACAGCAAGAAGACGAAGATCTTCTAAGCATTCTCCTTCCAGAACTGACTATCCATGGTCATTTTACATGGTGTCAAAGCACACAATAGCTAGACCCACTGCATCCCCAAACTAGGACCAACTAACTGCCACTTGGCTCCTCCTTTCTGAAAGTTATTACTGTATTTTCCGGGGTATAAGACGACTGGGCGTATAAGACGACCCCCAACTTTTCCAGTTAAAATATAGAGTTTGGAATATACTTGCCGTATAAAACTATCTCTCTTCCAATGCACACCAAATAAAAATTAACCCACACTCAACCCTCCGAGTCAAATGGGCAGGTTCTGGTGGAGAGCCAATCCATGCTCATGTTCTCCTCCTCGAGGTACAGGAAGATGTGTGCAGCTTTCTTTCCCTTGCTTCATACTCCCCGCACAGAGCAGGGACTCGGCCGCGGCACCCCCCACCATATGCGCCGGACATATGAAGCAAGGGGAAACAAGCTGCAGTTAAGTACCTGTCCTATAAGACGACCCCCGACTTTGGCACAGATTTTTCGGGGTTAAAAAGTAGTCTTATAGGCCAGAAAATACAGTATGTCAGTAGACATTCTATTTGTTCGTATTTAAAGGGTAAACAATTGCAGTAAATTTGTTTCCTTTCTGTCACTTCCCACTGAGCTTTCTTCTCTTTGTATTATGTCCATAACATGGAGATGTTTCAACAGGGACATTTTCTCTTTTATTCTATGAGCACCACTTCATTGGATTTTAAGTTATAAGGATAAGAGTGACGATGATGGAACAACAGGAAGAGTGCCTGAGAAGACCCCAGTAGCCTCTCCCCTTGCTATTTACTTTAACATTTATCGATTGAGTTCTCTGAACTATTCATTCATTCAAAAGGGTTCCCACTAAAATATCAATAAAACAATCAACATAAACAGAAATAATGTGTTATGAAAGCAGTAAAACGGCAAAGAAATGGGAGGGAGAGGAGGGAAGATGAACAGAATGAGATCAACAGCAACAGCACATTGAAGTTATCTGTCTGATGCATAGATTGGCCAGTGCAGAACAGCAGATTTTTGTAGAGACAAAACATTAGACAAAACCTTTTTTGCACATAGCACTGAATGCTGTTGAAAGTTTGTGGAAAGAAAACACCACTTCCCACTTCTAACAATAAAAATGCAACCAATTACAAAGCAATCAATTTGCTGCTCATTTATGGTACCTAAAAGCTGCTGACTGAGATAGTTGCCCAGTTATGCCTAATGGTAGAGGGTCCCAAGGTTGGCATCCCAAGAAAAGAATCCCAGAGTCAGATGAGAAGAACCCATCATTACCCTCGTCAGGGTCAGTCATGTCCAACTCTAGCTGGTGGTGCTCATTTTCTCTTACAGCCAAAGAGCCAGTATTGCCTATGTCTGCAGATGTTTCTGTTGTCATGTGGCAGGCATGACTAGATGACAGAGCACCTTGATTGCTGTTAGCTTTCTTGCCAAAGCAATACCAATTTATCTACTTGCAATTTCTTTCTTTCGAAATGCTAGGTTGGCAGGAGCTGGGGCAGACGACAATTGCTCACTTCATCATGCAGTACTTAGGTCATGACCTGCTGACTTGACATTTCCAGTTGTCAAACTCAGTGTCTTAACCACTAAACCACTGTGGCCTGAACCACATGGGCAAACTCTAAACCTCACAATATTTGGGGGATTTGAGCTGAACTAGGGCCCGCAGCTCCTGAGACTGATCTTAAGAAGAAACGAAACCACACCTCAAGAATCTGCAAATTTTCAAAGGCATGCAAAGGATTTCAAAGAAAGAAAATACAGTAGGTCTTACCACTGTGGGTCTTTCTTTTGGGAACTGGCCTCAGCTATCCTTCCATCCATTGTATTTGCATTGATTTTTGGCCACATGCAAGGTTGCTACAGGTGGTTTCATGCTTTGAATGACTAGGCACAGTGGTGGTGAATCATGGTACTCCAGCTGTTCTTGGACTTCAATTATCAGAAGCTCAAGTAGGTACCCCTGATGATCAGGGCTTCTGTGAACTGAAGTCCAAGAACAGTTGGAGTGCCAAGGTTCACCACCACAGGACTAAGGTTCAGGAAGCCCATGAAAATTGTTGCTTTCTAAGCAAAATAGATTTCATGTGAAGACAGAGAGATATTGCTTTCTTTTTAGAAGGCCTCACAGGCTGCATCTTTTCCTAGAAGGCACAGTGAGGAATCAAATTCCCAACTATTAGTTCCTCATTTAGTTACCTAAACCACTGCACTACCCAGCTGGCTCTCTTTAGAACAGGGGTGGCTAAATGTGGCTATCTAGACGTCGTTAGATGACAACTCATAATCGCTTGCTATTGACTCTGCCAGCAAAGGGTGCCCAGTTCAACATGTTCTGGGGAGGTACCATACTAAGAGCAGAAATGAGAAATTAGAATTTGCCATTATTATTATTATTATTATTGTTAAAAAAAACATCCACCATTCTAGAGAGAAGGTTTCATGGGAGCTTCCCAGTGTATGTGAGGCCCTCATCTACCGTGTCTTCATTGATAGATGAAACGTTGACCAAGGTCCACCACAGGAAGCATCTCAGGCAAGAATGTTCAAATTGAGGACCCAAAGGATAAGATAGAAGGGGAAAACACACTCCACACACATATCGTATTGTATAACTCCATCTCAACAAAGAAAAGAAGACACATGTGACTCTGGAAAAATGGAAACCATCCAGTTCCACCTTTCCCTCTATGATTCTTTGCCTTGGCATGCTAGCTGCCATAGTCATGCGTGCATTTCTCTGTCTGTCACACAGCTTAAAAGCAATCTGCTTTTATATTGTTCTGCTCACTCGCAAATATTTTTTACACTTGGACCACAGCTGCCAACAAGCAGCAACCAGCTTAGCTGAAGCACAACATTTGGACTACTGTGATAACAGTTCAGAAAATGAAATAATATATTTCAGGAAGGGATTTTAGGACAGATAGAACATTTTTTGCATATCCTGGCTGGACTAACAAGGCAACATTGCTGTGAAAATTTATTGACTGTTCACACCTGCAATATCTCATCATTGTCCTTGGATGCTGAAAAAATCTGAACCCATTCCAGTGCTACTTATAGGGAATGATCAGTAAATCAGTAGTACAGCTCATGTTTTGCATCACTAGTTGAAAGAAACAAATCAGGCAGGGTAATAGGCAGTTTAAAAGATCTCCCTCTGTGTGAAACCTAGAAAAACTCCATCCAGTCAAAATAAACAGTAGAGGACCAAGTCAATGTTCTCCATCTTTGTTCCTCCAAACATTTTGCACTTTTACTCTGAGATGCCCCATCCATTAGTGTACTGAGAGTTGAAGTATAAAACATCTGGAGGGCCAGTGGTTGAGAAGCAATGGAATATAGCACTGATGGTGAACCTTTTAGAGACTGAGTGCCCAAACAGAGGGGTGGGGAAAACTCTGCTGGGGGGAGGGAGGAAGCACTCCCATTGGGCTGCTGGGCAGAGGGGCAGGACAAACTCTGTGTTGGGGGAGGGAGGAAGTGCTCCCATTGGGCCACTGGGCAGAGGGGTGGGCTAACTCTGTGCTGGGGTGATGATGCATGTGCCAACAGAGAAGGTTTGGAGTGCCACATCTGGCACCTGTGCCATAGATTTGCCACCACTGGACTATAGCATTCTTCCCCCAAAATTGCTGTCTTCTTCTTCTTCCACGTCTAGGCCAGACATGAAACTGCCAAAATGAAGCCTACTTTTGGTGAGTTAATTCTGTAGTTCCTTCTGCCTGAACCAATGTAAGAAAGATTAGCCAGGAACATGAGGTTGTCGTTACCAGGTCACACCCGATTGTGGTTCAAAAATACCACAATCTTTGAGGAGGCTCTTTCTGTGTATCCCACTAGCATGCCTAATAGACAAGGATTATCAGAGTCATGACTTCCAAGATTCATTGTGCTAGGGAAGGCTAGGTAGATACAGTTTAAGTAGGGGTAATTAGATCTGCCATTCCATCTTTCACAAGAATAGAACATTTTCCAGTTCACTACAAGGAAGTGAGATTTGCTGGATATTTGCTTCTGTTTCTTCACAGAAAAAAACATGCATTCAATTGTGTTGTTGTTGTTTTTTGGGGGGGACAGATTGTCTTTAATAAGATGCAAACCATTGAGAAAGTGTGTAAGATTTTTACACAAAAAAAGATGTTTATGCTTCTGTCAAAGTAGCTCAATTGTACTGGGCTTAATAAACAATTGAATTATATCTGTGTGGCCTTCTAAAAAGTGTATTTCATACACAACTCCATCAAAGACAGATCTATGATTCATTGGCACCATGGCTCCTCCAATACACTGGAGAAAGATGTTCAGCTACATAATGCAACTTAACTGGGGTTAAGTGCTTTCTATGTATAATATTAAAACTGTGTTTCCTTTATTGCTGATGAAATGGTTTTTAATGGCTGTTTATTCCTCATGGTTTCCCATTTTAGAGCAGCTATTTTTGAAGCAGTGGGTTGCAATAGGGCAGTTGCACATGATTTCTTTGCCCTTGAAGAAGGCCGATAAGATAGCTTAACAGAGCGGAGACAGAAGGGTTGTCTGGGGAGAGCATGAAAGGCACTCGGAGAGCAATGTGTTTGGCCACCAACTTTATCTATGAAGAGAGACAGCCAGCATTGTTTCTTCTGCATCAAATGTCCTATTGTGCAGATCATTTAGCTGTGTAGATGCTGTTCTTTATATATTTAAAAGATTTGTGTCCTACCTTTCAATAAACAATTGGTCCCCAAATAGGCATGTGATACAACGTCCTACACCAGTCAGTCATTAAAACATCTTATGGCATTAAAAAAGATAAAACTGCAGCATGTAACTAGATTGGGGATTTATCAAAACCGAAATGTGACAATCTGTTTGCATAGTTCTGGGCTGAGTGTGTGGAATCTTCTCTAGACAAAATGACACCATTCAGATAAGAGAGAAAAAATATGGTGGGGTTTGAGGCATGGATTGGGAGTCCTGCTGAACAGAAAAGCTTTGAGGAAGTCAAGTGGAGACCAACAACAACAACATTCAGCATGGAACCAAATCCCCCCCCCCAACACTTAAAGTCATGGGATCTCAACCAAAGGCCCATTGACCAGGTATGCCCCTAGTGCCATTTCATGTGCCCCCCCCAAGGGCATTCAAGAAAAAATTGGCCATCCCTTTGAAGCTGTTTGGACAAAATGGACAGCCCCATCATGCATGCAGGACAAAATGGCTGTCTGGCCTTCAAAGCTGACTGACAGAACGTGACCTTGTCCCTGGATTGAAAAGATTGGGAACTCCTGATCAAAGTGATCTATGAGAAATGAGCATGCTCTGTTTACATGGTATGCTGACTGGTGGAGGACATTGTATCACATGCCCATCATTTATTATTTGGGAGAAGGAGAAAAGAAATGGGGAAATTGAATGTAAGAGCCACAGTGGATGTCAATTATAGCAGTCCAGGTTGCACCATTTTGTTGTGACTGCCCCCTTCTGCTTTCACAGACCGAGAGTACACAGAAGATCTTTCCAGACAGATTGTGCAAGATGCCATTTGTGCAGTCTAGCAAGAGAGTGCAACATCATGGATACCACCCTCAACAAGACCATGTCTGTGGCGAGATCAATGAATGTCACAAATGAAATTTTCCACTGAAGGTTTTACTAAGCCAGGGGTGACCAAACTTTTCAGGCTGTGGGCCAGTCATGTGGTTCATGGAGCCGGTCACTATGGCCTGGAGGGCGTATCTGGCCCCCAGGCCATAGTTTGGGTACACCGGTACTAAGCAAACTTGTTGATAAGGGAACAGGCAGTGGACTCTATAGATCAAAACCAGGGTTTATAGATCAAAACCAGAAATTTCACACCAGACATTTGGAAAATCATTTATCTGCAAATATTCAGTAGTTCTCTTCCTGAAAGTTCATGACTTCTCTTTTATACAACAGGGACAATGGACTAGATACAATCCTTAGGGTTTTTGACTGTGCAACAGGCAATTTATTTTACAATAAAGAGAGCTATGGCCCTACTTTGTGTTGGCAACTTTCACTTTGGTACTATAAAATATTTAGAAGGCTTCAATTGAATCACTGATCTGCAGGATCTTCTTCCTTGAGAGGACTAATGATTTCCATTCTCATGCCCATTATCGTCTTAAAAGTTATGACACTGACAGCTTAAAGCCTATTATCAGTTCACAGCCATGTTGTTCGATGCATGCATTCCCATTAAAGCCATCTTACTGAGAAGGTACAAATCATCTCCCTTTTGATGTGGCTCAACTTCCAAAGTTCCTAGTGGTTATTTGATTTCTCACGACTGTTGCCAATAGCCAATATTTGATAAGCCTGCTGTACTTTCACTTGATTTGAAGAAGGACAGAATTTCAGTAGTGCAGGTCCAATTGTCCTCTTTTGTACCCAGCAATTTGACAGTTGCTCAGAATGATCAAACTTTTGTGGAAACTGATACTGATGAGAATATCTACTAGGAAACATGTTGGAGAAAATATTCTTCAACTTTTGTTCTTCAACAAAATATGATGAAGAAACCAAGGGGGCATCATTCCCAGATTCCTTGTGATCTTATATATTAAACCACAATTAATATTTGCAGACTCCACACAGGTGTTAATAATTGAAAAGATGGCATGTCCATGGTAATACACAGCTTCTTGGCAGGGTTACTAATACAAGTCTTTTGCCGCATTCTCCTTGTCTAGAAATGAAAGGGAGGTGGAAGACTGGGCTCTAGATTTGAAAAGAGTGAGGTTAAATACAACACACCAAGTAGTGCATCCGACCCACTCACACAATGCAAGATGACAACAGCTGTAATTACAGCTGTGGCAAAAGAGTCAGGTATGATTCCAGTGGTTTCTGTGATTCCCTTCCCCCTCTCGTTGATGGGGTTTTGCTTCTATAGCTGTGGCGGAGGGAAACCTCTGCCCAGGAATGGGCCATACAAAGTCACCAGGCATGGGGGTGGGAGTGCAGGGAGAGGGCCAAGCAGCCGCCATGCCCTGACTGCAAGACTTTGCTCTGGCCACCACAGCTGAGTCAATGCTTTTGTCCCAGAGAGGGTGAGGTGAAGGGAAGCGGAGAAGACTTCATTGCAGGTCTTGTTTGGGAAGGTGTGAGAGGTGGGTTCCCATCTCTGCTGTGCTTCCCTGCTGTGCTTCCCCGTCTGGCTGAAGAAAAAAGGAGGGGGAAAGCATACATGAAACATAAAAAGGGGGGACATGGTGCTTTCTTTGCCTGGGAGGGGGAGGATTTCACTGTCTTCCTTCTTGCACCGGAGTTTAGCCCTACAGAACGCTGTGATAAATGTGTTTACGACAGCAGTGGGTCATTTATGGCAGTGTTGTGCACATGTGCGGGCACGTTTTGTGCCCATGCATGCAGATTTTGCTTTCACTTCCTGGAGCGGCGAGGGTGGCACATGCTGAATGATTTGACACAGTGAGCTGGATCAGGCCCACAGGCCATAGTTTGGGCACCCCTGATTTAGATAACAACCATGAAGGTAGTTACTGGTGTTGTTTTGTTTACTTCAGTGTGTCTACCGGAAGAATAACCTGCCATTTGACAACCTCTCTTTGTTTTTATTAGGTAAAGCCAGTTGTATCTGACTCTAGGGTTCAGTGCTCATCTTTGTTTCAAAGCCAAAGAGCCAGCACTGTCTGCTTTTTATTAGGCAATGTTAAATTAGATGGTGGTGTCTTTAAAGTGCTTCTTTACTTAATGGCATATTCCTCTGGCCAGCTTGTCCATTGTGTGTTCATATTCATTAATACATGCAGTTTCATCTTACTTTGCCTCCCTATTCATTTTTCAAGTCATCTGCATTCATCTATGGGCATTCTCTTCTATTGATTTTTTGGGAGATGATCTTTCAGTACTCTTTAGCTCCCAGACACTATCTAATCGGTGGAAATATTTAAATATAAGGATGGAAGACATGATATGTGTGTGTCAGAGAGCCTCATCTAGCAGCCTGAACTACCAAAGAAATTGGAACATAGATTGATGTTGACTCAAAAAGAATGGGAATTTCCCCCCCAGTGATACTGGGTCAAAAGCATGCAATGCAAGTAGCTTGGTGTAAGAATATGTTAACACAGGTTGTAGACGAATGAACTACCATATCTTTACATTATTGCCAGGGGTCACTGATGGCCTGCATACCACAGCAAAGTCATAGGTTCTGGCTTAAGTGAAAGCATTTGGAATAGCTTTTGTAGGAAGCAAAACATCTGCTAATATATTCTACTAACATTTCTTATTGGTTTCATACCACCTTTAAAACAGGGTAAATGGATTGCATACTTCCACCAATGTAAGTCTCTTAGCATTTTAACATATCTGAGTTCTTTCTTTCTTAATAGCCATAATTCTTATCCATTCATTCTTTTAGTAGATTGGGGGTGGGGGTAGGGGATTTGATTTACTTTCTGATCCAACTTTAAGTTTTTTTCCAGCACTAATTCACCAACAAGATCTGTAACTTACCTCTTCGCTAACAAGATCTCCATTTTGTCCAGGCATTACTGTATTCATGTAATAGCATACAATTTCCATAGCCAAGATGCTAACATTTGAAAAGGAGAGGTTACCTTGAGCAGGCAGGGTGGCCAACCTTGGTGTCCCAGGTGTTCTTGAACTTCAATTCCCAGAAGCCCTGATCAGCTGGTGTGCTGACTTGGGCTTCTGGTAATTGAAGTCCAAGAACACCTGGAGGACCAAGGTTGGCAAAACCCAGAGTAGACATAGAGAAGATTACTTGCTAGAATCATAACTCCCTGCATCTGACTCTGCTAACCTTTAAGGTCAGTCTTTGGATTTTAGAATAAAATACTATTGTCCATTCTCCAAGTCCCAAACTTTGGACCTGAAATCTCAGGGAAGGGATGTTGTTAGCTGAACAATGTGTGGCTTTGAGTTCTTTCTTTGTGTTGCTAAAGGGTCTGCCTCTGTGACATTACAAGGTCCCCACCTTGTGAGACGTCTCAGATTTTGCCCCTGAAGTCTCAGGGATCCGAATATGATGACCTAGGGTTGTAGGATTCCTGGAATTGTGGCTCTAGGTATCACCAGTATTGAAAGCTGCATTTTTATGAAATGTCTCTCAAAACATATAACATGTATCTCAGAACCACTTGCTCCTTGGTATCAGTTGTGAAGGAGGAGTGATACAGAAGAGCCTAACTTAATACTTCTCATGTCTTTTGGTATATCAGGCTGGCATTTCCAAAACTGGTCTTGAAGACATTGTTTGTAAAATGTGCAGCTGATATGTAAGAAATTATATGCTATTAAAATGGACTCGTATTTATATACACAGTCTCACCATTAACATTTGCACTAGGAGTTTATAAAAACTCTGCAGCTCTCTTGTAAAATGAGAAAGAGAGGGAGAAAGAAAGATTACTTTCCTTTGCAATTGTGACACAATACATTCCCCCCAAGCACAATATTTGACCAAGTCCACGTTTTTTCCTAACCTACAAATTGATCAGCCTTATCTTCTTTTCACCCAGATTATATAAACTCCTCTTTATCAAGTAGAACATCACCTTTCATTCTGTTTCACCTCTTGATACTTCCTTACTCTCATAATATATCTATGGGGCTTTGTAATCTTTATGCCAAAGGCAAGGGCAGACGGGCGCAAACAGCAAATACAGAAAAACATCAAGTGCCATGAAGCAATTCTACCAACTCTTTTTTTCCCCAGAGAAAGAAGATGCTAATCCATTTTGACCAGGCTGGCCATTGAGAACGGGGGAAAGAAACAGAATTGAGTGGCAATGGAGGGGGGAATTGTGTTCTCAGTTATGGAGCACCACTGGGGGATTTAATCTTTGTGGATTCTGATATAACCTGAATGAATCAATAACTCTCTAAATACTATATGACAGTGTCTTGTCACTCCAGGTATTCTTGGAATTCAATTACCAGAAGCCCAAATCAGCACTCCTGCTGATCAGGGCTTCTGGGAATTGAAGTCCAAGAACATCTGGAGTGCCAAAGTTTGCCATCACTGCTATATGACCATAATTCCTGGATACTTTCATTTCCCTGGATCTGCAGTGTTGCAACAATACCAAGGAAATGTATACAAAAATGTCAAGAAAGCCATGCTGGATCAGAACTCTCTCGTCCAGTGATGGGCAGTCTTGGCCCTCCAGCTGTTCTTGAACTTCAATTCCCAGAAGCCCAAGTCAACACACCAGCTGGTCAGGTTTTCTGGGAATTGAAGTTCAAGAACAGCTGGAGGGCCAAGACTGCCCATCACTGGTCTAATCAGTGATGGCCAACCTTGGCATGCCAGGTGTTCTTGAACTTCAATTCCCAGAAGCCCAAGTCAACACACCAGCTAGTCAGGGTTTATGGGAATTGAAGTTCAAGAACATCTGGAGGGCCAAGACTGCCCATCACTGGGCTAGTCCAACATTCTGTTCCTTCAGTGCTAGTGGCCTATGAGATGTCTGCTAGATGGAGTGAGACCCCTCCTTCACAATCCCCTCCACTTTATACTCAACTACGAACAGGGTTTCAACATGGCCATCATGGCTTGCAACCATTGGTGGCCTTCTCTTCATAAATGTATCAGATCCATGAATTTGGATTGGATTGACCTCCATGCAGTTATCTCAGATGAAGTGCCCACAAAAAAATAGAGGAACTACCCAAAATAAATGCCCAGAAAAATGCTAGACATGTTGTAGAATATCAAATTAAGAACTGTATATAAGATCAGGCGCAAAAGATGGCAGGTGGATGAAAGATACCACTTGACATAAAGTGTCTAGTAGAAAGGCCAGCAACCAGATGGGAAGACCAGTTTGGGGCAAAGTTTCCATGGCCCTGGATGAGACTGGCATGAGATCGGAAACGGTGGAAGTCGATGCATCAATCCGCCATGCCAAACTGACATGTGAAACACATCAACCAAGTAACCAAGTAAGTATTGTAGCATGCCATTAACTTTGGGAAATGTGTTCAAGGAGGCAGATGACTTCCTAGTTTGGTTCTTATCCACTTCCACTTCCCTTCCTCTTTATTCCAGAGAACTCCTATTGAATCTCATGTTTTCCCCAGCCATTATCTCCCTCCCCTTTTTCCACTTTTTGGCCAGAAAGTCAAAGAAAGCCATGTATCATTTCCCACTGAGAGTAGGCTGGAGACAAAGATCTATCAGTTTCTAAGGCAATGTTAGTATACAAATAAAACTCTTTTTTCTGATTGTTTTGTTTTTAGGCCTGCCTGTATAAATTCTTTAAAAGAAAATACTCCCATTAATGATACATGACTTGGTTTGTCTGTTTTCCTGTTTCCTCATGATCCAAAATGGTTTGTTGTTCACACTGCGGTGGGAAAACATGTTTACAGCAAAACTTTGCTTTGTATAGATTGTTTGCTTATGCGCACCTGAGTTTCCTGTCTGCTTCTATGGAGGATAGCATTGATTTGTTTAGAAATGTGGGTCTTGTTCACATGGCTTTACTTTCGGTATATATATATATATATTCCGACCAAGGTCATTAAAAAAATCTATGCATGATTAATTTGCTAAAAATGCATACTTAATACAACAACAAACCACCAACATAAAGTCTCCAAACCACTTCAAAGCATTTATAAAACAGTGAGAATGATACACCATGCATATTTTAATGAGAAAATAAAGAGTGGCTCCCTCCTTGGCAGTTCCAAAGAGACCTGTCTCACAGTACAACACCACACAATGTCCTTCTCCTCCTCCTAAGTGTGGTTGTCAATGGAGGTGTTTATATGCCACCTCAGCTCCCTTCCCTGGCCCGGCTGGTCAGGGGAGGTGGGAGCAGCCCAGCTGTGCCGCATCCTTGGTGGGGGGCGTGAGGACGTTTGAGCCTTGGCTTCATTCATGGTCGTTTCTGAGCCATGGGGCTCCGTCTATGGGTGTTGAACAGTGGGGATCCATTTGGGGACACTTAGTAGCCAAGGATAATGTTTATCTAATTTTGTCAGCATTAGTATTTAAATAGCATTTTTATATGATATGTAGTTGCTTTGTAAACCTTGTAAGTGTGAATTTTGTATAACTTTACTGCAGTCTTGTTTGTAATTTATAATATTGTACTTTATTTTATTTTATTTATTTTGGAATAGTTTAGGGACTGTTTATTTTATTGTAATGTGTATTATATTGCATATTGTACTTATATAGATTTCAATTTTGCTTATATTTTTACTGTATATTGTATTTTCAATTGTGTTGTAATGCCGCCCAGAATTGGCCATGTGCTGAGTGGGTAGGGGCACAAATTAAAATTGGAATGGAATGGAATGGAATCAGAGTTTGCTGACTCACCGGCTGATAGCAGTCAGCTGTGGCCAAACATTACAGCATGCTTAAAGGTATACACATTTACCCTATACAGCATAGTACAACATGTCCCATTTGTCCTAACAATAATGTCCCCATGTAAAAATACATTGCCAACCATTTGAACATCTATAGCATGCCTATAACCTAAAATCTGTATGTGATAGGAAACTTCTGAGTTCAGATTTGGAATCAGCACACTCCATATGTAAACCACATGTAAATCACAGATGCAAATCACATGTGCTATTCCTAGTAGCAAAATCGTTGTTGTGCAGTGTTATATAGCCATGCGCAATGTCATCTTAGGTCCATAGCTCTGAACATGACTTTTCTTGGGCTACTGTTCTCAAATCCTCTGACCAACCTGGCTTTGACATAAGGAGGCATTCTGAGTATGTGAGTCCCAACAAAATTTGTTTCCTCAAGCTCTGTTTGCCGTTTAATTGCTCAACTGTTGGTAGAGTTCAGTCCCTTTCAGCCACCAGATCTTGCACCAAACAAGCAGCCTTCCTATAAGCACCAAGGATGGCTCCAGAGAAGGAGGCAACAACCTTGCCATAGACAATTAGAGCCCAAGCATCTGAGCTGCAAGTTAGACCTTGTCCTAATCAGCTGGCTGTCCTTATCAATAATTAGCTGGAGGCAAGGGAGAAAAATGCCAGGTTACAAGCTAATATTTCTTGCAGGCTGTACTGTCATGAATCATGCTGCCTCCAAACCTGCCACCGCTAATAATAAATGCGGATAGAACAATTACCACTGCTAAAATAGCTCCATGTGTGATATTTAGAGAGAGGATCCTCTTTCTGTTGTGTTTTTTTCCCTTCTTCTTCACTGTCATACTGCAACTTTTTAAAGGGAAATAAAAATAGGGCCAGGACTAATGCCTGGGGTGTAGAAGCTGGAGACCAATTGAAGCTGGGTTTGCTTTCAAGTTGTTGACATTTTCCTCCACATCATCCAACGCTGCAGGTGTGACAGCATACATCTGCTGTCTGGGTTGCTCCTCCTGCAATCATCCCATCCTCACGTGTGTGTGCATGTATGCACAGGAAATGGAGAAATGTAGGTAGCATAGAGGCCAAAAGCTTTATATCCCTGCAGTCCTGGAGACACAGCCCAATTTGGGATCTAGTTCCATTCACATGGTATCAAATCAGAGTTGTTAATTGATTCGAGAGCAAATAAAGGCAACCTGTATTTTGCAGACTAAACTTACAACAAGCTCAGGGCAAGCTACTTCCCACACTACAGAAGAGACTTCTTTGTTTTTGTTGCACTGAATGCGGAGCAGAGGCAACATGGAACAAAAGGTTGGTATCTCATTGAAGGCGATTTGCACAATGTTAAGACTTTTGTTATAAAAAAAAAGCTGGATTACAGTCCCACGTGACAATGTCATAGTCGGCTCTCTACTTTTATATATATATATATATATATATATATATATATATATATATATATATATATATATATATATATATATATATATATATATATATATATATATATATATATATATATATATATATATATATATATATATATATATATATATATATATATTGCATCTTGATTCCTGCATTGAAACACACCCACTTTAAGGACATCCTGTAGTAAAAATTGTATCAAGTATTAGAAACAGGGATTTGCATAAGAATAGGCAGTGAAAAGATTTTCACCTTGTACTTGATTTTTTTGCGCTCTGTGGTTAAATCTCTGTAGTTGTCTCGATGTCAGACAATTGCTGGTAAGAAAAGGTGGACGAGAAAATCATAGTATTTGGAGTCTGTGTCACTTAACTAGGAATGTATTTCCCATGTCCTTTGGGGGAGAGACTTCCCTCCTCCTCTATATAAGCTCTGGAATAAAGCAGAAACTGATTTGTGACCTAAAAACATTGTCCCTGTGTCTCTGTTCTGCAGAATGTGTGCCCCATGTGTGTGTGCATGCAAGTGTGCCTTTTTTCCCTCACCCTCTCCCCAGGGAGCCTGCCAGGGTAATGAACCACTA
Source organism: Bradypodion pumilum (assembly GCA_035047305.1). Taxonomy (NCBI): domain Eukaryota; kingdom Metazoa; phylum Chordata; class Lepidosauria; order Squamata; family Chamaeleonidae; genus Bradypodion; species Bradypodion pumilum. The sequence continues at coordinate 34,079,248 of JAWDJD010000010.1, forward strand.
CAAAGTAAATTTTTACATCACATACCATTCAGGGAAAGGCAAATGAACTGTTGTCATCTCATGTCTCAAAATCAAAACATAACAATCCTCTTTTCCAAAAAATAAGTTTTCTACAGTTACATTAACTACTTCCCAAAAGTGACAATGGCAAAAGGTGTTTCTTCTCATGGTTACAGTGACAAATATTATTATTAATGCTCTAAAAATACACCCTTCTTTTGTTATTCAAAAGGTTAGGGTTAGGGTTAGGGTTATGGTTAGGGTTATGGTTAGGGTTAGGGTTAGGGTTAGGGTTAGGGTTAGGGTTAGGGTTAGGGTTAGAAACGAGATTTGAACCTTGTGCACAAACGTGCTCTTTCTCAAATGCATAAATTTCAATTTTGATTGTCTCACTGGAGCATAATAAAAAGTGTAGACACCATGGTTATAGGAAGCTGCCATTTACAGGTCAGACCCTGATTCCATCTAACCTAGTGGTTCCCAAAGTGGGGCTACTGTGAGCTGAGCCCCTGTCATGTTTCTTATGTCTTGCTTTGTCTGCTCCATAACCCAGGCAGGGTACTCTAGAGTGTAGATCAGTGGTTCCCAATGTGGAGCCCATGCCCCACAGGGGGATTCCAATTCCCAGAAGCCTAAGTCAGTACATTGGCTGATCAGTGCTTTAGGGAAATGACTTAGGCTTCTGGGAATTAAAGTCCAAAAACCAAAGGTTGGGAAGCACTGGTCTAACCCATAATGGTCACTGCTAACTTAGAAACCCCTCTCCAGGATTTTGGATTTCCCCTCAGAGATGCTATGGGCAAAAATCGGGTCTTTTTGCATTCAGCATATGGGTTCTCCCACTGACCAACACTCCATATCTTCCAATGTAAACCTTCAAACTCGTCTATCCCATTTCACTTTGCTTCAGAACTGTCTATGACACACATTTTACCCCCCAGCAATGTCAAGGTATGAACATTGCAGCAGAAGCAATTTTCCAGCACATATCTATCTAAAATACATAATTGTTCTCTTGCTCTTTGCTCCCACCACAGCACATAAGGTTAATTTTAAATTCCCAGTTGATTCTGCCACACATCTAAGCCCTTCTTCAGTAGTGTTTAGAGGCCCATGACTCTTTTGCTGCTTAACTGTCGCATTCACACCACTTAACTCTGAGCCGTCAAACCAATTTAGTTGAAAGCATGGGGCTCCTCAGAAGCAACCATCAAAACAATACATTGATGTGAAACATATTTTAATATTACAGCATCTGTTATGCTTGTGTGTTTTACTAAATGAGTTTCAGGCAGTCAAGGCCAACCTCTTTAAGGCGGGTGACATATCTTTAGGCATATTCAAAGATAACTATATATTGTTAAGACCCTCTTGACATATACCTTAATTGAGATTTTTCACTTTTTACAGCAGTTTAAACCTGAAGTCTCTGAGAATGTGTAGTTTGAAAAACAAATACTATTTGAACACCTTATCATATCCAGCAATGAGGGTCTGCCTTGAGAATTAAGCTTTGTGTAAAGAAAGACAGCTTTTCCAACTAGATTTGGATTGGGTTTCTCATTTTTCTTCCAGGCATTTTCTCACTGGTTGTTAGTATTCTTATTCCATCTTTGCCCTTTACTTCTGAATGGAAAATTTTGCATATATTTTGTCGGTATTATATGCATTTTCCCGATGATTAAAGTGTAGTGGTGTCTGTTTTCTGAACCTGATGCATTTTGAGCCGTGCATGTTTTGCGTACATTGCCTGTTTTGCATACTTTTTTGTCTCTGAAATGCACAATTGTCAGCAATGCAGTTTTCTGAGGTAAGTGAATTCTGCACTCTTAAGAAATGAACAATGGGTATTTCTGCCTGAGAACAAGAATGTTAAGAATTTCTTGCCCAATCCCTCACTCCCACTCCATAGAATAACCACTGATTTGATGCCCAAGAATGCCTATTAGCTTCAGTAGCATTCCCTCAGTGTCACGACTAGAGCAAGAGCTGAATGCAGTTTTGGTGTGAGGTGCTTCCCTCCTTGATCTGTGAGCAACACCAGATAATGAGTATTTTAATGAAGTGAGAATTAGTGAAATATCCCTCATGAGAATGAACGTGTGCCGTCAGGCCCTCTGATGAGTGTGCGCTTTGCGGGTGCCCCTTCCAAGAGATGGGAGAACACCAATTTTCCGCTGCTAGGGCTGGGAGGAGCCAGTACCCCTTTATAAGGTTCTGGACCCATGATGTTATCCTGCTATCTTCCCCCTAGGGGTGGGGTGGGGGGCTTCTCTTATTTTCTCCTCCCCCCCCCGTCTGATCAGTCAGGTTGGGGTGGGGTGGGCTCATTTCACTCCCCCGTGTGGTGGTCAGTGTGCGTGTATCCCATTCAAAATCCTGCATTTTCATTGGGTATGGGCTGGGGTTGTTCCAGGAGCTGGAATGGTATCATCTAGGGTTGTGCCCCAAGGCTCCTGTAGCAACCTTCCACCGGTGCTGGCTTATTGGTAAGCCTTTTCCATACACACCACTCTGTGTGGCGTATTTTTGGACTCTGGTGTGTGTGGCCCATAGTTCTTACTCCCGATGTTATTGGTTACCCAAATTCTATCAATCTCACCCACACTACTGGCCCCAGTGCATTGTTTGGCTTTTATCAATAAAGTGGCCCATTGTTTAATCCAACTACAGCATACGTCTCTTCACTGGGGTGGGTGGTGTGGGGTTGCATCTGCAATGAATGGAAGGCTGAATTTGTGCAGCTATTGTTCCCAACATTGCCCTGCAACATCCAGGTTTTCATAATAGTTTAAAGGTAAAAAGTAAAGGTGGAGATTTAAACCTGGATCTGAGTCCTAGTCCTGTAGGCTTATCAGATACAACACACCAAGTACCCCTAGTTAATAACTTAAAGGTAAAGCTCTTCCTTGGTTGAAACCAGTTGTGTCCAACTCCAGGGTGTGGTCCTCATCTCTTTCTTACAACCATAGAACCAGCATTGTCTGAGTCTGCAGATGTTTCTATAGTCATATTGCAGGCATAATTAGATGCCGGAGCGCATGGAATGTGATTATCATTCCTACCAAAGAGTTACCTAGTTATCTACTTGCAATTTCTTGCTTTCGAATTGCTAGATTGGCAGGGCTTATTTGTTAAGTTGCTGAGTTTGACAACAGGAGGTTGACAGGTAGGCAGCTTGAGAACTGTATGTTGCACGACGGAGTGAGCACCCGTTGTCTGTCCATAATAGTTTACAAAATATAATGATAAAAACAAAGATGTCTCCAAATTAAGATAATTTAAGAACTGGCCATATGCATACCTGGCAAGCGCAGCTCCGGAAAATACGGGAGCTGCTCCAGCCCAGGCGCGCATGCGCAGCAACAATTCCTTTGTGCAGGCGCAGAACCCCTTTGTGCATGTGTCGAGCCCATTTGCGATGGGTGTGCATGCACAGTAACCTTTTTCCCCATCATTCAAATATGAGACGGCAGCAGGATAGGGGAGGAACGCATGGAAAAATACGGGATTTCCCGGCCAATCCGGGATACTTGACAGGTATGGCCATATGGCTTAGTGGTTGATACAATGAACTGGAGACTGGAAGGTTGGGTTTCTATACCTGAGAGCTGCACTTGGGAACATGAAAGGAACCTCATTAGGGTATCCCCCAAAAACCCTCTCAACCCAGAGTAATCTGACACAAAATTATTAGAACTGATTTATAAAATGTGTATGCGTGCCCCCCTCCCCCCTTTAGAAGATACTTGCACACGTTGTAGCCAGGAATGTTTCGGGATTCCAGCATTAGGACATTCTTACCAGAAATGACCTGAGTGAAACCTCCTGAATTAATAGGGTAGTCAGAACAGAGAAATCTCTAGGATCCACAGTTCTCTGGATGTTCCAGTGCAGTTTCCAAGCATTTAGGCAAATCAAAATATCCATTTAAATAGGTGTTTTGCAAGAAACCATGCTTTTTAATATGAAGCAAATTAGGGATTTTAAAAACAAATTACAGATCAATGCAGAATTTGAATACAAATTTTGAGTACAAACATGTGAAAATGACACCAACCAGAAATAGAAGCATTCCTGCTTGGTACCATCAAAGCATTAAAAAATGCCTGTTTCTTCTTCGTCTTCTAACAAGGTCTTAGTAAAGGTTTGCCTTGCTCAAAAGCCAGTCGTATCCAACTCTAGGGTTCAGTGCTCATCTCTGTTTTAAAGCCAAAGAGCCAGCGCTGTCTGCTTCTGCAGATGTTTCCGTGGTCATGTGGCAGGCATGACTAGACACCGGAGCGCATGGAGCACTGTTACCTTCCCACAGAAGTGGTCCCTATTTATCTACTTGCAATTTCTTGCTTTCAAACTGCTAGGTTGGGAGGAGCTGGGACAAAGACATGAGCTCATTCCATCCTGCAGTACTCGGGAACGAACTGCTGACCTTTCGCCTCCCAGTCAGTGTCTTAGCCACTTGAGCCACTGCATTCTTAGCCATCTTCAATTTTATTTGAGAATCAGAGATGAGCTACAATGTTCAGTTTACATTTTACTATAAGCATGAATAAATGTAACCACATTTTTAGCTTGATCAAAATCACATTTACTAAATCAATAAGCAATGTGAATAGAGCTATTTTTTTAAAAAAGTGCCAAGGGACAATGTGAAATTCATGCAGATTAAGAAAAAAAAATCCTATATTCAAATTAACAAACTTCACTGGCTCTGTATTAGTAAATCAGGTCGCCCTTGTTCAAAAGTCAGTCATATCTGACTCTAGGGTTCAGTGCTCATCTCCGTTTATAGCCAAAGAGCCAGTGCTGTCTGCACCTGCAGACATTTCCGTGGACATGTGGCAGGCATGCCTCAACACCGGAGTGCACGGAAAGCTGTTTACCTTCCCAACAAAGTGATCCCTATTTATCAACTTGCAATTTCTTGCTTTTGAACTGCTAGGTTGGCAGGAGCTGAGACAGAGCTGAGACAGAGATGGGAGCTCACACTGTCCCGCAGTACCTGGGAATCCAACTCCGACCTTCCTGTCATCAAGATCAGTGTCTTAACCACTTGTGCCACTGTAGTCTCCTAATTTAACATATAAATTACATGGAAATTACTTGTTAGCAAAAAATATCAGGTGTCAAGTGCCGAGTGATAAAAATAATTCCTGTGAATCCTTTCCTTCATTATTAGGCCAAAATATTTATTTATTTATTTATTTTTCACGCTTATATACCGCCCACTCAGGTACAACCCAACTCAGGGCAGTTTACATAGCGGACAGTAAATACATAAAAGACACATGATTAGGGTGTAATAACCTACAGACTTTGTGCAGTTAGAAATTAATAATAGCAGTTCACTTTTGCTTTCCAGTCCATATGGAAAAGATGTCTTCAAATGTTCCCTAGACTGTAAGAAAGTTTTTGCCAGTGGTGGGTTCTCATTCATTGCTGGGCATCACAATACACCCCCTTGCTGTGCATTATTTTCACAAACGGTTGACTAGTTCTCTGTATGCAATGAGTTTTCAGCCATAGGTTTCTTCACGGGGAGGGAGCAGAATAACACTATCGGTGGACAGGTTTAATGAACTCTGTGTGTCATGCAAGGAAACTCTAACAAGGTAAAAAGCATATTTTTTATTATCAAGCCTCCTGTAGTTAGCAAAACCATTCTCAACGATTTCCTTTCAACTGGTGGCCGGTGGACCTGCTGTAGAAAGAAATGCAAGCAGGAACATAAGAGATGTTTCCGACATTGACCCATTAATGAGATAAGAGAAGGAAGATGACATCTAAGAAAGAAGTGCATTATGGGTAATTGGGTTGTTATTGCTTGATGTAACCAGGTAGTTAATTCCTCATCATTTTCCCACCTCCTGTCTTCCTCTGAGTGAAAAAGACGGCAAAGGATGCCTAAATAGGTATCTGTTAAAGGTTGACAAAGAGGTCCTTGCTTCTTCCCAGATTCCTAAATTTATTTTGCGCATAGTGTTTTTATGTCGAGCGGACGCAGATAGTGCTGGCTCTTCAGCTATGAAACAGAGAAGAGCACTGGCTTTTGAGCAAGGGTTACGTTTACCTTTACCTACTACACAAGCACACTAGACAACACAAATACTGTACCATGTAGCTCCCTTATTCCCAAAGTCCTGCAGATGCTTTCAGGTCTTTGAGTTGGAGCCACAGAATACACATTTGATGTTTAACTCTGGTGAAAGACTCACAGACGTCTTGGGAAATATTTATCTTCTGTATATAGAAGCAGAAGTAGAGGTGGAGGTAAGTTGTTGTGGATCAGCTTCAGCTGAAGGCCAGAATAGTAGTTAAATCATTTTCATCTTTGCCAGTTTGTATGGGATCCAGATCCAAGCAGAACAGCCAGAATCAGTCTTGTGGATCAGGAAAGCAGATTTACAAACTGACTCTGATCCGGGACACAAATGGATTTGGATGAGACACAGACACGTTCCAGATGGGATACAAATTGTTTTGGACAATTTTCTTTGGGGGGGGGGGAACACAATTCTACATTTTTAGTAGGGCTATGCTACTTTGGAGAAATCCCAAATCCTAGACAGAATTGGCACGATTTGGACTGATTTGTACAAGGTCCAAATCAAAGTAGATCAGAGCCAGATTTAGTCCTGGAGCAAAGAAAACTAAACTCATAGATTTGGAGTACAAATCAAATGTTTCCATCTATTAGTTTTTTGTTGCTCTTGTTTTTTAAATCAAAAATGTAGAGTGGTTAGTATGCAAAGCCTTGAAGACAACTGACAGGTTTGCCCCATCTGTAGATTTCATCATCTCTCCAAGTACCATGCAAAGGTAGAGGTAAAGGTCACCTTTGCTCGAAAGCCAGTCATATCCGACTCTACGGTTCAGTGCTCATCTCTGTTTATAGCCAAAGAGCCAGTACTGTCTGTGTCTCCAGACATTTCTGTGGACATGTGGCAGGCATGACTAGACACTGGAGTGCACAGAACACTGTTTACCTTCTCACCAAACTGGTCCCTATTTATCTTCTAGCAATTTCATGCTTTCAAACTGCTAGGTTGGCAGGAGCTCGTTCCGTCTTGCAGCACTCAGGTCTCAAACTGCTGACCTGCCGACCTTCCAGTCATCAAGTACAGCATCTCAATCACTAAGCCATCTCAGTCCCCTAAGTGTCATGTCATGTACATCACTGCAAAAAGTTATAGCTGATTTGGTTTTTTTTCCCCAATTCATTGACTTTAAAACTTTACAAATTGATTCTCTTCTGGGATAGAAATCACATTGAAGGAGGTACAACATTATTTGGACTGAATTGGGACATAATCAGATTCCCCAGAGGAGGTCTACAAACTGAATCACAACAGCCACATAATGAGGTCTAAAATTAAATCTACCTAGTACCAAAAAAACCTGCACAGAAATTAGCTTCTGAAATTCGGCAGGTTTCCTCTCCTCTTTAAGCTTTGCTGTGTTTTATGCATATCTGTACTTTATTTGATTAATTTCTCCCCTCCCAATTTGTCCCCGTGTGCTTCCATACTACGTTTCCCCTATTTTCCTACTCTCCCAGTCCATTTGTATGGCCAATGACAGAACTGGGGCACTGTGCCATTCAGATCAGCAATTTGTTAATAAAGTTGGAATGGGACAGAGAAGCATGAATGGGGAAGGGAAGGGAGGGGAGCAATGCACAGTTTTAATTAGATCTTGGAGCCAAATGGATTGCTGTTAATAAGCAAACATTAAACCATTCCCTTGTTAAGCATAGCAAGAATTCCATTTAAATAAGGGTCTGTTTAGGCAAGGACGAAGGGGAACTGGAAGAGCAACAATCCAATCACATCTTAGAAATGCATGAGAAATGAAGGTGATACACAAGAGACAAGTGAGCATCCAATGGAAGGGAAATAATGAGAGAGAGAGAGAGATAACAAATTTAACTAGAACTCTTTTGATCTATTTTTTGAACTGGTAGCCATGTTTCTCTGTGCAAGCATATTAGAGAGTAAACAAAACAAAACAGACAAAAACATTGTGGCACCTTAAAGACTAACTCCTGTATTTTAATGTTAGCTTTTGTGGACCAAGTCCACTTCACCAGACAAAAGAGTGGATTTTCATGGTATGCATTTTTACATTTCATACAGAGGCCCAGAGTAGTTGTATGAATTTGGTTGGTTCGATCCATATACCCCATGTTTTACATGCAAGTTCTTTCAATACTGGGAATTGATCCATTCATGAAATTTGGTCCATGTGGATAGGTGAAAATTCTGGTAATATGTTTTACAGGATTCTCGTATCACATGGTTGGGATGAAAAGAACCTCTGGCTATAAAATCTTCACACATGAGAAAATGAAAGTGGTAGGACTTTCTCCCTTCTAATGCTATTGCTCAGATGGTCCCAGTGTTAACACATCTGTTCTCCCCTTCGCCATTCCTGCTATGACAATCTGGGGCCTAATCTCAAAGGTTAGCTACATAAAACTGAATGCTGTTCCTTAGGAAAACAAAATTTTGCTCCAATTGTCATGGCCTTGATAGCTCACAATGAGAGAGATAGATTCTCACATGGGTCATCTGGGTAAGGAACTACCACAGTCTCCTGCTCACTGGTAAAGATGGTGCAGACAATGTCCACCACTGTTTTCCCAGTAACAAGAATTACATTATGTATACATTGAGGTGCTATTTTTTTAAGGTGGGGCAACATTTTTGCAATTTGCACAAATTATGCCATTTGCCCAAATTGCACAATTTAGTTAAAATTAAGCTGTTGGTTTGTCTCATGGACTCATAAGACATGAAGTCACTGGATAGGCTGTTTATATCTTTTCTCACAGCCAAAGAATCCCATCTGCCTGTGTGTAAATGTGCTTTGTTTCACAAATGGAGAAAAGCTACACTAATTTTGTGCACACATATTTTGTACAAATTACTGCAACTTTAACTGCTCCCTCAGAACATCCTCTTACCCTCTCATCTGGAGGTTAGGAATCCTTCAGGGTTTTTAAGACTCCTCACCATACCTGTCAACCATCCCGGATTGGCCGGGATTTCACGATTTTCAGCACCAATTTGCGCCATTTCCCGCCCTGGGCTACCGAAACCCCAGAATTTGGAAGCAGGGAAAAGGGGGTACTGCGCAGCCCTTCTGCGCAGGTTGCCTTCTATGCATGTGTAGAAGGGTTTTACGCTTGTGTAGCCCTGTTCTACGCATGCATAGAAGGCTACACCGCTTGCGTAGGAAGCTACGCAAGCGGCGTAACCTTCTACGCATGCATAGAAGGCGACCTGCGCAGAACCATTTGCGCAGGTCCTGCATTTTCTGGAGCCGCGGTTGACAGGTATACTCCTCACTGAAATATTGCACCAAAGTCAAAATAGCATAAATTCGCAATAAATATGAATGTAGTGACTTCTTTACTTCTCTAAGCATAACAAGTGGAAGTGACACATTGACAGAGGTTGCAAGGAGGCTGTTGCTCTTATATGAGAAAATAATCCCGCTCACAGGAGCTTTTTACACAAGCTTGTAATCAAGCCACACAGACAAAAAGGTGGTATGAATGGTAGTTGCTGTCATCTACCAGAGTCACATCTTAGTCAGTAATAACCATGTACCAAAGTACACATACAAAGAAATTCAACAAGAGAGGGATGAGAATGTTCCATTCTGTACAAAATCATCCACAGTAAGAAGTAGGAAGCAGTAAGAAAGAGGTGGGAAGAGGAAAACAGATTAAACAGATATTTTTATCCAAATGTTTTATCCAGCCAGCCATCCTTTCCAGGAAGCAGGCTGCTCTCTAATAAGTTATTGTGGAGCTGGGCACCTGCCCCCTAAGAAATGAGAGAACTCTAAATCATCAATCTTCATTCAATTAATGTTGGCTCCTCAGAAAGCAGGTAGCAAATCGTAAGCATTAAGGAGGGACCTTCAAGCTTCTGCTTGAATTTAGCAGAATAAATTTGTCCAAAGGTTGTTCATCCTCCTAGACACCCACCTATTTTCCCCTGGAAATTGAAGATCTCAGTGAGTGCCCATAGATGAGAGGATCTCCCTAAACAAAACAACTACCAAGGTTCCTCCATTTAGTAAGGCTGTTCTTGCGGCAGCCTTGATCCCAGACTGGAGCACACTCTTCAGAGTCTCAATGTAGAATTAACCAAGATGAGAATACTACTCCAATTAAAATCATTTCCACTGAAGGCTGCCTTTTTGTTTTCTCAGCCATCACATTCCATCCATTTCTCCTCCTGGCTTGCAGCTCAGCAGGGGAAGAAAGCATCCAATTAGCCTGGTATTACTGTGACACTGCCACTGGGAAGTGGCAGGGAGGGAGAGGGGAGAGGACTTGAATGGTCGGTAAGTATGTGAAGACGGGAAAGCACTCCTTGCAATAAAGATGGCTGATGGGGCTCAGGAGAAGAACTGATGCTCTTGAACGCACACACTGTCTATATCTCCTTAGCCCATTGGGCTATATTTGAATGTAATTATGGCTGAGTTGTGATGAAGTGGTATGTACTTAAATTGGAAATATAATGGGTGAGGAAGAAGAATATTTTTTTGAAACACAAATCTGAAGTAGTTGTAAAAATGAAGTGGTCTAGATATCAAGAAGTGGGAGTCAAGGAGAAGATTAACTAATAAATTTCAGAAAAAAAGATAATAAGGTGTGGCAAACTTTTCCCCCAAATGGAAAAAAGACATTCACCTGCTCTGATTGGTTTACATTGTGCAATTCAGCAGCTCACCAAAAGAGTGTCAATAGCAGAACATGAAGGTAAAGTTATTTATTAAGCAAGGGGAGAAATTGTGTTCATTTCCTTCACACAATGCAATTCAGAAATTCAATTATTTCCCCCCCAAAAAAACCCCACACATCTGGTTTGTGAATGTGAAATATTGTGTTTCTGCAGCCACTCAAGGAAAAATGACCAGATATTGTTGGACATTATTGTGCTTGTGTTGCCAGCAGGAAAAGGGATGCCAAGCTTTGTATAACAAAGGGCAATCAGATTGTTGACAACATCAATGGCAGTTTACAAAATGATCTACAGGATACCCTCTTGTTCTCACTACTCACCAAACGAAACCAAGGCAGGGGAAATCCATGAAGCTGACTCCTTTGTTTCATCAGTTAACCAATTCTCACCAAAACATAAAGCAATACTCATGACAGTTTTTCAACAATATGAATGGTAGTGAACAAAGAGGGTATTCTGCAGACCATTTTGACTACTGCCATTGGTGTTGCCCGTATTCAGATACCCCTCTGTGATATATAGTTTGGCATCCTTTTTCCAACTGACAATGTGGGCACAATACTTTGCTGCAAGAACGGACCATTCCATGGGTGTTTTGAATTGTTGATAACGAAACACAATTTCCCACATTCATGAACCAAAGGGCTTTTTAAAAAAAATAAGAATTGACTATCATGGCTTTTTTTAAAATGGAAATTTAAGTATACATACACAAAAATTCCAAATGAAACTTTCTTCATGTAGAATTATCCAGTGCTAGAGGATCCAAGAAGATGAACACATGATCTATATACTATGTTTTCTATGGGAGGACAAAAGGAAGAACAGTTTGGATGTGGCTGTAATCCCTCTGTGCCAAAACATTTTGAAGGGCTGTTTTGGACTAAAATTGTGAAACAAAGATGTCAATAAGTCCAACAAGTACAGCAGAGAAACATAAACAGACCTTAACCTTTCAGACAAACTAATGTTGTCATGCCTACTTTACAGAAGGCAGACTAGAAAGTTATTTTCCAGCTGTCAAACCCTGGAGTAGGAAACCTGAGGCAGAAAAGCTATACTGGAGCAAACCCTTTATGAAAATGTTGATTGTATATTTTCCAAAATGTATCCCCTCATCTTTTGAAATTAAAAAAAAAAAGGAGGACTCAGAGTTAAAGAAGATATCACCGGAACTCTATTTGGCATGCCTTGCTCAATCCATGGATGGTACCAACTTAAGTACATTCTAATAAAATACATACAAATGCAGGAGGAAGGTGATACCTTATATAGGTCACTTTTAAAAATCAAACTTTGCAAACTTTTGTAACTTTTGGTTAATAAAATAAAATAACTCAAGAGGAAATGAAATGTATCACATTTATTTTTTGGTTAATTTTATATCCCTCTTCTCCATGTCACTGAAGGCAGTATCGGTGGTATTCACAACAATCTTGCCTCATTGTAGAGGCAAGAGTATCAAGTATTATTCATAAGAGAATATTATTCATTATTCACAACTTTAAAACCAAAGTCAGCTATTGTGTGCTATAGTCTTTGTCATGTACTCACATTTGAGGAAGCCCGAATGAAATATGGAATCATTATTTCAAATGAATAAAGATGTCATTTCCAATCACAGACATATGTGATCTTAAAAAGGATGGAATGAGAAGAAAAGATGTGAAAGGGAGACCCCACTGCACACACTCCCACACACCCCAAAGTAAATGAAATATTTTTTAAAATGAAATTTCAGCCAGAGGAGATATGAGGAAAATCCAGCTCTGGTTGAATGTCTCCCTATTCAAAGTGGGAAGAGAGAACACTTGGGGGCTACTAAACAGTGGCTGGCCCTTTAAAACCAATAAGCTGCTATAGAGAATGCTCCAGAGTTATAAAAGGGCTAATTATATGTTAAAATAACTATTTGAGTAAACATCACTAAATTTAGCACATAGCAACATCAGACTATTCAGTGTGGATCCAAAACATGGTTCTAACTTTCAGTTTTTTTCTTTGGGGTGCCCCCATTTTTAGAATTGCCTTGTAGAATGTTGTTTCAGTCTGCAATCCCTAGAAGATCAGTGAGATACTTTGAGAACTTGTTGCTCAGTCGCACAGTCGAGTCTGACATTTTGCGACCCCATGGACCACAGCATGCCAGGTTCCTCTGTCATCTGCCATCATCTGGCGGAGAGCTGGTCAAACTATGGTCTGTGGGCTTGACCCGGCCTATAGCACAATTTTATGTGGCCTGCAACTGCCCTTGCTGCTCCTGGAACTGGAAGCAGAAACATTTACGATAACCGTAAAATGCATTCGTGTATGCATAAACACGCCTGTACCTGTCATAAATGCTGCCGTAAATGCATTTTACAGTGGAAGGAACCATGTGACCGGACCACTTAACCACATAACCAGCCTGCAGCATGAAAAGTTTGGGAACCCCTGGTCTGAAGTCTGCCCAGATCCATACCCACTGCGTCAATGACGGAATGCAGGGAACTACGGGGGGATTTGGGGAGTGTACCTCCCAAAGCAATATTTGCTAGCTCCGCTGACATATGTAGTGCAGCATTTCCATTCTTTCAGGTGATATGGTTGCATTTCAACTATATAGTTTTATACACACAAATGAATGGGCTCATGCATGTTACTTCCCTTGTGAAGAACATTGCTAAGATGCTTTTTTCTTCTCATCTCCACTTGCCATTCCATGACATTACGACTCTTTTTACCTCCCTGATGTGTTACAGCAAAAACAAAGCAGCACAAAGTCTGTTGACTTACTCTCATAAATGTATCTGTCTCTCTATCTGTGGGAAAGAAATGCAAAGAGCATGCACAGTTTCCCATTTAAAACGGCTTTGTTGAGCCATCAAGGGCAGAAGTAGAACAGATTCTGTTGTTCTGGTACTGCATACAATGGTATGAGAATAAGCGCCACTTTTTGTTCCAGGAAAGGGATATTTTTAAAGTAGAGACCATAACAATGAAAAATATATGAGTCAGAATGGGATGGTATGAAACAGAATTTTCATGCAGCTTGATAATATTCAATTAAAAGGGAAGGTGAAGCCTTGCTTTGGGAAACTAGCTTATATTAGAACTCAAATTAGAACACTTGTGGGCTGTTTATTTATGGTAGGTTACAGTAATGTTTATAATGCCTAATCTGAGTTGAGGAATGTCTTCCTATCAATAATCTGAATTTTCAAATATGTTGTTTGTTCATTCCTATCCCTGAATCTTGAAATCAAGAAGCTGCTTGAGAGGTGAGAAGCAAGATCATACAAGGCTAAAGATGCAAACAAGGCCTTGTAAGAAATATATGCTAAAGGGTTTAGGGATCAGTCAAGCAACCCCAAAAGGAGCATAAATGAAATTAATTTTAATATTGTTAAACGGTGCAAAATTCCTCCCACACAGGCACACAAAGAAAAGATAAATCCAGGCATATGCACATGCCAAAGCTAAAACGGATGCATGGAGAGAGGCGAAACATATGGGCACCCATCTGGTACAAGATGTGCTGATAGACCTTCTGTACACTTCACATTTGTAGGAAGCAGCAGCCGCTGCCATATTAATAGGTTTCTCTCTTTCTTTCTCCCTCTCCAAAGGGGAAAAATCCAGAGAAGAACATCTTGCTTGTCCACAACTGGTTTGCCAAGCAAGAGTTGAACAACCGTGATTTCTCATCTCTGCCACCTTGCTTGTGCTCTCGGAGGACTTATCTGTCCTCTAAACTGGTCTTTTGAGAGGCTGGCAGCCTAGAAACTATCTTTTTTTAATAAAAAAAGCACTGAGAACAAGCAACAACCACAAAAATCCCTCTAGCAGTCATGACAGTTGACACTGTGTTGTGTATTGGGGTTGCTTATGCACAAGTGTGCCTTGCAAAATAGGCACCAAATTGTAAGAAGCTGATTCGCCATTGTTCTCCCGCTTCCCCGGAGGTCTTGGGTAAATATAACAACTATGTTCTGTATATAAGATGTTTCCCTGCACCTGATCCCTGTTCTTTGCTGCTTGCAATAAACCCATGTTGTTTGAGCCAGCTCTGTCTGAGTAATCCTTTCAGGGTTCAGACACAACACTTTGCTACATGTATCTTGCTTAGGGATGCCATAATTCCCTCCCACAAAACAGGGATATAAGTAAAGGTTGCCCTTCCTCAAAAGCCAGTCATATCCAAATCTAATGTTCAGTGTTCGTCTCTGTTTCAAAGCCAAAGAGCCAGCACTGTCTGCTTCTGCAGATGTTTCCATGGTCAAAGAAAGGGTCCCCCCCAAGCACATGGGGGCTGATCCCCCCATCAGCAATACCTCTGGAGGGTCACTTCCCCCCTGCTTCCCACTTGGACCCAGGAAGGGGAGACACAAGAGCTTTGCTTCCCTATCGCCATGGGTGTGTGTGCGAAGGGACCTTTTGGCTGGAGGAAACGTGCTATGTCCAACCAGCAGGGGTGGGTGGGGGTCCGCAGAAGAAAGCCCTCTCAAACCCTGCAGTTTTCCTCGCCCTCAGAGGCTCTGGTGTGTGTGTGTGTGTGTGTGTGTGGTGGTGTGGGGGGTGCAAGCACTTCTTGGGACAGGCAGCCTGTTCCCAAGGGGCCATGGAGGGGAGGGGAGGGGAGGGGGAACATCCCTCAGAGAGACAACCCCCCACCGCCTCCCCCCACCTCCCCCACCACCACCAAGGCTGAAGGAAAGCACCCCAAGCTCCCTCGTTCCTGGCAGTTTCCATCATCGCAGGAGCTCCGGCTCTCCAGACCTCTTACCAGCAGCTCAGAAAGCACCCATCAGGGCAAAAGGCCTCTTTCTGGGGGGGGGGGCAAACCCATCTGCCCAACCCCCCTCCAGCACCGGGACGGCTGCTGTGCCTGCTCCCTTGGGGGTCCCTCTGGCTAGGAGTCCCTCTCTCTCTCCCCTTCCCTGCTTTGCAATAACCTTTCTATTTGTCTAAAAGTTTACCTGATCTGTCTTTGGCCAAAGTTGGTGTTGATGTGACTAGACTGCAGCTGCTGCTACAGATGCTGCCTGCCTGCTGGTGCTTCAATAATAGAGGCAAGAAAAAGGCACATTTTTTTCTTTCTTCCTTGGCCACCAAGCTGCTGCTGCTGCCACCTGCTGGTACTCCAATAGAAGCACAAGAAAAAGGCATGTTTTTGTTTTCAACCAAGTGGTTTGAAAATTGGGAATATTCCATGTTTTTAATGGAACCTGGTGGGACAGTTACAACCTGTGAAATTCCCAGTTTTCCATGGCATATAGCAACCCTAATCTTGCTAGTCATTTGCCTTGTTACTTTTTTCTTTTAAACTTGGGGTGGGAGATCCCCAGTGGATCAGGGGAAACAGCAAGCATAAAACCAACTAGAGTCTTTTTGCACATGAGACAAGCACATTAGGGATGGGAAAATGGGACCATTTCAGTTCTTCCTTCATTTTTAAAACCTTAAAGTTCCTTCCATCCTCAACATGCAATTTCCTAAACTAGGCAAGTTATTTTTTTTAAAAATGAAATGTTTCCTCGTTTGCATTGCCTGATTTAATTGATACAGCAATGCAAAGCAGGGTTGTGTTGTATCTCCACACCACACACATGTGTCAGCCTCACAGAATAAAAGAGATAACAGCCATATTGTTCAACAGTAGGCCATTTTGTTTCATATTCACCATCAAGCTGCACAAGAACATTGAGCGTGAAACACTTTGTACAAGAAATCATTGACAATTATTTTTTCATTTATTTGTCCTTTTATCCTTTATTTGCAGATCAGCAACAATAATCTAGAGCAGGGATTTTCAACCTATGGCCATTGGGCCGGATCCGGTCCTTGTCATGAAATCATCTGGCCTGCACCTTCGCTCCAGCTGCTGCTTCTGCCGCTGCTGCCACCTCATTCCTTGACTCCTCCACTCGGCTTGGCATGACCCTAATGGTGCTCCATAGCAGGGTGGATGTTGTAAGCCTTCCAATATCTGCCCTGCTATGGAGCACCATTAAGGACACACCAAGCCAAGTGGAGGAGAAAAGGATTGTGGCAGAGGTAGTGGTGAAAGTGGAAGGGGCCACAGTGGCATTTCTGGCAGCCGCAGGGGCATTTCCGGTGGCCATGGGTGTGTTTCCTTCACCCATGTGACACAGCTCCTCCGGGGGGGGGAGGCTTTTTGAGATATGTGTGGGGCTGGCCTTGGGGTGGTCACAACCACCACCAAAGGCTGTGGAGGTGTGTGTGTGTGTGTGGGGGGGACAACCAGTCCAGCCCCTCAATAGTCTGAGGAAGCATGACCCAGCCCCCAGCTTAAAAAGTTTGAGGATCCCTGATCTAGAGACACTAGCTAACATATTTCAGAAACATATGTCCATCCAGAGAGCAGTAAGTATGTGGTTTCACTTTCAAAAACAAGAAACACATGTATTCATTACACTTTTTAGGAGAGTGTGCATGATCTAGATTACTAAAGATCAGCAGGGGGCAGAAGGATGAGGAATGGAATTGAAAGGAAGAGTAAGGTTTTCATGGGTGGCTTCAATATTCTGGGATTCAATTAATGTGGCCTAATTGCCACATTAAATGAAATAAAATGCATCACTGATAAAATGCAGAGGTTAAAAAAACCTGATGTGAGCCATTGAAAGAAGCTGTTCTCCAAACTGCCAGAGATAATTCCTGCTTCCAGGCATACAATCCGAGGGCAAAGAATTTCCCCAATGCATATGGTATGGTTGGAAGCTGCTGAAAAATCTTAATTGCTTCAATCACAACCAACCACCACCTCATTAAAGTTCTTTTCAATGGCATACACCTCCACATGGGGCATGTGACCCCCATAGTGCTGATCTCGCATGCCCATTTGCCTTCCACCTATTGTGAAAACCACAGCTGAGCCCAGAGGGCTATAGATGATGTCACAATCTCAACCTACCTGAGACTATGACAACAGCCAATTACATCACTGGAAAACACACACATTGTATAGATCATTTGGTATGCAATTTGGAGGGGGTTTGCCCCCTTTGGGGCTTGTGACCTCTGTAGTGCTGATCTCACCGGCTGAAGGTACTTATGTGCCAAATTTCAGAGGGATCGGTCCATGGGTGTGGGAGCCTTTCGAGCACATACAAACATAGATTTCTGTTTTATAGATATATAGATAACAAAAAAAGGATGGAACAATAAATGAAAAATATTGGATACAAAGAAAACAAAAGTCAAATTTCACACATACTTGGACAGTGATGGTGAACCTTGGCACTCCAACTGTTTTAGAACTTCAATTCCCAGAAACACTGATCAGCAGGAGTGCTGTCTTGGGCTTCTGGGAATTGAAGTCCAAGAACACCTGGAGTGCCAAGGTTTGCCAACATTGCACTAGGACTTTGGATATGAAAGTAAAAAAATATCCAAATAAATCTAAATCAAAAGTATGGGACAAGCTTTCTGGTGTACACAAACACTGCCAAAGTAAGAAGTGAGAAAAATGGTGAAACCTCCCAGTCTTTTAGACTGACCAGGCTTTCCCCTGTGGCAGGCATATGTGAAAAGAATAAAAGGGCAAAGAGCACGTAGCAGACCCATATTACAAGAACACCAAGTGACATCAGTGGAGGCTGCTAGAAGTGACAAAACAAGAACTTTATATCTCAGGGAAAAAAAATAAAAAGAACAAAGAAGAAGAAAAAGAAATAATATAACCATTACTCTTGAGTATAACCTTAGTCTACCGTAGGTGGGACCACACTTGAATTGACACCCCCCCCCAGCTAATCAAACTAGTATTTTAGCTTGCCTCCTCACATGTCTTGACCTATGTCCCGGCTGTCACTAAGGTAGCACATAGGAAATTAAACCACTCCAGACATCTTCTTGCCTTTTGAAAGTATATTGTATATTGTAGTCAAAGTCAGTTACAAAAATAAAGTTTTCAGGAAGCAAAGATTTCATAGTTTCAGGAAGCAAAACAGTTTCAGGCAATGAAGCAATTTTAGTTCAGAAAGTG
Organism: Bradypodion pumilum; assembly: GCA_035047305.1. Classification (NCBI taxonomy): domain Eukaryota; kingdom Metazoa; phylum Chordata; class Lepidosauria; order Squamata; family Chamaeleonidae; genus Bradypodion; species Bradypodion pumilum. The sequence continues at coordinate 34,098,001 of JAWDJD010000010.1, forward strand.
CATTAAAAACAATGAAACCTGACAAAGCTTTGAAGCCCAAAGGGTCTCTTCTCTCTGGTTTAACAGACTACATGTTTGCAAAGTTGAAAGCACACTCAGAGAACTACTTCCATAGCATGGTGAAGAGCAAAGATAAAGTTCTTTCTCCTCCCCATCTTTTTATCTCCTTCAACAAGTTCCACCCTCTGGACAACTCTAGCCAATCACTACACAGTATCACATGCCTATCACAAATTAGGTTTCAATTCTCCAAGAACATGAGGCTAGCATGTTTTGACTGTCAATCCTTCCCTGGAATGCACCCTACAGTGGACCCTTGATTAACGTCATTTTCAAATAGCGTCATTTCTGCTTAACGACACATCGTCACTCACCACGTGACTATCCACACAATGACAAAAAACCATCATTGTGCGGATTAATGATTTTTTTTTACGTTGTTGTGTGGATAATGACAGCTTTTTGCCGCTAGATGGCACAGCTGCCATTGAAAACTGCACAATGACGTTTCCCAAATAGCGACACTACTTGGGGAACCAAGTAGTATCGTTATTTGAGGGTCTACTGTAACTCTGCCCCACCTCCAAAATCTCAATTACAGATTGAAAGAACACACAGGCCCCATTCTAACCATGACACCCTGAGTAACCACAGGTGCTGAACATGCGTAGTATCCCTCTGCACAAGTGACTGGTCAGCCAAATCTGGCTACATAGTTAGCTCTGCTCACAATAAACAAACACTTAACAATCTCTCGTACTCATCTTTTCCTCTCCTGTTTGGAAAATCAGGACTAGAGCACCATAGCTGGAGGAAAGTTCACCCCAGATGCAGCCCTCTTGTCCAGCTGGTACTTCTCCAAGTAAGGCAGTGTCCTTACTTCTATTGGTATAGCACAAGAGTTCCCAAACTTTTCAAGCTGGGGGCCAGGTCATGCTCTCTCATTTAGCTGTGAGGGTCAGATGTCATTATGCGCTGCCTGCACAATAGGGGTGGCCATTTTGTCCCAACAGCTTCAGCATTTGTTTCTCAAATGACCTTGGGGGAGTGGGGGCCGCATGAAGTGGTGTTGTTGGCTAGATCTGGCCTACGGGCCTTACGTTCGGCACCTCAATTCACACTTTTGAGGCTGGGTAGTATTTTTTTCTTTTCTGCTCCTCCCTCCAAGATGTTAGCTCTTTCTCCACACTACTGGTCTACCACAAAAGGAATGGAGTCATCCTTCACTAAGTTATGGTCAGAGTATGACTGATTTATATCTTTGTTGTCAGAGGAAGATTTAACTACCAGCAATTGTTTCCTTGTTTCACACCCAAGATCTGCCCAATGACCCCCCCCTTAAGTCCTCCCACTGAGCCCAGGTAACATAGAGTCATGGCTCTGTGACTTCTTAGGAAGTCACAGAAGGCCTGTTGCTCTAGCAGCCCACAGAAACACACATTGATGCACATCTGCTTGTTCTGTGTACTTGAATTAGTCTCTTCCACAGAGACTTGTTTCTTTTATCAGCTAAATGGAGACAATCATATTTCCCCTACTTCCTTGGAGAGGCTTGCGCAGCTGAATTTGCTAATGTTTGTCAAGATGACTTGGGTTTATTAAGGTTCAATAAAGTATCCCCCCTTTTAAAGTGTTTTTTTGCAATTTCCAGTCTCAGCAGGGAGCCAAAGTGAAAGTACAATTGGGGGGGGGGGTTTGAAGGGGAGGGAAAGGACAGAGGAGTGGTGGAGGAAGAAGTGTCAACATAACATTGCTGTGCTCCATCTATAAACTCTCTTCAACCAAAACCAAGTGATAGTTATTAATTGCATTCGTATCCCATCCTTTCTCTAAATTGCTCAGATGTGGAGCCCTCCAGGCTAAGCATTGTTCAATCAGGCAGCTGAGGAGCCTCCGAGGAGAGCCAGTGGTGGCCAGATGTGGAAGAAGAGAATGAGAGAGTCCTATCTCCTCCTATTGTTCAAATGCCCAAGGAGACCGCCTCCATCTCCCCAATGAAAGGGCTGGACCTAAGCTCTTCATCCAGCACAATGACTGGCACACAATATGTGGCTAAGGATTCCTGCAATGTGAGTTTATTTTGTCAAGGTACGCTCAGGCCTCTTCAAAGAAATCACTTTTACACACATTCATTTAGGAATCATCTAAGTTTAAACCTTCGAAAAGTTACTTTATTGAACTACAACTTTCATGACTACCCTGGCCAGGATTTGTAGCTCTTAAAAGGAACTTTTATTTATTTATTTACAGTAAAACCCCAAATTACATATGTCTCAAGTTACATAAAATTCGACTTACATAACGATTTTTGCACTAAAACCATGTCCCGACTTACATAAATGTCCCAATTTACATACAGTAACACAATTTCCTATGGGTTTGCTTCAAGTAATGAAAAATTTTTATTTTTCCTGTGGGTTTGCTTTGAATTAAGTAAAAAAAAAATTTTTTCCTATGGGTTTGCTTCGTGTTATGTAAAAATTCATTTTTCCTATGGGTTTGCTTCGAGTTAAGTAAAACTGATTTCCCTAAAAGCCTACGCAACAGACTTTTTACATAAGTAGGAATTTCACTGTATTTATTTATTTAGTTAGTTAGTTAGTTAGTTATTTACTGTATTTCTATACCACCCATTTCGGTGGTATCCCACCCTGGGCAGTGAACAAACAGATAACAAATAACAACAAAACCCACAGCAGATCATAACAAAGAACCGACAAATACATCACAAACTAAACTAAACTAAACCAAACTTAAATAAAGTAATTGGCATCTGAGGGCATAGGGACTCAACCTGACTGACTGATTTATCAGTAAAAGGATAAACATTCACAAGCTCTGCTTAATCTTACAACAGCAATGCAAAAGATCTCTTCGGAGCACAGATGGCCAATATCTAGCCGGGAAGCCTGATGAGAGATGGTTGCATATGTACTACAACAGCGACTAGTGTGTCACAGGACACACAACCTTGCTGTGAGGGGTGGGGTGTCACCTTTGCTTGAAAGACAGTCATATCTGACTCTAGGGGGCAGTGCTCATTTCCATTTATAACCAAAGACCCAGCACTGTCTGTGCCTGCAGATGTTTCTGTAATCATGTGGAAAGCTTGACTAGACACTGGAGTGCACAGAATGATGTTTACCATCCCACCAAAGTGGTGCCTATTTATCTACTTGCAATTTCTTGCTTTCGAATTGCTAGGTTGGAAGGAGCTGGGACAGAGACGGCAGCTCACTCCATCATGCAGCACTCGGGTATCAAACTGCTGACCTACCTACCTTTCTGTTGTCAGGATCAGCGTCTTAACCAGTAAGCTACCACAGCCCTTCAGAATCTATTAGCTACTCCTTCAGGATCCATTAACGGTAAATGCAAAGGTCACCCTTGTTCAAAAGTCAGTCCTATTTGACTCTTGTGTAGGTTGTTTATCTCTGTTTGTCTCTGCAGACATTTCCCTGGTCACGTGGCAGGCATGACTAGACACCGGAGTGCACAGAACACTGTTAACCTTCTCACCGAAGGCTGGCAGGAGCTGGGACAGATGATGGGAGCTCACTCCATCGTGAAGCACTTGGGTCTCGATCTGCTGACCTGCTGACCTTTGAGTTGTCAAGTTCAGCGTCTTAACCACTAAACCACTGCAGTCAATCCTCTAAAGGAAACATGTGAGATTAAAAGAGAAAAACATATGAAGAAGTGCAAGAAAGATTAGCTGAGGGAGAGAAGGAAGCAAACAGGTTTTTTCCGATCTGTTTCTCAAGGGGATAATTTTTTAAAAATCCATACGAAGCCGCTGCATATACACACATGTATAACTATGTGTATATATTTGAATGCCTTAAAGAACTTCGCAGAAGCCAAACTGCCTTTGAAAAGATCTTCAGGCTTATATAAATATGTATTTAGGATCAACTAAATACATATGAAGAATTTTCTGTATCTGAGAGATGTCTTGCTTCAGTGGCAAATTGGGGGGAGAGGGGGAGCAGCCGTTCTGCATATTTCTCCTGCATTATGGTTTGACTTGTCTGCTGCCACTTCAGCACAAACACATGTGCTGTGTGCTTTTCCCATGTGAGCCTGTGATAACTAAGTGGCAGTGTGCGGATGAAACTTGACCTTAGGGCACCTTTAGCCATTTCCCAGCAAACCAATCAAATTTAAACCACATGTAGGAAAACATTTTCACAGGCAACAAACAAAGGGTTTTAGTTTTGAAAGCAATTTTTTTTTTATAAAAAAAAGCCTGAGATGTTTTAAGATGTAAGGAGTAGTCATTTTAATTTATTTATATTAATTCTTTGTTGCTCTACTGGAGAAATGGATTGTGACTTGCTATTTCACGCTGCTATTGCAATGTCTCTGTCTATTCTTGTAAAACAAATGGTTAGGAATGCAGCCTTGCATTGATGACTGGCATCATTTATTCTGTGATGATTGGTTCCGATTATATATTCATTTCTGTAATAAACTTGATTGATATGGAAGGTTGTTTCTATAGCTGCTGTAAACATCTTTCAAGTGCAGCAACTTCAGGAAAGAGGGACGTTGGATTGAATAGTTTAGTTTAGTTTATTCGATTTATACCCCACCCTATTCAGCACAGGCCGACTCAGGGCGGCTAACAACATATACATACCCCCAAAGGGTTTACATACAAAATATGAAATGCAAAACAAATACATATAAAGTACAAAATATATAGAAAAATATACAAGTAAAATACATAAGTATACAATAATACAATGTGTCTCAGCTGGAGGCAAGGCTACATAGAAATATCTAAAATACAATATATCCAAATGCACAACTATTACAAAGTTACACAGAACAATATAGCCCCCTCTCAACCATAGTAAGTCCCAAGGAGCAGAAACATCGGCATCTTCCCACTTCTCCCACGGCCAATGCCTGACCGGGAGAAGGAGCCGTGGTGGCGTCCATGTTCAGGGCAGTTTTTAAAGTCCCCGCCGCCCCTCCACCTGCTCCCACTTCTCCCATGGCCAATGCCTGACCGGGAGAAGGAGCCGTGGCGGTGTCTGCGTTCAGGGCAGTTTTTAAAGTCCCCGCCGCCCCTCCACCTACTCCCACTTCTCCCGCGGCCAATGCCTGACCGGGAGAAGGAGCCGTGGTGGCGTCCACGTTCAGGGCAGTTTTTAAAGTCCCCGCCACCCCTCCACCTGCTCCCACTTCTCCCATGGCCAATGCCTGACCGGGAGAAGGAGCCGTGGCGGTGTCTGCGTTCAGGGCAGTTTTTAAAGTCCCCGCCGCCCCTCCACCTGCTCCCACTTCTCCCGCGGCCAATGCCTGACCGGGAGAAGGAGCCGTGGTGGCGTCCGCGTTCAGGGCAGTTTTTAAAGTCCCCGCCACCCCTCCACCTGCTCCCACTTCTCCCATGGCCAATGCCTGACCGGGAGAAGGAGCCGTGGCGGTGTCTGCGTTCAGGGCAGTTTTTAAAGTCCCCGCCACCCCTCCACCTGCTCCCACTTCTCCCGCGGCCAATGCCTGAGTGGGAGAAGGAGCCGTGGTGGCGTCCACGTTCAGGGCAGTTTTTAAAGTCCCCGCCACCCCTCCACCTGCTCCCACTTCTCCCGCGGCCAATGCCTGACCGGGAGAAGGAGCCGTGGTGGCGTCCACGTTCAGGGCAGTTTTTAAAGTCCCCGCCACCCCTCCACCTGCTCCCACTTCTCCCATGGCCAATGCCTGACTGGGAGAAGGAGCAGTGGCGGTGTCTGCATTCAGGGCAGTTTTTAAAGTCCCCGCCGCCCCTCCACCTGCTCCCACTTCTCCCACGGCCAATGCCTGACCGGGAGAATCCTACTCCTTTTTGCTTAAGTTCTGCATAACACATGGTGGCTGACTGAGGAGGTGCCTGATCATGTGCCAGATTGCACAACCAAGATATTCTCTGGCCACCTCATCAATTAGCCACAATTAGCTGTGACAAATTATCCAGCCATAGATAAACTTGACTGAACATTTAAACATTTCATTTTATATGGCTATATGGAGTAGAATGTGAATAACATGTGTTTAACAGTTAAATGTACTAATATTTGTGTTAATTATACCCATGGGCCCATGCTCTTCCTACCTATGAAGTTTGGTTAGACTTTTGATGAGCAACCTAAGGTGCTTGATCTAACTTAATATTTATTAAGCTACCTGCAACCATTTAAGACCACAGGCAAGAGTAGGCTGTGCTTCCTGAACAAGAGATAGGGAGTGAGATAGCAGCTTTTGAATCCACTTGTAGGATACTTGACTTGTGGCTACACCTTCCTGGTTTAGCGCATCATCTGTCATAATCTCTCTGAAATATTACTCACAGAAAGAACTGAGTGTGTTAGACTTAGAAGTTGTGATGAAATGGGTCACAAGTTATTCAGTATGGAGTCTCTTTGGTTTTTAAACTGTCTTTGAATGTAGCTTTGCATCTTTGCAAAGGCCTCATAATTCTTTCTGCTGCGCTTATCAAGCTTCTCAGAGCTTCAGGCCTATGTTATGGCTTCTTCTCCAGGCCTGGAATGTTCACTTTCATCAACATCCCGAGCCTGGGAACACCAGACATTTGTTATGGGAACCAGGGTGTGTTTATACAGTCCCTGGGTCCTAATTGGCTGTATGCTAATTAGAAGAGCCAAGCTCATGTTCTTTCTTTTAGGCACATGGGTTTTGGGATGAGATTTGAGTTTGGGGTTCCTGAGAGTTACACCTCAGAAGGAAGAGAGGGGCTTTAACTCCGAGTCCTGACTCCAACCCAAGCTTAGTCATGATTACTTAGATTAGTTAGGTTTTCCTTTTATTTCAGGGGGAAGGCCTGAGTATGGATTTTCCTACCTGTACTTTTTGATTAGTGTTTTTTCTGCTGTATTCATGCATCCTGAAGCAATGAATGAACTGTTATTTCTACAATATGCTTCGAGAACAATAAAAATATTTAATTCATCAACAACATTTGTTCTTTGGAAGAGGGAGTAAGACAAGAGTTAAGCCATAAGCCACACGCTACCACACATACCACATACTACTCTCCACAATACTTGCTGGGCCCTGTTAATGCAGGTAAGCTCCAGGTTGCTGCAGGGTTTTGCAGGATGACATTTAGGCCTCCTGTACTCGGAGTCTTGGGGAGTTCTGCAGAGCTGGATGGTCTTGGAAGCTCGGAAGGAACTGGGAGAGCCCCAGGGCAAGGGTCAGGTCAAAGCCTATCTGTCACAGAAGTCTAGGTTCTTCCCCAGATGACAAAGTTATTTTATCAATGGGATACATTCTGAGGGGTTCTCTACCTTTGTAGCTCAGTAACAGTCTGTAACAGCTCCGACCATCTGAGTATCTAAGTTGGAACAATGTAAAGCAAGGCAGCTTGACTACAACCATTTATTCCTCTAGATTGCTTTTAAAGTACTTCAAAGTTGTTGAAAATATATAATAGGTATGCCTTGTCAACATCTTATAACCATATAGAATTGTAAGTGCATATGTAAAATATAAAACTTTGAATGCATGAGCATACAATTAAGAAAAAAAATTGCTTCTGACAAAAATGCAAAACACAAGGCACTTCAAAAATATTGCAGAGACATGTAAGAGGCACAAGCTGAACCCTACCTACAGGCAAGTACTTAAAATATGAATTACAACTTATAGGGGAAATACTTTAACAGTGGAAAGCACATATTTAAAGCATCAAAAGATCTTAAATGTAAAATGTTAAAATAAAAGCATTCCTTAGCCTTTAAGCATGTTAAAAGGAAACACAGCAAAGTTGCATTAATGGTAATGGAGTAGACCAGTGGTTCCCAAAATAGGGCATACACCCCATGAAGGACTTCAGTTCCCAGAAGCCTAAGTCAGTACACTGGCTGACCAGTGTTTTGGGGAATAGACTTAGGCTTCTGGGAATTGAAGTCCACAAACTAAAGTTTGGGTAAACACTGGAGTAGACCATACTGCCAGGGACTCAACACCAAGCATCAGGTGGTGGTTAACTAACCTAACAAACCCTGAGGACTAGCAGCCTTGGCAAAGTCCACAGGAAAGGGTGATGGTCCCCAAGTGAATTAAATCCAACTTGAATCCATCTTGATGGAGGGCAGCAGCTTCATCCATCCTAACCTGAGGCTGATGAGCACTTTGTGCCAAAAGGGTTCAGGACCAGAAAGTGACTCGCGGAACTGAATCAGTGGAATGGGGGTCAAGCTGCGATGCGGAAGGCAGATGAAAGGCCACTGCATTATATTCTCAGGACGGTCTTCACAGCTGATTGTCATGATGATCGCCAATATTCTGAATTGGATATAGCACAAGAAGAAGAAGAAGAAGAAGAAGAAGAAGAAGAAGAAGAAGAAGAAGAAGAAACCACCATGCCTGCTTGAATCTATGGATCTATGGAAGGAACTCCATGGTGCTTCTCCTTCACTTTCTTCTTCCACCCTTTTTTACTCATCTGGGGTGTCATATTTATATGATTTTTAAAAAAAGATTACAATCATATATCAGTGATCTCATACCAGGTGTTAGATTTTCTCTCTCTCATCATATTGAGATATTGACACAAACTCAACAGAACAGGCTTATATCCCCCAAACTTCTGGTCATGTAGAACCCTTTTTTTAACCTTATTGCTGGTCAGTTTACTTCTCTTGGCACTCTTCCTGTAAGAGGATAACATTTTATTTTGTTGGTCATCACTCGCTCTCAACACCTGCATGATTACTCAGCTATAAACAAGTCTTGTTTTCACAATTGACAGACATTTTCACACAAAAATATGACCCATAATAATCTTAAAGTTCTCTCTGTACATAACAACTAAGTATCTTTTTCCTAATTCTCTTAATTTTTTTGATTGATTGCCTTTTAAAAATTAATTTAATAGGATTTGACACAGGAAGAAAAGGTGAGAAAATCAGGATGGCCACATATTCTCTCTTAGGAAAGAGTTTTCCATTTGAAGAGACGTCCAGTTCAAGGTTGATTTAAAGGTAACAAAATGAATGAGGAGGAATAACCCATCCTTCCACAATAAAAAAACAAGGTAGCTGTTTGAATCAGAAAAGCCTTTTTCTAAATTTGTTTTGGTACACACAAATTAGCATATACAATGCTCCACAAATCAGTATTTTTCTGGTGATTTTTAAATGGCCACCTTAGAGAAAACACATAACAAAAGACGGGAGAGTTTATAGAAATTGAAAAGAAAGAAAGGAGCAGCAGAAAGCGATAGAGGAGGAGTTCCCAATCTAAGGCCTGTTGGACAGATACAGACCATGGTGTCATTTCATGTTCCCCCCAACCCTCCAAGGCCATTTAAGAAACAAAATGACCACCCCCTTTGCAGCTGTTGGGACAAAATGGCCACCCCATCATGCAGGCAGGGCAAAATGGCTGTCTGGCCATCGAAGCTGACTGAGAAAGTGTGACCCAGCCCCCAGTTTTTAAAAAGCAGGTGCTGGGGGTGGGGGAGTTCAAGAATGCAAATTCAGGTAATATGCTACACTAGCAGAAGTTTCTCGCTCTGCATTGCCACTTAAATAACAAACGTGGAGAATCTTCCAAAAATGTGCAGAAATATCACTTGCAAATGTGAGAACTTAAATAGATACCAAAACAAAACATCTTGCCAAATCACAGGCAGGGAGAACAATTTTGTGGCATCTTTTTTTTCTTGCCTGCAAGGATGAGACTACAAGAATTTACATCCCTAGTTGTGAATCAGATTGCAAGGTCAGAAATGTATGACTTCCTGACAGCAAACTGTATTACATTCCACATTTGATTTCAAGCAGTGCATATTGCTTAACCTTACCCTGAAATGTTCGGGCAACCCATTTCTCTCCCATCCGTACTCCTATCACACACTCAGCACTCTCTGGTATCAACACAGTTGCAGAGAAAATAGTAGGAAGCAAGCAACCTTTCATGGCCATTACTGATATTTCCCCCCACTAAAAAAGACCTCTTGGTACACAGAAGGTTGGAAAACTAGAAGGGGCCAAGCCAAGTTCTGGGCATGATATAAGTCTCTTCTTATCCAAAACTGATTAATCAATTCCCTTCCTGCCCATTCTGGAGCAAATATGTGCCTTTGTGGCTTGCTTGTAGCCACAAGGCAATGTGGATTGGGAAGTAGTTGGTGTATGCAAGTTACATCACCAGAGTTTCTCATTCAGATCTCTGCCCATGTCCCATTTTATGGTCCAATATGGGTAGGTTCTGTTTGCTGAATTCAAAGTCACTCTGGATAATTTCTTTTTTATTAGGGACTGTGGTGGCTCAGTGGTTAAGAAGCTTGCCTTGTTAGCTGGAAGGCTGGCAACTCAGCAATTCAAGACCCAGGTACTGCATGACCAATTGAGCACCATCTCTGTCCCAGCTCCTGGCAACCTAGCAGATCAAAAGCAAGAATTTGCATGTAGATAAATAGGAGCTACTTTGGTGAGAAAAGATCTTGGGGACATGAAAGGAGCCTCATTCGGGCAGCCCCTGAGAGGAGTTTCTCCAGCAAAATCCTTTCAACTTGTAATAATAATAATAATAATAATAATAATAACAATAATAACAATAATAATAATAATAATAATAATAATAATAATAATAATAATAATAATAATAATAATAATAATAATAATAATAATAATAATAATAATAATAATAATAATAATAATAATAATGTTGTTGTTGTTGTTGTTGTTGCCATTGCTGTTGTCATTGACATTAACATTGACGTTGTCATTGTTATTTCCTTTTTGCATTTCAAGGACATCAGCTGGTATAAAACCAGGAGTATTCCTCTCCAAATGTTCTACTCTTCAAGATATGGGACATCCTGGGCATCAGGTTTGAAATGGGGTTAAGCAAGCTCAGCACAGTTTATAGACTGGGGTGAGCAAGAGAATGGGGTGGGTACCTGCTGGAACCTTTAAGAGAAAAGGTGAGTTTCTTTACATACAATGCTGTAAAGTTTGAGATTTGGATAGGAACTCATTAGAGGACTGTCCGCCTCATTCGTTCAGTATCAGTATCAAAAAGGATTGAAAGGTGACAAAAAAATGGATATCCCTTTGCATAGTCCAATGCCAGCCAGAACACACTAAGAGGGGACAACTACTTTGAGCCCTGAGCTGAGGCAGAATTCACCTACAAATTTGAACCATGCACTGAGAGAAATATATGGTAAGCTAGACTAGTGTGGCAACCTATACAAGACGTTCATATTTCACTTCTTACAGATCTCTATACAATTAATCAAAGTAGTTGGCCACTCAAAATGCAAGGAAACGTATGCCTAAAGTCATTGCTGCTAGAGCTTGTTGGAAAAGGTTTAATGTGTCACATAGGATTCCAACCCACCCACTCACCTATCAACCCAAAGAAAGAGAGGCCGGAACACAAAGAGATTTCAAAAGTATTGCAATACTGTGTTTGATGGAAAGGGGTGGCTGTGTTTGACCCAGTTCGCAGAAGGCTAAGTGTCTCTAATCTTTAGTGTCTCTTTACAAAGTGCCTTGATAGAGGAGCCGCCAGAGACACAGGCATGATGCATTGTTGTTGTTATAAAAGCAAGCTCCTTGCTTTGAGCATGTTTTCAAAGATAATCCATTCCTTTCTCTAGCTATGGTAAAAATATGGAGTCCCTTCCGGAAAGCATATTTTTCCAAGGTAGCTGTCACTTTTGTTTACTTAAGTACTTTTTATGCAAAGACTCTGGAAAAAAAAGCCTCTTTACAAACATGACTCTGAACAATATCCTTCAGAAGCTGAGGAAGTGGTGGAGCTGAAACAAACTGTGATTTTTCCGAGCACAGACAATATGCTTATTTTCAAACCCCTTTGGGCAAGTCCTTAGACTCAGATTAAGGCCTCAAGAGAAATTATTGGTTTTGTTGTTTTGTTTCATGCTCCTGAACAAAAAATCCTGGAATGTGACGTCACGTCACTGAGTAACAAGAAGAAGAACCAGCTAGGTTCTAAACAAAATATTGATATACTTCAGTTTGCAGCAATAATTGTGTTGGTTAAAAATGTGGATAGTGTTATCATCTCAGTTATCCACTAGGTGGAGCTAATTTCAGTTTTACCAACATAGAGGGGGACTGCAGTGGCTCAAGTGGTAAGGATGCTGAACTTGCTGACTGCAAGGTCAGAGATCGATTCCTGGGTACTACGTGATGGAGTGAGCAAGTAGATAAATAGGGAACACTGCAGTGGGAAGGTAAACAGCATTCCATGCACTCCAGTGTTGAGGCATGCCTGCCACATGTCCATGGAAACATATGCAGATGCACACAGTGCTGGCTCTTTGACTATAAACAGAGATGAGAACTGAACCCTAGAGTTGGATATGACTGGCTTTCGTGCAAGGGCAACCTTTACCTTTACTATCAACATGGAATTGATAGTTGCCTATTCTTTTCTACTGGAGGGAAACAAGAAGTGTTGCTTCTCAACATCTTCTAACTTTTTCATGCATTTGTTGTGCTGCATAATTCATGTGACATAGGAATGGGAGAGAGCTGGTTTGATCAGTGCATTTGTTTTACTGGGATCAGGAATTCAATAACCTCCACCCCAGCCTCAGGCTGGACAAAGTCCACTGTGTAACTTCACAATGTGCAGATGAGCACTGCAAGATACTAAAAAAACCTGCCAGAAACTTTTTTTTTGCTTTTTTATTTTTTTTTTGTTCACTCTCCATTAAAAACAGCACACATCTTCACATGTGTATATCTTTCCTATTTCTACCATATTCTATTACTGCATGCATTGTCTGAAACATGAAAGTGAGTAAAAAGTGGTTAACAGTTCAGTTAATGGTCAATGTGCTCAACAATCCAAGTCAGATAAGGTTAAGTTGGAAGGAACAAAGTTTTTAACAGCTAAGTGGATATTAAATGGTTTTTTAAGTTATAGTACTACAATCTTTGAGGAAAGAAGAATTAAAATCCCATCCTAGATGTTACAGTCTAGTTCACATACAGAAACTATATAGCCGGGATTCTCAACCTGCGCCCCGTGGGCGGGATGCTTTCTGCAGCACCATTTTATGTGGCCCCACACTGCCTCCACCACACCTGGAAGTGCCATGTGATGGAGAAAGGGCAAAATGGCCCTCTGGCCCCCGATGCTGTGTGAGGGAGTGTGACCTGGCCCCCAGCTTTAAAAGGTTGAGAACTTCTGCTATATAGTTACAACAGTCTCCTCTGTTCATACTGTTGCTTTCATGGATTAAGAGTAACAATGGACAAGATACAACAGTGTGTGTCCTTGAATCTTTGTACTCTCCATTCATTCACTCAATAACTGGATAAAGCACTCCTTTTGGAAACAATGGCTGAAATGTTGTTATAGCTTGCTACATTAAGCAATGGGATTTCAGCCATAGGGACTTAATTACCAGTAGACATTAATGGGACTACAGACAGCCATTATAAAAGAACAAAATGTGCCTTTTTCTCCTTCTTAAAAAAAAAAGATTTATTTTCTCCAACATGCAGAAATGGCACTTTTTGATTACAGTAGCTTACAGACGCTTCTGTAGGATTGGGGCAATTTAGGATTTAGTCTGATGCTCTTCAATGTCTCCCTGTGTTAAAAACAATTCTCTTCCATACACATATTTATCTGATCTGCACACATCGGTCTGTCTCACACACAGTTACTTGACTAGAGGAGAATGAAGCTCAGATCTCTCTGGACACCTTTTTCCCTAGATGATCAAAATCCCAGACAATGGGCTTCAATAACTTTTTAAAATTGTTGATGCATTCTGCACATTAGCAGGCTCTGTTTTGCATACTTCAGAACTGAGTCAAAAGCCACAATGTTGAGCCACAATTCATCCTCAGAGTTCAAACTAATTTCGAGCTGAAATTTTCCATGAATCCTCCTATTGAAAAACAGCAGTTTGGTGACTTAACATGGGGCATAAAGTGTTAGGTCGAACAACTAGATGCAAAGCACAATGAGTTGTGTTTAAAAGTTAAATTGTGTGTTTTGGTTTTATCAGCCAAATTTTTAATAGTGATCACTGAGACCACTGTTGATCATCCCTTTGTTCACCGAGCCCTGTGGTAGAAGCATATCTGCCCAAACCCATTAGACCAGTGGTTCCCAATGTGGAGCCCATGCCCCACAGGGGGGCTTCCATTCCCAGAAGCCTAAGTAAGTGCATTGGCTGATCAGTGCTTTGGGGAATTGACTTAGGCTTCTGGGAATTGAAGTCCAAAAACTAAAGGTTGGGAAACACTAAGACAGAGACTTAGTGACAGCTATATCCATCCAAAGAAGTGACTGAACAGGGATCCAAAAGGAATTACAAACCCAGAACACAGATCAACAGAACACCATTTGTTGTCTTGTACAGTTCTGCCCTTATCAGCAATATGCAGCTCATCCTCCAAAAATTTCAATCCTGTCCCACAAGCTCTGGGTTACATGTTTGTAGAAACTTAGCCAATTTAAAAAAAATACTCACTTAACAAAAATATTGACAAAGGAAGCCAGACACAATGACAACTCTTCTATTATGTCTATACTGAAGACACTGTTATACGACTCAGTGAAGTAATTCACCAATACTAGGGATTCATTCACTTTCTTATTCTTCCACAGGATATATCCCATCTTTGATATCAGTGTCTTAAAGCTTTTTTTTACATTGGACAAACAGGCAGCCGCTGCACAAATGACTACATGAACACAAATCTGGTATTAAGAGCAAAATATTCAGAAAACAGTGGGAGAATATCAAGATAGTCATCCTGGAATAAAAAAATGTTGATCAAAGAGGGAAAGTTACTTCTCAGAATAATCAAGACATATGGTAATCCCAAAGAGCAGGGGTTGCCAACCAAAGGCTGGATTTGGCCCATGGTACTATTTCATGTGGCCCCCCAACCCTCCAAGGGTATTCAAGAAACAAAATGGCTGCCCCTTTGAAGATGTTGGAACAAAATGGCCATCCCCATCATGCAGGGGGCCATCCGACCCTCAAAGCTGACTGAGAGAGTGTGACCTGGCCCCTGGCTTGAAAAAGTTGGAAACCCCTGCCAAAGAGGAAGGTTCTCATATCTGCAGCAGGAAATGTGACTGTCTCATTACATGCACTATTTAATACATACAAATCCTACCCCACCCCTTTCTCCACTTTGGAAATCCATAAGATCATCACTCTCTTTCATTTGTTCACACAGAGACATACAACATGACAGAGCTTTTGTTTTTTTAAAAAAATCCCCATACACGACACAACAGCATCCCTTTCCTCATACAATCCCTTCTGTTCTGGTTGTTCACACAAGGACTCCCTAATCCCACAATGGGAGAAAATGCCATACCTTTGCCAGATAGATGTTTCCATGTTACAGTTGGTTCTGGTCTTCCAAAAGCCAAGCACAAGAGGGTTACGCTGCTGCCTTCGTTGACAGTGATATCCGACGTGATGTTTATGATCTGTGGAGGAACTGCAACAGGAGAAGTATGGGGCATTAATACATGATCCACCCTTTTTATTTATAGCATTAAGGTCCAATAATTCCCTTACCCTGTCTGTTCAATTAAAGCAGTGGTTCTGAACCTTGGCCTTTGCTTTGTGCTGCCACCAACCATCTTCTTCACTGCAAATCAACAGGAATGTCACATTGCAGTTGGTACACAAACATATTCACAGGATAGGTGCAAAAAGCTGCAATACACAAAAGCTGGGCATCTGGCTTGTCATCTGCTCTGGAATTGGCTGCCATTTTTTTTAACATACAGTGGAACCTCATATAACAAATGCATCATTCAACAAAAAAATCGTACAACAAAGAGAATTTGATATTTATTTTTGCATCATACAACAAAAATCTCTATGGGATGCATCGTATAATGAATATTTTTCTTTGTACAATTTTTTCCCATAAAGATATTTGTTGTACAATTTTCCCCATAGAGATTTTTGTTGTATGATGCATCCCATAAGGATTTTCATTGTACAATGCATGTGCTGTACAATGGGGGGGGGGGATCGTATAATGAGGTGCCCTGTGAAACCAATTATTTTTGTTATATGAGGTTCCACTGTACTTCTGTCAGGTGTTTGTGACAGCACAGACAGACACTGTACCTGGGGAGTCATAGACAGTACACATAGGAAGCCTTGGTCACCCAACTGTTGATCATCCCTAAATGTTCTTGGACTATATCTCCAAGAAATCTTCATCACTGACTGCACTGGCCAAGATTTCCAGGAGATATCATCCAAGAACATCTGGGGATCTAAAGTTGCGAATCACCAAGTTAAAGAATGTGAAGTACTGTACATTACACTTTATAAGAATATCAAAAGACTAAAAGTAATTCAGCATAGAAACTGGGGTTCAAGTTGAGTTCAGGGCAAACATTTATTACAGTACTTGTTTTAAAAAAATCCTCTACATATGTACATTTATTTTATTTATTTATTTTATTCTTAGAGTTTTATGCCGCCCACTCAGGGAAACCCGACTCAGGGTGGAGCACAATGGTAAAAACAGATAAAATATAGTAACATATAACAAAACAGATTAACACCCACACTCTACCACCCACCAACCCACCTCCCACTTCCACCCCACTTAAAAAACTAAAAAGGGAATAGGGAATGGAGGAATTCTGCAGTACACAACACAAAAAGGAGGGACAGTTGAGCTCTAGTTGGAAATAAGCCAACAGGCTTCTGTCTGTAGCTTCAATTCTGTTGGAAGGAGGTTCCAGAGGGTTGGTGTGGACACGGAGAAGGCCCTCCTCCGCGTGCCAGAGAGGCAAGCCTCTCTAGCTGAAGCTACCACCAAGGATCCCCTCCGGTCCGCACTGGTTGGACGGGCAGACACTCTTGGGACGATGTGGTTCACATGTGTGTGAATAATCACTTTCAATGATTTATTGAGGTAGGGCACTAAAGGAAGGTCAAGGTGTGCTACTTGGGTTGTTACTGGCTGAAATAAGTTTCTCCCACTGCAGGGTGAAGTGTCCCCATGATCACTTCTTGAGCCACCACTAGAACAGGTGCAGGCCAAGTCACACTCTGTTTCAAGTGGAGATGAAACCCAGATGGGCTTGATCCCGTTTGATTTTTGTGGTGGCCCAAGGTAGATTCTATGCCCATCTTGTCTTTGGTACTTAGGTTACCATTTCACCAACAGCACAAATAGAAAAGACCTGGAAAGCTGAAGTATTAGGCATGTCCATCACTGGCTGGTGAGATCTGTCACAACCTGATGTTACTGCTGCTGCTACTGCTGCTACTATTGTCAACATTTTCCCACTAGCATCAGCATTTAAGGCTGCTTGTTTCCTTTTCTAGACCACTACAGCTAACACTTCCTTACAGTTGGATGCTATGTCACTCTCTCAAGACCACATGAAAGGGAAAAATGGTGGTTGGGTAAGTGTTCTACGTCTGTGATGGTGGACCTTGGCACTCAGGTGTTCTTGGACTTCAATTCCCAGAAGCCCAAGTCAGTACTCCTGCTGATCAGGGCTTCTGTAAATTGAAGTTCAGGATTTGCTGGATTGCCAAGGTTCACCAACACTGTTCTAGGATGTTTAGAAATCACAGTTGTTGTTTGACATGGACACAACAGATCAAGAGAAGGGAAAAAAGAAGGATATGCAATCTCCTTTTAAAAATAAGGTCCCCTCTCCTTCACATTGTTTTATCCTTGTGATTTTTAACTAACAACATCTCTTTTTTTAAAAAAAAGAGTGACTCAGGAATTGTAAATTGAAATCCAACTGCAAATCCGAGTATGCTTACTTAAATGTGATTTCTTTTAAAAAAAATAAGTTGATCTCATCAAAATTAGTTCTTCATTGCAAATACTTTATGCATTCACTCAATTATTTATAAGATCCATAAACTGTCTTTGAAGGTGACCTTTCCCAAGGCAACAAAATTCAGAACCCAAACATACAATAAAATGGCATCAAAATAGCTGAATTTACACCTTAGTTCAGGATGGTAATGTAGACTCTGTGACCCTAACAGATTAGATAGATTGATTGATAGATTAATAGATCGATAGATAGAACACTAACAGATACTAAGAGATATTAGGAAAAATAAGAAATATCAGATGATTCTGTATATGTAAAACAATGAGTATGCCATATAAAACGTAATTGGATGTAAAATGAATGCCAATGTACACATGTATTGTAAAAGAAGATGTACAAAGTTTTACTTAAGTTATCCTTTTGTTTCTAACTATAAGAACTGCTGCAGAGTCAATGGGCTAAGATTAATAGTAACAGAATATGTGAAGCCATGTCTTATCCAAAGAGCCAATGTGGTGCAGGGGACAGAATGATTCATCTGGGATGCAAAAGACCCAGGATCAAATCCCTGCTTGGCCATGAAGCCTGTGGTTGTTGGTTTTTCCTTTCTTTCTAAAACCACTCCTTAAATATCTCACACACCCTGAAAGCCTATTAGGGTCACTTTAACTCAGATGCAATTGGGTGGAACATGATAAGCAAACGTCTTATCTTATCTAGATTAGTCTGGAACCCATACTGGCTGGGGAATGATGGGAAAGGCATTCTAATACATCTGAAGTGTACCGGGTTAGAAAACACAACTCTAAATTTTATATTCCATAAAATAAGAGGTGTGCAGACATCTGGGTAGTTTAAAAAAAGAATCACAAGTCTTGGAATTTCCTAGGCAGCTTTGCATACCTCTGTATGATACAGTATATTGCTTCCAGTGGCCATATAAAAAGTTAGGTTCTGCCTATCTTTTCCTTCTACCTTGGACTCTTTCCCCAAATCATCCCAATGATAAACCTTGCTTTTCAGTGGAATGAATTCAAAGCATTTGAAAAATATCTTGAAAGCTCTAGGAAAGAGGTAGAAAGAAAAATAGTCTCATTTTCAATCTGCTCCTGGCAATATAATATGCAGCAGATTTAAAGGACATCTGATGCCACGAGGAAAGCTGAAAAATAACCTATGGAGAGAAATGATTCAGGCTTTTGGAATCTACATTTCCCCTATATTTCTGCTTGCTGGTTCTTTATTACAAAGGACACCGGCATGAAAACATGTTCTTCAAGAATTCATCTGCGTCTTTGCTGTTTATTCCCCACCTGAATCATAATCTCTTGTTTGTGCCTTCACAGGTGGTTGCTATGGCAGTTGTTATGTCCTTGGCATTTCACTTTCACCCCACAATGGCTTAAAAGGGAATGTGAATTCGGTTCAAGGGGAAGATGGGTTCCCCTCTTGGCTCAAACAAAGGTCGGTCCATGGAATCACTTCAAGAACTCCAAAAGAGTGGAGGGGGTTTGTGGCATCTATTCAAATAAAGGAGATTATCTAGGATTACAAGAGCGGACATGGAAGATAAAGTCTGCTGTCACCACGGGCAAGGTGAACAGCAAACCAGCTCTGACAGGGGATATAGACAAAACAAACTCAAGACGGGGGCCTCCTGTTGAGGAGGATTATGGCATAGTTCCTGAGAGTGACCCTCTCTTCTTCATCTTTTTGTAAGGAACACACATTATTTATTTATTTATTTTATCGATTTCTACCCCGCCCTCCTAGTGCAATGCACCACTCAGGGCGGCAACAATGAAAAAAGGTACATGCAATACATGTGAAATAAAACAACTTACCAATAAAAAAATTACATTACAAATACCCATAAAACATTACGTAAACCCCCCAGCTAAAAACAGAATTAAAACGCACCAAACTAATATCATCATTAAAAACTACCCTAACCCTACCCCACCCACAATAAAACAGAGTTAACACAGAACGGGGGGACCTCAATCCCACAACAGGCAGGCTATATAAGGCAACGGGCTTGAGAAGTGGAGCCCAATGTGCCGCACACATCGGAGAAATGCAATTTAGCACACAGCTTCACAACTGTTTTGAGAATAAAGAATGTCCCTTGTTGATTCCAAGAAGCTACTTCTGAAACAAAAGAGAACAGCACTTAAGAAAGACAACCAAGAAAGCAGGCTGACAAGGGGACTCCTCTGGATAAAAGTTTCTGTATGGCCTTTGCCTCTCGGCAGTTTGCCATGGGTAGAACAGAAGTCTGGAAGGCTCTCGTGCCAAAGCTCTGAATCTTGGAGATATTATCCTCCTCGTGTAAAACCTTTTCCTCACTTGGTATTCATTGCCTTAGATGGATAGGGAAAGTCCACCAGGCTTCCTCATCAAATTCTTTATGGGGAACTTAGCTCTGGTACAAGACCTCACAGAGCTCCTTTGAAGCGTTATTTATTTATTTATCAAATTTCTATTGCCGCCCAACTCGACACCAACTCTGGATGGCTAACAGCATGAAAACAAACATTAAAACCCTTTAAAAACCCATAAAATACCCACGAAGTTACCCACCCCACCCCATCAATTAAAAGGGACAGAGAGCGATTTTGTTCTATGAGCCAGCAGGCAGGGGTCACCATTCCCTCGGTGCCCCATACCTGTTTTGTCAGCCAGGTTTTTAGCTCTTTCCTTAATGGAAGCAACTCCATCTGTAGCCACAACTCTGTTGGCAAGAGGTTCCATAGGGCTGGCAGAGACACAGAGTAGGCCCTTCTTCTGGTGCTAGAGAGATGAGCCTCTCTAGCAGATGGCACATTTAGAGAGCCCCTCTGCTCTGCTCTGGTGGGATGGACAGATGTTCTTGGGGTGATGCGGTCTCTTAAGTATTCTGGTCCATGACTATGTAGGGCTTTAAAGGTCATTAGCACACCTTGAATTGCACCTGGAGGAATACTGGTAACCAGTGCAGCTCCCAAAGCAATGGTGAAGCATGGGCATAATGCCCACATCCCATCACCACCCGGGTAGCTGTATTCTGGACCAGTTGCAGCCTCCGAATTGTCATCAAGGGCAGCCCTATGTAGATATCATCTGGATGCCCAGGAGGGATAAGAACTGCCAGCTCTGACTTACCGGTCCACTGAGGAAAGCCACCGAGAGTACAACTGTTTCGGGGCCAGCCCCTCCCCACCCAGGAGGGATAAGAACTGCCGACCCCGACTCAATGGCCCGCCAACGAAAGCCGCCACCAGTACAGCTGTTTTAGGGCCAGCCCCTCCCTGCCTGGGAAAGTAACATTGGCTGCCCCTCGGTCAGTCCAGACAAGGGGGATTGGAGCCAGCTGCTAGGGCTGGCTGGTGGCTACAAAAAGACTCTCACTGCCTGTCTGCTCCATGGAATACTGCCTGCCCCTTGGTCAGTAAGCCGAGGGGGATTGGAGGCTGTTGTTGGGGCTTGGACGGTGGCTTCAAGGACCTTCGCAGACCTTTGTTGCTGCAGCCGTTATCTCTGGGGTGGCCCTTGGACTTTTTGCATTCAGGGCAGTGAGGCTGCACCGGCAATGGGCAATGGGCACCAGGACCATTTTATCATCAGTGTAATGGGCTCCGCCTTGGGTCAAAGCTTAAAGGGCAGTAGGACTCCACCCCCCCTCCCTCACAGACTTACTTGTGGTTGGGGGTAGAGAGGCTGCGGCAGTATAGTATAGTATTGTGGTGTGGTACTGTTTGTGAATTTGTATACCAAATTTTGTATATTGAATCTTGAATTATATTTTGACTTTTAGTACTGATTGTACATTATTGAATATTGTATTACTGTATTCATTGTTTATTGCATTGCTGTACTGTATCTTGTATTTATTGTCCGCCATCTAAACCGCCCTGAGTCGGTTTCACCTGAATGGGCGGTATATAAGCGCAAAAATTTAAATTAAATTAAATTAAAATTAACTGCAGACCTAGCCAATTTTATTTTAACATTGTTTAGGAAAGCAATCAGGGGTTGTCTTTGAAATCCCTCTGGTACTTCTGTCTCAGCCCATTGTCTTATTCATTCTCAAGCACAAGCTGATATTTTGCTTTCCTTCAGCATTTACCAAACTGAATATTTCTTTTTTTCCGAAAGGAAAATTTCCTGCAACTCAATCTGCGGTGACAAACGGACAAAATCCAATGGCTATACAGACCCATTGAATCAACGGGATTCATCCAGGTCTTCTTTTATCACACTACATTCGTTCAATCTGTGAGTTAATGCTAGTTGGGAATAACAACGAGCTTTGGCTCTTAAAACAAATCAGGAGTGAGCAAAATCGTGTTGTGGTGAAGCAAAGTCCCTGGAGACAGCCGTGGCGGCAATGTCTTTACACCTGCAGTTTTTGCGCCTGCGACTCCCTCCTTAATGCCCCCACTTAGATAATGCATCATATCATGTCATGTCAGATCAGATCCCATTCTATTTATGATTGCTTTTCTCTCCTATGTTGTATTTTGTGAAGAGAGATGATAGGGAATGAGAACAAATTATTATGAATTGCTAGGATATAAATACACACCATGATTCCAGTGACATCACAAACCACTCAAGCTGTGCTCTGGTAGTTTATAACAATTGTTTCCAGAGCATCTCTCAGCGTGAGTATTTATAGCCTTATCCACTCTTTTCTCTGTCCTCAATATGTATGAGGTGCTCAGAGGTGTCCCCCCCCTCTTAAGGAGGCATATGAAATTCTCATTTGAATTTCCCCCCAGATTTTGTGGTTCTGAATTATAGGCTTTTGTTTGAACAAGGCAGGTGACTGAGGTCTATTTCTGATCTGTAGGTTACCTTCACAGAGGAAGAAAACGCACCCTCTTAAGTAAAATATAAAATAAAATTCTAGCAGGAACAAGCTTGGTAAGGCTTAAGAAGTGATCATTCCATCAAGACAACTGCTTCGATCCCTGAGCAGAGTAAAGGTAAAGGTAATAGTAAAGGTATAGGTAAAGGTTTCCCTTGCTCGAAAGTCAGTCATATCCGACTCTAGGGTTCAGTGCTCATCTCTGTTTCAAAGCCGAAGAGCCAGCGCTGTCTGCTTCTGCAGACATTTCCGTGGTCATGTGGCAGGCATGACTAGGTACTGGAGCACACAGAACACTGTTTACCTTCCCACCGAAGTGATCCCTGTTTATCTACTTGCATTTTCTTGCTTTCGAACTGCTAGGCTGGCAGGGGAAGGGGCAAAGATGGGAGCTCATTCCATCCTGCAGCATTCGGGTATCGAACTGTTGACCTTCCACCTCTCAGTCAGCATCTTAGCCACTTGAGCCACTGCAGCCCCTTGCGCAAAGTACTATAGGGTTATTCATTCTCCTCCACTGAAATCAGCTGCCCTGACAATCTCAATTAAGCTACAGTGACTTCAGCAAAGAGAGGAAGGGGTGAAATCAATGCAAATATATAGGGATAGTTGCCTGGCAACTACTTATGTTCATCTTTTTTCTATCTTCCACCCACCCCTGCACTTTTCTAGAATAGCGTCTCCTGTGGAGTATAAAATATAGGTGGAAAGGACAAGGAGACAAGTCATTGAGTAGCATCTATGTATGTCAGCAACATGCTAGTGCAGGAAGTGTTCAGATTGCTCTTCTATCTAAATGTTAACCTCCCTTCAGCTTTTCTACATCTATCTATACCTATAAAATGGTGCGTTAACCGTTGGAATGTGACAAAGATGTTGCACCAGGCCCCACTAGCCCCGTCCGAGCCTCCGTTCACTCACCTGAACGGGGTTCACAGGTAACTGTTGGGTTGAAATTTTCGACCCGGGGGCAGGAGCCCCCCAGTCGCAAACAAAAAAAGGGAACTTCAATTCCCAGCGTTCCTTTCACCGCGCCAGAGCCAATCAAGCTGAGCGGCGCGAGCAAATGGAACGTTCGAAAATGTGGCACAGCCAATCAAAATGAAGCCACAGGAAAAAAAACCACCGCAGAAACCGAAAACACAAAAGGCCAAACTACAATCCCCAGTGTCCTGAGTGCCAATGCGCGTGCAGAACACTGAAGAAGCCGCCGCGCGAAAAATAAAAACACAAACCCTCACCGTGAGTGCAAGTCCGCCACAGGCGGATGCAGTGCCCTGAAAACACCCAAACCCCGAAAACACGCAAACCCCAACATCACTAAACCACGCAAACCCACCGACCTTCTTGCACGGAGCAACGGGGAAGAGAGGGACACCCTCTCCCCCATGCTGCCCCGACGAAGACACGGCGAGCCCAGCAAGACAAACTCGCTGGAAAAAATCCAAACACCCCCCCAACTGCTGCAAAAGTCGCCATGGCAGCGGCAACCAAAAACAAAACACAAAAAGGCCAGCAAGCAAACCCCCACCCCCCAAACACACAAACCCCAACCCAGCCCGGGCCACGGCAATACCCTCCCCCAAACGCCGCATGAAGCGGCGAAGCAAACCCCCACCCCACAAGCACACACACTGCAACCCAGCCCAGGCCATGGCAATACCCCCCCCCCAAAATGCCACATGAAGCGGCGATGGTATTTCCGTGGGCCAGCCATCAAGACTGGCCAATGAAAATACCCAAAACACAAGTCAAAAACAGACACGTAAAAATGCAAAAACATTCAAAGAAAAACCAAAAACATTCAAAAACATAAACACAGAAACCCCCACCCAAAACCCTAAACAGACACAGAATGCCCCCCAACCCCCCAAAAAAAAACTAAAAAAAAATCGGAGATAGCTTACCATTAGACGTCTTGCCTCAATAAAAACCAGAACTGAAATGAAGATAGGAAGAGACTCACCGGAAGAAGCAATACACAAAAATTGCTCAACACCACCACCCAGTGGCCAAAGGAGAAAAAACATCCAAAATATTTCCAAAAATCCAATTAATCCCAAAAATTAGGGTAATCAATTCCAAAAACATTCAAAAATATCCAAAAAAATAAAAAATTATTCACAAATAAATAAATAAATTTTCAATTAAAAAAAACATAAACACAGTAAAAAACCTTGAATTTTAAAAAAAAATATTTACACATTTTTAAAATTATTATCCAAAGTACAACAATTTACAAAAATTCACAAAGTAACACATTCTTTTTTTAAAATACAATAATTTAAAAAAATAACAACCTGTCCTCTTCTTAAAATCCAAAAAACAAAAACAACAACACAGTTTAAAACAGTCCGTGTGTATAAATAAACATTTTCACAAAAACAAATAACAGACTAACCTTATTTCCATAAACAAAAAACAAAAAACCTTCAAAAACCACTTTAAACAGCCCGGCACTGAGGAAGCTGGCACGCAAAACAAACAAACAAACAAACAAACACTGGGAGCACAAGTCCGCCGTAGGCGGACGCAGCGCCTCGAAGCCACAAAATCACAAAACCTTACAACACCGTTTAAAACAGCCCAGCACCATTGGTTCAAAAAAGAAAAGAAAAAGAAACCCTTTACTATCCAACACAATTTTAAAAAGCCCGGCACCACCGGGCAAAATATGCTAGTATATATATAAAAGAGAGGTGTAACATTTGGGGGTCCGGAATAGGCTCCCACACCCCTTAAGCAATCCCCCTGAAATTTGGCACACATGTACCTCGCACATGTGTGCCCCTTAATGACTGTGTCCATAACAAAATGGGGGGGGGGGGGCTGTGCCTCACAAATTGGAAAAAAAGGAAAAAAACCACAAGTCACAGCGGCCACTGCGGCGTGGCACAGCCAATAGGAGAAGCCAGCATGAGCATGGGAGACGCAGGGCCACACCCGTGCAGCCACCAAACCTCGGCCAAGGGGTAATCCTGTGCCCCTGACCACAGAACATGGACCGTCACCATCGCACTGGGGCCACTGGGGCCACAGATGCCATGACCCTCCCCCCCCCAACACCCAGAGAGATGCCACCGGACATGCTGCACCACAAACAAAGGCAGTGATGGAGTAGAGGTAGGCCCCGGAGAAGCCCCGGCTCACGGTAGCCAGGCCCGCCAGCGACTCCTCGCCATCCGGGGCATCATCACAGCCATGGCATTGCCCCCCAAAGCTGGGCTCTTTGCCAGGGCGAGAATGCCATGGGGAGAATCCAGGCTGGCTGGGGCAGAGGATGCAATGGGAGCGGAGCCACCAAGAGGGAACCCTGTTGCCCAGAACAAGGGAAGCGACGGGGGTGGAGTGCTCACCATGATAGTACCATGACTGATTGAGTTCTTTTTCCTACCTTTGTTTCTGTTTCATTGTTTTGTTGATAGCCCTTTCTTCCTCTCTGAACTTCTCTCAAACAACAAGAATGATAGGTACAGTGGTTCCCAATAGGAGACCCAGGCCACATAAGGGGACATAATTCCCATAAACCTAAATCAGTACATTGGCTGATCAGGGGAATTGTCTTAGGCTTCTGGGAACTGAAGTCCCAAAACCAATGGCTGGGAAACACTCTAACACATGCTGCAGACTGCATCCTTGCCTTTTTCTTCTGATTGAAATTACAGATTATAACTGTAAGTAAAGATGTTTTTTTTCTATTTTAAATGTTTCTAGAGGGATTTTATCATACAAGGGGCTGATGAGATGTGTGGCTCAGAGGGAGTCAAAATAACCTAAACACAAATCCCCAAAGGCTTCCCAAAAGAGTGCCTTAATTTCAGGGTTGCCATATGGCCCAGAAAACCAGGATTGTCCCGGATTCAAGATTAGAAAAACTGTCCCGGCCAGTTGTTGAATCTGGCGCTTGAAGAAGTATTCTGACCAGCAGGATTGGGTCAAACAAAGTGATTTACTATTCAGCTCATAATACCAGACTGGGGAACATGTACAAGGTGGCTGGCTTATATACAGTGAGAACGGCAGTTACACAGTTTGATACATTTTGGTGGGCGCACGATTCCACCGTAGACTTTATGGCACTCATAGCGGTTATACAATTAATGCTTGGACACAACACCAGTTCAATAAAAGTCATGTTAAAGTCCCAGATTTTTAAAACTTACTGATTGTTTATTATAACACACCATTAAAATAAATTCGAACTCTCACCATCAAATGAGCAATTTTCTGCCACATTGGAGTTGGAGTATACCTGGAGACAAATCTTCACATCCTCGCCTCACACCACCACCCGATAAGTGTGACCAGTGTGTTTCTGGAACGGAGGACGTTAACAGTTGGCCGTGACGCAACTTTTCAGAAGTACAACAGATCGTCTTACAATAAGAATTAACTGTTGTAAATCAATTCGTGTATGCATTGATGTATTTAATGTGAAAGTGTTTTATAGCTGTCATATTATGTTTATTTTTTAAAAAGGCAGTTTTGTAGATAACCCACCCATTTTTGTCAAGGATTCTTCTGTAGCGGGTTTGTGGGAGAGAATTATGGCAACTCTATTCTTAAAGCTTTGTATGGTCAGGCGCACCTGCAACTTAGGCAGAAGTGTGTTCCATAGAGAGTGTCCCACCCAATACTGCTGCTAGGGTCTACCCCCCAACCTGGTGTCTCTCTTCTCTGTTCAGGTAAAGGTAAAGGTTCCCCTTGCTTGAAAGCCAGTCATATCCGACTCTAGGGTGCAGTGCTCATCTCTGTTTCAAAGCCGAAGAGCCAGCGCTGTCTGCTGCTGCAGACATTTCCGTGGTCATGTGGCAGGCATGACTCTTTTCAGAGATGCAGGAAAATATCAGCTTCTCAATGCACACAGGTATTAGAAAAGCAATATGTATTCAAATTCTCTATATTCCTGCACATACAGAAATTCTATTATTTCCATACCTGTTGGTATCAAAAGGGGAGGGGGGATACCTAGGCTTGGGGAAGCCCCATGCAGTTTTTTCCCCTTTGTTCAAAGTATAAAATAAAACAGCCTAAAATTGCTGATAAAAACATGATAACTTAGTCTCATTACAGCCATAGACAAGTCTCATATTTTAGCATTTTTATTAAAGCCTTTTAAATTACTGAGTGTCTGCTATATTCAATACCAGCCTAAGTGATTTATATTAGTCTATCCCAAGATCCTCCATCTAATAAATAACTTGGCAATCTCCTAACCCATAAATATCCCCAGCCCAGGCAAAAAAGCAATTAAAGCCAGTTTCACACACACACCCTTCTCTCTCTCTCTTTAAAAAATGCTGCTTCCTAACACTTCAGTCTGCAATGTCATTGGTTGATCCGCTTAGATTTCACGCCACTTACTTTCCAGTGAAACCAGAGGTTCCCCCAGCCCACCCCCATATCTGGAATTTATGTGCTGGCTCCAATTTACAAACAAGGCACATACAAAGCAATTTTTTTAAATGTTAAACATGTCACAATAATGCAGAGATGTTACCAAGGAAAACATTATTTCCAGCAACAAGTGTTCCCTGGCTGCCTGAGATGGCTTAGGCAGCTAAAATATTGTTAAAAAGCACTTCAGGAAATACTTGAGCAAAAAAAAAAAATGTTTAAAATGCTGCAGTGATAAGCAGTGAGACAGCAGACTAAGACGTTATTAAAGGCTCCCAGGTTGCCAGTCCAGAATATATTTCAGGTTAATAAGGTTCACTTTCAAGCTGAGTAAAGGACACTTATAGTTTATTGGGGGTGGAGTAGGAGAGGAAGGGAGGGTATCTGGGAGGAGAATCAGAAGGTGTGGGGAGAAGTCCAGAACCATAAACCAAAGTTGATCTTGGTGTTTGCTGGCGTCTTGATCTGCTTTATCGTTATAGCTGAGGTGGATTTGCAAGAAAGAAGCTCAAGTTTTTCATTTGAGCAACCCAATGCACAACATTGGAAACAAGCAAAGTCCAAGAATCACTTCTATGGGACCGGCAAGTAACCCTTTTGCCACCCAAAGGCAAGGAGCACTGTTTCCCATCCAGTCTGCCCAAAGGCAGGGGTGGGTGAGAAATGTGTTTTCTTCCTAAAACGGGGATTCTCAACCTGTGGCCCACAGGCCAGATGCGGCCTGCAGCACCATTTCATGTGGGCCCCCACCGCTTCCACCACACCATGAAGTGCCATGTGGTGGAGGAAGGACATAATTTATTTCCTGTATTTTGTCTTTATTCAGAAATTGTCAAAAGAGGGTCTCTAAATATTAATATTTGCAAAAGAGAGATGTGATGTTTTTAATTTATTTTTATATATTGTCTCCTTCTTGTGACCTTTTGGTGCCTTTTGTCTGTCAAATTACCTCATAAATTTTTCAATCCAATAGCATCCCAAAGTCTATCAGCACCTGTACTCCTCTCAACTTGAGTGAGATACATTATATTTTTGTTTAGATGCTTTTTAAAGAACCATTCCGGTTTTACATCTGTACATACATTAAGGTAAAAATTGCCCTTGCTCGAAAGCCAGTCATATCCAACTCTAGGGTTCAGTGCTCATCTCTGTTTCATAGCCAAAGAGCCAGCACTGTCTGCTTCTACAGACATTTCCATGATCATGTGGCAGGCATCACTAGACACCGGAGCGCATGGAACCCTGTTTACCTTCCCACCAAAGTGGTCCCTGTTTATCTACTTGCAATTTCTTGTTTTCAAACTGCTAGGTTGGCAGGAGCAGGGTCAAAGACGAGAGCTCACTCCATCATACAGTACTCGGGAATCAAACTGTTGACCTTCCACCTCTCAGTCAGCATCTTAACCACTTGAGCCACTGCAGTCCCACATATATGTTAGCATATGCAATGGATGCACTTCAGTGCTTATCTTTTACACCATGAGACCTCCTCCTTACCAATGTTTGAATGGACATTAGTAATTGGTCATCAGCACTTGAGACATTTAAGATCTGTACATTCTTTGAGAGAGGTCCCACATACCCTTACATTTTGGTTGCTCACCCTTATTTTAGGGGTGACCTCAAAGATACCTCATTCATATTTTGGTTTGGTTGTGGCACATTTTGATGTGAGCTGCTCCTGGTGACCACAGGACTCATGGGGAATTGAGCTCCATTTCCAATCCATGCCTTTTTCAGTCCAGCTGCATGGCTACTACTGGAGGGGGATTGGGCAATTCTGAGACAAACAGAATAGTCATTTTTAGGAAAATCACTCCCATTAAAGATGCTCTTTCAGATGCGATCATTCATGAACTTTACTTACTGTCTGACCTCATCTCCATTCTGAGAGGGAATTTTCCATTTTGCACATCCTCAAGCAAACAAAGGGACTGCGGTGGCTCAAGGGGTTAAGACGCTGAGCTTGAAGACCAGAAGGTCGGGGTTCGATACCTATGTACTGCATGACAGAGTGAGTTCCCATCTTTGTCACAGCTCCTGCCAACCTAGCAGTTCGAAAGCAAGACATTGCAAGTACAGTAGTTATATAGGGATCACTTCAGTGGGAAGGTAAGCAGTGTTGAAGCATGCCTGCTACATTTCCATGGAAATGTCTACAGATGAAGACAATGCTGGCTCATTGGCTGTAAACAGAGATGAGCAATGAACCCTAGAGTCAGATATGACTGGCTTTTGAGCAAGGGTGACCTTTACCTTTACCAAGCAAACAAGATGCTCCCCCAGAAAAGTAATCTATGAACTAAATCCCAGATAAGGGACGTGGGGAATCCCATCGATTACTGCTACTTGAATGCCAAATGGGAATGAATATCCCATACTTGCTTTCCATTTCGAGGCAAACAGCTGTTTCACACCCATCCAGATCGGTTTATGAATTTCATTCCCTGTCTCACTCTTTTCAATTATTGCAATAGTCCCTCCTGGTGCCCAAACCCTCTGAACAATCTAGACAACAATCCATAATTCCGTCTGCCTTTTAAAATAAATAAATAAATAAATAAATAAATAAATAAATAAATAAATAAATAAATAAATAAATAAAT
Source organism: Bradypodion pumilum (assembly GCA_035047305.1). NCBI lineage: Eukaryota > Metazoa > Chordata > Lepidosauria > Squamata > Chamaeleonidae > Bradypodion > Bradypodion pumilum. The sequence goes on from JAWDJD010000010.1 coordinate 34,128,661, forward strand.
AAATAAATAAATAAATAAATAAATAAATAAATAAATAACTTCAAAAGAAAATTAAAACTGTGCTGGCCCAATTCCAGGCACTTAGGTGCAATCTTTTGTCCAATGCCAAAACAGCCATGTTCAAAAGTATCCCAGAAGGGATCCTGATATATGCCTTGGGGTGCACAGAACAATCCCCAGTTCTCTTGTAAAGGGACCCACAGCTCGAAATGAAACAGCAGCCTTCAAGTTTATTTCTACGGAAAGGCAATCAAGACCTGCCCTTTCAGCAGAAATAATCCTTGCTTGTCTTCTACTTTTACATAAGAATGAAAAATAGCATTTTCTTTTTCTTCTTGACTGAGATATTTTCCATGGCTTCACATAAGAGCGCTAGAAGCCAGTCTTTGTTTCACAACATAATACTGTCCAAAATGGTAACCCAAAACAGTCACAACTCTTGATGGTGAAAAATAGGTATTCAGTATTTATATTTGAAGAATAAAGTTCATAAATCAAAATATCATCAGTCGCTGTATTAATTCATACAATGTCTTGACAAAAACCGAAATAAATCTTCTTTGATAACCAATGTGTTCTTCTTTCCGATTAGCTACTAAAAGTATGTAGACAATAAATGATGTTGAAGCCTCTTCCAGATAAATTATATGGCTTTTCAGAAATATTTCTTTCTTCAGGATGTCTACAAATCATTAACATAAAAAAAATATTTTTACAATGATAGGTACTACAATGCTTAAGACAAGTAACAACATATTTGCAACATATTACACATTTTGTGACTTATAACAACACAATGTTGTTGACAAAATTTCCCTTACACTACATTACATTTATAATCACTTTATGAAATGTTAATTATCTTAGACATGCATGGTTCTGTACTTATTACTTCAAAAATAGCTTAAAAAGCATAACAGTTAACCACACAGAGCCACAAGGAATTTGGCTACTTCATCTTTACCTTAATGGTGTTTTCCTCCATCCATTGATTACCACTGTTAGCCCTATTTCATTGATTATTCACATAAGAGCGTCCACATTTGCAAGAACAATTTTTTGTGTGCGTACTGAATGATGCGACATTTGATGTGCAGGAGAGATCTAACTCTTGCTACAAAGATCCGAATATTGAGATGTTACATATTCCCATTGTTGCTATATGGCAGTGATGGTGAACCTTGGCACTCCAGGTGTTCTTGGACTTTAATTCCCAGAAGCCCTGATCGGTAGGAGTGCTGGCTTGGAGTACTGGCTTGGGCTTCTGGGAATTGAAGTCCAAGAATGCCTGGAGTGCCAAGGTTTGCCATCACTGCTATATGGAGTTGAAGCTTGGACGTCTAAAGCATCTGAAAAGAGAATCAAAGCTTTTGAAATGTGGATATACAGACAGCTGCTAAGGATTTCATGGGTTGACCATGTGACTAATGTAGAAGTGTTGCACTGGATAGATGAAGGACAAAAACTGTTTAAGCCCATTAAGCAAAGAAAGATCCAATACCTTGGCCATATCGTGAGGAACAACATAAAGTATAGAATACTCCAACTCACTCTCCATGGCTGAAAACCTGAGAGACCGGTGTGGTATGTCCTCGGAAGAACCACTGCCGCCGCTGCGGCAAAACTGTGCCCTCCCACCCCCTCCACTGGCGGAGAGGCTAAAAGAAGCACCGGGGCCCACAGGGAGCTCAAAGACGCTGCCGACGCCGCCAATGTGAGACTGCACACTCCCACCCCCTCCACTGGCAGAGAGGCTAAAAGGAGATGCTGCCACTTCCACCTCAGTGAAACTGCCTCCTCCTACCCCCCCCCCCCAAATGGCGGAAAGAGCTCCAAGATGCCACTGTTGTGGTTCCTGGCCCCAAGGCATCCCCCCTCCTTTGACTGTGCCATCTCTGGGGGCAGATGAAAGATCGTTGGGGGGTGGGTCTCGGACCAGCCACAGATGTGCAGCATTTGAATTTATAGTTTGCACCTGTGTTGTGCTGTACTGTAGTTTTTTCTGCCGATATGCTGTGATGTAGGGATAATGTTGTATTATTGTATCCTTATGTATTTATTTATTTATTGTGGTATACTGATGTTTATTGTACTGCTATTTTTTGTTGTCTGTTGGGAGCCGCTTTGGGTCGTCTCTGGGCAAGGAAAGTGGGATATAAATAAAGTATTTATTATTATTATTATTATTATTATTATTATTATTATTATTATTATTATTATTATTATTATTATTATTATTATTATTATTATTATTATTATTATTAAGAACATGAAGACTATCAAGAATGGATACTGTACCTGAAGAAGAAGAAGAAGAAGAAGAAGAAGAAGAAGAACAACAACAACAACAACAACAACAACAACAACAACAACAACAACAACAACAACAACAACAACAACAACAACCTGACTGTAGAAACCACCAGGGTAGTCTAACAAAATGTTGGTTATCAAGTTGTGACTGGGCACAGATGGAAATGGGCATGTGTGTAAATACTGAACAGGATACTAAGTCAATGTGAATAGCAAAAATGATGCAAACTCTGTTAAATGCTGTAGCTGCTTCTTTGTTATATAGACTGCTTACAATAAGAAGCACTGGATGGGTTGTTTACATTTTTTGGATAATAGCCCAGTTTTATTCTTGCTGTACATGCTCTTTGTTTCTCCAAGGAAAAAAGTTTTCATTCTGTGCAGACATTTGTGCAAAGTATAGAAAGACAGACTGAAATAATTTCTTGTCTTGATTTTATGCTGGAGACAATTAATCTGGTAGGACTTGACATTCTTTGTTGTGACATTTCTTCATGCAAAAATTAGGTGTGAACTGTTCCCACAACTGTAATATAGTCTCTCTCTCTCTCTCTCTAAGTCACCCTCCCCAACAATCAAATTAAGCAACCTGTATTCAGGTAAAAGAAATTGATGGGTAGATTCAGTGGTGGGCATCAGCAGGTTCGCACCAGTTCGCCAGAACCGGTAGCAGAAATTCTGGCTGGCCCCTCTGCCCATCCAAGTTTTGAAATAAAGTAGTCCTAATTTGGGGGCAACGCAGGGCTTTCCCCCTGACCATGCCCACCATACCACGGGCACAGTGTAGTAGTAAAAAAAATTGGAGCCCACCACTGGGTAGATTCCAACAGTAAAGAATGGTTGTTTCCCAACACTGAGAATTGGTGACTATGGCTTCTCACAGATAGGGTAAAGGTCTAGGTCACCCTTGCTCAAAAGCCAGTCACATCCGGATCTAGGGTTCAGTGCTCTTCTCTGTTTATAGCCAAAGAGTCAGCACTGTCTGCAAGCATGATTAACCACTGGAGTGCACGGAATGCCGTTTACCTTCCCACAAAAATGGTACCTACTTAGCTACTTGCAATTTCTTGCTTTGGAACTGCTAGGTTGGCAGAAGCTGGGACAGATACAGGAGCTCACTCCATCATGAGGACTCAGGTCTCAAATGACTGGCCTGCCAACCTTCCAGTCATCAAGTTCAGCATCTTAACCACTAAGCCACCGCAGTCCCTTTCTCACAGATATTACCACATCATTCCCTCCTTGCAAAGTAGGGGGTGGTGGTTGGCGGCAAAGCCATGTTTCCAAGCCACCCAATTTTCTCAAGACAAATTAATTCAGGCTGAGCTTTGGAAAATCACACCCATCTCTGCTACCCAATACATCACAATAGGGCTCTTATTTGTTGCACACACACACACACACACACACACACACACACACACACACACACACACACACACACACACATATATATATATATATATATATATATATATATATATATATATATATATATATATATATATATATATATATATATATATATATATATATATATATATATATATATATATATATATATATATATATATATATATATATATATATATATATATATATATATATATATATATATATATATATATATATATATATATATATATATAAAAATAGGAGTTCTGTTTCTCCAAATTTGCAGTCACCTTACAAAAGGAGTGAAAGAAAAGTACAACTCATGCTAATTTTTCAATGGTACAGGAGGCAAACAGGATTTCTGCCTTAAATTCTGTCCTCTGCTCTTCTTAATTAAGAGTCTCTTTGCCTAAAGCTCAGGACAGAAATATACAGGGGGAAGAAACTTGAAACCATACTTACAAATGATCTCCATAGCAACTGTCTATGCTATGCTATACCTCAAGGCTATTTTCACTACTTGAATATTTTATATTCAGTCATGAGATTTCTGAGTTTTGAACAACATGTTGTGACATATGCAAATCATATCTAAGAAATAAGTGACACACACGTGGTGGTGGAGTGTGTGTTTCTGAGTGGGCACGTGCCTACAGACATTGATGAGATTGCTCTGTCAATTTAACCGATGACAGAGGAAGGGAAGATGTCCTAAGTGTGCAACTCAGAAAGAGTGTATGCATTAAGAGAGAGAGAGAGGTGGGTCAGTTCATCCTAGATGAAGGAGATGAATGGTCTACTGAATGTGAAAATATTCACATTCAAACTCTTAAGAAACTTCTTGAGAAAGAAAGCAGATGGCTTGTTCTCCAGTGTATTTTGACAGTAAGGGGCATTCCACTGCTGGGTGTTTTCGTGGTGGGTTGGGATGTTTTCTTTTAACAATGTCCACATATGTTGGATACTGGTGCAGGCCCAGTTTTCCCAATCCCCACACACACATGCCCTTTGACCCCCTCTCTGAGTGTTTTACTGAGAACAGGAGCTTTGCAGCTGTTAAACTGCTTCTGGAATAAAGTGGTTTATGAACTGCTTCAGAATACTGGAAATTGGACACTTCCCCTGATCTTCTATGAATGGTCAGGGGAAGGGATTTTTTTTTATAAAAAAAAACAAACATCTAGTAGATCATCATTGATGTGATACATCACTTTTGTTTAAAATATATAAAAAAAGTTTTTGCATGTCTGTGTCTTGCTGATTGAAAACAGATTTTTGATCAGCAATACAGAACATGATTATTTAATAAATAAAGTGATTCATTGGCACAGTGATGATCTATTAGATGTTTAAAAGTTCATTTCCCTTCCCCTGACTGTTTGCAAATCACTAAGCAAACTCAATGTTAGGGATCATTAGGAAGGGTATAGAAAATAAGTCAGCAAGTGTCATTTTGCCTCTTTATAAATCTATGGTGAGGCCCCATCTGGAATACTGTGTACAGTTCTGGTCGCCATACCTCCAGAAGGATATTATGGAGTTGGAGAAAGTACAGAGGAGGGCAACCAGAATGATTAGGGGACTGGAACACCTTCCTTACCATCTGAGGCTGCAACGGTTGGGCCTTTTCACTCTTGAACGACGGCGTCTAAGAGGTGACCTGATTGAAGTTTATAAAATCATGCACGGTGTGGACAAAGTGGATAAGGAAAAACTGTTTTCCCTATCGCACAACACTAGAACTAGGGGACACTCCATGAAACTTTTGGGTACTAGTTCTCAAACAAATAAGAGAAAGTACTTTTTCACCCAGAGGATTACTGGTCTATGGAACTCCCTGCCAGAAGAAGTGGTGACAGCTGTCAGTCTTGACAGCTTTAAGAAAGGATTAGACAAGTTCATGGAGGACAAGGCTATCAATGGCTATAATTATGGCTACCTAAGGACAACCTCCGGGTTGGAGAGATAGGCAGGATATCTCTCAATGCCATTTCCAGGGAATCCTAAGCAGGTGAAGGCATCTCCTTGGGAATACCCTGAAGGAAATGGTGAGCCACTGTGTGAGACAGAATGCTGGACTGGATGGGCTGTGGCCTGTTCCAGCAAGGCTGTTCTTATGTTCTTATGTTCAATTAGGTTGAAAGGGCTGGTTCCTGTTCAGACAGCAGAATCACACCAAATGGCACATGGCTCTTCCCAATGAGCAAGAATCCATAGTTTTCTGACCAATCCAGCATAATCAAAACAGGCAAAATGGACAAGCCCTGAGTAGAAGCATCACTGGGGATTTAATGAGTCAACATCGGTGTAAATTGCATTGATCCAACTGGCTTACTCTACTTGAGGCTTGCTAATGGTTTTCAGCCAATGGAGAAACCACACTGTGTAGGGTTTGACCATAACTTGAAAAGTCACTTTTTAAAACTAGTTTCTCTCCATTACTGTTTATGGTGGTCCAAGGGAAGTTAAAGGGAGGAAAAAATGCAGGAGGGAGAATAATTTATTAACAAACATCCTGAGAGACTGGTTTGGATACAACTCAGCATCATTGTTGAGAGTTGCAATATCCAGGGTTGTTACAGCAGTGATGGCAAACCATGGCACTCCAGCTGCTCTTGAACTTCAATTCCCAGAAGCCCTGATTAGCAGGAGTGCTGACTTGGGCTTCTGGGAATTGAAATACCAAAACACCTGGAGTGCCAAGGTTCACCATCATGGCATTATGACATATTGGGCACAGTCCTTCCTTCCTTTCCCCTTTCCCCTTCTCTCATCCTTTCTTCCTTCTCTCTCTCTCTCTCTTTCTCTTTTTCCCCTTCTTTCTTCCAGATTGCAACTCCCAGAACTATGAAACCAGCCTAGGGTAGCATAGAAAACTAATGTTCCTAAGCTCTGTGCCGCCCAGCCTCTGCCAGGGGATGAGTAAGAAGTTTCAAAGTGTGGTTAAGGCATGAGATTCTCCCTGGAATATGGAAAATAATTCTAAAGCAAAGAATGCCTCTGGGGAGCTGAACAGTACATTTCTCCTCACCTTTGCTAAAAGCGGCTCCAGTCCAGCTTTATGGTATTAGACAGAAGGCCTTTTAAGTAGACAGCATGATCTATGGAGGCTGCCTTAAGCTCTGGTACTACTTGCACTAAAAAAAATTAAATACTACTAGATCAGACAAATCCCACTTTAATAACTAAATTTCTATTGTTGACAAAGAGATTTGGCAATTCTGCTAGGATGGCCAAGGAGAAGTATGCACAGTCATTGCACATGGGTGTTATGTGGCGAGTTACATCTGAAAATATTGGTGTCTATTTTGCATATGGGCCCTCCCTAATCAAGGATGATTAATCAGGGCCAGATCATCACCAGCCCACAAGGAGCTGTCTTCCCTCTTCCCCAGGCTCTGCATTTCTGTCGTGACAGTCTTACATGGCAAGAAGACTCATGAGTTCCAGTGCTCGTATTCTGCCTTGCTACAAAGAGCCTGGCTGCTGAAGTCCATGGATTTGTCCATTCTACACGCTACACTCACTCGAATCCATCTTGAGGGAGGTCAGCAGTTTCATCAATACTGGCTTGAGGCTGATGAGGACCTTGTGTGCCAAAAGGGCTCAGGACCAGAAAGTGACTCACAGAACTGGATCAGTGGTATGGAAGGCAGAGAAAAGGCCACTGCATTATATTATCAGGAACAATCTTCATGACTGATCACCATGAGGATTACCAATATTCAGATTTGGATATGGCAGAAGAAGAAGAACACTTTGCTTCCCAGCTCCCTCCTACTTCTTGTTTTTTAGCTTTCTGGTAGTGCAAGTTCACCAGTAGTGCAAGTGAACCCTGGGGGCCATCTGGGGATGGATGGAGATAGATGTACCCTAAGCTTTAAGGGTATTGCGAGATGGGGGAGTGAGAGTTATCCAACCCTAGCATCACTTGCCCTGAGGTTTGTTCCCCTGCCTGGTAACCTTGAGAACAACAGAAATTCTTCAGTCAACATTGTAAGACATGGCAATCTTATTTGCAGTAGTATTCATTGAAACACAGCCCTAGCCCCTATGACAGTGATGGCAAGAATGCTGATCAGGGCTTGTGAGAATTGAAGTTCAAGAACAACTGGAGTGCCAAGGTTCGTCATCACTACCCTGTAACAACACTGAGCACATAGAGCCACATGAAGTTCTAGACTCCCATTCATTTCAACAATGAAACCCAAAATACTACTAAATGTTGTTTGTACCTATATGAGAGAGAGGCATACAACTATACAGTATATGGAAGTTAGTCCTATTAACCTATTGCAGCAAAACCAACAAAAGAGTCTAGCAGCCATGTAAGGAATCATATGTTTGTGTTTGTGTGTGTGTTGTTGTTGTTGTTTTGAACAAGTTTTTGTGGACTGCAGAGGTCTACAGTCTGAAAGTAAATGACAAATAAAAAGTTGTTCAATGCCACTATTCAATTCCTCGATTCAGCAGACCCATGGATTGATGGAATGCCAATATAATGTTTGTGTAAGTGTCACTGATAGAATGCCAATATATCCATGTTTGTGTATACTTCATTGGTTCAATAAGGCTACTGCAGCTGCAGCTGACAAGTGAATTCAGTCCTTCAATGTTTTAGCCCAGTAGGGGTGAACCTATGGCATGTGTGCCAGAGGAGGCACTCAGAGCCCTCTCTGTGAACATGCATGCCATCACCCCAGCACAGAGTTTGCCCCGCCCTTCTGCCCAGCAGCCCAATGGGTGTGCTTCCTCCCTCCCACAGCACAGAGTTTGCCCCACCCCTCTTCTCAGCAGCCTAATGGGAGTGCCCCCCCAACATAGAGTTCACCCCACTGTGCCCAGCAACCCAATGGGAGCACTTCCTCTCCCCACCACAGAGTTTTTTCCACCCCTCTGCTTGGGCACTCAGTCTCTAAAAGGTTTGCCATCACTGTTTTAGCCTCTTAAACCAGTGTGGTTTACTAAGACTGGAAGTAGCTACCTTGTTTCCAGGCAAAGGCTTTTCGTCCTGATCTGCTACCTGAAGACTTTGAAAAAAAGAACAACAGTGGTGGATATCAGAAATCAAATCTGGGGCTTTCTACATGCAAGTTATTACTGAGCAATATATTTCCTCCCATGGAGATAGAAGTAAAGAGAGGTAGTGGAGAAATAAGCATTCATTTCAGTTACTCATACTTAGGAGTTGCCCAGGTACAGGGTATCCAGAGATGTTCATTAAAAAAGAGGATGTTGCAGAAGGAATTGAAAGTAGAGAGGGAGGGAGAGAAATGGAGAAGGAAGCATTCAGGTGTTCTCCGGTATGACTACGTGGCTTGAATCGGTGAAATTGTCTGGCTCGCTAGCCGAACTGGTTGCCGAGAGTAACATTATTCATCTACAGTCTGGCCATTCTTGGTATCTAAGAAAAAAAGGGATGTCAACAACTATAATTCATGGTCTCTCCAGAGTTCTCTGGTTCCCCTCCGGAGTGTGTCTCTTCAGTATTATAAGAATGCAGATGCTTAAGACTGTGGCAAATAAGCTTGGCTTGAAAAACAAAATGAAAGAAGTCAGGAGGGAGTTGGGGGGGGGGAGAAAACTTTTCAGGGTCACAAGACACATTTGTGGGAAGCTTTTATAGTAGCATTTAAGAGCAAGTGAGCAGTTACCATGGCAATAGGTAAAAAAGCTAATCCATTATTTGTAACCTTTAGATTTCCCCAAAGCATCAGCCGGGTGGGCAAGTGACATCCCTCTTTGTCTTCCAAAGCTCACCCGAGAAATTGCAACAACAAATTAATAAACGGAGGATGGAAACTGTACCTGTCTCCTCATTTGTAAAGGAGTTTTATTTAGCTGACCTAAGAGGAACAAAGAAAGCTCCTTCACATGGACTTAATTTTTTTATCGAAGGAATCAACCCAACTAAATGCCAAGATGCTCTAAATAGCTGAGCTAAATGTTCAGGTCTGCAGGCAATATGGCCCTTCACACATTGGCACATCCTCAGAAAACACAGGAAAGCTGTTTGACAGAAAATAGCCACATGGCATAAATGGTCCACAATGTGAGAAGCTAGCATTATGGGGCAAAAGCACTCACGAGTGCCTTTTCAACATGCAGAGATTTTAGACAAGGCGCAATGGCTACTTGGAAATTTTCTTGTACAAGAACAAACTGGATTTCTCGAAACACCAAGAGGTTGGTTATTGTTTTAGTGTATTTCACAACAATAGTTTACTGTTATGAACCACCCATAACCTTTGTTCTCCAGATGGGTGGTGTGTGTGTGTGCGCGCATGCGTCCATTTGTTGCTGTTGTTGTTGTTCAGTTGCATAGTCAATCTCGAACCTTCACGACCCTATGGACCACTGCACGCCAGGCACCCCTATATTCCAACATCCTCCTCAACCTGCTGAGCTTTGTGCCCATTGCATCAACAATGCCATCTAGCCATCTCATTCTCTGCTGCCCCTTCTTCTTTTGCCCTCGGCCTTTCCCAGCATCAAGGCTTTCTCAAGTGAATCCTCTCTTCTCATCAGATGTCCAAAGAACTTTAGCTTCATCTTCAATATTTGACCTTCCAGGGAGCAGTCGGGATTGATTTCTTTTAAAACCAAACTCTTTGTTCTCTTTGCTGTCCAGGACACTCTCGAAATTTTCTTCCAACACCACATTTCAAAGGCCTCTATTCTTCTGCACTCAGCTGTCCTTATGGTTTAGCTCTCACAACCATACATTACTACCGGAAATACCATTGCTTTGACTATGCAGACTTATGTCTCTACTTTTAACTATGTTCCCCAAATTTCTCATAGCTTGTCTCCCAAGAATCAGTCACCTTTTTATTTTATGGCTGCAATCTCCATCTGCAGTGATCTTTGATCCAAGGAAAGTAAAATCTATCACTGCTTCTATTTCTTCCCCATTTATTTTCCAGTGACTGATAGGGCCTGTTGCCATTATCTTGATTTTCTTGATATTGAGTCTCAAGCCAGCTTTTGCAACCTAAGCAGCAGCTTTTTTAGGTCTTCATCACTTTCTGCCATTATGGTATTATCATCTGCATATCTCAAATTTTTGATGCTTCTCCCAGCAATTTTGATCCCATACTGTGATTCATCCATCCCTGCATTGCGCATTATGTGCTCTGTGTATAAGTTGAATAAGCAGGGTGACAAAATGTAGCCTTGTCTTACTCCTTTTCCTATTCCAAGCCACTCTGTCATTCTGTATCCTGTCTTAACTGTTTCATTCATTCATTCATTTGCATTCCATGCTGTCTTTCTCTCAGTGTAGGGAGTCAAGGGAGCTGACAAATTATTAAGGGACAAAACTGACTAAAAACACACATACAAATAATTGAATTAAATTAATTAAGCATACAACAGAATGAAACAATTAGTAAGAACAGTTAAAAACATTCTTAAAACAGACTCAATAACGATAATAATACCAGCACCCAAAAGCAAAATTCTCAATTGCCCAATTAGTTGTTAAAAGCCTCTTTTTTTATAAAAAGGACCTGTTTGTTCTGTAGCTAGAAAGACAAAAATAAGGAGTTTCCATCGTAGCTCACAATGGAGGGTATGTATGCAACCTGGGAGGTGCCACAGAGAAGGCCCTGTCTAACGGCTCCATCAAATATGCCTGAGAGAGAAGTGATACTGATAGAAGAGCATCCCTTGAAGAGCTTACTGGATGAAAAAGTTTTACCTTATGAGTCAAGAAGGTTCGTATGGGGAGTTACGATCCTTCAAAATGACTGGACCCAAGCTGTTGATGCCACCGCTGCTCCTGTTGTTGATAAATTCTGTCTAGTTGTCTGTGAATTATGGTGATCCTTGTGAATGTCATTTTTTCCAAAATATCCTGTCCTCAACTGCCCTGCTCAAGTACTATGAGTTATAGTTTATCGTTTTCCTTCGTGAGTCAATTATTTTGCTATTGGTTCCTGCTGAAATCCCTGATCCACGTTGTATTGGGTTTCATACATTATGACCAACCAGTGAAACTTTTGTAACACAGGAGTTATGTGTTTCCTGTAATCGACCCCAGTCAGCTATCACCCTACAGCATTTTGAACCAGCTGAAGGTTATTGAAGACGGCAAAATGGCCGAAGAGATTGACATACAGTGCAGTAAGGCAAACCAAATATTGGGACAGTTAGCTCCTCTCTTACAACACTAGGCCTTACCTACCAACACAGAGAAACACCTCATACAAAGCATATTCATTCCCAACTTATGTTGCGAGTGGAAAACATGGACACTTACAACAAAACATAAACAAAAGTTGGTCACCACAGAAATGATATGTCTGAGGAAGGCTACTGGAGTGACTAGAAGAGATAAAACCAGGAATGAGGTGATAAGGGAAAGAATTGGAATAGAGCCAATCTTAAACTACATACAGAGACAATAAATAAAGTTGTTTGCCCATCTGGAGAGAATGTCTTGGAATTCCATACCATACAAAGCATATGTGGAAAGAGGAGAAGAACAAAGACCATGAGGCAGACCCAGAGGAAGGTGGAGAGATAACATCAAATAAATATTACAAGAACACCAAATAACACTAGTGGAGGCCACGAGAAGTGCCAGAGCAAGAACCTTGCATCTCCCTCTAAATCTGAAGGGATAAAAGAGGAAGTAAAGAAGAAGAGGATGAAGTTCTTAACTATCTTCAAAGGCAGCCCAGTGTAGACCTTATATTAATCCAAGCAAGTTATGACTAGGACATGTGTCACCATAGCTAAATCAGACACCTCCAGGAATGGTCTTTGTATTACTGTTAGGATTGAAGCGGTCAACCAATATGATATAGTTAGCAGATTATTAGAATAAGTCACCATGTTTTACATCCTGTGGGTCACTCAATCAACTTCCAAATTTAAAAAACAAAACCTCTCTGTTAACCTCCCAAGGTTAACACAAAATAAAAGCCAGCTAATTTGCAACATGCAAAATGGTGCTCAATTCATGCTAGGAAAAATAGATGTCCTTTTTTATTTTTATTTTACTTATAATGGTGTACAGTGTATATATACAGTTTGACCCTACAGGTGTTTCAAAAACTGTGGTCAAGACTTCTAAAAGAGCAGCTATCCGATGCCTAATCAAAGCAGTGATTCCTAAAGGAAATCAACCCTGATTGCTCCTTGGAAGGACCTGAAGCTCAAGGACTGGCCATCAAATGAGAAGAGAGGACTCTCTGGAGAAGGCCCTGATGCTGGGGAAGATTGAAAGGAAAAGGGGGTGGCAGAGGATGAGATGGTTAAACAGCATTGTTGACGCAGTGGGTGTAGATCTAGGCAGGCTACCGAGGATAGCAGATGACAGAGGAGCAGTGGTGGGCATCAGCAGGTTCGCACCAGTACGTGTGTACCAGTAGTAAAAATGGCTGGGGGCCCCCACCTCCCCTCACCACCTTCTCCTTCTAGAAGAGCCTTTGGAGGGGGCTGGCTCCATTTACCCCTTCATCAAAGGCTTTTCCTGGGCTCCGTTTCACCCCAAAGTACATCCTCAGCCTCTCCAGAGTGGTTGGGGAGGCACTGGGGTGAAACAGAGCCCTGGAAAAACATTGGACAAGGGGGAAAATGGCTTCAGAGGGTTGCTATAGAGTGATGAAAATAGAAGAGGCTTCTATTTTCATAGCTCTATAGTGAAGAGTAGTCACATGGCCAACAGGCCATGGCCACCCAGACATGGCCAGGCCCAGTTCCCACAGTGTGGTAGGAAAAAATTTCATGCCCAACACTGCTGAGGAGCCTGGTGTGCATTGGGTTGCAAAGGGTCGGTTTTGACTGTGCAACTGAAACAACAAAAACTAGAGCAAGAAAGTGTCAGGGGGCACTTTGTGCCATTCCCTGACCTCACTGTGTGTCCCCTTTTAAAAATGGAAATTTATTTTCAACTTGGAGCAAGTAAGCCCTCTTAAGAAGGGTAGCAGCAAAGGAAAGGGTGGGAGGAGAGAGTTAAGTCTGCTGCAGTAGTACTGCAGTCCTGTTAGGTAGACATCCCTTCCTTATAGCCCTTCTCCAAAGTGGAAGAGGTGTGGCCGGACCTAAATGCAGAGAACATAAAAGCATCCCTATATTTATCCTTCAGATATGTTGCAGAAGGCATGTTTTCTCCTAGAGCGGTGGCTGAGAAATCCAAACCATTCAGCATTGATGGATGCCGCCTCTGTAGTCTTAAAGCTCTGTATCTTAAAGTAAACAGAGTAGCTGGGAATGGACCGCAAATGCAGTTCATCATCAGCCTCAGATTTTTGTCAGGTTCTTACACAGTAGATTTCGCTAAGTGAGCAATGGCAGAGGCATCAATTGGTCTCCTGCTTTATTAGAGAAGCTTTTGTGCGATGTTGCTGGACGACGGTTACTGAAGAGTATCACTCGCTGGTGTGTCAGCTTGTGGAAGATGCTCCTCTGCGGTGTTGTCTTTACATATTATGGCTTGTATATGTTGCTTTAGATTTCTATGCCTCGTAGGCTTTGACAGTATGCATTATTCATAGCCCAAACTCACACAGCAGATTTCGTTAAGACTGCAGCATCCAGAGTTGGCCAACGGTGGTCCTTTTTGGGTCTGCTGCTACTTGGCCCATCAAGGTTCATTTAAGTGCAGGAATTCAAATAGAATCACAATCAAAGTAAGCCTTCCCATGAGCAGTCTAGTTCGTGTGTGCCTTCAACTAGGATGGCAAAGGTAGTCTGGATTCTAATCAGTAGAATTTATAGCCATAAGATAAGAAATACACCCAATAGTTGAGATGATGTAATCGTCATTGTTTAAAGAAGAAAAATGCTTTAGGGAAAGGTATGATGAATAGGCTCACCAGTACCTACTGGCCAAAATAGTTAAATAGGGTGCACTATTTTTTAAAATAATTCCATTAAGGATAGACACATTCAAAATGTGGTGCTGGAGATGTTTGTGAGGTCCTTGGACTGTAAGGAGATCTACTTAAGAGACCTAATTAAGAGATTGCATTACCCCCAACGACATCTGCCCACTCCATTAAAGCAGACTGGAAAGGCTCTTAAAAAATACCAACTGCTAGAGAGGCTCGCCTCTCTAGCACTAGAAGAAGAGCATTTTTGGTATCCACTCCAGCCCTATGGAACCTCCTGCCAGTTGAACTGCATCTCCAGACAGAGCTGTTGCCCTTCAGGAAAGAGCTGAAAACCTGGCTGGTAGGGCAGGTGTGGGGAGGTGGAGAGGGAGCACCCCCCCCACACACACACACACACACCCTGGCTCATTTAGCGCAGGATCACTCATGTTTTTAAAAGTTTTAAACTAGAGGGTGGTAGTTTTTCAGTGTTTTTAGGAATTTTAAGGGTTTCTATAGTTTAAACGTTGGGGATTTTATGTATGCCACCCAGAATCGCATGTCGATTGGGGCAGCTATACAAATTGAATAAATAAATGAATAAATAAATAAAATCTAATTAGTCAATCCTAAAGGTAATCAACCTTGCACACTCCTTGGAAAGACAAATACGGAAGCTCAAATACTTAGGCCACCAAATGAGAGGAGAGGACGTACTGAAGAAGGTCCTGATGCTAGGAAAGACTAGAGGCAAAAGGAGAAATGGGTGGCAGAGGATGAGATGGTTAGACAGCATCTTTGATGTAGTGGGCATGGATCAAGGCAGGCTCTGGATGACGTCAGATGTCAGGAGAGCCTGGCATGATGTAGTCCATGGGGTGTCAAAGGGTTGGACTTGATTATTTGACTGAACAACAACAAGAACACCAACAACATCTAATCTACATGTTACTCTGGGCAGTTCACAGAAATGATAAGACACCAATCTAAACCTCTAAACACAATACATTTTCAATAGTGATAAATTAAGATGTTAAACCAAACTTGATGGTGGTAATAAAACATCAGGATAGCAACATTCAAGGTTGGGTAAAATGTTCCCAAATGTCTCCTTATATAACTCAGCCTAGATTAACTAGTGAAACATCTGGAGAGAGGGAGCCTGGCAACCATGAGATAGCACAGTGTTTAAGAGCGATAGTGCCACCACTGAGAAAGTCTGATTCCTGATTTCAAAGTACAGTAAAACCCTGACTTACGGAAAAAGTCCATTCCGTAGGCTTTTGTTTAAATTGGTTTATTATGTAACTCGAAGCAAACCCACAGGATTTTTTTAAACATAATTCAAAGCAAACCCATAGGAAAAATGTAATTTTTATGTAAATCAAAGCAAACCCATCGGAAATAGAATCTTTATGTAACGTGAAGCAAACCCACAGGAAATCATGTAAATTGGGACATGGTTTTAGCACAAAATCATTATGTAAGTTGAATTTTATGTAACTCGAGGCATATGTAAGTCGGGGTTTTACTGTAAATCTACACTATTGTGGATTCCAGTTCCAATGTGCAATGCTTCATTAAAGATCTTTTCCCTAACTGCACCCTTGAGAGGTTCTGGTTCTGGATGATAATCCATAATAATTGTGGTAGTAGTTACTAAATCAGTCTTGCAATTTCCACCCATTGTCATGGTCTCTTAAGGGTGCAGGGCCTTTCCTTCCATTTCCCCTCAGAAGAGTAAACAAGAAAGTTAAGAATGAAAGAAGGAAGCAAAGATGGCAGCAGAAATAACCTTCCAGTCATCCCTAAGACTTAATGGCATGTAATTCCACATCTATAGAGCATTATAAAAAAGGCCTCCCCTTTCTGTTTCATCACTTGTATTCATTTTCAGGAATGACAGTTTCAAAGCCTCTACACTCAATAAGCCTGGCTTGTTCAATGTAATGTATTAAACAGTTCACTAGGTTTACAACAGCCCCAAAATCTTAAAAAATAAAATAGAATTGCACAAGCTGCACTATCCACAAGCTAGTTTGATAGCAAATGGAGCACATTTTCACTTTCCTGGAACTTGTAATGCCACCCAATGTTACTGCTTGCTGATTAGGGGGCAAGCTGATCTGAAAATAAAAGCAAAAGCAATCACACTTTGTTGTGTCCAAGTGTTATTTCTAATAACCGCTATATAGCGCCGTAAAGTCAACAGCTGATTCGTCAGTACAAACTTCCCGCTTCTCTGGAAACCCACCGAAATGTATCAACCTGTGTAACTGTCGTTCTCACTGTATATAAACTGGCCACCTTGTACATGTTACCCAGTCCGGTATCTCTGAGCTGAATAATAAATCACTTGTGTTTGACCCGATCCTGCTGGTCAGAATACATCTTAAGCACCAAACTCCACACACTTCTATACCGCCTCAAAGCACTTAGTGCACTTTCTGGGTGGTTCACAAGTTTATTAGCATCTTGTCCCCAACATGCTGGGTAGTCATTTTACTGACCCCAGAAGGATGGAAAAATAAGAGATGTTGTTAGGCTACATTCTCTTCTTACTTCTTCTTCTCTTCCTCTTCATCACTGATACACACTGGGGTACACATAAAGAGCCTACTCAAAGATTGTGGCATTTCTGAACCACAATCGGGCATATTCCGGGCAATGGCCACTTTGTGCTGGCTTATCTTTCTCATACTAGGTCAAGCGAAAGGAACTATGGAATGAATTGACCAAAAGGTGCCTTCATTTTGGCAGTTTTATATCTGGCCTAGACATGGAAGAAGAATTGATACACACCAAGCTAGATTCCTTGCACAGTGCACACACTACAGGCCTTTACTTAGGAAAATGACTCAAGACCATCCTTAACCTCCAGTCAGGCCAGGTTATCCTGCTATGGTAATAGAGTAGACCATACTGCAAGGGACATAGCGCCAATCGTCAGGTGACGGTTAACTAATCTGACAACCCTGAGGACTAATGACCTTTGCTGGAGAAGTCCACAGGGAAGGTGATGGTCCCCAAGTGGATTTAATCCCATTTGAATCTATTTTGATGGAGGGAAGCAGCTTCATCAATCCTGGCCTGGGGCTGATGCGGGCTTTGCATGCCAAAAGGGCTCAGGACCAGAAAGTGTCTCACGGAACTGGTTTAGTGGTACAAGTGTCATGCTGCGATGCAGAAGGCAAATGGAAGGCCACTGCATTATATTCTCAGGACAGTCTTCATGGCTGATCACCATGATGATCGCCAGTACAGTATTTGGAATTGGATACAGCACAAGATGAAGAAGAAGAATCCTCAACTTAAGCTAAAGAGTACAACACAATTATTCATGGGACCACTTCTTGAACACCTCAGCCAATAAGGGCTAGAAGAACAATCCTTGGCCTGAAGACAGAAACATTCATCTCCGCTGCAAGAAGATGCATTTCCAAAAATAACAAGTAAAAATAATATATAACCACACACAGACATTAGCAGTGCTATCTAGCAGCCTTAAATTGGATTGTTGCATTTTAAAACACAGTTACAGTCGAGGGGGTCGGGGAGGCTTGTATGCAGAGTTTGAACACTTAAAAGAACAAAAACACAAACATGCAGAATTAGTTCTTTCCTTAGAATACACCAGAATCAGATGATTTGTCTAAGTATTAATACATGAAGTTCAAATCAGTCTTTTTTATGGTCCAAAACCACCATAGAACATATGTGACTTTCCTTGTTTATAACAATATGCAGTTTTCTCATCTTTCAAGACTGCTGGGATAGGAACTATGCAAAGAAGAGTTCATATGGATCATAGCAGAGGTCAAACTAGACCTGCATTCTGTTCCCACAGTGACCAACCAGCCACAAGCATAACATGATCACAATAGTACTTTTGCAGTCATATTTCACAGTGATGGGCATTCACAAACAGACTACCTGATATTGCAGTTAATATATAAACATCATACCTAGGATATGTTGATAGCTTAATCCTCCTCTCCCTGCCTTTAAAACCATACATGTTGGTCATCACGGCTACATGTGGCAGCAATGTGGTAGTTCATACATTTTGAGAAATAGTACTGCTTTTTATCTGAATTCCATCATTCAGTTCAAGTTCTAGTTTTTCTCTGTAACAATATGGTGCCTTACCCTCGAGTAGACCATATTGTTCTTCTGAGTTGCAGCTCCCTAGCTGGACAACCCAGGCATCAGATATGTGTAGTGTGAGTTCTTCCAGATTCTGCCTGAGGACTGGCCCAAGTTGCGGGCTCTGCAGGTCCAGTTGAGAGATGTGCAGGGATGCCACATCCCTGTGCTAGGCATGAGCTCCTTTGATGTGCAGTTCAAAGGCATCACCGCAAAGCTCCTGCTTGTTGTGGTCAAGGCGGGTAAGAACAACCTTTTGGGTACTCAGTGGTTTGGGCCCCTAGGCATTGCCTTTTCAGGAATCAATATGGTTCAGGCTGATCCGATTCAGGCTGTTTGTGATAAGTATCCAGATGTGTTCTGCCCCAGGTTAAGCACTTTCACCAGGGCCCTGTACACACTGTTCATTTCAACTTGGATCCTACGGTCAAGCCCATTAGACTTAAGCCCCAGTGGGTACTCTTTGCACTGAAGGACAAAACTGAGGCTGAACTGGACAAGTTGGTAGCACAGGGCATATTGGAGCTGGTGGACTTGGCCCTGTGGGAGACCCCTAGTGTCACCGTGATCAAGGTGAATGGTGACATCAGAATTTGTGTGGACTATAAATTTACTATTAACAAAGCAATCCACCCAAATTCCTATCCTATCCTGTACCCATTGTCAGCCATTTGCTGGCTGCCCTTCATGGGGGGAAATGCTTTGCCAAACTAGACTTGGCCCAGGCATGGCAACAGTTGCCTGTGACCCCGAACTCTGCTCTGTGTCAAACAATCCCCACACAGAAGGGTGTGTTTTGCGTAAAGCACCTGCAGTTTGGCGTCAACGCGGCACATGGTATTTTTCAAGGGTTGGTGGAAAAGTTACTGAAGGATCTTCCTGCTGTGTTGCCATACTTTGATGATGTGCCGATATCTGGAAAGGATAGGGGAGACCTTGCTGTTAAACTGGGTAAAGTGCTTGAGCGTTTCCAGTCGGTGGGCCTCAGGGTTAATCTGGAGGAGACATGGGGATCAAATGCATCCCCGTGTGATGGGGCAAAACATTCTGTCAGACTCAGCTGAAATTGAGTCACCTCAAGTTGATCCTTCCCTGGGGGAGTCAGACCTCCCCGATTTCAATCCCGATCCGGATCTATTCAGCCAGCCCCCCTCATATTCCTCATTTCTCTGAGCCAATCGCTAGTTCTCATTCCCCTCCTGAGTCAAACACCACCGGTTCTGCAGTAGAAAATGTCCCTCGTTCTATGGGTACAGTTTTGGCACCATTATGAGGTAATGCCACAGTGCAACTCCACTGACTTCTTGTTGACCGCCATGGTACCCTTTTGCTGAGAACTCATCCAGAGTTGGCAGACTCTACAGCTGGTTTGAGTCCGGGATGTGCACCATGGCTATTGGTTTCAACTTCTGCTTCTAGTAAGCCCCCTACAAACCCTGCTTCATGTAAGCCACACAAAACTCCTAGTTTGCCTAGGTCAACCAGTTAGTCTACCGGTACTTCCATAGGCCCTGGTCCTCCCATACCCATTGCCCTAAGTCCCACGAGTGTTGGGCAACCTATACAGATCTGTGGTCCAACCCAAAGGTATGGAGAGTGGGTTCCCTGCTAGGGCGGGGGGGAGGAATTTTGTGTCCAACTGTTATTGCTTTAATGATGCAATCACTATTAAGTCTTTGCTGTAAATGTGCACCCTTTCTGTAACATGCCACATTCATATGTTGTCAATGTAATCTGATTGGTTTAACATAGGTTTCCCGCATTAGCAAAAGCCCGGGCAAATGTATCACTGTAACTGCCGTCCTGCCTGTATATAAGTTTCTACCTCATCCCCTCATTCCCCAGTCCGAATAGTCCGAACAAGCCTTAACTGAGCTGATAATAAATCACTGATGTTTAAACCTGAACTTGCTGTCAGCACTCAAGAAATATGAAAAAATCATGGTTTCATGATGATTATAAGCACTCCTTGTCAGGGTTTTGAAACTATCAATAGTCTTTGTTGGAGAAATCTATCAGAGACATGCAGAGAATTTGGGCTCAAACCAAATCAGACCCCAAGTATCAATGGTTCCTCGATGTTCCCATGTGCTCAGAATAGTTGTGCAGTAACAACCAAAATACACGCATATTTGGTCAACTAACACTTTAGAGCAAGGGTTCCCAACATAAGGCCCATGGGCCAGATCTGGCCCTAATCATCATTTCATCTGCCCCCTCACCCCTCCAAGGGCATTTGATAAACAAAATGGCCACCCCTTTGAAGCAGTTGGGACAAAATGGCCACCCTCATCATGCAAGCAGGACAAAATGCTGTCTGGCCCTTGAAGCTGACTGAGAGAGCATGGCTTGAAGGTTGGGAATTCCTGCTTTAGAAAATGGGCAAGAATAAGACTTTTCCCCTCCTTTAATATACTAATTTAATTCAGGAGATACTCTTCCTCCTGTAGTCTAAGACAGTAGCATCCTATCCATTCTACATTTCAGAATCACTACACAATGTGGATATTGTCTGCAAGCGATGCATCCGGCTGGGGTATACAGGTTTATCTGTTTTCAGTCCAATCTAATGGGTTCAGAGGGCTAATTTGTTTTTCCAACTTACTTAGATTCACATTTTAAGCCCCTCGCCTAAAACATATCTTCTCCTGCAGCATTCTCAATGCAGTTGCTGTTTTTTTTGGTTTTTTTTTGAACAGAGAATAGGACCAAACCACTTCAGATGTGTGAAAGCCAGTTCCTGATTCATATGGGATTTGGGAGATGTCAATGAAGTTACATCACACCACATCCAGAAAGATCACATCCCTCTAACATTCCTACTTCACATACATTACAAAATGCCGTTCAGATAATAAAAAATCAGAAAGCTTTCCTGTGGCTTTTGTTCACCCAATCTTTCTCTTTAGCACACTAGCCTATATGGACACAGGCGGCCGCAGACAGATGATGGAGTTCTGATAGAGTGAGACGCATGGGAAGTGAGTTGAATCACAAAGATCCAGCGGTCGCAGCGAGGCAGTAAATTTCACAGCAACTCCACACATTAATATAGAAGTACAGTCTGTTATAGCAAAAGGAAATTGTTGAAATCCATAAGGGGGGAAGCATCCTCAGCAGTTGAAAAGTGAAGAGTATACCCTGGCAACTGACAAAAAAGTATCATTGACTGAAAAGCTTGCAAGAGACAACCTCTGTCTGCTTCACTGCATTCCAGTAAACATTTTCCTGGCCTGTTACATGGTGGCACAGCATATAAATATTACATATGAAAGGATTCCCGCTCCTGGAAGCGGAAGTAAAACGTGCATGTGTGTGTGCATAATGTGCCTGCACATGTGCGTAACACTGCCATAAATGACCCATGGCTGCCAACAAGCAAAAAACAAACAGTGCTTTTATATCCTATGTTTGTCTCCATCTTGAAATCTATGAGAAGCCTGGTGCAGCATGTTATAAGAAAAGGATCAAGGATAGCCCCCCCCCCCTCTCATGCTATAAAGTGTAAGATGTGGGCTGTAAATAACCAGAAACACTAATCAGTGAACACTGGAAGCATGCCCAGTTACATATAAAAAACAGATACATTTTTAATGCAAAGCCAATATGAGAGAATAACAGGTTTTTAACCTCTAAAAGTAATGAATATAGTCCTCTTGTGTCTAAAATAAAGCAAGGTAAATCTACACTTTTGTTCATTTCCACAGATTAAACAAGGCTATATATCATACAAATATTAAAGGTGTTATCTGTACCTATAAGGAAGGGATATAGCCGTGCATGTGCAGAATGCGTGTCCGCACCCGTCCAGCCTATTCTGTAATGCACCTTGCACACTTACCTTATGTCCCAGAGATCAGTGCTGCAAGGGTCCGGGAGCCAAGAGTGGGGCCAATGCCCCACAAACATGAACAAAAGAACACTATGAGTTCCAGCGTCCTCCGTGCTGAGGCATGCCTCAGCCAATCAGGCAGAAGGACACGAGAGTGGAGGAGGTGGGACAACCAGCGTGCGTAAAGAAAAAATGGCCGATGCGCAGAGAGAGAGAGGAGAGACAGGGCCAGGGGTGCGCACAGGCAGAATGGAAACAAATCCCGCTGGCACTCCGTCTGGCCTCCCCGGGAAGGCCAGTGGCAAAAGTGGTGCTCTGTACCACCCTCACCTCCTGGGGATAAGTGAGCACCTATTCCAGGGGCAGGGGCCAAAAGCACAGCTGCCCCCACCTACTGGGGGAAGCGAGCCACTTCCCCAGTAGGCCAGGGCAGAGAACAGTGCCTAGTTCTGCCCTGGCATCCCAGAGGAAAGTGAGCGCCTACCCCGGGGGGTGGGGACCGAAAGAATGGCTGCCTTCAGCCCCCGCCTACTGGGGGAAGCAAGCCACTTCCCCAGGAGGCCAGGGCAGAGAACGATGCTCCGTTCCACCCTGCCCTCCCAGAGGAAAGCGAGCGCCTACCCCAGGGGTGGGGGCCAAAAGCACAGCTACCTTCAGCCCCCGCCTAGCGAGCCACTTCCCCGGGGGGCAGGGTGAAGAATGGCTCAAGTGACCCGGCCGGTGAAGCCAGGAAGCCCATGCTAGTGTACTTTATATTACTATGATATGAAAAACTTGTTTTAACAGGAAGTGCCACATCCTTAAATCAGGGGTTCCCAACCTTTTTATGCTGTGGGCCTAATCACACACCCGGACAGCTGAGTGGGCTGGACCACACACCCCAGAAGTGGAAGTGGGCTCATTTATTGCTGTCATAAATGTGGCCACTCCCGCGTTTACTACAGTCACTGGTGCATTTACAGCTGATGTAAATGCGTTTGCTTCTACTTCTGGGAAATGGTGCTACAGGCTGGGTCTGGCCCACAGGCTGTAGGTTCGGATCCCCTGCCTTAAATCCTGCTTGTAAGTTTCTCAATGGCCAGTCTAGCCTGGGAACAGAATGTTGGAGTAGGAAGGCTAAGCATTAGATGGACTGAACTCTTCTTAAACTTATATTTCTAAATGTGTTTTCCACAAACAAAACCATTCCACACTCCACTATGTCTAGCAAAGCCATCCTCAGCTCTTCCAAACTCAATGTCTTTAGGAGCTTTCCACTGTAGATTAAAAAAAAATCCTTTTAGGGATCAGTCTTCTTGAGACTACAAGTACTGTACTCTTGTCTGGGAGAGCGAGTTTCTCAGAAGATTTTACTTTTGTTTTGGTGTTTTTTTAAAAAGAAAATCACCTGCAAGCCTTATACGGAAGATTAAACTTTATCCTGGTTACCTGGATGTAACAAAAGAAAAGCTAGGAAGAAAATACATCTAGGCAATGCCCATCTTTCTCAAAAGCGGCGGTTGAAGAACGGTATCTTTTAAGAGCACTTGATGCCATTCGTGTTCCTTCTGAAAACGGAAAGGTAAAATGGAATAAAAGGTTGGGAGGGTTGGGAACAATAAAATCCATCAAATAAAATCAAGGAAATTGAAACCTCCTGGCACGTATTCCGTAAGCAGAAGAAAAGGCTAAATTAGCCTAGTAAATTATTCAGAGTGAATCATGCGTAAGGCTCTAATATTTATATCACCTTTCATCTCAAAAGTACTTTACAATGCCGTGGATGGGTATGAAGTGCTTCGGGATCATTAACAGCCAAGAATGGGGTCTATGTCCTTTGTCAAGCTTTTATGATAAGGAAAGAAAATGCTCCCGTAAAGCATCCCCTGCCCAAAACAACCCCCAAAATACAACTTTTGCCTTCTCCTTGCAAAAATAACAAGAGGAAACATAGTGCCAGGACATGTCTAGGTCTTTTAAAGTAAGTCAGCTTCTTACTGGAGGTGTGCAGAGTGACACTAGTTTCTGTTGTAGGCTCAGTTTTACTTCAAATATTATTGGCCTGGGACATTTTGACAACCTGAGGGTTTCTGGGAGTAGGTATGAGGAATATCGAGTGAATTCCTTATTCTCATTGATTTATATCATCTCGACTCAAAAGATGCTTTGAAAAGGAAGTTGAGTATCTCATAACATTCTCCAGCTCCAGGTGACATTGAGACAATGAGCCCTGGTTGTCGTTGTTGTTTGTCAAGATCTCCATTATTTGTGCAAACTTTCACTGCACAAAACTAATGTATTGCTCCCTACCCTCCCCGTTGGCAAGAAAAGGAGGCAAAACAGTAAGCATTGAACAACTGTCTTAGAAGTCCATGAAACAAAACGGTAGTGGACTTTGCTCTTTTGCACTATTTACACAATTGGTGTTCATGTTCTAGTTGCGGAGCACTTGATTCATTTGATCACAGTCATTTTGGTTCCCTCCCCCCCATCAAGAGCACCAGAATGGAAGATCATTCTTTCATTGTGTGAGGCCAATAATTGTGTGGCTTACTTTCCTACCTGGCACAGCATCCTAGAGGCTGAAGCAGGCATGGACTGGGCCACCGGGACAGGGGGTTTCATCCCGGTGTGACCTTGCCTCTGGCGCCCTGAGGTGCAAATAATAATTTCATTATTACTTTATCTGCCCAGCGTGCTGCACTTTTGATTAAGACATTGCTCCAAGCTCCCTCCTCCAGCTTGAAGCAATGGCGTATTCTAAGGTGCCATGCGCCAGGCGGACCAAGTGAGGGGCAGTGACCAAGTGATTCCCGGGGGGCAGCCTTCTTGCCCATCCCTTGGTCGCCACCCATCACCCCTGTCCAGTGCCCTCCCATGGTGCCCAGCAAACCCCTGGGCTGAAGGATGTTTCAGATCTCTTTCCACTAAGAGGAGAGAGGTCCTTCTTTCGTTGGGAGCTCAAACCTTCTGACCCCCTCGAAGGAACTGTGCACACCTCTGTCAAGTGATATAAAAGTCTTGCATGGAGAAAAGTTATAAATCATGGAGAAAAGTTATATCATGGCTCTTCCACTGTTTACTATTTTTTTCCCCCAAATGCACCAAATACTTTTTTTTGACACAAAGAAGACCTCCTTAGTCTCAGTCTGTATTGATACAGATGAGAATGATGTAGAATAGATCATCTCTTTGCTTTTCACAACAGGGTTCTTAGAACAGTCATAATGTGTTAATTAGGTGAGAAAAACTTTTCCATTTAAAATTGGCATTTTAATACATCTGTTAACAACAGCAGTCTAGTATAAAATCTGACAGCTTGCTTTGTGTAACAACATTGACAATGGCAAAGAACTTCCTGTATCTTAGATTTTTTTAAAACTTCCAAACAATGTGACTAGGAGGGGGGGGGAAATTCTTGGTTGGTTTTAATGCATATGAATTTGTCTTTTTCAAGGACACATGGCACAAAACAACACTTGCAGATTCTGATTTCTGAACAGCACTAAAATGGGTGGATTTTGCTGAGATGTGTTAAAAATGGGCCAACAAGAGACATATATTTGGTGTCTTCAAAAATGACTGAGATGATCGGGGTGGTAAAAATAATCTTGAATTTATTACTGCTTGTAGGAAATGCAAGAGGTGCCGTCACAGCGCATGCTGATGGGAAGAAAATCTAGGGGCAAACTGTTGTGAGCAGATGGTTGCAGTAACACCTGGTGCTATTATGTCCCTCCCCTCTTTTTCCCTCCCCCACATAATATAGTCCCATTAATGAAAGCATCTGACTACTGAAATAACTGAATTAACATCATTCCTCCTCCTCCTCCTCTTCACCATTTTCTGCAAGCGGAAGACTGAAACATATTGTGCCATCAAACAGCTGTGCCTCAGAATCAATATCTAAAAAATGCATTCCTTCCCTTCGTTTCTCGTCCTCATTTTTTTTTAAAGATGTGGGCATTTGCAAGCTGAAAATGTAAATAAACTGTGACATTTACAGTCTTGGATAAAAGTGGTTTTAAAGGGTTATTAAGCAGTAAGAAAGTAGGATGCGCTATATGGGAGAAGGGGCAGGGAGGATAACATCTCAAAAGGGCCATATGTCATTTCAGTGAGTCATGACAGGTGCTTGGAGAAAGATGTGAAATTCTTACTCAAGGACCAGAAAGAGAAGTAAGGGGAAACAATTTAAGGCAATAGTATCTCAGGGACAGACAAACCTGATCATTTTTCTTTATTTTTCTCTTCTTCTTCTTCTGCCCTATCCAAATCAAAATATTGGCAACCCTCATGGCAATTAATCGTGAAGACTGTCCTGAAAATATAATGCAGTGGCTTTTCATCTGCCTTCCACATTGCAGCATGACCTCCCATACAACTGATTCAGTTCTGTGAGTAACGTTCTGGTCCCTTTCGGCACACAATGTCCTCATCAGCCCCAAGCCAGCACAGTGATTCCTCATACAACGTCCAAACTTGGTTCCACAAGTTTGGACTTTATACGGATTTGGACTTTGTATGAGGCATGCAAAATCCTAGCTGAGATGCCTCATACAACGTCCAAATCCTTGCCGCGATGCCTCGTACAACGTCGTTTCCATAGAGATACATTGTACTGTAACAGCATAGACTTCAGGGCAAAGCCAAGGAAACAGACAGGAAACTGACAGAAGTTTAAGAAAGCATTGTCTAAAGGCTAAAAACATTACAAAAACATGTCAAACAACCCTGATTGTCAAAGAACCTGAAGAATGCTGCAAAAATCCCAGGAATACTTCTAAAAATTATGTCGGAAAAAATAAAAAAAACATCCAAAATCGCACTCAAAACCACTCCTAAACACTCTTCGCCTCATGTAAAACCCACAAGAGCAATGCACACATGTGTCCTGCCTTTTATACTGCCCAGGCACAATGCAACCAGGGAAAACCCCAATGCCTCATACAAAGTCACAGCGACTTTGTATGAGGGAACTTTTTTCAAGGAATTAGGCGATGTTGTATGAATCAGATGTTGTACAAAGTCCGCTTTGAGGTATTACTCTATTTATGAAGCTGCTGCCCTCCATTAAGATGGGTCCAAGTGGGATTTAATCCACCTGGAGGCCATCACCCTTCCCTGTGGACTTTGGCACCCAATGCCTCATGATATGCCAGAGGTATTGGAGCTTTCTTTGTTTAATGGTCTTAAACAGTTCTTCTCCTTTATCCAAGTGGCCGACACTTCTACATTAGTCACATGAACAACCTGTGATATCCTTAGCAGCTGTTTGTAGATCCATATATCAAAAGCTTCAATTTTCTTTTCAGATGCTTTAGTCAATGTCCAAGGTACGACTCCATAAAGCAACATTAAGAATATGTAACATCTCATAGCAATAATTAGATCTCTACTGCATAACAAATGTTTCATTTTTATGATGTTGGATCTATATAGCTTTTTTTTTAAAAGTACTTCATCAATTGTTTAAAACTGATTTTATATATAAGAGGTCTCCCCACCCCACCACATATCAGTGTATTTTGTATCCACAGTTTCAATCAGAATTAGGTGTGGAAAGAGACCAGCAGTGAGTGCTTCAACAAGATTGCTGTAGGTTACTTGTAACCAGCCTCGGCTCACAATCTAGCACGGTTTCTTCATTCTCTTTTCCTTTCTTCAAGCAACCAAGGATGTACACAGGAAGCTGTAGTCATGCAGAAAAAAGATGCTCTCCTGACCACCACAATTTACAGCCATGAAAGTAAGACCATCTTATAACACATTTTTCAAAGCTTCCTGAAACACAATAGCTGAGGCCACAGAAATGAAGCCCTGGCGGATGTCGCTGTCTATGCTCCTCCTTCCATCACTCCCAGTCTGGAGCATCTTTGCCCCACTTTAATTTTGATAGTTAAAGAAGAGAAACGGGACCAACAGAAGAGATTTGGGAAGACAATATTCAGTATTGATAATGTGCTGCTACCTTCACGGCTAAATATAGAGCTGAAGCCATGATTGTTGGGCACATATATTAACATTCAACAGTGAGGGGGAAACAGAGAGAATAGAAATGTCACATGAGGAGAAAAATATAGCACTATTACCTGCGATCTTTTTCACTGTGTTAACATCTCCTGTGAAGCATAATACAATTTATAACAGCTTGCCACAGCCTCCTCAGAGCCAGAGTTGCTGTTCCTAAGGCACTTCATAACATGTCGGATAATACAATATTTAAGAAAATGGGATCCCCACCTCTCCATTGTTTCACAGGAAACAAGGCATTAAGAAATGACACCACCGAATGATGCTTGGATAAAAGCACAACAGTCAATCATGGCAGAGTGACAGTGGTAGGCGGTGGAAATGCAACCATTAGAAGCAGATGCACCCCTTCCCTCCTCCCCCATTCTAGCTCAAAAAGTACCTTTTGCTATTCTGATTTTCAAAAGTAACTAAGTAGTCACTTGTATTCGAAAGCTAGTCATATTTGACTCTAAGGTAGGGTGCTCTTCTCCGTTTACAGCGAAAGAGCCAGTTCTGTCTGCTTCTGCAGACGTTTCCATGGTCATGTTGCAAGCATGACTAGACACCAGAGTGCACGGAATGATGTTACCTTCCCAATGAAGTGGTACCTATTCATCTACTTGCAATTTCTTCCTTTTGAAATGCTAGGTTGGCAGGAGCTTGGAAAGAGACAGGAGCTCACTCCATCATGTAGCACTCAGGTCTCGGACTGCTGACCTGCCAACCTTCCAGTTGTCAAATTCAGCATCTTAAAAGATAAGCCTCCACAGTCCTTTAAAGAAATTAATCTAAATGTTTCCCTCTTCTGACTTGTTCTACAAAAGCAGACATCTTATGGACTGAGTGAGAAGCAAAGAAATTTCACCTCAAAATTACAATGTGGCTGCTGCCTGCTTTAGTGCATGCCGCACACATAGAAAATACATTATATTCACCTTTTTGCCAATTCCGTATTCACAAGGCTCAGTCAAAGCATGGGCTGCACCTTGAGGCATGTCATGCTTCTCACCCACCATTACTGAGTGCACTAACACTTGTAACTTTAAAAGCAACTACTCTCGTAGTCAGACTTTTGACTGCCAAAATGAAGCCACTTTCTTGGCTTTGTCATTGACCAAACTTAAATCCTCATTGGCACATGTTTCCAGTAGTAACCAGTAGACATGCAAGTGAGTTGTATTCTGTATCTCTCCACATCATGGGTTCTCAAGGTTTTTGTGCCACGGGCCAGACCACTCACCCTCAGACAGCTGAGCAGGCCAGAAACATGGTCTCCATTGTCATAAACATGTCTATAAACTGCAGTGGGTATATTTGCACGTAAATGTGTCCATTTCCGCTTCTGGGGTGGTTGCCACAGGCCGGATGGAATGGTGTCAGGGAGCAGGGCTGGCCCACGAGCCGTAGGTTGCAAACCTCTGCTCTACATTCACACAGTCTTTTGTTGTCTACCAGCAGCCCCCACTTGAGCATGATGGTCTTACATTTAGGGACTCTGACCTTCAACCTATTCAGGGTTCTCCCAGTGCAGGCTGAGTTCCTCAACCATATCCTCTTTTAATGTTATTCCATCTGGCATGGCCTCTTCCACCTCCATGACCATTGGGAATCAGAGTTCCTTCTCTGCTCATTTTGCCATTGGGCCCAATATGATGGTTTCCAGTGGCATTTCCTCCACTTAGGGGACATCACCCCACCTAAAGGGGCTCATCTGCCCATAGCCATTAGCCCCTTTAGGGAATCAGAATATTTACCACTGCCCAACACTTGGCATTGAGTCACTGGTTGTATGGTCTACTTCATTACTGTAGCAGGATGTCGGGCCAGACATTTACTTGGTTATACAACTTTACTATATCTTAGTTATACCTTTGCTACTACAAAAGAGCATGAATTCCAAGTAATTAGTTCTTCATCTTCTTCAGGTGCCGTATCCGTTCTGGATATCGGCTGTCATTATATCTCACCTTTAAAAAAAAATCTTTTAAAAAAAGCTTCTAGTTTTTCATGATTCTGAAGATGTCATGTAAACTATGTGGCCAGTGCAGAGCTTGGAAATGTGCTGTGGACCGCAGCTTTAAGAGTTTCTGGACATTGTATAGTCCTCAGAAATTAACTTTTCCATGCTCTCCTGACATCTCTTTTTATTCTTCAGGTGCTGTATCCATTCTGGATATTGGCTGTCATCACGGCAATAGTCTTCTGCTGAGAACATGCCACACCAATCTCTCTGGGTTCTTCAGCCATGAAGTCTGCCTATGTCCAGGGCCTTTCTTCCCAGGGATCATTCCTTGCAAAGCAAGTTGGTATATTCTGTACTGTACTTTATGTTGTTCCTCATGATATGCTAAAGGTATTGGAGTTTTCTTTGCTTAATGGTCTTACACAATTCTTGTTCTTTATGTTCAGCAAAAACAAAAACGAGTAACTAGTTATTTGCAACTAATTTCATTTCCAAGTTCTGTAAGACTGGATGCTGGGTTAATATGGGCACGCACACATTCACGCATGCACACATGGCAAGTAATCGTTGCCTGCTCTCCTATGTGGAGATGTAGGAGTTTTGTATTTAAACTTAGACACATTGTTTTTAAATTTGCATCCATACATCAAATTGGCACTTGCAGATTTTAAGCCAGTTGGATAACAAATACGCGACTCCCTTAGAGCGAAATTATTTTCAGGATCACGCAAACTATTCCTCCTTCCTACAAGAAAACAAAAGCAAAGCAAAAACACAGATTCCACTTTTCTTTCTGTGCCTAAGTTTCTCCTTCACACAAAGGAAGGCAATACCAACCATACTCTCAATAAGCAGTCCTTAGATTTATGGGTGAAAAGCTTCCTATAGGAGCTCAGGGATATGATTACTATTTCAGCTTTCTTTTCATTTTATTAATAGACTTGTTTCCATTTAAGGCTCCTCCATTAAAACTAAATGGAATACAAATGAAAAAAGCACAGGAAGCAAGAAGCAACAGATTCCGCCGGTTAACAATCTCATTTCAACACAAAGCAGCCCTTAGAGAATTCCATCAACTTAGTGTAATATTAATCAAGGATAAGCTAATATAGGATGCTTCTTGGGCCAAAAAGAATATACAGAAAGGAAAAAGGGGGAGGTGGAGTAGATAAAAAATACATTTACATTGTAATTTCTTGTTTGTTCAAAAAGCCACATGGAGAAATCGAATTTGAAAATGATGCCAAATTCAATAACAATAAAGCTCTGATTTATCTCTTTCTTTTGCAGCTTTAAACCCAATTCACCTGACATATTAATTAATACTTTTCTCACAAGAAACTTGGCATGCACTGGCCCTGTCATATTTCCCATGAATACTCTGGGGATCTAAAAAAAGGAATAAAGAATTGCTCCGATTGTGCTCAAGAGAATGTGAAGAACAAAGTTCACGGAAGGAATAATAATGATACAAATAGTCAACAGGGCTTACAGTTGCCTGGTTCGTATCCATGACATTAAAGGTATGCATTTTAAGAGCAGGCTGCCTTTTAAGGGGCTGAAGACCACTATTGTTAATTATTATTCTCTTTTCTAAGGGAAAAGAACCTCAGAGAATTGTCACAATACATGCATCATGAAAATATTCTATGATTCCTTCCCATGGTGATTTGCAATTCAGCTTAGGTTCTACTTGCCCCAAAGCCATATTAATACTGCTAATTTCGGGACAGAGCTGTCATTTCCAACATGCTCTCATTGCATTCTTCAAGAAGACCTCTATGTCTCGCCAACTCTTCAGGTGTACATTAGGAGTGGGAAGTGTGTGTCACCTGTCCAGGACTGCTGTTCCAATCAATAGGGTCAATGTTGGAGGGCTAAAGCAACTTATAGTCCAGAAAAGTCTAAAGAGTAACATAATACCATTAGATGCTGAACATGATGATTGGAAGGTTGGCAGGTCAGCAGTTTGATACCCAAGTGCTGCATGATGGAGTGATTGCCTGTCTCTGCCCCAGCTGCTGCCAACCCAGCAATCTGAAAACAAGCCCTAACAGTTTGAAAACATGCCATTTTTTTCCGGCTGCTTGGGCAGCCTCCGTTGCTTTCCATGGCAGTGGTGGGGTGCTTGGAGGAATTTCCCTCCATTTTTGGGATTTTTCGCCATGTTTCTGCTGTGTTTTGGCAGCTAGAACATGGTGCTTTTTCACTTCTGAGTTACGCAGTGAGAACCCGGGCAGCGCTGGGAGCTTCCTCCGCCACCGGAAGTGCAAAAGTTCTGCATTCTAGCTGTCAAAACACAGTGGAAACGTGGCAAAAAAATTCCAAAAATGGAGCAAAAATACTCGGAGCACCCTCCTGTTGCTATGGAAAGCAGCGGAGGTGGCCAAAGCAGCCCAAAATGAGTGTGATTGCATGTGCAACGGCTGCCACAGGAACCAGGATTTTGACACTTCCAGTGGCTGGGGGAGCTTCTGGTGGTGCCTGGGTTCTCACCACGGGCCAGGTTAATTGATACTGTGGGCAAGATTAGGCCCCTGCGCTGTAGGTTTTCAATGCCTGCATTAGGACTTTTGTGAAGATACACTGAGCATACTTTCTAAATATAAAAAGTATGGGTGGCTCACAAAATCAATTAGACAAGGTTGAAAGCCACTCCTTTCTCTTGGGGTAAAGAAGAATCCTGCCACCAAGAGAGACTTCTGTATGTTCCTGACACCCTACCCATAAGAGCCAGCATGTCTTTTGAATCAAGATAGCATGGACAACCTCATAATGATGCAAAGGCAGATACAGTTTGCAGGAAGCAGCTGAGAATCTCAGAAGCCACATGTTTGCACTAGCTTAAAATAAAAAGCCTATTACTATGGATGAGCTGCCTCATGCAGGAATGAGTTCTACTCCACGGAAAACTTCCCTGTTAGTTTTACTCTGACAGACAGCTCTCTCCCCAAGCTGTCACGAAAGCCTTTTGTGCGAACAACAGCTCTTTAGTCATTACATCCCAATTATTTACTGAATGCAAAGCTGAAACACATGAGCAACGCAAAGGCTGACTCATCTTGCCGAAACACTTTCCCCTAGACTTGTTTGGGCGCTGTTTTTATAATTTTGTTTTGGGTTTAGTCTTTTTTTATTGCTGTTGATGATGACGACAATTTCCTCCCCCAGAAACCTGCGGTGGTGGCAGGTCAGTTATAACACAGAGAAATAAATTATGGGGAGACCATTAACACTTTACCCCGAGAAGCCAAAGGCTCAATGGGTGACCCAGCTGTATGGCCTTGCTTTCAACCCATCAGCTTACTAAGGTGAATGTGTTCCTCTTGTGTCTTAATTGCTTTCATATCACATCGGTAATAAACCTGTGATGACAGTGTGGGGCCAGTGGCTTTCTGGGCAAAAGACTATAAGAGAAGATTTTGAATTGGGAGGTGGTTCTTCCTGTCACACTCTTTGTAGCAAGTGTTTTCAGTAATGAATAGAACACATTATACATGTTTGCTGAGAAGCATCAGGCAACTTCTTTTTCTTCTGCCATATCCATATCCAAATATTGGCAATCCTCGTGGTGATCAGCCATGAAGACTGTCCTGAGAATATAATGCTGTGGCCTTTCATCTGCCTTCTGCATCACAGCATTATACCCATACAAATGATCCAGTTCCACAAGTCACTTTCTGGTCCTGAGCCCTTTGGCATGCAAAGTCCTCATCAGCCCCAGACCATTACCGATGAAGCTGCTGTGCTGTCCTCCATCAAGATGGATTCAAGTGGGATTTAATCCACTTGGGGACTATCACCCTTCCCTGCACACAAGACTATAAACCCTCAAGGTTGTCAAGTTAGTTAACTGCTACCTGATGCTCGGCATTGAGTCCCTGGCAGTATGGTCTTCTACTCCATCATCATAGCAGGATAACCTGGCCAGACTAAGATCAGGCAACTTGACTAACCAAAACTACTATCGATGTAACTCCAGAGTTACATTAATTTTGCGGGTGTACTAATTGAAACATCCCTCTTCCTTGGCCGAGGGGTTTGAGAGTCCGCCATCTGAAGAGAATTGTTGTGAAACATTATGCTTGGCTGATTGATGGCCACAGATGTTAAGGCCTCAGGACAGAATGAATTTTATAGCCTTTTGAATTCAACATGCTCACAGGGGGTGAAAATCACACAGTTATCTGCCTCCCCAACACCACCCCACCACTACCCCATGGCTGGGCCCCAGGGAGATTTGAGAGATAAATGTTTTGCCCCAGCCATAGTTCTGATAACTTGATTTTTTGTGCAGTACAGTACTGTACAAACTTATGTCCTGGAAGCTAAGCAGTCCTTGAAGTAGAAAGAAAGAGGGTAGGACTAGCTGGTGACTTCCCTCTATATGAAGCTTCAAAGGGGAACAATGTTCAGCATATGTTGGTGTTGACATTATCTGGTACCTCCTCCTCATCACCATTGATTGCACATGTTGCTTTTTCCAATTTATAAACGGATAGGTTCCTCCCGAGCCAATTACACGCTAAAAATGTTTGAAGCACAGGAAGAAGAAAGACAGAGAGGCAAGCACAATAAGAGATGAATATATGCAAACATCCTTAGATGGCTCCATTCCAGTGGGGGATGAAGTCTAGGAGGAGTTAAGCCAAAGGCTTTAATCAATATTTATTCCTACGCTTCAGTAATTTGTATTTGCCTGTATTTTTAATTTTCTCAAGGTGGCTTACATATTAAAAACCACAAGATAAACTGAAGTCTGATCACAGCGATGCAAATGAAAGGCATCCCTGTAATGAGGCACAGAAGAGCCAATGGAAAACTGTCCCTAAGCCACATGTAATGCTTTGCTTTAAAGCAAACCCATCTTTGATGGAATTCACCAGTGTGGGAATTCCACACTGACATAACTACAATGGAGAGACTTGATCCCTCCTACATGGTGGTCTGATCTAAGGCCAGGAGACTTATTTCGGTGAGAGCTTTCATAAATGGTTCTCCATTTCTTCAAACTCTCTCCCTGTGTCTGGACTCTGAAAAAGCGAACTGAAACCCATGAAAGCTCACAAACCTTCAAGACAGTTAGTGTGTGTGTTTCCATTTCTTTTTTGAAAAAGAAAATTTTTGCAAACAGGAACCTCTTTAGTGTTTACAGGTGATAATGATCAAAACGAAATACTGTACTGATATTTTAAATGTTCCACCAAAACAGCTATTTGCATTGAAATAAATGCCCTATTGGCTTTTAGGGGTGTGTGTGTGTGTCTTATATTTTTCACAATCCAACTCAATGGTGTCAGGGAGTTAGGAGGGTTGTTTTCATCTAATAGAGTAAAATAGTCTTTCCACTTACTTTTGCCTGCATCTCTGGTTTTGTTGTTCAGTCGCACAGTCGGCTCCGACCCTTTGCGACCCCATGGACCATTTTCCTCCAGGCGCCTCTGTCCGCCACCATCCCCCTCAGCCCTTCCAGCCCTGCACCCACTGTGTCTACAATACCATCTCATCTTTGGCCTCCCCCTTCTTCTTTTGCCCTCCACCTTTCCCAGCATCAAGGCCTTCTCAAGGGAATCCTTCCTTCTCATTTGATGTCCAAAGTACTTCAATTTCGTCTTGACTATTTAACCTTCCAATGAACAGTCAGGGTTGATTTCTTCTAAGATTGACTTATTTGTTCTCCTCGCTGTCCAGGGGACTCTCAAGACTCTCCTCCAATGCCACATTTCAAAGGCATCTATTCTTCTGCGTTCAGCTTTCCTAATTGTCCAGCTCTCACATCCATACATTACCACTGGGAATACCATTACTTTGACTATTCTAATTTTTGTTTGCAATGTGATGTCTCTTCTTTTCACTATGTTCCCCAGGTTTCTCATAGCTTGTCTCCCAAGGATCAGTCGCCTTTTTATTTTGTGGCTACAATCCCCATCTGCAGTGATCTTTGATCCTAAGTACGTAAAATCTGTCACTGCTTCTACTTCTTCCCCATCTACTGCTGTACTGCACCCAAAACTGCTGACCCAGAGAGTTTGATCCTGACAGGGATCAAGGTTGACTGAGCCTTCCATCCTTCTGAGATCAGTAAAATGACTACCCAAGCATTTTGGGGGCAAAATGCTAATTTCCTTGAGAACCACCCAGAGAGTGCTCTAAGCATTATGACAGTGGTGGCGAACCTGTGGCATGCGTGCCAGATGTAGCGCTCCCAGGACTTTCTGTTGGCATGCACACCATCACCCCAATACAGAATTTGTCCTGCCCCTCTGCCCAGCTGCCTAATGGGAGTGCTTCCTCCCTCTCCCAAGCACAGAGTTTGCCCGCCCCTGTGCCCAACAGCCCAATTGGAGTGCTTCCACTCTCCCCTGGCACATAGTTTGCCCAGTTCCTTTGCCCAGCAGCCCCATGGGAGTGCTTCCTCCTTCCCCAGCACAGAGTTCATTCTGCCCCTCTGTTTGGGCACTCGGTCACATTGCTACACTATGGGGTGGTATTGCTATTGCTTTTGCTCTAGGACAAAGTAGAATGGGGCTGCAGTGCAGTTGATGGCCCATCAGCTGTAAAGCATCCTTTACCTCCCTGCCAGCCACTGAGCCCATCAGCTGTAAATAAACTGCTACAGGGCTCACTAGGTTGCTGCAGCCCCATCAGAGAAGAAAAGTTTGTGTAGATACAGGGATCATACCAAACAGTATTTTGTTCCTCCCCCAGATCTGTGGTGGCTTAGTGGTTAAGACTCTGAACTTGGGACCCATTGCTGCCCAACAGAGTGAGCTCCTGTCTCTATCCTAGCTCTTTCGAACCTAGCAGTTCGAAAGCAAGACATTGTGAGTAGATAAATAGGTAGCACTTTGGTGGGAAGGTAAGCAGCATTTTGGCTATAAATGGAGATGACCACCAAATCCTATAGTTGTATATGACTGGCTTTCGAGCAAGGGCCAACCTTTACCCAGATCTATAGCATCTTTTAAAACTTTATTCTGCATTGGTCTAGCGTCCATTAACTAGACGGGCTTGTAGATTCTTTTGAAAGTCTCACAACTTTTCTCAAGGACTCTCTGACCCATCTGATTCTCTCCCACTCACTTGTTCCTTCTTCATCTCTTAAGCTCCTCAACATTTCGGGGGTGGGAGAGAGGAATTCTCAGCTCCTATACTTATAATTTGATGCCCAAGGTGTGTAGCTGTGGCCTTTATCTGCTCCCGTTGTTACTGCTGGGAAGCTTAGCTGTGACCCTAGCAAAACTTGGGCACAGACTTCCTCTGTCAACTGCCCTTCTCCTACTCCTCCACATCTACACAGATAGCTAGATGGATAAATGCAAGACATTTATATCCCTGTGAGCATCCCGACCCTTTTCTTCTCTTGCCAGAGGTAGAAAGATGAAGCTGTCAGAGATGTCAACTCTCTAGCAGCTAATTAGAGGCCTTTGCAGAAAGTCAGGTAGAATAATAAGAAATACATATAGAACAACTGAAGTTAAATCTTTCAAAAGAAAATCGAAGTAGCTATATAAAGCACCGGCTGGCTGGAAAGCTTACTGGGGTTAGGTATCTGGCTGTGGAGCCAGATGTTGGGAGGTCAATTCTCCACTGTGCCTTGCTGTGAGAAGAGCCAACCCATGTAGTCATAGCCAAGCTTCATGGTCCCAAAGTGCCCCCAGAAATAGGAGGTGGTAAATCAGTTCTATGCATTCTCTGCCTAGAAACCATGGAAAGGCTTGTTATACATCACGATTGACTTGATGGCATGCAATTATATTATACTGTATTATAAAGCAACTGCTGCATTGACAGAACAATCTAGGAAGTGATGATGACTCATCCCTGGTTTCTTTATTTCTTCTGCAAATGGGAGTGGGGCTACATGGCCAACAGAGAGAGAGAGATATCGGGCAAGATGACACCCCTTGGCAATTCCTCCTTTATTCTTAAACACAGCCATTTAAAGAAGGGATGATGGTAAAAGAGGTTTTCCAGTTTTGTTTCTAGACCAGGGGTCATCATCACGTACCTAGACCACTGAGCAGTTCAAATTGATTGGCAGTCATTATGAAGACAATGGGTGGTCTAAGTGAAGGATAATTAATAAAAAACAGGATACCTCCAAGATGTTAACTGCTGTGTCTATCAGGAATGATAAATTTCAAGGTTAATCCTAGAATATACCAGTTACTACTATCTGTTGGTCTAGAACAGGGGTGATCAAACCTGGATCTCCAGAAGTTCTTGGACTTCAATTCCCAGAAGCCCTGATCAGCAGGTGTACTGACTTGGGCTTCTGGGAATTGAAGTCCAAGAACACATGGAGAGGCAAGTTTGCTGACCCCTGTTCTAGACCAACAGATAGGAGGAACTGGTATATCCTAGGATTAACCTTGAAATTTATAATTCCTGGTAGACACATCAGTTAACCTCTTGGAAGCATCCTGTTATTCATCCTTCACTTAGACCACCCATTGTCTTTATAATGACTGCAAATCAATTTGAACTGCTGGATAGCTCAGTGGACTAGGTACGTGATGGCCAACCTTGGCACTCCAGGTGTTCTTGGACTTCAAGAAGCCCATGTCAGAACACCTGCTGATGAGGGCTTCTGGAAATTGAAGTCCAAGAACACCTGGAGAGCAAAGTATGCTGACCCCTGCTTTAGGTTACTTACTGCAGAGCCACAGGTTGGATGTTGGATTTCCCCACATGCTTCCTTGATAGAGACTGGACTGGATGACCCATAGGGTCCCTTCAAGCTCTCCAGCTCTAGGATTTTACCACTCTTGCTTCTTCCTGCCTTCATCATTGGGCTGTGGCCTGAAGACAATGGTCTGTGATCTAGATTGCTACCTTTCAGATCCAAGCTCCTTATTTTCCAAATTACAGTACTTGGTTTCTCTTCAGATCGTATGAATCTTTCGCCTGTTACTCAGCACAGATTTCACTGTTTTCTCTGGCTAAGCAATAGGAAGGAGAATGAACTGCTTATACTGGAACAACTTGTCACAGAGTCTTTTTTTATTTTATTGGAAGAATAACATGAAGAGGCTGCAAAGCAAATAATGTTAGCTTACTCCCTGCTATGGTTGATGCACCCAACTCTTTGTTTTCTGCCCTAGTTTTGCTGAAATTTCACATCAATAATAATACAGCAAGAAGAAGGAGATGGAGAAGAAACCTTGGTAGGAACATTAAGTACTGTTGATCTTTCATGACTAGTATTCAATTAATGTTTTCAATTAGGGACAACAAAATAGTAAACAGTGAAAAAACATATAGGGAAAATATAGTGTGTTCACCTACTACAGCTACAGTGGACTCAACTACTCTTTCCTCCACAGTCCAAATATATATATATATATATATATATATATATATATATATATATATATATATATATATATATATATATATATATATATATATATATATATATATATATATATATATATATATATATATATATATATATATATATATGTGTGTGTGTGTGTGTGTGTGTGTGTGTGTGTGTGTGTGTGTGTGTGTGTGTGTGTGTGTGTGTTCATCTTCTTTTCTTTCTTCCATTTTATTTTATTTTAAAAGTGTTCATCTCCAGGAGTTGCTAAAAACAACAGCATCATTATTTCTGGGAGACATTCCATTTTAAAACTGTCATTTTATGAATGTCTAATTACTTCTCAAATACAAAGGATAGCCATAGGTCCACCATTAGTCTTGTTAGGAGCAATCAACTCCAAACTACTTGAGTCTATCAAGTGTGTTATTGGGGTGGAATAAGAATGCCTTTTTATCATTAGCTTTATACATATATAAAAGCATGACTCGCTGGTATGCTTCAGTTCATTATCTCACCCTACTTGCTACAGAGACATCTCTTATTATGTCCTGGCAGTGGAACAAGTGCACTTTTTCAGCTCCTTTTACATGTCAAGGGAACCGATTACAGCATTCTTCAGCACCAAAATTCCTTGGTGTCACCCAGACAGGACACTCCCTTTTAAGCAGCACTGCCTGAATACCAAAGCCAAAGTGAGTACAAGGAACAACATCATCAGGCAACTCACAAACTATAAATGGGGAACTCAACCATCCATGCTGCGTACATCAGCTTTGGCCCAGAGCATTTACATGGCAGAGTATGCTGCTCCAGCATGGAGCACATCAACACATGCAAAATAAGTTAACATCACTGTTAATGAAGCCATGCACATAGTGACAGGATGCCTCAAACCTACACCAGTTGAGAAAATATACCCTTTTGTTGGTATTATTCCACCTAAGATCAGGAGAGAATTTGACTTTGCTCTCACATGGAACATGTTCTCTGCAGTTGCCCTTTTTATAGAGACTTCAGGAACAAGTTCATATCTCCATTGCTCTGCAGGTATCCTGGCTGATAAAACAGCACATACACCCACTAGCTGCTATCTGATGAAAGACCCACCTTCACCCACAACATTGCCAAGTTTTGTGCCATAGAGTGTAAGATCAGAAGAACAATCCTGGCAGGACCTTCAGCCAAATAAACCACTAGTACCACAGCATAGGCTTAGTAATAGCTGTAACACTACTGATCTATGTACTAATTTTACTACTCCTTAACTCTGAGCAGAAACACCCCTCTTTAAGCACCCTCATTTTAACTTTTGTCTCTTTATATATTTTAGTACCCCCATTTTAACTTCTGTTCCCTTTGTTGTTCTATCCTGGTCTTGGACCGTAATAAAGATTTGATTTGGTTTGACTTAGCTCTCACACACAGAAGCATAAGCTTTGTACATTCTCAAAGAAATCTGTAGACAAATGAGAGGTTAAGCTGGCAGATCAGGAAAGAGTGATAAAAGAAAAGGACTAAATAGATACTGCCATGAAAGAATGAACAAAGTTGGTTCCACTGCAGAACTGTACTGGGAGTAGTGGAGCTTTCTAACGTATTAGTAAATGATCTGGAGTTGAGGGTAGAGGCAAGCAGGGATCACACAGTCACTCCCTAAAACCCCAACAACCAGCAAAAACTGTCCTCTTTAGGGACAATATGTCATAATAAGGACAATTCTAGGAGAAGAATGATGGATGGGAGAATCCTTGAGTGTTACTTTGCCTTATTCATTGCTTCTCCTTGGGGGTACAAATAAAAAAAGCCTCATCAAAGACAGTGGTGCACTCTCTGGGTGGTTCACAAGTTAATTAGCATTTAGCCCCCAACATGCTGGGTACTCATTTTAATGACCTCAGAAGGATGGAAGGCTGAGACAACCTTGATCCCTGGTCAGGATCGAACTTCCTACCTTTTGGTTGCAGGACAGCAGTTTACCCACTGGGCTACCAGGGCCGGTCATATCCAATTCTAGGGATCAGGGCTCATCTCTGTTTACATGCTGTGTGCATCTGCAGACATTTCTATGGACATGTGGCAGGCATGCCTCAACACCAGAGTGCACGCAACACTGTTTAGCTTCCCACTGAAGTGGTCCCTATTTATCTACTTGCAATGCCTTGCATTTGAACTGCTAGGTTGGCAGGATCTAGGACAGAGATGGGAGCTCACTCCATCAGGTCTTGAACTGCTGACCTTCCAGTCATCAAATCCAGCTTCTTAACAACTTGAACCCCCACAGTCCCTTGTGCTTCAAAATAGCACAGCATCATATTTAGCTTGTTAGAGTAAGGGAGGGCAGTAGTGAATGATCTAGACAGAGGCATCTCATGATTGGAGAAATAGTATTGATCTTGGGTTAGGGCAGCACT
Source organism: Bradypodion pumilum (assembly GCA_035047305.1). NCBI lineage: Eukaryota > Metazoa > Chordata > Lepidosauria > Squamata > Chamaeleonidae > Bradypodion > Bradypodion pumilum. Next base: position 34,170,866 of record JAWDJD010000010.1, read on the forward strand.
TGGTCAATTCATGACCAATCACTAAGCCAGCAGCCAATCCTGTCTCACCCAAGTCCATGTGGGTTTCTCTTCCAAACTATTTCTGGGTTTGAAAAGGTGCAGTGAGTATATCTTATTTTAGACAAGAAGTGGCAACTTCTGTATTTATCTTGTGGGCAGGGTTGACAATTGGGACGGTGGTCAGAGGCTGCGGAGGTGCCACAGGTTTTGCCAAAATACCTCCAATGGAGTGACTGAAATGTTCTCATTTCTGTTCTCAAAAGTGGAAATGTGGGTTGTTGTTGTTTTTTAAAAAAGTAACAAACAAGCAAACCAACCCAAGAGTGATAACAAGTGTTGTTTTGTTGACAGCAAGGATTATCCTGTTTGATAGAATCAATTTCTATGACAGAATATTCAGAGTGTAGTGAAGAGCCGATTTCATCAAGATAATAGACTTAGGTGCATCTGACAACTAGAGTTTGGTCAACAAAACAACTGTTGTGAAATTTTTCAATTGCATAAGCATCATCTTTTTCCACTCTTGTTCCCAATGTTTTGGATTTCCTTTAATTTTAAGTAGGTTGTTTGCTTTTTTGTGTTTTTTTTTCTCTATCCATTTTTTCACAAAGAAACTATATCTTTGTCTTCCATAGCAGACAGCTATTTAGGCACCCATTTTGCCCCATCTTCTTGAAAAACAAATTGCTTATATAAAAATAAGGCACAATTAAGTTCCATTTATTGCAAACAGGAGACATCAGAAATCCATCCCAAGACACTAAGGTGTATTTGTTACTCTTTGCTGAGAAGTCAGGTAAGGATACATGATGGCTTACAACCCATAAACCGGGAGGGGCAAGATGCAATAGTAAAGAATATATATTATATTTTTGACTCAACATTCCTGATGAAGATAGCTTGTTCACACCACCTGAGGCTCATTTCAAGAAGAAGCCCACCTTACCGCAAGAATTTGTGCATTTATGAGCAATCGAGCATTTTATGGGATTGCACAATATAATCTGTTTTAAATAGAATGACTAAGAGGTACAGTTGGAAAAAAGTACATACAAATGCACTTAATCCTTGAATGTAAATGTGAAAATTAGCTGAAAAGGATAAATGAATAAAGCAAAACCAGCAAAAAGCCGTATGGTACTTTAAAGATTAATACATCTTTTTGTTCATTTTTGGATTGATTTTTCTCCCCAACTCCGAAATTTTATGGATTGTTGTAGTCTACGTCTTCAAAAGCATTTTTTTTCTGCAGCAGACTAGACTAATATGGCTAGCTCTCTGGAAATAAATACATACATTACTTAAAATGCAAAGACAGATGATAACACTATATGCATGTATATGTATAAAATGCTATGTTAGAAGATGAAGCAACGCCTTACAACACAACATGAATTAATTATGTAAGAACATAAAGTGGTAAAGAGCCCTGGTGATGTAGTGGTTAAGCTGTTGTACTGAAGGCACAACTGTTGACACTGTGAGTTCAATCCTGACCCAGATCAAGGTTGACTCCCATCCTTCCAAGGTTGGTAAAATGAGGACCTAGCATGTTGGGGTCAAAATGCTAATTACCTTGTGAACCACCTAGATAGTGCACTAATTGCTATGGCTAAATTTAGAGAAATGAAATGAAAAAGGAGGACTTTTGAACTGCTGCCACATGTTTTCATGACACCTATTATTCTTTCCTCTCCTCTCTTGGGCCAGGACTGGGTAGATGAAATTCAGCATGGTAACTATTAAATCTGGAGATTGAATTGCAGCAGCCAGTACTATGACCAAACACAACTTTTATTAACTTATAACAAGAAAGGAAACACAATCCTCAGTCCTCAGGCGACGTGGCTGAAAGCGGAAGGGATGGCAGGGCAGAACTGACTCAGCAACTGTTGGTCCATGACGGTTGACATGACAGTTGACAGCTTGTGACATCATGTGCTGATGTCACAGAACCTTGGAATAGCACAAGCTCTGTTGAAGTCTCATAACACGAAACTTTGGAATTTATAGAAACAGCTTCAATCAAACCTAATACATAACAGTAACCCACTCTTACGAAAATAGCTCTAAAAATAGTTGTTTCCTTTCCTCTGTCCACTGCCCTTCTCTCTCTCACCTTTATTATGCCTCTGCTCTTTTTAAACTTTCTTCACCCCACCCTGTTTCATAATCTGTAGGTGTTGTTGTATATGGGTTTGCACATTCATGGGTGTTTTACACCGGTTGGGAGGGCTGACAAACCATTCCAACACACTCTACTGTCAAGGCTTAAATAACTTGTTATTTGCCCATGCAATCTCATTTTCTGAATCATTTCCCTAAGAATAGGGATTATTATAGAATACTAGCTGGGGTACCTGCTTCGCTGGGTAGTGGATCCTTACCTGCGCTCTGGGCCGCATTGGTGCAAGGGGCGCTGTGGCGGCCTCCGGTGGCCTTGCATTCCTGGTCATGGCAAGGCGGAGGCTGAGGGGCGGGAGGGGCGGCAGGTCAGAGGCAGGGCCTATGGCACCGACTCGCATGGGCGTGTTCTCAGGCAGCATGGCTGAGGGCAGAAGGGGCAGCAGGGCAGAGGCTGCGGCTATGGTGCCGCCTCGCCTGGCCATGTTCTCAGGCGGCATGGCTGAGGGTGGAAGGGGTGGCAGGGCAGAGGGCCTGGTGAGGTCTCCTGGCTGGGCCCCTCCATGGCCAGTCTTGAAGCGCTGGCCGGCGTCATGTGCGCACATGCCCAGTTCTTGTGCATGGGGGCAGTCGTGTTTTTTTGGCACGTGTCCGTTTGCTCGGCTTTTTCATGTGAGCGTCGGCTGGCGAGCGGTGCATTGGCCCCTGGGAATTGTAGTTTTCCCTTTTTGGTCGATTTTGTGGGGCTTAGCCTCCGGACCCTCGCAGGGCTGATGTCCGGGACACAAGGTAGGTGTGTGCCAAGTATTATGGGATAGGCTACAGGGGTGTGGCTACGCCTGCCGGACACGAACGGTCATGCCTTTCCTTTATAGGTATAGATGGGGGAAGTTTAAAGGATCCTTCTTTGACAGATTGCACTCTGCACTTTGATGCGTTAAGTTTTCTTGACATTGAAAGACCCTAGAGCACTGATGGCAAACCTTGGCACTCCAGGTGTTCTTGGACTTCAATTTCCAGAAGCCCTGATCAGCAGGAGTGCCAACTTGGGCTTCTGGTAATTGAAATCCAAGGACACCTGGAGTGCCAAGGTTCACCATCACTGCCCTAGACCAGTGTTTCCCAACCTTTGGTTTTTAGACTTCAATTCCCAGAAGCCTAAGCCAATTTCCCAAAGCACTGTCCAGCCAATGGGCTGATTTAGGCTTCTGGAAACTAAAGTCCCACTGTGGGGCGTGGGCCCCACATTGGGAAATACTGCCCTAGAGCTTCCATATTATCACCCCATGAAAGTCAAATTAGACCTGTTGATCAGTTCCTAAAACATAACATTGGAATTTTAACTGTGCCTCCACCCTCTTTCTACCTTCTCCCTGTTCAAATTTTGAAAACATTTGCTCACAATTTCAAAACACCAGTTCTGAAACCTTTAATATCCCCTTGAATTCAAACAGAAGATTCTTAGAAAGTGGTGGTGAACCTTTTAGAGACCGAGTGCCCAAACTCAAAAGGCTGCTGTCCGTGCCAGAGAAGGGTGGGTTGAACTCTGTGCTGGGGGAGGGAGGAAGCGCGCCCACTGGGCTGTTGGGCAGAGGAGTGGGGCAAACTCTGTGCTGGGGTGATGGCACGTGTGCCCACAGAGAGGACTCTGAGTGCACTCTCTGGCACATGTGCCATAGGTTCGTCACCACTGTTGAAAGACATATTAGAATACGGATGAAATGCAATTAAAGGAATCCAGTTATCCCTTAGAAAAGCTGAGCATTTCAGAAAGGCCACCACCTAGGCACCACCTAGGTGCCTAGTTCTCATGTTCTTTGCCATTGTCAGCATCATCACCTGGAGCTACAAGCTCCATGAGGATTGGATGATGTGGGCAGCTAATCTCTGAGAAGTAACACGGTCCCAAACTACAGTAAATCCAAATCAGCCCATTTCGATTTGGGATTCACTGAGGCTGAAATCAGCTGTACATTCCAAGATAAAAGTGTCTCAAAGCATACTTCCTTGAACATGCTATTTACCTCTTCATGACAGGAATTACTGAGTCGTAACAGCTCTACAAGGTATTTTCTGAACTGAATAGTACCTTATGTAACATGTGACCTTTCAGTCACAGCTTCACCCATGGCAAGCAAAGAGTGAAGCTAATAAAGAGGTATTTCATCGTCTGAAATGGCTTTTGAATATGTCCCTGCATCATAGATACAAAAGGTTTCTCTTTTTTATATATAAAAAAATAATGAATAAACCCCGAAACTTTCACAGATTCGGATTCACCAAAGCATGTATATTTTCCATTCAGCAAGCTGCCTCTTTTCAGTAGTGTAACATACTCTGACATTAACCTCATCATTCACACTGAGCATTGTTGTCTCACTGGAAACCAAGAATACATGATGGGTCTAAAGTAGTTTGGTCAGTGGAAAAAAAAAGGCATTTTCCCTTTATTGTGTCTTCTTTTTCAATCTCTTTGCATGCCTTTAATGCAGTGTGAGCAAGTCCTGGGGGGTAAAAGACCACATGTGTTCCCTCTGTCATCTCTGAATCAATGGTCAGTTGTTAAAGAAGCAAAGAAGATGTTTTGGGGTCTAAGAAGAAAAACAAACCACTCTGGTCAAGTTTAGGGCCAGCCAGCTGACCAGACAACCAACTAAGCAAGCAAGCAAACAAGCAAGCAACCAAGCAAGCAAACAAACAGAATTTGAGGTTTTTTAATACAGTGGTACCTCGCTTAAAGAGCATAATGTGTTCAACGAGTTTGCTCTTTAAGCAACTTGCTCTTTAAGTGAAACACTTGGAAAAAGTCCCAACACTGCCATTGTAAGTGACCAATCATGACTTCTGGCCTGGGGGAAATTGCGAACCCAGATTTAGTTGTTAAGCAAGTTTTTGGTTGCTTTTAGTTCTTAAGCGAGGGTGACCATTCAGAGAAAAATTCTGCTCTTTCAGCAATTTAGTCTCTCAGTGAGGCATTCTTTATGCAAGGTTTTACTGCATTTTAATTTTTAAAAGTTAAGTGTGACTTAGTGGTTAAGATGCTGAACTTAACAACTGGAAGGTCAGCAGGTTAGCAGTCGGCGACCCGAGTGCTACACGACAGAGTGAGCTCGCATCATCTGCCGCAGCTCCAGCGAACCTAGTAGTTGGAAAACAACAAATTGCAAGTAGATAAATAAGTACCACTTCGGCAGGAAAGGTAACGGTGTCCCACTACAGCATCTAATCATGTCTGCCACTTGCCCATGGAAACAGTATTCCGCGTGCTCCAGCGTCTAGTCATGCCTGCCACATAACCATGGAAATGTCTGCAGATGCAGACGGCGCTGGCTCTTTAGCTGTTAACGAAGATGAGCACCAGTCCCTAGAGTCGGATACAACTGGCTTTCAAGCAAGGAAGACTTTTATCTTTACCTAAGGGTGTGATTACCAGTCTCAGTCTGAGCTGCATCTTTCCCATTCCCATTCTCGACCCATTGTTTTATGACTGGCATCATGAAATTATGGGATTCCCTCAAGTATCCTAGCAAACAAAGCAATATCTATGGGAAAAGACGATAGATTTGAAAGCCGTATCAGTTCACAACTTTTTCTTCACTATGTGAAGACCTCCTGTTTTAGTGAGGAAAATAAAAGCTGCAAATGTTTACTACCTCTTTACCTCTTTGTGCTTTTTGGGTGACCCGACTGTGGCTCATCTTTGAACCGGACCACATTATGTTGCCCTTCGGATTTAGCTATGGAGCACCAGAGGATAAAGAGGCTTTCACACCGCAGGCTTCCAAGTTTGACCCTGCTTTTCCCCCAGGTCATCGTGACAGAACAACACGGAGACCTCCTTGTGTGCCAGATTTTCTCGTTAAGCGGAGGCATGCCATAAAAATGAAAATAATGGTGTTGCTCCTACTGTGTAACCACCTGTCACTAAATTTATGAACAATTAAGGAAGTGAAAGTACTTCCCAGGGAGTGATTTGCATGTGCTATAAAATGCTCATTTTGTTTGAAAATATAATGGGAATACAATTCTCTCATTCCCACTCCCTTCTTCTCTTATTTAATTTAACATTTGTAGTAATTAATCAGGAATGTTGGGGTACTCCACCCCCTCCTTTTTCTAAAATTTATGATACCCTTAGTACACAACAGATAAACAACCTTCTTTGGGGGCCGGTTGCCTTATAACAAAAGTGTGACTAACTGCTTTGGCTGTTTCAACCCAAAGCAAGATGCAAGACAATGACTGTCAGTGCTTGGTAGGTACACCTAAGCCCTTCTGTTGCTAACCATGAGCCTCTGGCACTTGCGTTGAAAGATGGGTTTCATTACCACTACAAGGACTTCTCCGTCTCCTTTGGCTGCTCTTAGACGAGAGGAGTGTCTGTAGTTCAGCGGCGCGCACACGCTTTGCATATAGAAAAGGAGCTGCCATGCTCTGTCCTCAGTATTTTCATATGTAAGGAGATCAGCAAGACGCAGTGTGAAAAACCTTTCCTGAAAAGCTTTTGCCAGGTGAAGTACAGTACTGTGCAAAAATCTTAGGCTGCTACCAGGTGCTGGGGGGGGGGGTATTCAGTGAGGGACTTGGGCAGGGGCATAACTCAGCCCCCCACCCCAGGTACATAGACCAGTGGTTCCCAACCTTTTCAAGCCAGGGGCCGGGTCATGCTCTCTCAGTCAGCTTCGAGGGTCGGAGGGCCATTTTGCACTGCCTGCATGATGGGGACAGCCATTTAGTCACAACTGCTTCAAAGGGGCAGCCATTTTGTTTCTCGAATGCCCTTGGAGGGGGGCATACCTGTCAAGTATCCTGGATTTGCCGGGATTTCCTGTACTTTCGTGCCGATTTTCACCATTTCCCTCCCGGAACTGCCGCTACCCCGTAATTTGGCAGCGGGTGAGTGGGGAGTTACTGTGCATCCCTTCTGCACAGGTCCTTTCTACGCATGCGTAGAACTCTTCTACACATGCGTAAAACCCTTCTACGCATGCGTAGAAGGCTTCTGTGCAGAAGGAGATGCGTAGAAGCCTATGCATGCATAGAAGTGAGCTGTGCAGAACAGTTCTGCGCAGGTCTGTTCTACGCATGCATAAAAGCCTTCTACGCATGCGTAGAAGTGAGCTGCGCAGAACGGTTCTGTGCAGGTCTTTTCTACGCATGCATAAAAGCCTTCTACGCATGCGTAGAACGGACCTGCACAGAAACGTTCTGCACAGGTCCTGTAATCTCCGGAGCTGCGCTTGACAGGTATTGGGGGGGGGGGCACATGAAATAGCACTGTGGGCTGGGAACCCCTGATTTAAATGGACCAAAATTGGCTATAAACAGACAATCATTGAACCCTAGAGTTGGATACGACTGGCTTTCGAGCATGGGCAACCTTTACCTAAGTTTCAAAGGAATGTATTTTCTGTTACCAGAACTCTTTTTGCTTTAAGGAATAGATTTAGTATTATTGTTTCCACTCAGTTTTGTGTTAAAAAGAGTACCAATGGGGTACTCAGAAAGAGCCTCCTCAGAGATTGTGGCATTTTTAACAACAACCTTGTATCGCCAGCTCATCTTTCTCACACTAGGTCAGGCCAAAGGAACTGCAGATGCAGAATGATCTCACCGAAAGGGTGCCATCATTTTGGCAGTTTCATGTCTGGCCTAGCCATGGAAGAAGAAGAAGAAGAAGAAGAAGAAGAAGAAGAAGAAGAAGAAGAAGAAGAAGGAGGAGGAGGAGGAGGAGGAGGAGGAGGAGGAGGAGGAGGAGGAGGAGGAGGAGAAGAAGAAGAAGAAGAAGAGTAGCAATAAAAAATACCTTTTCCTAACTATTTTTGCTTTCCTCAGAGTTCTTGGCTACACCTCATCTTGAAGTGTCAATGTACACAGCTATGAAACCAATTTTCACAAGTGAAACAGTACTGGTTGAAACTAACGAAAGCTATGAGTCACTATGAGGCAGTCCATGAAACATATATTTTGCATTGAGGCGTGCAAGCAGTTTGCTGAGACTTCTTCACTTTCTTATTATGCAATACAGATGCATGAGAAATTAAGTTTTTCCCCCAAATGCCAACCCAAATTGAACCAAGCCACACCTCCTAGACTACTGTGCCGATGGAAACTCTGTTATCCATTCAATTTTGCTTTTCCCCCCTAAATATTCGACTATAGTTTACAGTATAGAAAATTACACCTCCCTTTTTTTAAAAAATGTGGAGTTTTGAGAACGCTAACATGTGAAATTTGTCTTTAAATGCAAATTCCCAAGTGGCCTTTTAAATGTCGAAATAATGAGGATAATAGACAGAATGTTCCATCCAGATCTTTACTGCTTTATTATTATTTTTACCTTTCTGGCATGGCCAGAGCCAAGAATCTGAATCAATCTTGTCGCCAGCCTCGCTTGCCATTGTAGAAGGCAATTTACTGAAGATTTTTCCCTTTCAAAGGTCCCTGCCTTGCTTCCCCAGGCTTCGTTTTAATGGTGCCATCTTTAATTGATTTTCACTGTTTATTTTTAATTCTTCCCTGCCTGAGCCACACAGCAGTTTGAGTGAAGCTTAATAAACCATTCAGATGCTGGCTGGACCCATTTCCCTCCTGCTACCACCTTCACAAATATCTAAAGAAAAGTAGATTTTTTTAAAAAAAGCAATTGACATTGTTTATTTTGCAATTTATTTACTGGCAGGAAGAGCTTTTTCTTCCTTTAAAATAAAAGATTTTTGATGCAGTGCCCTCCTTGCACTCTTCACCATTTCCCCCACCAGCACCACCACAAAATACTCCTTCAAGGTCAGCTTACACTAGAAATCCCCCAAATTGATGTTTAGGTAAGGGTCTCCCAGTCGTGTCTGACTCTAGGTTGTGGTGCTCATCTCTGTTTAAAGCCAAATACATTTCTGTGGTCAGGTGGCAGGCGTTGTTAGATGACGAAGTGCATGGAATACCATTACCTTTCCTGCCAAAGTGGCACCTATTTGTCTACCTGCAATTTCTTGCTTTCAAACTGCTAGTTTGGCAGGAGCTAGGACAGACAATGGATGCTCACTCCATTGTGCAGCATTTGGGTCTTGAACTACTGACCTGCTGACCTTCTAGTCATCGAGTTAAGTGTCTTAACCACGTAGCCACAACAGTCCCTTAATGGATATTTATTTGAACCCAAATTTTCACGGAATATTGTTTAAAGCTAAGATGTGAAAACCTAACAAGAGCTATGGAATCTGTGGCCCTATAGATCAGAGATTCTCAACCTGTGGGCTGTGGGCCAGATGCAGCCCATGGCACTAGTTCATGTGGGTGGAGTTGCCATAATAGCCTTTTTAAAAACAAATATAATATAATGATAGCTATTTTTTCCAACCTTGAATCTGGGACAATCCCGGTTTTCCAGAACATATGGCAACCCTACATGTGGGCTCCCACCACGTCCTCCACACCAGGAAGTGCCATGTGCAAAATGGCCCCTGAAGCTGTCTGATGGAGCATGGCTCAGCCCCCGTCTTAAAAAGGTTGAGAACTCCTTCTCTAGATCTTGATCCCTTACTACAGGAGTTCTCAACCTTTTTAAGCCGGGGGCCAGGTCATGCTCCCTCACACAGCTCTGGAGGCCCTTCCTCCACCACATGGCACTTCCTGGTGTGGTGGAGGTGGTGGAGGGCCACATGAAATAGTGCAGTGGGCTGCAGGTTGAGAATCCCTCCCTTACTCTGATCTCTCATGACAGGACAGTCTTTCTGGGGATGATGGGGGATGGAGTCCAACAGGGCAACACCTTCACCAGGCCAAGTAAGACCCAAGAAGACCTGTCTGAGCTGCTACATCATATGAGTTGTGAAAGTGAGATGCATTATTTCTGGTAAAACAACAACAACAAACTAGTCTGCAAGTTCTCCACTAGGCTTCTCTTTGTTTGTTTAATTGCACAATAATATGTACTGAGATCAATATTTGAAAATTGGCTTGGGTAGGGATATAGAAACAAATATTGCAATATATATATAATTGGCAGAAAATAACTATCGGTTGAATGCAAGTGAATACTGTTGTGAGTCAGGGGGTCAACAAGTATTGTAGCAGAGGTAGGAAAAAGGATCAAAGTGGGGGGGGAGAGAAATGTTTTATTGAAGAAAGACAGAAGGGAGGAGAGAGACAGGGGATATATATATATATATATATATATATATATATATATATATATATATATATATATATATATATATATATATATATATATATATATATATATATATATATATATATATATATATATATATATATATATATATATATATATATATATATATATATATATATATATATATATATATATATATATATATATGCACACACACACAAGATAACATAAGGTACAAGCATAGAACTAACATGTTGTAAGATCAGGCGAAAACAAGAACACTTGCAAGGTTTTTTTTACTGTAAAAGATAAAGTTCTCCCTTGCTTGAAAGCCAGTCGTATCCGACTCTAAGGTGTGGTGCTCATTTCCATTTACAGCCAAAGAGCCAGCGTTGTCTGCATCTGCAGACATTTCCATGTTCATGTGGCATGACTAGACACCGGAGAGCACGGAACACTGTTTACCTGTCCTGCCAAAGTGGTACCTATTTATCTACTTGCAATCTCTTGCTAGGGACTGCAGTGGCTCAAGTGGCTAAGTGCTGACTGGGAAGCGGAAGGTCAGCAGTTCGATTCCCGAGTACTGCAGGACGGAAATGAGCTCCCGTCTTCATCCCAGCTCCTGCCAACCTAGCAGTTCGAAAGCAAGAAATTGCAAGTAGATAAATAGGGACCACTTCGGTGTGAAGGTAACAGTGTTCCGTGCGCTCAGGTGTCTAGTCATGCCTGCCACATGACCATGGAAACATCTGCAGAAGCAGACAGCGCTGGCTCTTCGGTTTAGAAACAGAGATGAGCACTGCACCCTAGAGTCGGATACGACTGGCTTTCGAGCAAGGGAAACCTTTACCTTTAATCTCTTGCTGGCGAACTGTTCGGTTGGCAGGAGCTGAGACAGATGACAGGAGCTCACTCCATGTTACAGCAGTCAGGTGTTGAACTGCCAGCCTTCTGGTCGTCAAGCTCAGGGTCTTAACTACTAAGCCACTGTGGCCTGTAATATACTGTACCGATTATGATTGGCCAGACCAGATAAAAATGAGTGGCTGGATCTTAAAATGGCACCAAGACCATCCTTCCCAATCCCTGCCTAACTGGCATCACCTTGTACTGAAGCCGGGATCTTGAAAATGCACGGTATGTGCTTTGCCATTGAACTATGGCTTGTTGCATTAATTGACTCTACAGTAGCCTTTCCCATACAGGTGTCATAAACAGGGTGTTATACAACAGTGACTATGATGGCTCATTAAAAACATCAGCAGCTTCACTCCAACAGAACGTTAACTCAACAACAGATCTGTTTTTACATTCAGGAAAAAACTGATACCCAAAGCTGCAGTACTTTGGTGGCCCAGGGACGAGCCAACATGATGTTTCCAACACCCACTCTGCACACCTGCTCGGAGGCTGAATCTCCTCCTGCATTTCAGTTCAGATTCATAAAGGTAAAGGTTTCCCTTGCTCAAATGCCAGCTGTATCCAACTCTAGGGCTCAGTGCTCATCTCTGTTTCAAAGCTGAAGAGCCAGTGTTGTCTGCTTCTGCAAATATTTACGTGGTCATGTGGCAGGTATGACTAGACACCAGAGTGCACGGAACACTGTTACCTTCCCACCGAAGTGGTCCCTATTTATCTACTTGCAATTTCTTGCTTTCGAACTGCTAGGTTGGCAGGAGCTGGAACAAAGACGGGAGCTCATTCCGTCCTGCAGTACTCAGGAATTGAACTGCTGACCTTCTGCCTCCCAGTTAGCATCTTAGCCACCTGAGCCACTGCAGTCCCCTCTCAGTTCAACTTAGTTCCATATTAAACAAATAATAATAATAATAATAATAATAATAATAATAATAATAATAATAATAATAATAATAATAATAATAATAATAATAATAATAATAATAATAATAATAATAATAATAATAATAGAGTTCCTGAAGCCCCTCCAGAGCTATGCTCTAGAGCAAGGGTCCTCAACCCATGGCCTGTGGCACCATTTCATGTGCCTCATGTCGCCACCGCCACCGGAAGTGGACACATTTATGAAAGCTATGGATGCATTTTTTCAGCAGTGTTTATGATGGGGGGAACCACCAGTCCAGCGTGCTCAGCATACCTGTCAAGTTTTGGGAAATTTCTGTCAAACCCCCTTATTTTACACCCTTTCCCGCCATCATCCCGTATTAGTTAGACTGCAATTAGACTGGAGTTAGACTGGAGGCCAGCACAGGATAAGCATAGCTGTCCAGTTTGACTGTGTGGACCACAACAAGATGTGGCAAGTAATTAAAGAGATGGGAATACCAGAGCACCTCATATGCCTCATGAGAAATCTGTACATGTCCAGTTTCCTGTTTTGGCTGGAAATTTTCCCTTATTTGACAGAAATTTCCTGAAACTTGACAGGTATGTTGCTCAGCTGTCTGAGGGGGTGTGGTCTGGCCTGTGGCTTCAAAGGTTTGAGAACGCATGCAATGATGAGCAATTATGCTGAATCTTTTAGAGACCAAGTGCCCAAACATTGGGAGGAACAAGGCAATAGCAAGGGGAAGCGGGGTGGGGGTGGGGGGAACCCTCCTTAGCTAACAGCCCCTCCCCCACCCACCCTGGAATGCCAATGTTATATATGTGAGTGTGACATTGTTGCCCCTCATGGCATTTTTGCCTCACATGGAACTTTTTTTGGATCCCAAATCTAGAATCATGGCGATGGCCCTTGGGAGGAAGCGCTCCCCTTGGGCTGTTGGGCAGAGGGGCGGGGGGAACTCTGTGCTGGGGTATTGGCACACATGCCAACAGAGAGTGCTGTGAGTGCCCCCTCTGGCACATGTGCCATAGGTTCACCACCACTGCTCTAGAGCATGGATATGCAATGGAAGTCCAGGAACTTAGTTGCCAGGATACTCTAAGGATCACACAACCCACTGGTGCCTAAATCACACCAGAAAGCCACCTGAGCTATCTGCTTTAGAGTGTTCAAGTCCCTCCTCACCACTGACAATTACTCATTATGTTTTCATGAAACTACCTGGTGGTGGTTTATTTATTTATTTAGAATATATATATATATATATATATATATATATATATATATATATATATATATATATATATATATATATATATATATATATATATATATATATATATATATATATATATATATATATATATATATATATATATATATATATATATATATATATATATATATATATATTTGTGGCGATTTTCTACTTCGCCGGGACATTTGGGGGATTATGAGTATTGGGATACTGCTGCTTTGTGACTGTATTGTTTCTAGGATGTATCTGTTTTATATTATTGTAATTGTATTTCTATCATCTTGTTGTTCGATGATATTGTATTTTGTATATATGTTGTAAGCCGTTTTGAGTGACACTTGTGCTAGGAAAGCGGGATAGAAATTAAACTTAATAATAATAATAATAATATATATATATATATATTGGATTAGGGTTAGGTAAAGGTAAAGGTTGCCCTCACTTGAAAGCCAGCTGTATCTGACTCTAGGGTTCAGTGCTCATCTCCATTTATAGCCAAAGAGCCAGTGCTGCCTGCATCTGCAGAGGTTTCTATGGTCATGTGGCTTGCATGAGTAGACACTGGAGTGCACAGAACACTGTTCACCTTCACACCAAAGTGGCACCTATTTATCTACTTGCAATTTCTTGCTTTCAAACTGCTAGGTTGGCCAGAGCTGAGACAGACAACGAGAGAGCTCACTCCATCTTGCAGTGCTCAGGTCTCGAACTGCTGACCTGCCGACCTTCCAGTCATCGAGTTCAGCATCTAAGCCACCACAGTCCCACAGTGGTTGCTTATACTGTAAAAGAAAAGTTCAGCAGCATAACAACTACATAATTAGACACTCATTTGCGGATGAATGCCTGCTTTCTTCTAAGAGGGGAGAGATGCTTCTGTTGAACTGTTAGAAGTCCTCTATGCTGCTTTCACACTTTCACGGGTTCTGCAGAAACTGTTTCAGTTTCATGTCTGCAGAGAGAAGAAGTGAGATGGATGAGAAATGAGGAGGGGGAGATGGAAAGGGGAAAGAGAGGAAACCCCCTAAAGCAAATAATGCCTTGCATGAAGAAAGCATATGAACACACCTATGAAGAAGATTAGATAACTTTATACTCCACCTAAATTAAATTATATCCTTGGTTGCTTTCCATTTCCCGAATCTGTCTCTCTCTTTCTCTCCTACACAGCCATCAATCCTATCATGACAAAATAGCCAAAGGATTAAAAAAACACCCTTCTCCATTCTGGCATTCTGCCATCCCAGCTCTTATAAACCATTGTTAACTGTTGTAATGAACCAATCCAGGAGACATATTAATAATGACATGAAGAGACACATTTATTGTTGATTGTTGAGTCCGTGGCAGATTTATAACAAGGCTTCTACTGGGAAAGGCTGGACTCTGCAGTGGTGCAATTAAAAACAAATTGAATAGAGGGACAAAGAATCAATAATTTAACTGGGCAACTTTTAAGTTTTGCAAAATACAAATATAAATTAATTGACACGAACATGGCTGCTAACAGGTCATTAATGCCTTGTTTGCTAGCCAATGGGAGCACAAAAGGCATCCCATTAGGTTGATTAGCCCAAGCTACTGCTTGGCCCAGCTTTAGGTTGTGTTTGCTTGTATTTCTAAAGGCTTCTGGCACTGCAGGTCTTGGACAACCTTCTCTAGTTCAGAAATTCAGTGGTACACTACATACAAAGACAACAAATAAAGTGGTTTTCCATTTGGAGAGAATGCCTTGAAATTCCATACCTTACAAGGCGTATGTGGAAAGAGGAGAAGGACAAAGACCATGATGCAGACTCAGAGAAGGTAGAGAAATAAGACATCAAAGACATTTTACAAGAACACCCAATAATACCAGTGGATGCTGCTAGAAGTGCCAGAGTGTGCTGACCCACCCGGGCAGGCACGGTCACCTCATGGCAGCACTACACAAGAGAGTCTTGTTTGAGGATAGTCCAGATATCAAAGTCTGAAAGGCAAGGTGATGTCTGTTTATTGTTAGTCTGAGTCAGTAGTCTAATCCAATGAATGTTATGGGGCATCATCATGGTTGGCAGAGAAGTCAGAGTCATGGTAGGCATGTCAGGGTCTAGGCAGGCAGTCTGGAGTCAAGAAGAATATCAGTTGTACTGACACTGGCAGGCTGCAAGAAGCTTGCTTATAAGCCTGCCAGCTAATCAGTATTAGCTAAGAGCCTTCTTTGGTACTCTGCTCTAGCCTGCCTGCGTCTCAGGTGTAACTGTTTCCTGGACCTCTCCCTGACTGAGGGCTAATCCTGTCAGAACCAGACTCCTGATCTGACTGGTCAGCTGCTGGGGAAAACAGACTTGGGCCAGGTGCAGGTTGAGATCCCTGGCTCAGGGCATCCTCTGGCTTGGATACAGGTAGAACTGGGCTGGGCATAGGGTGTGCCCCCTGATCCAGGTCATCTTCGGAGGAGGTCTGGATCACAACACAGAGCAAGAACATTTACATCTCCCTCGACATCTGATAAGGGGGGAGGGGGAGAGGAGGGAGGACAGAGGCATCTGTAGTGGTGAAAATCGTGTTGGGACTATAAATCATGACCAACATGACTTCCAACTCTACATTTTGAGTTAAGTCTAGAGCAAGGTACTTTCTCTGTTTGAGGATGTACATAGCTTGTGCCTAAGACTGAAAAATATTGTACATCTTTTGTCCATTAGCTTTCTCCATAAAATATTGAAAGTGATTAATAACATCCATCTAACACCACATGCAATATAAAACTTATTAAAATGTTAAAACAGCAACTGCATTAAAAGCACACAAAAACATGAACAGCATGGACAAACTCCTGACATCAGAGCATAATATATTGTAGCTAATCAAAAATCAAAAGCTTCTTAAAATAATTGAAATCTTGGCTGTGTTATGACGGTGAGTAATGAGGAAGAACTCACTTGGACGAGCTTTCTATCCCTTAAAAAAGTCCAAATTAGCCCTATATCTAACAACAATTCCTTGCCTGCCAAGCTCCATATACAAAAATGTGGTTAATTTGGTTTTTGTTTTGTTTAATATTAACAGTAAGCAGAATTCAGTTCAGCTCACACAGGCATCTCCACTACTTCACTGCTAACCATGGATGGATGGATGCTGAATACTCAAACTCATTCCACTAAAAACTAATTTTGAGAAATGACATGGGGAGTTCTCTCTCTGATCTGTGATGGCCTATTGACCATTTGATCCTGTGGTGTTCATGTAATAAAATCAACCAGGTGTTGTTGTCCAGAATGGCTCCAGGTATGCACTGGCCATAACCAAAGATGTGCATCCTCCTTACCTAAGATGGGTGCCAAAATATTTACTGTTGACAAGCAGGAGCAAGGAACAGAAGTTCCCTCCTCCCAACGGTTATGAGTTAACTCTTAGCATACTTTTAGTGCCTGGGTATAAGGGCAAACCAGAAGACCATTGTAATTTCAAGGAGTTTGGTGGCACATGTCAATTCCCCAACATGCTCTCATCTTGAAACGGTTAAGATTATGTATGATTAATTAGCTGAGCTGGCTTGTTTAGTGAGTAGAAAAATGTTTTCCGAACTGTCTCAGCCACTTTCCAAGGTGTTTAGATTATGAGTAATTGGATAATGCAGAGAAAGAAAGTCTCTTAATTGGATGACACAAGCATGAGGCAATTAATGATGACATTCTGACCCATTGAAGTGGGCACAGTACCAACTCCCCCCCCCCCAGCATGGTTACATCTGCGGAGACATTTATGTCAACTTAGAGGTGCTTGTGTTAACATGAAGATGTTTATGTCAATAAATTTGCCCCATGTGGCATCACAAAGGTATTTCAGAGCCATGATGGTGAGACCACATTCCTCCATAAGAGTATAAAGGTAAAGGTAAAGGTTTCCCTTGCTCGAAAGCCAGTCGTATCCTACTCTAGGGTGCAGTGCTCATCTCTGTTTCTAAGCCGAAGAGCCAGCGCTGTCTGCTTCTGCAGACGTTTCCGTGGTCATGTGGCAGGCATGACTAGACACCAGAGTGCACGGAATGCTGTTACCTTCCCACTGAAGTGGTCCCTATTTATCTACTTGCAATTTCTTGCTTTCGAACTGCTAGGTTGGCAGGAGCTGGGACAAAGACGGGAGCTCATTCCGTCCTGCAGTACTCGGGAATCGAACTGCTGACCTTCCACTTCCCGGTCAGCGTCTTAGCCACTTGAGCCAAAAAGGAGGCAAATCCAACCTTCAGCTTTGAAGATATCCACAGACTAGAGGTGACAAGTACTATGGGCTCTTTGCCTTAGGCGCATTCTCCGCTACCTTTCCCAGGTTTCCAGGTAACTGATTGGAGAAGTTTGCTTGGTATGCACTGCTGCTTTATTTGCTTGATTTATTGTTTTATGTTGATTACCTTCAACAACTGGGTGCTTATTACCTTCAGATCCTAAAGGAACTTTAGCTAGTCTGCTTGGCAAGATACATGCTGAACTGCTATATCCCAACAAAAAATACAAGTCTAATTATACTGCCCTGTTTTCTCATCTTAAGGGTTTTTGTTTGTTCTTAAGACTGTAAGAATTTGTATTTTTAAAAGTTTCAGTGGAGGGCAGCAGCTTCATCAATCCTGGCCTGGGCCTGATGAGGACTTTGCATGCCAAAAGGGCTCAGGACCAGAAAGTGACGTGCGGAACTGGATCAGTGGTACTGGTGTCTTGCTGTGATGTGGAAGGCAGATGAAAGGCCACGGCATTATATTCTCAGGACAGTCTTCATGGCTGATCACCATGATGATCACCAATATTCAGAATTTGGATATGGCAGAACAAGAAGAAGAAGAAGAATTGTCAGTGGATTGGTTGGAAGCTACTGTTGTCTTTTATGATTTTAATACAAAGGAAGCATGAGGGACATCATGTACATATCAAAATCGATCATTGCATATTAGTCTCAAGATGTATGGCTTAGATAATGGCAGGAATTCTTTAGCCTGATGATTCTAATGGGTTTTTCCAAAGACTTGCAGAATTAATTTTTTTTAAAGAAGAGGGTTATCTGGCCTTAGTTTGATCTGCAATAGGAAGCATATAGCCTCCAGGTTTTTCTCTCAGGTAAGTCCTAATTGGGGAAGACTGCTTAGCAGAAATGCTCACTCCAAGTACTGCAAACAGACTCTCTTAAAAAGAAAGTATAATCACATTAAGATTCTTGAAGCAGATGGTTCAGTTTCGGAGGAGGAGGGCTCTCAGGTGAATCACTGCTGTTGTCAGGAAACAGATTCCAAATCAAGATGAAAAAAATACCCAATAGGAAAGAAAAAGATTTTCCTTGGGCTACTTTTCCTTGGCTTTATGGAGCCCACGGACTGTAGCAAGAGTTTGACATCTGAAGCTAAACAGGCTAAAAGATCAGTGTCTGCTGTGAGGATTCTTCAAGGTTTATTGGTGGCATCACGTAGCCACACCTACCAACCATTATGCATCTGCTAACAGTAGCAACAAATAATAAATTTCACATTAAAATTTACTCTGGGTTGAAAGGATTTTTGTGCGAGAAACTCCTCTCAGGGAATACCCGAATGAGGTTCCTTTCATGTCCCCAAGATCCTTGACCTTCCAGTCTTCAAGCTCAGAGTCTTAAAAACTAAGCCACCACAGTGCTGCGATGGTAGCAATAGCAATTAAACATATACCACCCCTTAGGGCTTGTGTACTCTCTGGGCAGTTCCCAGAGTAATTAGCATTTTGCCCCCAACTTGCTGGGTTCTCGTCTTATCCACCTCGGAAGGATGGAAGGCTGAGTCAACCTTGAGCCCCATCAGGTTCAAACTTACAATGTCAGCAGTTTTGGCTGCAGTACAGAAATTTAACCACTGTGCCATGAGGGCTCGATCCATACCAGGGGTCAGGAAACCTGGCTCTCCAGGTGTTCTTGTACTTCAATTCCCAGAAGCCCTGATCAGCATGTGTAATGACTTGGTCTTCTGGGAATTGGAGCCCAATAACCCCTGGAGTGCCAAGTTTGAGGAACCCTGAGCTATTTTACCAACTCACATGAGGACATACATTGCAGATTTTCTGGAATAGTACTGTGTAACATTTTGACCTTTGCATCTGGTGTATATACACCATACCTGGAAATTTTACTCCTTTGTCTGAAGAAGTGGACTTGACCAACGAAAGCTCACATTAAAAATGTAGCAGTTAGTCTTTAAAGTGCAGCAGTGTTTTATTTATGTGTTAGTTTGTGTTCTGATATCCATTGCAGATACATCATAAAAATAAAATAAAAGACCATAGGTATGTATATAAGGGGGGGAAGAGAACATGGGAGTGCTACATTAGCACTTTATAGTCAGAACAGATTTCAAACAAACACCTAAGATGATACAACAACTGTAATGTTAGAGCTAAAAATAGATACAGTGGTACCTCGAGTTACAAATTTAATGTGTTCCAAGGCATTTTCATGTTATGAAAATTTCTAACTCGAATTTCCCATTGGAATGCACTGAAAAGCAAAATTCATAAATTGAAACATGGTTTCCCATAGGAATGCATTGAAAACAAATTAATCTGTTCCAGAAAAAAAATCCTAACTCGAGCCATTATTTTCAATTGATTTTCATTTGTATTGTGAAAATTTTGTAACTCGAACCATATGTAACTTGAGGTACCACTGTAAAAGAAAAATGTATGGGCCACGGCTTACTACCAACATCTGTGATCAAAACTTGGGAGAACATGAGATATAAAGAGTCAAGGGCTGGCACATCAAATGAGGAAGCAATGCCTCTAAAAGTCAAAAACCAGGAAAACTGGATCTAACGTGAAAATATGCCTAGCTGAATTATTTTGGAGCTTCGTATTGCACATTTTTGAATAGCCAGGAAGAGTGCTACAAAAAAAATGGACCAGATGTTGTCGTTCAGGCTGACGTTCATGGACAATAGAAGAGTTTATGAGCTTCTAAGCTGGAAAAATGAGTACAATAAAAGTCACTGGAATATATAGAACACTTATTCAATGTAGTTATCAAATATATATCTGAAGCAGGATGACAACAAATTAAATGGCCAACCAAAGAGATACTGAATTCAATAAATAAATGCATAATTGGATTCCAAATATAAAGGGTATAAAGAATTATCATCGACTGCAACTCACATCCGAGAATGCATTTTTTTACCTGAAGCAGGAAAAATGTCATTAGTGTGAATTTGTTTAAGGTGGATCCCAGCTTGCCTTGAAGTGACCCACACACTATGATCTCGGAGCCATCCCCTGCGACACGCACGGAATGAGACATGCCAGGATTCAACACTGGGACTGCCACAGCTCTGTCTTTTACTTACAAACACACATTCACACCGCATATGTATGCTTGTTGTCACAGTCAAGGAGAATGTTATGCCAACACACGTGTCTTCCAAGATAAAAGGATTTCAACCATTCATATAATAAATGAATGTTTAGATAAGGGGTTCCCAACCTTTTCAAGCCGGGGGCCAGGTCACGCTCTCTCAGTCAGCTTTGAGGGCTGGATGGCCATTTTGCCCTGCCTGCATGATGGGGGTGGCCATTTTCTTACCAACAGCTTCAAAGGAGTGGCCATTTTGTTTCTCGGATGCCCTTGTAGGGGTCGGGGCACATTAAATTGTGCCATGGGTTGAATCTGGCTCATGGGCCTTAGGTGGGGTACCCCTGGTTTAGATACTAGAACCTTTTTAGTGGTCTCTGAACCAACAGGTTCTCTTTTTAAAGGGTCCAGATTAATTCTACAATAGTCTATAGTTCCCTCTGCTTATTAGTGTAGCACTTAATAAGGTAAAGGTCTCCCTTGCTTGAAAGCCAGTCATGTCCAACTCTAGGGGGCAATGCTCATCTTCATGTACAGTCAAAGAACCAGCGCTGTGTGCGAGTGCAGAAATTTCTATGATCATGTGGCAGGCATGACTAGAGGCCAGAGCACATGGAAAGTTGTTACCTTTCCTGCCAAAGCAGTACTTATTTATCTTCTTGAAATTTCTTGATTTGGAACTTCTAGGTTGGCAGGAACTGGGACAGATGACAGGTACTCATTCTGTCGCACAGTACTCATGTCTCAAATTGCCGACCTGTCGACCTTCTAGTCGTCAAGCTTAGCATCTTAATCACAAAGGCACCATGGTCTTCAGCACTTTTTACAAATCTTAAAACTTGTAGTACGGTACACACAGTTACTTTTAGGAGTTTCTTCAAGGAGCACCTCTGACTTCTAGAGGTTGTAGAACTGAACTCATGGGTGGGTGGCAAAGTATGTTCTCTAAACAAGCACTTGCATGAGCAGTACCAAAATATTTAAAAAGGAAGGGTGGGATCTTGACTGACCTCTATAGAAAATATGTGTTGGTTGCTACTCAGTTGAGAACCAGTGTGACCTGATGGGTACAGTGACAAACCAGGATTCACAGGATCTGGGTTTGAGTCCCTGTTTGGCCAGGGAACTCAACAGGGTCAGGGTGGCACACATAAAGTATCATATACTTTTGAAACCCTGTTAAGTTCTTTTGCAAGCCAGATGGGCCTTAATAGGACACAACAAGCAAACAGCTATCCAAAGTTTCCAACTAGATCAATGATCAAGTCATGATATTTACCAATTGACATATTTTCTGCAGTAACAAAAGTTGATTACTGGCCTAAGATGTGTAGGTTACTTGACCAAACAAGGAGTTTAGATAAAGAGAACCAATTATTTTAATGTTTCTTTTTGAGATTTATTTATTTTTCTTTAAAGGAGTGTTTAAACACTCATCTTCAGGTTTGCTCATTGCAAAATCAATATCCACCAGCTGTTCAAAATTAATGGAGATGTTAGACCTCTGTTTCATACATGCCATACTGTACTGCGAGAGCTTTCTACTCAGCCAGATAAATCTTTTTTTTTCTTTTTTTTAAAAAGAGGATTAGGAAACTTTCATTATCTTTATCAAACCTGAACTAACAGTAACACTGAAAAAAGAATTAATCTATAGACTGGACAAAAGCCGATAGTGGTTGCTAAGAAGAGGACCCTCTGGAGTTGTTTTCTAATTGAAGTGAAAGGGAGGAGACAAGACCTAAATCTATTTTGCTCTTGCAGGCTGTAGGGCAGGAAAGAAAGGGGTTGGAAGTGGAGGACATAGAGGAGGAGAAACAAGACCTCCTCAATGGGCTAAACAGGTCACATTATTCCTTCTGAATAATTTATCTCCCCGCTTAAGGCACATCCCCCCCCCCCACTATGAATCATTTATCGGTGGGGTAGGGGAAGTTCAATGGTGTTCCCTGCTAATTATGTATATGGCTCTAAGCATGAGGAAGCAAAGGAAGATCTAGTCAACAACATACTCCAGTGTAGCTATCGCTTCTGGCAGCCAGGAAACCCGTATTGTATTAAATGAAACAGGCTACCAGCTGTAGGGATTGGGTTGTCTTCTGGGAAGGAGAATCCAGGAATGTCTAGGCTGCCCATGTGTACGTCAGCATCACAGAGAGTAAGCATCACCCTATTAAAGAAGATAAACCTAGGCATAGGTCTCCATAGAATTGTAGAGGCAGTTGATGGGCATCAATCCAAATTTAGAAATCACCGTTGTTACTTTTAAACAAAATCATGATTGCTTTGACTTAGCGGAGAATGGAGAGGGATAAATCTGTTTGTTCACATTTTCTTTTCCCGCTTTTAAATTTTTTTCCATTCTGCTTCCACCTCCGGGGACGCAAACATTTGCATCTCACATTCTCATACAAAAGCCTGAGGAACTGCAACATTCTTCTCTTCAGTGGGAATGATGAATAACTTTTTGTTTCTTCCAGTAAAAAAAAATACACTGATGATAATAACATTTTGCATAAATTACCAACTTTTATGCAAAATGGTGAATATTTCTGCAAAATCATGGGGGAGGGGTGTGACAGAATACATGGGGGGGGGGCATTTTATCTTTCTGAAACAAGGACTGTTCAATGAAAGGATACATTGATAATGGTCCTACACAACAGTGATCCCAAGAGTGTATTGACTCTATTTCCCAACTATGAGGTATTTTCTGAGCTATGGATTGGGTCCTCGGGCAGTGCACCTGGCCAGTGCATTGCTCTAACATGGCCAACTTTGACATAAGCCCAGCCAGCTCCGTTGTCATACTTAAAATGGCTAAAGTAGCATCAAAAACATGGGCCCCAGTCCCTGCATGCCATCAGACCCTGCTATGGTAGTGGAAGGACCTCCTGATAGTGAGAGGTTGCTAAAATCTTGCAGGAGATGATGCTTCGATCCCCCACATCAAACTAGACATGTGAAGTATGTGTCAACCAAGTAATCAAGTAATTATTGCGTGCGGTGGTCCATGGGGTTGTGAAAGGACAGAATCAACTGTGCGACTGAACAACAACAAACTGGATTCATTTTAAAAGCAGAGGAAAATGTGAAGAAATGAAATTAAGGAGCCAAGTACAGTACTGGACTTTGTGGGCATTGTCTGTTGAATAGCAAAATAACTCATTGTTGGATCACAAAAATCTTCTGGCCCATTCCTTTGATGACCCAGAACTTATTTCCTTGCCTTTGTTCTAATTCAAAGGTCTAGTAAAGATGGCACAGATGCTTTTGAGTAGCTCTAACTCATACCATTTAGCTAAGATGAAGGATTCTTTGTAAGTTTTCTTGACACTGACTTCATATTACTTGGATACAGAGTTTCAAGTTCATTTTAAACACAGAGTCCAGAAAAGCCTTCATTATTTGGACATTTGAGAGGAGGGCCGCTAAGTCTGTTTCATATGATCATCAACTTCATATTTCCTTCAGCTCAAGAATAAAATCTGTTCTCAACTATCTCAGTAGGATCAAACATTTTCTTCAACTTGATCCTCCACAAAAAACGAAAAATGCTCCAAGCTACCTCTTCTTGGTTTGGAAACTCTGAGATGCTTCACTCAGAAAGACTTTGGTACTCTCTCATTTTTCAACCCAACAGCTTGTGTCAGACGAAGGAAGCTCTCTTGCTATATGACTGTGCCAAAAGCCCTTTATGGCCTGCAATGACTTTGACATACTTACACAATCTGTCTTCTCTCTCTCTCTCTCTCTCTTTCTCCTCTGGAAGGTGTTAGCCTTGTTCAGTTTGACTCTCTTCCTCTACAGTACCTGACAATTCTTTTATTTTGACACTGTATTTTCTCCCAAAGAAGATCATTCGGCTGTCAAGGTGCCACTCAGGAGTTGCTTTCCATATTTAGAAGTTTCTCTGATCCTGTGGTGCTTGGACCTTTAAATCAGGCAGCGAAGGAAATGTAACTGACACAGGCTAGATTTTTTACCCTCATAAGACTCAAAATATTTTCACAATGTGTACTAGCTGATCCCTATTGTTCTCATCTCATCATGTTTTTGCAAGGAAGAAGGTGATAACCTTTTGACACAAAAAGACCACTTGGAAACATAATGAGAGAAAGATAGATAGCTTTCTCATCTAACTTTCTTAAGCATATGTATAGTATGTCGGGTTCTGCTACTTACAGCGCTGCTCAAATCAAACAGTCTAACTCATGGATTCTCAACCTGCACCCTGTGGGTTGTATGTGGCTTGCCCCCCCCCCCCGCCTCCACCACACCAGGAAGTGCCATGTGGCGGAGGAAGGGCAAAATGGCCATCCAGCCCCCAAAACTGTCTGAGGGACTGTGACCCAGCCTCTGGCTAAAAAAGTTTGAAAACTCCTGGTCTAACTCTAAAGAGAGAAGAGGAGATTACTGGGCAGAATCAAAAGATCCATGCCTACATGAACCATGAGAAAGAAATGGGAGGGAAATGTGTGTGACTGTGTTTTCACATGCAGTAAAATGTACAACTGATCCAGTTCTATGAGTCACTTTCTGGTCCTGAGCCCTTTTGGCATGCAAAGTCCTCATTAGCCCCAGGCCAGGATGGATGAAGCTGCTGCTCTCCATCAAGATGGATTCAAGTGAGATTTAATCCACTTGGGTGTACTTTGGCACCCAAGGCCGTTAGTCCTCAGGGTTGTCAGGTTAGTTAACTGCTGCCTGACACCCAGTGTCGAGTCACTGGCAGTATGGTCTACTGTATTACTATAGCAGGATAACATGCCTAGTCATGTAGATGTACACTTGCAAATGCACCCTTTATTACACAGATATAACTATCTTCCCAGCTATCATCGGAGAGTTCTACTTTGTCCGTGGAAATCTATCACAAAGTGTACAGTGGGAACACTTCCTTTCTCTCCTGTTGAATATTTGGTCATCAGAGACTTGGAAATTGATTTGTTAAAAGGTTTACATGGTTCAGAGGACTGTCATCAAACAGGCTAATGTCTGCTCTGGATGCAAAGATGGAGACATTTGGCTCTGCTCAGAGCCATCCATGTTCTGAGCTAGCTGATTGTGTTGCCTTGAATTAATTAAAAATAAAGTGCTATACACTTTTTGTGCGCTGAATATCTATATGAGGGCAGAAGTCACCAGGGCCTGGAAGGTGAGGAGTATCCTATCAGAACAGACTATGTATTAGGTGATGGACTAAGGCTATGGTGATGGACTAAGACTTTGGAGATCAGGGTTCAAATCCCCTCTCAGATGTGGAAACTCAATGGGTGATGGGGTTTGGAACTGGTAATATCACTCCTTAAACATTTCACTTACCTT
This sequence comes from Bradypodion pumilum, assembly GCA_035047305.1. Classification (NCBI taxonomy): domain Eukaryota; kingdom Metazoa; phylum Chordata; class Lepidosauria; order Squamata; family Chamaeleonidae; genus Bradypodion; species Bradypodion pumilum. The sequence goes on from JAWDJD010000010.1 coordinate 34,196,852, forward strand.
GAAAAGCCATATTAGAAATGCTTCAAGTTGCTTTTCACTTGATGGCACAGAACTAACTATCTAGATCAGGGGTTTCCAACCTAAAGCCAGTGGGCCATATCTGGCCCATGATACCATTTCATGTCCCCCCCCACACACACACACACACCAGGAAGTGCCATGTGGTGGAGGAAGGGCAAAATGGCCGTCTGGCCCTGAAGCTGTCTGAGGGAGTGTGACCACGGCCCCCAGCTTAAAATGGTTGATAATGTCTGATCTAGATCCATGCTCAAGAGTTGGAGTGAAGTTCAGGTAGGGCAAGCATGGCATCTATACCTATATGGAAGAGGTGTGGCCATATGTATGCAGAATACGTTTCCACACCTCTGGAGCAAATCCCATGATACTTGGCACACGTGTAAATTTCACAACCGGGGTCAGCACTGTGAGGGTCCCAAGGCTGAGGATGGGGCCTGAGCCCCACAAATACAACAAAATGTAAAATCTACAACTCCCAGCAGACACCGCAACACAGCCAATCACCAGAATCACCTCCACCAGGCCCTCAGAGAGACAGAAGGGGAAGAAGATGAAAATGGGGAGGATGGGAGAGGAAGGAGGGGGAGGAAGGAAACACAGGAAGAACGGGGAAAGAGGAGAAGGGAAGGAAAAGCCGCCACCCCCTCCTTTCACAAAAACACACACACACACCTGGACAAGCTGGCAGCAGCCGTGGCCTTGCTGGCAGGCCAGGGGGAGAAGTGCCTGCTGTTGCTGTGGCAACAGGGGGCCTCTGGACAGGAAACAGGGCGGGGCACCTGACATGGGACTCTCCTCGCCCAGAATTCGGTCAATCCCCGGGTGCAGCCAGATACCCCTGCTAGTTACCTACAAAGTAACAAACAATCTGTGGCTTTTTTCTTCCTTCCTTGCATCCATCCTTCCTTTCTTAACAAAGGAAGGCAAATGGAGGTACAACCATTAACATATAGCAAGTATAAGGACATTTGTCTTATATAATCAACATTATAGATCCAGATGGTGTACTGAATTTTAGCGTTTGCCAGGAATCCTAGCTGTCACATCAATAATGACATCATAAAGGCACTACTACATTTCCTACGGACATTTTTAATACTCTTTTTTTAAAAAGCAATGGCTCATTGCCAAAGGAATTGCAAAGAACCCTCTGCTGTCATGTCTTTGCTATTCTGCCTTCACTTTGATAAAACAGAAAAGAGAGAAGAAATAACCTTCATCCATCTTATAAGCAATACATTATCTTACAACACCTCCCTTAAAGTTTTCTGAATTTCTCAAACCAAGAATGTGCCAGATATGACTACCCTATTTAGTTTCTTATTTAAACTGCTGACCCACTTGCTCAGTCTTATTTACTCAACAAGGAAAAACAGAAACAAAGAGGTAGAAAATTAAACAGCTGAAGAAAAAACTGTCTCAAAAACATACACTAGACCTCATGTCTTAGGCAGGAACTGTAAATTGCTCCTATTCCTCTCCAGCTACTAGTCAAGATCAATATTATGAAAACATGATGCTATATTTAAATACAAAACCACAACTTAGATATTGACAAGCCACAGGAATTGTTTAGAAATGGGCCATTGGCGACACAGCTTGGTTCTTTCAATCAAATGTTACAGATGATAGCATGTCATCTGCTATCAAGCTTCTTTCTACATTTGTAATAAGACAGAGGGCACTACTCATTTCCATACAACAAAGTACAAGGCAGAATCCAAGATCCAGTTCCTAAGTGACAGGATAATAATAATAATAATAATAATAATAATAATAATAATAATAATAATAATAATAATAATAATAATAATAATAATAATAATAATAATAATAATAATAATAATAATAATTATTATTATTATTATTATTATTATTATTATTATTATTATTATTATTATTATTATTATTATTATTATTATTATTATTATTATTATTATTTCAGGTCAGAAATTATTCTGGGTTGAAAAGATTTTTGCTGGAGAAACTTTGCTCAGGGGATGCCCAAATGAGGCTCCTTTTATGTCCCCAAGATTTTTTCCCACCAAAGTGGTCCCCATTCATCTACTTGCAATTTCTTGCTTTCAAACTGCTAGGATGGCAGGAGCTGTGACAGAGATGGGAGATCAAACCATCAACAGGACCTGGGTCTCGAACTGCCAACTTGCCAACCTTCCAGCTAACAACACAAGTTTCTTAAACATTGAACCACTGCAGGATAATCCCCACACACCATGGATTCGTAACTCTCCAAGTGCTATCAACAAAGGCACCCAGCCCACAAATGAGAGACAACCAACCACAGAGATCATCATTCTGCTTGATTGTTGTTCATTTCCTTAGTTGATCCAATTGAGTCTTACCTTGAACGATGAGATGAACCCGTGATGTCTTTGGATGATTGTCTGTTTGTACAGAGCAAGTGTAAGGGCCTTCGTCATATATGTCCACATTATGGATCCTGATGCTGTATTGAGTTTTGGTGTTTGTCAGGATAACCACTCGGTCGTCTATGGACCACTTATCATTTCCAGCATAAAGGATGGTGCTGCGGTTCAGCCATGCTACTCGTGTGACCCTGTCATCCACATTACACCTAAAAAAGGAGAAGAACAGGAGAGAAATCGGTGTGATCAGGTGTTTCTGTAGCTGCCCTTAACCCTTTTTTTGATAGAAAACATATCTCCATATTTATTATATTTCTTCCATGAGGGACCCTGGTGGTGCAGTGGTTAAACTGCTGTACTGCAGTCAAACTGTTGTGAGTTCCTGATGGGGATCAAGGTTGACTCATTCTTCCAAGCTTGGTAAAATGAGTACCCAGCATGTTGGGGGCAAAATGCTATTTACCTTTAAACCATCCAAGAGTGCACTAAGCGTGATGGGACCATATATACCATAAGTGTGATTGCTATTGCTATATTGCTATTTACAGAAGTAGTGTCTAAAAATCTAAATCTAAAACTCTCATCATAAAGCATAATTGCCCAAAGAAAGAAAGCATACAATGAAGCATATGTAGGGGTAATGGAAGGGTGCTGATTGGAGTTGTTGGGTTGGGTTGGATCTCCCAGAATTCATCAATTAAATAGCCACTGGCCATGCAGCCCATGGAATTTTGGGAGTTGTAGTCCCAGAACACAAATTTATACACCTCTTTAAAAAAAATGATACAGTGGAACCTCACTTAACAAACAGCTCCCTTAACACAAAGATCGCATAACAAAAGGAAGTTCTTAGAAAGTAGTGGCTTGGTTAACAATTTTTTTCAGAACGGATTAATTGGTTTTCAATGCATTCCTATGGGAAACCGCATTTCAGTTAACAAATTTTGATTTTTTTTTCAGTGCAATTCCTATGGGAAGTTTGCTTTACATTTTTTTCATAGTACAAAAGGCCCCGGAGAACGCATTAAATTTGTTAACAGAGGTTCCACTGTATTGTTATTTTTATTCCACCTCCAAGTGCAACACAGTGTTCCAAAGGTGCAGTTTGGTCCTCACTGAATAGGGTTGCCATAATTCTCTCCCACCAAACCAGGACAGCCACATCCCCCAAACTTCAAGGTGAGCCAAGGGATTTTTGCAAAGAGTTAATTCACTGCCTCCATGCCTTTCTTTCAATTATCTCACTTGCAAGTGTCTCTCCTCCCCTGTGGGCTTCTCAGGGTACTGTTTTGCCTTCACTGCTTTCAAGCAGGATAACTGAAAGAAAGGCAGGGAGGCAGTGAATTAACTTTTTGCAAAAATCCCTTGTTGGGGGATGATCTTGCTTTCTTTGTTAAAATTTAAAAATCCGGGACTTTTACATGCCGGGACAGCGTGAATCTGGGAAAATCCTGGAAAACCAGGACATATGGCAACCCTATCTCTGAAACACAACATGGTCACCTAAAATACCTCCTCTTTAACTGGCCATGGTTTGTTTTTAAAAGCCAGCTTGACAGAAATGACAGCCTGAAGGCAGGCATTTGCCTGCGCAAAAATTGCACCAGTAGAATGCCGTTTGCCAATCCCTCCTCAGAAAGAGGAATCAGACCACTAGACTGGGCCAATCGGGGTCACACAAGGTGTTTGGGTCTGGTTTACAGTTAGCATAAATAACAGTTGTTTTTCTACACAGTGACCCTCCCACCCACCCTGAAGTGCATGATGAAAGTTAGCTGGTTGCTTTGGGCCAGACAGGAATCTTTGGCTCATACCTAGATTGGCATGTGGTGTGGTTTTTTCACTGTCCCATTATGCATGGAAGGGAATTTGTGCTTTCAGCTGGGAGTCATTGCTTTAGGTCATCTTGGCTGGTAGTGTGGTCAATATAGTCCCATAAGAGCCCAGGGTTAGGCACTGGAGTTCTTTATACTGAACAAACTGTCCCAGGTTGGGGTTTATACCCGGGGATGAGGGCTGCCTCTTCCAGGTGATGTGTCGGCTGGATGGTCAGCAGCAGAAAGGGAGGGTAGTCCAGTCAAGGACTTGGCTCTCCGGGCGCAGGGTGGGCTACAGTATTCAGAAGGACAACCCAGACCACACTGCAATGGCTCCTGCTAAAGATCCATTTAATTGGAGTACTGTAGTTGTTTTGGTTCCAGAGTTATATTTTCAACAAAGGTGGCCCTAATTTTCACCCAAAATTGAGTCTTCTTTGGAGTGGCAAGCGGCATTTCAAATCATAGTGTGTCAATTCCAACAAGACAACGACATGAAGTCAAAGCAAAAAGCAAAACTTTCTTAACATTTTCTCCTTGCTGCATGGGAGTACCTGGGGAGATTATACAACAGCACTAATAGCACTTGACAGGGATAGAGCCAAGTAATTTTTGTCATTATAGTTATAAACATTGCATGTTTAACAACAGCTCACCATTTTTGGATTACAGATTTTTAAAAAAGTTGCTTTAAAACATTTTGATTACTGGGCACCCTCCTTATCTGTGAAGGATATGTTCTCAGATACTGTACGTGACACCAAGGATAACAGTGAACCCTATATTTCACATTACAGACAGTAGACTCTAGTGGCCAGCTCTGGCAATGTGCCATTGTGTGTGTGAGAGAGTGTGAGTGTCTGTGCATGTGCGCGCGTGTGTGTGTATGTATGTGAGAGAGAGAGATGTTTCAGGATATATTTTGGAATATTTTAGATCTGCAGATAACTTAAACTGTGGATACCGAGCCTGTGAATATGTGTGGCAACCTATACTTTTAAAAATCTGTACCCACCGATCTGTCATTTCAACACTTACAACAGATTCATAACTCTCAATATGAAGCACAAAAAAAGGGATAGCAGTTGACCCATCTGTTATTCCTTTCAGGCCATTTAAAGAGTAGCAACTATAAAATGAATTGTTTCTATTTTAAAAAGTTGTAGCAAATAGCTATGATTACACCTCAACAGGCGTGGAGCTTTTTTCATTAAGTTGTAGCCACGATGTAGCACAACTGTAGGTTCACTGTAGATTAAAAGAATATTTGTAACTTTCTATGTCTGTTTCTATTAATGTAGTTCCAACGTGGTAGGTTAATCACGGCCAAAAATTACATGGTGCAATTACAGATGAAATAAACATTCACAAACTTGATGGAAAATCCTATCTGAATACACTGAAACCCCCTAAATGTTTTTAAAGCTGCAAAGGTTTACTCTTGTATGAGAACAAAAAGGTCACCCTTTTTGATCAACATCAACTTTTTTAAAAATAGCAAAAAGCTGGATTTTGTTTTAAAAAACCATAATTTGTGCAAAACACTTGTATTTTGCGCAAGTGTTTCTTCCATGTTTCCCCTGCACAGAATGGTGTTCTGGGCAAAACACACACTTTTTACTGCAAAACACTGTGCATTTTTGCTGCAACGTGAACAATGCACAAGATCTCATATTCATGTCCATCTGGAAGAAAACTTTTGAAAGTTCCCATTCTCCTCTGTGAGAAAGAAATCACCAAATATTTATGTCTCTGGCTGCCACTGTGTAATTGCCTACATCATGTACAGCTGTCACCTAAATCTATGCAAAACAGAAAAAGAGGCAACCAGCTCTACAGGTATGTTCTACGACAAGTGGCCTGGAACCTGCTAGAAAAGCATTTCAAAGGAGGAAAGTGCAAAAGCTGGCTTGAGACTCAACATCAAGAAAACCAAGATAATGGCAACAGGCCCCATCAGTCCCTACAAAATAGATGGGGAAGAAGCAGAAGCAGTAACAGATTTTTACTTTCTTAGGATACAAGATCACTGCAGATGGTGATTGCAGCCATGAAATAAAAAGGCAACTAATTCTTGGGAAGCAAGCTATGAGAATTTTGGACAACATAGTTAAAATTAGAGACATCACCTTGCAAGCAAAAGTCCACATAGTCAAAGCAATGGTATTTCTGGTAGTGATGTATGGTTGTGAGAGCTGGACCATAAGGAAAGCTGAGCACAGAAGAATAGACACCTTTGAGATGTGGTGCTGGACGAGAGTTTTGAGAGTCCCCTGGACAGTGAGAAGAACAAATAGGTCGATCTTATAAGAAATCAACCCTGGCTGCTCCTTAGAAGGTCAAATAGTAAAGATGAAGCTAAATTACTTTGGACATCAAATGAGAAGAGAGGATTCAATTGAGAAAGGCTTGATGCTGGGAAAGGTGGAGGGCAAAAGAAGAAGGGGGCAAGCCAAAAAATGAGATGGCTAGATGCTATTGTTGACGCAATGGGCACAAAGCTGGGCGGGCTGAGGAGGATGGTGGAGGACATGGGTGCCTGGTGTGCAGTGGTCCATGGGGTCACAAAGGGTCAGAATCGACTGTGCGACTCAACAACAATAACAGCAAGTTTTTCATCTCACTTTTCTCCCAACACTTAAGATTGGAAAGCCATATTTCAATGTAGCTAGTTATACTCAGCATAGAACAAATCTGCGCAGCTTCCATCAAAAAGTGAGGAGGAGGAAAGTGGAAAGAGAGAGATTCATATCTACACCTGCCATTTTAATTTTATTTAAATGAAGAGTATTATTTTATATTTTCCTTTTAAGTTTGGCAACAGGATCCAAACAGTATTACCCACAAAGGCAACACAGTAAGTGTCCCTATTGGCACAGGATTCTAAACATTGTGAATTGGATCAGTTCCTTATAGTATTTGGAAATAGTTAATTTCCCAGGTACTCATGCTTCAGAATAGGAAAGGAAAGAAATTTTTCTATTTGTTTTGACCTTGTCAGTGCAAAATATATGTAGGGTGGACTGGCTTATGTTGGATCATATCAATGGTCTATCTAACCCAGTGGTTCCCAACATGAGTCTCATGCCCCACAGCAGGACGTCAATACCCTGATGTGAAGATTCCCCGTGCCCGGTTGGGCATCAGTGGCTTCTGGCAGAGGTTAAACCAGTGAGCAAACTCCTGGCCTCTGGCCCTTGTCAGGGCATAAGGGGGGTGAATTAATGATAGGGATTAATTCGGCCGCTTGTAGCCTGACCGACGATTCTGCTGAGCAAGCACCTCGCAGACCTCAGTTACCTATTAGAGTAATCACTCATCCTCTGGCCAAGATAATCCCCGGTGTAAATATCAGCCATATTTACCCTTGCTTAAACCCTACACAATGGTCTTCCTTGCCCCGTGTTTATCCAAGTTAATTAACTTCCCTTTGAGAGGTTTCCCATTAACCCGGGTACGTGGGTGAGGTAACTTTCCTGTCCGGTGACAGTTTCGCCACCGTTGCGCTTTTTCCCCTATAAATGATGTTGCCTTTTTCCAATAAAGTACTGATCTGATCTCGCTCCTTTTGCCTCGTGTCGTCACTTGATCAGTCTCCTCCGGGACCTTAAGGCCACCCCAGTGGCCCCGATTCCTACATCTGGTGACCCCGACGTGATTTACTCACGAGTAAAGCGACCCAGGAGAGGTCTACTCATGAGTAGCGAACCACGCGGTCCGGTTCCACGCTTGAACCGCGACCCGTCCGCCCGGAGGACAGCGCGGCGCTCTGGCCGGCAGCCAGTCGGTCAGAAGGACGGCCAGCGGCGAGGCATTTCAAGAGAGGCATTCCTGCACCTTGCTCCCGGCTTTCGGGGAGACTTGCGCCAAAGGGAAAAACACGTTCCGCTCAGGGCAGCTGTGAGCCCCTGACAGCGCAGAGGCCGCCGAGGGCCCGTGGCAGGAGGCCACGCTCCGAGCTCCACCCAGACGATCGTCGCCAGAACCAGTTACCTTGCCCCCAGACGCGTCAACCCGTCCCGAGGAGGAAACTTCAGAGGACAACTCGCAGGTAATATGGGGACTTGTTCTCAGGGACAGAGTCCGTCTGCTAGCCAAAAAACTTGTGAGGAAGAGTTTAGAATCCTGGCCAGGGTATTCAAGTTACGCTTTCACAGCAGGGAGCTAGCGAGACTTTTGGCGTACCTTAGGGAACACTGCCTGCTTTACCCAGAAGTAGGTACGTTAACCCTACAGCTCTGGGATCGGATAGGAGACTGCATTCAGCAACCGCCGAAGGCCCCAGGAGGGATAGTTAGCACATGGAGGAAGTGTAGGAAACTCTTAGCTGAGATCGAGCCAGTCTGGATAGAAGCGGAAGAACCCCCGTTAGAGAAGTCATCAGTCCAGCCAGTCGAGCCGACTGCGCCCACCGCACTCTATCCGACATTCAAGTACCAGCAGAGTAGCGCAGGGAGCCTTCCCGCGGTGACAGCTGCAGACGTCACCGAGGGAATGCAGGGCATGAGAAGCACAGGCGCTCCTCTGACAGCTTCGGGTTCCCGAGTTACCAAAAGTCCCCTTCAGCGCACAATTGAAGAGGAGATTAGGAAGGGGGAATTGCCGGCAGAAGAGCTAGCTGAGCTCAGACAGATATGTCCAATCCGCATGGAAATGGACGCGCTCACGGGCGCACAGCAGATTGTTCACTCCCCAGTCCCGTATAAGCTGCTCATGGCTATGCGGAAGGCAATTGCAGAAACAGGGCTCCAAAGTCGTTTTACTAGGGGCACGCTTCAGCAGGTGTGCGAGACCACCATGTGGATCCCCCATGATTGGAAAGCCGTCATGAGGATGATGCTGACCCCTAGCCAGTACATGATCTGGGACAGCGAGTTCCGCCTAGAGGCGCAAACTCGGGCTGCCAGGATGGGAGGCGCGGTGCTTCCTGAGCAGCTGTATGGCTCGGGTAATTTCGAGTCAATCAATGCTCAGATCAACCTGCCTCTCGCCACTCTCGAGATGTCAGCCGAGGCAGCCTTTAGGGCTTACTTTAAGATCCCAGCCACTGGCAAAGCGGCTAAAAATTACACCTCCATTAAGCAGGGAGCCCAGGAACCCTACATGGACTTCATCAATCGCCTGGAAGAAGCCATTAGCAGGCAGATTGATAATGAGCAAGCCCAGGAAGAGCTCATGATTAAGTTAGCCAAGGACAATGCCAACCTGGACTGCCGTAGAATCTTGCAGTCCCTAGACAATCGTCCTGACTTGACCCTATCGGACATGATTAGAGCTTGCGCCGACGTTGGCACAGAATCCTATAAGATGGGCCTGCTAGCGGCAGCGGTGCAAGGAGGGAAAAGACCTAATGGTAAGAACAAAGGAGCATGCCACAATTGTGGCAAGATCGGTCACTTCGCCAGGGAGTGCCGATCCAACGGAGGCGGGCAAAAGTCCGGCCGTCCCAAGGCTCCGAACACCCTCTGTCCGAAGTGCAAGAAAGGCTATCATTGGGCCAGGTATTGCCAGAATTCGGGAAACCGGAACACGGGCATGTCTCTGGCCCCAGTCCAAACAGAGGCGTCCTTCACCCAGAACTCCCCAGAGCCAGAGTAGAGTCCAACCCCATCCCAGATATTGCGAGGGCACAGGCCAGCCCCAGGGGCAGCGCGGGACTAGAATTGACTTGCCAGGCGGACGTCACATGCAACCTGCCAGGCACAGTCTATCTGGTCGATTCCCAGTACATGGGACCCCTGCCCAGAGGCTTTATAGGTTTAGTTTTGCCCCGTAGTGTAGCTGGTGCACGCGGAATTTTAATAATTCCAGGAATCATTGACTCCAATTTTTCAGGCGTTCTCCAAGTTCAGCTTTGGACACACCTGCCCCAAACCATCCCTAAAGGGGACACCTTAGCGCAACTGATCATGGTTCCTTGTCGCTCGCCAGCAGAGAGCCAGGGAGGGCTCAGTGACAGCTTCGAGTCCCGGTCAGAGGACCGCTCGAGCGCCAGTGAGGCAGCGCAAGGATACCAGGTCTTAGCGACAGTGGAGACCAACATTGAGTGGAAACAGCGCCCGGTTATTGAGGTATTTCTGAATAATCGATCATTCTCAGGCCTATTAGATACCGGAGCAGATGTCAGTGTGATAAGCAGAAGCCAGTGGCCAAGGGAGTGGGCCATTGAGCCGGTCTCCGATGTGTGGGGGGTAGGCGGCGTCCAGGAAGCGTTTAGGAGCCGAGAGTGGGTAGAAGTCACAATCCCAAGGGCTGAGGGCACGGCGGTGATCCGACCGCACATTCTTGACGTGCACATCAACCTTTGGGGGCGAGACATTCTGCAGCAGTACGGTGCCACCCTTACCTTTGGGTAATGGCGTTGCCACTTAAATGGCTCACCGATACTCCGGTCTGGGTAGAACAATGGCCGGTAGTAGGGGAGAAATTGGTTGCTCTCAAGCAGCTAGTTAAGGAACAGCTAGATGCAGGACATATAGAACAGTCCACAAGTCCTTGGAATTCGCCAATTTTTGTTATTAAGAAGAAGTCGGGGAAGTGGCGACTCCTCCACGATCTCAGAGAGATCAATAAATGCATACAGCCAATGGGTCCGCTTCAATGCGGCATCCCGAATCCGAACATGATTCCCGAGGGGTGGGAGATCCTAGTCGTAGATCTCAAGGATTGCTTTTATACAATCCCCTTAGACCCCAGGGACCGGGAGAGGTTTGCCTTTACCGTGCCGGTCGTGAACCACAGTGAGCCTACGCAGCGTTACGCGTGGAAATTTTTGCCACAGGGCATGCTCAATTCGCCCACTTTGTGCCAAATTTACGTTCACGACGCACTGGCAAAGTTTCGAAACCTCTACCCACAAGCCTTAGTTTGTCACTTTATGGATGATATTTTGGTAGCGTTGCCGAAACTTGGCAGCGAAGTGTTTTCAGACCTCCAGGCCAGCCTGGGGGACAAAGGGTTACTCATTGCCCCGGAGAAAGTGCAGAGAACCGAGCCCTTCTCATACTTGGGCCATCGGCTTCTCCGCTCTTTCGCAGCACCAGTTTTGCTGCAGATCAATTTACAGGACTCAGTCACCTTGGTAGAATTACAGCAGGTTTTAGGAAACATTAATTGGGCCAGACCGTATTTTCGGTTGGATACGGATCTTCTGAAACCGCTCTTCTCGCTGCTAACGCTAGGTAAGCAGCCAGCAGACCGGATAAAAATTTCTCGAGACGCGCGCTTGGCGCTCGAGAAAGTTAACCAAGCTCTCAGCCAAAGATGGGTAGATAGGATCGCCCAGGGGCCCTATGCCCCAATCCTGAATCTGTACATCGTGCGATCGGGATCCATGTTCACTGGGGCGCTCGGAGTAGACTCAGAGAAGGGAGCGAAAATTGTGGGGTGGGTATACTTGCCTAACACCTCATCTCGGAACATTGTTCCGCCCCAAGAACTGGTCTCCGCGGTGATCTACCGCGGCAGGCTGAGAGCTAGGGAGATTTCGGGGCACGATTTAGCCAAAATCGTGGTCCCGTTCACCAAGGAACAAATTCATCAGTTGATGCAGCTAGGTGACTCGCTTCCGATAGCTTTGGAAGGATTCACTGGAAGCTTGGCATACCACTTGCCTAAAGACCCCAGACTCGTCTCGCTTCAAACAGGAACAGTCAGCTTGTTCGAATTGCTCTCGCTGGTCCCACTTCAGGGGGCCAGAACAGTTTTTTCTGATGGCGGACGCACTTATGGTGTCCTGACCTGGCAGGAGGGCGAAGCTTGGCACACGCTGCTAACTCTTCCACAGAAGTCTGCACAGCGGGCAGAGTTGGCAGCCGTGAACCTTGCTTTGCATACCTTCGCCAAGGAACGTTTAAATATCATAACTGACAGTCTGTATGTTAGGAATTTGCTTCACAGTCTACCGGGAGCTTACATCACTCCCGCGATAGACAAGAATCTGCTTAGCCTGTTTCTCACTGCTCAATTTCACTTGCGAAACCGCACGGAGCCGCTCTATATCGCCCACATCCGCAGTCATCAAGACCTACCGGGTCCGATTTCTGCGGGCAATAGCAGAGCGGACGCGGCGGCAAAGGAAATTCAGCAACGTTCAGTTTTGGGAGTTTTCACTACTCCAATTCAAAGTCATGCCTTCTTTCACCAAAACGCCAAGGCACTCGCCAGACAGTTCAATTTGCCACTTTCTCAAGCCCAGGGTATAGTACGCTCTTGCCAGCATTGCGCAGGGGCGCCGGGGGGGCCCTCGTGGGGGGTTAACCCGCGGGGGACAGAGGCCAATCAGGTATGGCAAATGGACGTCACGCATGTGCCACAGTTTGGCAGATGGCAGTACATGCACGTCTGCATAGACACTTTTTCCCAGTTCGTTTGGGCGACGGCGCAGAAGGGGGAGACTGCCTCCCACGTGGAGCAGCATCTCCTGTCCTGCATTGCGGCAATGGGCAAGCCGCGGCACGTGAAAACGGACAACGCCCCGTCCTACTGCTCTAGGCAGTTGGCCACCTTCATGGCCACCCGCGACATCAAGCATACATTTGGCATTCCCTACAATCCGCAAGGGCAGGCGATTGTAGAGCGGGTCAATCGGACGCTAAAGTCCTATATTGACAAACAAACAGAAAGGGGGGAGCCACCAGCCCTCCACAATTCACAGGGACAAGCACAGTTTTGTCTGAATAAGGTGTTGTTCACATACAATCACCTCAATGTTTTTTCGGACTGTACGCTGCAGGAGAAGCACTTCCGCCATTCGGAAGCTCTCCCGCGACCTATGGTCCGGTACCGAGTGCCACCGGACCCATCTTGGAGGGGCCCGGTGCCGCTCATAACCTGGGGGAGAGGGTATGCTGCAATTATGTCTCCAACAGGTGTCGTGTGGATTCCGGCCCGGTGTGTCAAGCCCCATTTGGAACCTCATGGCGTGGACCCAGACCGACCTGAGTCCGATCCCGGAGATGGAGGACCTCACTCTGACCAAGGAGACCCACCAGGAGAAGCGGCGGCTGCGGACCCAAGCGCAGAGGATCACCTGGGGGATGGTCAAGACCCTTTGCAGAGAGGCCGAGGACGCCCTCCAACGCGAGGAGATGGAGCCGACACCGGAGCACTTCGTTGCAGCAGTCTTTGCCCAGATTAATGCCAACTCCGTGATCTTCACCCTCATCCTGGCCCTCGCCCTGCTTTTGGGGGGAGGCGTTCAGGCCGCTTCACTTCAGGCCAACGGCCTGCCGCCCGGTGAAGACCTTTCAGCACGGATGCACTACAACTTGTGGGCAAGGTTGGCGGGTCTCGTCAACCAGTCCAATTTTTGCCTGAAGCAGGACATTGGTTCTGCCTCGATCCTCAGCACCTGTCTCATCCCAGTGTGCCACACTCTCGACGCACGCGCCAGGGATGGTGACTGGCTGTTGAAGAAGATTTTTGGACCGCACCTCCCTGCGACTTTTGCAGCCTACGCTCACTGGGGGGGATTGCGGCTCACCATGACTTTGCCGGCTGATGCAGCCACTCTTCACACCCCGCGAGTGGCGGCCAGCCCGAACTCTACTTGTGCGCAAATAATCGGCTGCGCCACAGGCGGCCGGACCCAGCGCAGCTGCCTCGATACCGGCAGCAGCAACTGGACTTGTGCAAACCCAGAGACAATTGGTTCGTTACCTGCCCATATCACCCTACCCTCAGGGTGGTTCTTCACATGTAATCAGTATACCTTCAACTATATTCCTGCAAATGTATCAGATTCCACATGTTGCCTTAGCCGGTTGACACTGTTGCTCCCCACTAGGGATATGGTTGCCCCAAGCACAAACGTTTCTAATGTTCCACATGTTTCAAATGTTTCAAATGTTTCTGCACCCATCAGGCGCACTCGCACCACCCAACTAGACAGCTCATGTGACAGCAGCTTTAGAGTCCTAAGCCCAGCCGAATACGTCTCACTATCAGTCAGTATAGTTGGCGTGCCAGGCTTAGCCGTCGGCAACGCACGGAGAATTGGTCGCTTGGCTTGCGGTTTGGCAAAAGCCATCAACCATACCTCCACAGCGATAGCGCTCCTCAATCAGGAGCAGGCAGAACTTCGCCATGCCATCCTCGATAATCGAGCGGCTATCGACTACCTCTTATTGTTGCACCATCTGGGTTGCGAATCCCTTCACGGTATGTGCTGTTTCAACCTTACTGACAACTCCCGGAAAATCCAAAGTCAGCTCACTGATCTCCACACCATAGTCCAGGGCATCACTGAGGGTTCCGCATGGGGGGCTTGGTGGAGTTCATTGTGGAGCTGGATGTGGTCATGGATCCCCTGGGGGTGGCTTCAGACGGTACTCAAGGTGGTAGTGGGGGTGACTATACTAGGCATAGCGTTATGCTGCTTTGCGCAATGTATTCCCTCACTGATCTCGAAGTGCCGCCCCGAGAAGAAACCCCGTGACGTCATTCCCGATCAACAGCTGATGCTGCTTCTGCGCAGAGTCGCCAGTCAGGCTCTTAATATTAAAAAGTAAGGGGAGATGAAGATTCCCCGTGCCCGGTTGGGCATCAGTGGCTTCTGGCAGAGGTTAAACCAGTGAGCAAACTCCTGGCCTCTGGCCCTTGTCAGGGCATAAGGGGGGTGAATTAATGATAGGGATTAATTCAGCCGCTTGTAGCCTGACCGACGATTCTGCCGAGCAAGCACCTCGCAGACCTCAGTTACCTATTAGAGTAATCACTCATCCTCTGGCCAAGGTAATCCCCGGTGTAAATATCAGCCATATTTACCCTTGCTTAAACCCTACACAATGGTCTTCCTTGCCCCGTGTTTATCCAAGTTAATTAACTTCCCTTTGAGAGGTTTCCCATTAACCCGGGTACGTGGGTGAGGTAACTTTCCTGTCCGGTGACAGTTTCGCCACCGTTGCGCTTTTTCCCCTATAAATGATGTTGCCTTTTTCCAATAAAGTACTGATCTGATCTCGCTCCTTTTGCCTCGTGTCGTCACTTGATCAGTCTCCTCCGGGACCTTAAGGCCACCCCAGTGGCCCCGATTCCTACACTGATGCCTCAGCAGTACATTGGCTGATCAGTGTTTTGGGGGAACTGACTTAGGCTTCTGGGATTTGAAATCCAAAAAGACAAAGTTGGGAAACCCTGATCTAACCCGACAGTGAATCAGAACCCCTCTGCAAGGGTCCAGGTAAGATTCCTCCATCGCCCTAACAAAATCAAATCCGGGATGCTCTGTAAAGAAAGTGTTAGCTTCTCCCTCTCCAGATAACTAAATCAGGACCACTGTGAGACAGAATGAAGCTCAGTAGCCTGCTATCCTTAGCAAATTCTGCACAAGATAGCCCAGGCTTAACCGCCCTTTCCTTGTATTATAATACTCAAATAAGAGACCATTCCTTTATGTACAAGAGTGCACTGTAACCTGCTAAAGCTGCAGGTCAGATCCAAACAAGCAATCCTTTCCAGACCTGACTACACATTCTATTCTGCATCTCCATTTTTTTCCTTCCAGACCACCCTGGAAATAATTTCAGAGACAATGACTAATTGTGCAAACTATTTGTCAACTGGCCTCTTTCTCTTTTGAGTCCTATTTGCATATTAATGAGCCCATTGTTAACTGCAACAATCTCAAGCAATGGCTTGTGATGTGCTTTGTTCTGTGCTGGGTAAAGCTTCACACTGGATTAACTGATCCACTTTTTCTAACAATAAGTGAATTGTTCAACTGACAGGAGCATTTGGCTATTGGTTTGGGAAGCTTACATGACTGCTTCTGTGGATGCAGACTGTGTGCACTTACAACATTGCAGTGTTTGCTTGGGAAAGTTACTTTCTGCACAACAGCACCCAGAGTCCCCCAACAATCAATAACTTTCCCAAGTTGTTACAAGCCAGCTGTGCAATTACTCTCTCTGTAGTGTCTTGCAAATAGTTAACTTGCAAGCTTCTCCTTTATACCCTGAGCTCCTTTGCAAATCCCCCCTCTTTCCATTTCACAAAGCCTGGATGGCTGCTTCTATTTAAACCTCTTTCCTTCCCTCTCCAGCTTCCCGCTCTTCCATCCATCTTAATCCAGGCTTTCAACAGTGGCAGACCAATGTCCTAACACTGGAACCCTCCCTTTATTCAAATTAACTGCGGGAGAGCTAAGCGTAGCCTAGTTAAGTTGAGCCCTAGGGGGAATTACAGTGTAGAGGGCTATTACTCCAGTCTCAGTTCATTATAATGAATAATAAAGAGATACTTACACACTTTTCCCCCGGTAAATTATTCATTGCATGGACTGGAAGAAACCAGGGCAGTAATATGTAAAACAGACAATGTATGTGTCTGTGTTCATATAAATATTGAGCATAAAGCCCTTGAAGGTACACACCCATTTCTTCATTAAGGATGAAGTACAGGGATCACAGTTTGCAGTAGAGACAACCAGGAGTCTTCATGGTGGTTTTGTGCGGCATATAGAATAACTGTGATGTGGAAATTCCAACTTTGAATTGGGCCAAATGTCCCTAACCCCCACCTTTCTTTCCAAGGCCACTTCTTCAGCATTTATTTATGTGTGGTGTTATGCACTGCAGACACAACTGTGGCTGTTATGCACAAACCAGGAAAGCAGAATTAGAATTATTCATCTGGGCAATCTAATGATCCCCCTCAACACACGCCAACACAGAGACACTTATTTAGAAGGATTTACTCCACAGTCGTTGGTGTTCTGTATTTAAGTTTCATGAGGCACAAGGGAGTTGGCTGGGGAACTTTAATGAGTTAGGTATCTGACTTGGTAGCAAGAGGCTGGGTGTTCAATTCCCCACTGTGCCTCCTAGGAGGAGAACCTGCTTGTTTGGTTTTGGGTAAGCTGCACAGTCTTATAACGGCTCAGGAAGAAGGGAATGGGAAATCTATACCTAGAAAACTCACACCATAAGTCAGAATTCCAAGTCTGGTCAGGTTATCTTGCTATGGTAATAGAGTAGACCATACTGCCAATGACTCAATGCCGATTGTCAGGTGGGAGGTAACTAACTAGACAACCATGAGGACTAATGGCCATGGTTGGTGAAGTTCACAGGGAAGGGTCCCCCCTTGAATCCATCTTGGTGGAGGGCAGCAGCTTCATCTATACTGGCCTGGGCCAGTTGCCATCATCTTTAGCCAGTTTAGCTAAGCGAAGGATGTTGGTAGCAGTATTTGGAGAGGTGCATTTAGTCTATTTACAGGATCCACTGCAGCAGAGAGATGTTATTTTGATTCTATTACCTTTCAGTCCATGCTTTCTTCATCACATCCAGTTATGCTTCAAAGCTCAACGTCATTCCTCCTCCAACATCACAAGAATCATGTAAGCTAGGCCAGACTGAGGGTTTTATGGGAATTTGATTCTGGACTGCCCTGAACCTCACCCCAACACCTTAACCACATCATCATTTTTGGTTTCCTGATCACAGCAAACAAAGAGCTTGTGACACACATGACACACAGTGTTTCTGGCAGACACAAGGGGAAAATTTAAGCAGTTGATCCTGATGAAAAAGATCTTTGATTTCCCCCTTCTTCCCTAATTATTTCCTGCAAATTATTTTGTTTCTTTTTGGGAGGCAAAGTCCATATGCACATATAAGCAAGCATAGAAGTAGTGACCGACTGCTAAGCAAGACATAAGCAACCCATACAGTGGTTGAGTTTTCTAACGAACAGCAGTTGTCGGCAATCTGCACAAGCCACACAATCATGTGACTTTTTGCATTAAATATCATTTTCACGAGTTCATGAACTCTGTCGCTAGTATCTGAAAATTCTTTGCCGACCATGCAGATATATTTCAGTTCCTTGTTCTCGTGTACAATGACAGAAATCAAGAATTTATTACCTGACTCTAGAATTGATAGAGCAGGACTAAATGAAAAACAAAACAAAACAAGTATATTGACAGAGCTTGGAAAAGGTTTGTTTGTGGACAACAACCCCTAGAAACCTGTAGCTATTATGACCGGTAGGCAGGAGAGCTGGTGAATTCTAGAAACATGAGTCCAAAAAAAAAACCCCAACAAACCTTAATGTTTTCAAGCTCTGCATCTGCAGCTTTATTTTCCTATTTGCAAATTAGTTGCTTTATTACACATCTGGATTTGCAGATTCAGATAAAATGTCAGTGGTGAAAGACTGGATAACTTTACACGGTCTCTGCAAAAATCTATTGAAAGCCACGATCCCTTAGGAAATTTCCTCCTTCTGTATAGCGATTTTTAAAACAATTTCCCATTGACCAGGATTATGTCAAAGACCCCAGCTACCACACAGGCAAAGAAAGGAACTTCTCCGAAGTGCTTAAGTAAAGCAGACTATTTCTGATGAAGCTGGATATTAAATCAAGCCAGGAAGTTCCCCCTAGAAGAGATAAATTTAAGATCACAGACCATGTTGCATTAACATGCTCCTAGAGTTCCCAATTTATCTCCAAAATAATCATGCTTCTGTAAAATACACAAGGAGAAGAGAAATGAAGCTGCAGAATGGAAAAAGCCAAACAGCTGCTCTTAGTGTGATCAGTGGTGGGCATCAAAAATAAATTGTACCACACTGTGGGTGTGGCCTATGGGGAAGGTGTTGGAAAAAGCTGTGACATAACAGCTCCAGGGGGTTCTGGATGATACAGATTTTCTGGACCCATTTCAGTCAGGATTCAGGCACGGTTATGGTACCAAGACTGCATTGGTCACACTCTTGGATGATCTCTGGCAGGAGCAGGACAGGGGCAACCCCTCTGTTCTTGCTCTTCTCGACCTCTCAGCGGCTTTCGATACCGTCGACCATGGTATCCTTCTGGGCCAGCTCTGACGATTGGTGGCCCAGGGCACTGTGTTGTCTTGGTTGTCCTCATTTCTTAGGGGCCGGACTCATTTGGTATCTTTAGAGTGTGAGCTGTCCAGCCCTAGGTCACTCCCATGTGGGGTACCTCAGGGCTTGGTATTATCGCCTCTGTTGTTCAACATCTACATGAAACCGCTGGGTGATATCATTCGTTCCCATGGGGTGGAGTATCATCAGTATGCAGATGATACCCAATTGTACATCTTGGCCCGTGGGGACCCGAGTGATGCAGACGAAGTCCTCACCAGGTGTCTGGAGGCTGCTCGGGTCTGGATGGGGGACATTGGGCCGTGGTGGCCGTGGCTAGGAGGGCCTTTGCACAGCTTTGTGTAATTTACCAGTTGTGCCCATTTCTGGACCGGGACTCTTAGCTCAGAGTCACTCATGCTCTGGTCACCTCCAGATTGGATTACTGTAACATGCTCTACATGGGGCTGCCCTTGGCGACGATTCGGAGGCTTCAGCTGGTCCAGAATGGGGCCGGCCATGTGGTGATGGGGTGCAGGTTTTTAAAAAATATTTATCTGATTAGGTTTTTGTGTTTTTAATTCTGTTTTAGTGGGGGGGGGTGTTATTGGCAGTTTTTAGCTTCAATTGTTTTTAATTGTTGTTGCATTTTTGTTGTTTTGTATGCTGTATGTTGTATTGCATGTTGTCAGCCATCCTGAGTGGTGTTCCCATCAGGAGGGTGGGATACAAATACTTAAAATAAATAAATAAATGTGACTGCTCTTCACTATAGAGCTATGAAAATAGAAGCCTCTTCTATTTTCATCACCCTATAGAGAACCTCTGAAGCCATTTGCGCCTTGTCCAAGGCTTTTCCAGAGCTCTGCCTCCCCAGCCACTCAGGAGAAAGGCTTTGATGAAGGGGGAAAATGGTGCCAGCCCCCTCTGAAGCCTCTTTGAGGAGGAGGAGGTGGGCAGGGAGGTGGGCAAGGCCAGCCATTTTTACTACCGGTACGCGCATACTGGTGTGAACCTGCTGATGCCCACCACTGAGTGTGATATCTTCCTACATAGACAGTAAAATACTTTCTGGGAGGGCGGGGGAAATGCCTTGTTCAATGTTCCTTCTAAATTCTTTGCATTGCCCTATTAAAATCTGCAGTACCTCACAGGTCCAAGGACATCGTGACTTGGAGTTGCATGCCATAGCTTTGGGATATGAAGGAAACAGCAATAATGTATATGCTTTTGCTCACATTTAACATTATGAAAGCTTTCAGAAGCACAGAGCTACAGGTATATCCAGTTTCGGAAAAGTGCAGGCCTTAACTAAACTTGCTTACTAGCACAGCTAAAGAGATCTACAGTTGCCATGTTTCCGAGACAGAGATACCATTATCCAGCAAAAATGTGTAAAAAGTGTGTACATCTGAGGAAAACAGCATACAAAATGGCATATCTTATGGACAGTGCTTGCTGTAGGAAATCCAGAGATTAGACTATTAGTAGAAGAGATTTAACAGTTTAATTAACTGTTAGTGAGCTCTGTGTCTGTCCCCATA
Source organism: Bradypodion pumilum (assembly GCA_035047305.1). Taxonomy (NCBI): domain Eukaryota; kingdom Metazoa; phylum Chordata; class Lepidosauria; order Squamata; family Chamaeleonidae; genus Bradypodion; species Bradypodion pumilum. The sequence continues at coordinate 34,217,456 of JAWDJD010000010.1, forward strand.
AGAGCATGCTTACGGTTAATTAAACTGTTAACCCCTTTCAGCTAACTTTTCCACCTCTGGATAAATTGTGCATGGAAATTACCCATCTCTAATCATTAAGGAACTGAACATTGCCTAGAATCTTGCAGGTTGTTTAACCTTGTTCCCTCTCAAAGTAAGTAATCAAGAGAAGGAACACAACAACATGAAGTCAAAATCGCACATCTACTGTGGTTCTGTATGTTGGTATATGTTAATATTTGAATATTCACCCATTCAATATCTTTAAACACAAGAAGAAAGGTGGTCTATGAATGTAACAAATAAATATTAAGCCAAAAATTCCAGTCTGGCCAGGTTATCCTAATGGAGTAGACCATACTGCCAGTGACTCAATACTGAGTGTCAGGTGGCAGTTAACTAACCTGACCACCCTGAGGACTAATGGCCTTGGGTGGCAAAGTCCACAGGGAATGATGATGGTCCCCAAATGGATTAAATCCCACTTGAATCTATCTTGATAGGGGCAGCAGCTTCATCAATACTGGCCTGTTGCTGAGGAGGAATTTGTATCTCAAAAGGACTCAGGACCAGAAAGTGACTCACAGAATCAGTGGATCAGTGGTATGGGGATCATGCTCCAATGCAGGAGGCAGATGAAAAGCCACTGCATTATATTCTCAGGGTAGTCTTCATGGATGAATGCCATGATGATTGCCAATATTTAGATTCAGACATGGGAGGAGGAGGAGATGCAAGTGATAAATGTCTTAACAAACTTCCTTAGATAGCTAGCACCATCCACTATAGCCACAGGAAAGGACCTTCCTTATGCACCTACTATTTGCAGCTAATCCTTTAACACCCAGGGCACATGACATCTAAGTCAATTGTGTCCAACAATTAATTGCACTCATAAGGATAAAAGGGACTTTGGTGGCTTAGTGGTTAAAACACTGAACTTTATGACTGGAAGGTTGGCAGATCAGCAGTTCAAGAGCCAAGTGCTGCATGATGGCATTAGCTACTGTCTCTGTCCCAGATCCTGCCAACTTAGATGTTTGAAAGCAAGAAATTGCAAGCAGATAAATAGATACCACTTTGGTGGCAAGATAAACAGTGTTCTGTGTCTAGTCATGGCTGCCACATGTCCATGGAAACATCTGCAGTTGCAGACAGTGCTCACTCTTTGGTTGTAAATGAAAATGAGCACTGAACCCTAGAGTCAGATATGACTGCCTGTCGAGCAAGCGCAGCCCCTTTTTTACCATGTGGATAAAATCCAAGGTCTCTGAATGAGATGTACAGCAAAACAATGCAGCCATTTGTTCATGCTATGCAGCATCAGATCAATGCACTCTCTGGATGGGTGACTCTCTGGGACCCTCATGTGACTTACTGTACTTGTATGTTCTACGGATGAAAGAAAGTTGGGATATAACATCAGTTAATCAATAAGAAAATGCAGTGGACCATGCGTGCCAATCTGAGGTCAGTAGGATTATTATAATCTGAGCAGATAAAAATACTGAAAGCCAGTTATGCTGACATAAAATTGTGGTTAGGTGATCAATGCAGCCTTTTCTAGTGAAACCCTAGTTTAGCTGGGATGTGCTATATATACTTCTTAAACATAACAACCCATTTTGTCCTCTCCAAAGTTGATTTTAAAATTGTCAAAATCTGTACCATGTTTTTGCAGTAATAGGATTCAACAGTTCAAAAGTAATATAAACCATTTATGTTAGGGCAAGTCAGAACAAAGTTTGGGAGAACTTGGTGTTTTTTTTGGGGGGGGGGTTGAGGGTTGGGGGGCAGTGGGGACACTAATTATTATAATAATTTTAATCCAGTGCCTCATTATTGGATACTCCCTTTTCTAGTTACAGAACTAATAGCCTCAACTGAAATGTAATTCCAAAAAGTTGGGAAGGGATAGAAAAGCGGAAGAGATTTACTTGTAATCATCAGAAATAAACACTGTTCCTCAGAAGTAAACACAAAAGAACAAAATCTGGCTTGGCTCCCAATTCGTTAAAGATGCAAATTAGAAACAGGCCATCAAAACATGAGGCCCCATTAATCCTCTCTCAACAACGTAAATCATCAAATTAGCCTCCAGTACAATGACATCTGTGGCATGTAAAGTCAGGTTTAATACAATAAGCCTGGGAGGAAAGGTCCCTATCTCTCAGGTTTCCGCTTTTGTTACTTGGTAATATTTATTCATTGTGATGAGGACAGAAGGCTCTTAGCTTTTAACTCTCAAACCCTTCTGTTGGTATTGGTTGCTTCTAACGCAGCCATGGACCCATCCATCCATTGCTTGGCATGTTTCCATTCAAGTTCCCTTGCTCTAAATTCTTTGTTGACAGTACTCTTATCAACGATGTGAAGAACCAGTTATTTCAAGCAGGTTATGAACATCATTTTCTTCAAACCATGGAAATTCATCACACTTTTCTGGATAGCTAGTCACAGCTACTACTTTTAGCCTGACTAGGTTATCCTGCTATGGTAATAGAGTAGACCAGCAGCTTCATCAATACTGGCTTGGGGCTGAAGAGAACTTTGTGGGACAAAAGGACTCAGGACCAGAGACTTGTGGAACTGGATCAGTGGTATGGGGGTCATGCTGTGATGCCAAAGGATGGAAGGACACTGGATTATATTCTCATGACATTCTTAACAGCTGATCACCATAATAATAGCTAATATTCAGAATAGGATACAGCAATTGGAGGAGGTGGAGGAGGAGGAGGAGGAGGAAGAAGAAGAAGCAGCTCACTATCATAAAGGGACAGAGAGGCTGAAATATGAACAAGAAAATGCAAAAGAAAATGGAGAGAAAGTGGAGTGTGTCCTATAAATTGACCAAATTGGTATGGAAGGAAAAAATTAGAGGTCAAGGATAGAAGTCTATCTGGAGATTGGGATGCCAAAATCAAATACAAATAGAAGAGGAATTGAAAATAGTAGATGAAGTTGGATATGTAGCACAATTAACAGCATACCTAGTTCTTCTCCTCCCTGTGTATGATTCATTTAGCAGAATGCTGGGCCAAATCCATTCACATTGCTTTGGGGAAGAGTGTGAAGAGAAATGTTCTTAAACTGGCTTATTGTGACTATTTTTTTATTTTTATTTTTGCTACGACTACTGCCAATAGTTTTAAAAAGTTTTAATGGTCATATTCCATTTAATGTTAATGATTCTGTGCTTCAATTGTTTTATTTGTTGCTTTTAAGTCAGGCCAGACATATCTCAACTTCCTCTTCTCATCCCCATAAAAAATTCAATGTATCCTGTGTTCACCAACTCTAAAAGCTGCAGAGATGTTCCATCACTTTTGCAAGAGATGGAAGAAGAGGAGGACATGATATTAGGCCCACCTTTAATTTAGCACTTGGGTGCACTTAGTGCTAATATTAATTAAGCCTATATTGTATCATTAAGATCTCTGCCCATCTGTTCCAAAGTATTACAAGGTAGACAAAGAGAGACGGTTTGGCTGGAATCCAGCAGTAAGTCCCAACTAGAGCTGGTCCACTGAATCAGTAGGAATTTGGTCAGTCAACCTCTCTATAATTTCCACTGATTCAATGGGACTACTCTATTTGTGATTTACTACTGGATTTCAATGGTGTATAGTATACATTTAGATTGGAGATTATTCATTTTTGTGCTAGACAAAGTGCAGAGTGATATTGGAGATTTCAGAGAAATTTAAAAGATTAGAGAAACTATGAATGAAATTAGAATTTCTTTCTTTCCTTCCTTCCTTCCTTCCTTCCGTCCATCCATCCGTCCTTCCAGTCTCATGCAAATCAAACCTAAAAACCTCTCCCCCCATTTGTTCTAATGTCAGCAAATAGTATAGACATTTATACCGCATACATCTATATGCTTCTTGTATTCGCCCCAGTGTATGGAAGTGCACCAAGCTCAAAGGGCTGTATTCACAGGAGAATAATTAAAAGATTGTGTCTTTACACTGCAAAACTAATCAAGTTTTCTAAGAAATTAAATCACACCATGTTCAGTGGGGATTTCCCAGCTTTAAAGCTTTGCTCTGCCCTCTCCCCTGGACTCATCAGGATTTATAGTAAGTGCTCTACCTATATACAGCTTTCTACAGATTTTGATGGCCAGATTTGTACTGGTAGAAACCAGTAGCTACACAACACTCATGGCCAACAAACACTTCATTTTTTGCGGAAGAAGTCTTGTTCCTCAACAATATCTGCTTCTTGCTGCTGAAACCATCACGTGCAAAGGGATTATGGATACTACTGTATTATGGAGAATTCTAGGGAAGATTCTGTCCACACTGGTATCTGGGGTCATCTCAAGTTCCAAAGGGTAAGACCCCATATATGTATTCTCACTATTATTTTAGATCTGAATGAGTCCAAAATCACTTTAACTGTAAATACTGCATAACAATAACAAGCATTCAGAGTCATCATTTTGGCAAACATGCCAGAAATACCAGAATCTTAGCCTTCTCACAGCCCTGTATATTTCATGGCTCTTTGTAGACAATGTGTGTCCATGGTCTAATTTCAGAAGAGAGAAAACAGACGTTAATCCCCAAAACTGTTTAGATCCTCAATTTAGGATAAGCCATGCTACATACCCATTTACTTAGCCCTGCCAGCATGGCTGCATAGAATCATGTAAATACACATGCTAGTTTGCTATCACTTGTACACAGGATGAATCCACTCATCAAGGTCTGACATCCAACATATTGGCTTGACTTTTGAAACTCTAGGTCCATTCATTCTACATATTATGTATCAGCCACAAGAGCTAACCTGGTTTTAACAGCAGCTAACCTGTCTATAAGGGCTGTGGTGGCTTAGTGGTTAAGATACTGACCTTGATGACTGGAAGGTCAGAAGATCAGCAGCTCAAGAGCTGAGTGCTGCATGTTGTTGAGCTACTGTCATCTGTCCGAGCTCCTGCCAACCTAGCAGTTTGAAAGCAAAAAATTGCAAGTAGCTACAGTAAATAGGGACCACTTTGGCAGGAAAGGGAACAATGTACTGTGTGCTCTATGCCTGACACATGTCCACAGAAACATCTGCAGACACAGACAGAGCTGGCTCTTTTGCTGTAAACCGAGATGAGCACAAGCTCCTAGAGTCTGACATGACTGGCTTTTGAGCAAGGGAGACGCTTACCTTTACCTAACCTGTCTAAACTTATAGGACATCTTTTGCTTGATTTAATACAACATATCTGTAGCCAAAGAACAAGAGTGGCCTGAATTATGATTTGAAGCAGTCACAGACAAGTAACCTGCCCATACCAGCATAATATAAAGGTAATCTGGCACAAATGTAAGTGGCTTTATATCGTGGTTGAAGAGCCACCATGGCTGCAAGCAGCAGAGGATGCCACCACCAACTCTGGGCCACACCCATGGCCGGGGCTGAAGAGATGCCACAGCCATGGTGGTTGAAGAACTACCACAGCCACCATGCCAGCCCCGGGCTCTAGCCACAGCCAGGGTTTAGGCTGTTTGGTGCCGGGGATTTGGCCGTTGGGGCGGGGGGCCGGACATCACCCTGGCTAGTCTAGGCCTTGGACTCCTCTGCAGTCAACTTTGATTTTTTTAGATGAATGACTTTTTAAATGTTTCAAGTTGGTAATTATTTGTGATACTTTGACTTACTGTGATTTATTTCTATTATTGTATGCTATTTGCATTTTATTTTATTGTAGTGTGGTTTTATTGTATTGCGATATATGTATAGTGTATTAGATGGGTACTGCTTTGACCCGCCCTGAGTCGCGTTGTCGAGTGGGTGGCATACAAATGCAAGTATAATAATAATAATAACAACAACAACAACAATGACAACGACACCAACAACAATGCCACCACTGCCAATGTCTGGGAAAATGGGATTGCAACAAGGGATTGTCCGATCAGCTGTGCATCCCCAGCAAGACTGACTGTGCAGTGTGCCAGTGGAAGAGCTTCAGGGGATGCTCCTCCACCTTGACCATAGCACAACTACTCTGTATGCAACCTTGAGTTGTGCTCAGTGGTGCACTGCAAAATTTTTTACTGCCTACTCTGTGGGCTGGCCAAATCTGTGGGCGGGGCCAAATCTGTGGGTGGGGCCAAATCTGTGGGCATGGCCAAACATCCTGCATTATGGGCTAAGGAGTTGGGCATGGCCAACCAAGTGGGCATGGCCTGGGGGAATTTCCGCTACCGGTTCTGCAGAACCTGACAGAACCTGCTGCAGTGCATCACTGGTTGCACTCATATATAGTTGCACAACAGGAGTTTGACAATGCCTACAACTTGAAGTGTAAGCTGTGCCCATTCCTGCCCTCCTGCCTTCCTTCTCACCAAAAGAGAAGTCGCCATGTGAAGCCGTCCCTCCCTGCCCCCTGCCACCGGGCAGGGAGGTTAAAAGGGCTCCCCATGGCCAGAGGCAGCCGAAGACGCCGCTGCCGTGTGAAGTCGTCCCTCCCCGCCCCCTGCCACCAGTTGAGGAGGTTAAAGGGGCTCCCCATGGCCAGAGGGAGCTGATGATGCCGCTGCCATGCGAAGTTGTCCCTCTCCGCCCCCTGCCATCGGGCGGGGAGGTTAAAAGAGCTCCCCGTGGCTGGAGGGAGCCGAAGATGACGACGCCATGCAAAGTTGTCCCTCCCCACCCCCTGCCACTGAGTGGGGAGGTTAAAAGGGCTCCCCGTGGCCAGAGGGAGCGGAAGATGCCGCCGCCATGCAAAGTCATCCCTCCCCGCCCCCTGACATTGGGCGGGGAGGTTAAAAAGCCTCCCCATGGCCAGAGGGAGCTGATGACGCCACTGCCACGCAAAGTCATCCCTCCCCACCCCCTGCCATTGGGCAGGGAGGTTAAAAGGGCTCCCTGTGGCCGGAGGGGGACGAAGACGCCACCACCGTCCGAGGATGTCCCTTCCTTGGCCCCACCATGGTTGTGGACATTGAGCTATGTACTCTGTTGTGGACTTGGTTGCTGAGGACATTGCGGTAGTTGTCTTGTCTTTTCTTTATTTTGTAGAGTGTATTATTGCTTATTATTACTGAGCTGAGCTCCGACGTAGTCGTTGAGCCCGGCTCTCATTAAGAGTTGCGTAAGGTCATTGAGCCTTGGGCTCCAACCCCCCCCCCCTTGGATTATTGTTTTTCCTGATTATATCTTGTAACCTTGTAAACTGTTATTATGTTTTGTATATGTTTATTGTATTTAATTGTTATATTGTGTTTATGCTTGATATGTTGTTATTGTCCTGTATTGCATAATGAACTGTATTGTGTTGTATTTCCCCTTTCCCCTCCCCTTTCCCTTTCCCCTACTTATGTTTAGTAGCTGAGGGACCATGTAACTGTTTTGCTATGTTAGAACTTAAATGTTTATTGCATATTTTATTGTTTAATTTGCTATAGTATAACATTGTATCATTTGTAATTTTGTATACTGCATTTGATTTACCTGTTGTAAGCCGCCCTGAATCGGTCCTGGTCAAGTAGGGTGGGGTATAAATCGAATAAATGAAATGAAATGAATGAATGAAAGTCACTAGCTGGTTCGTAAGCAAAGATGCTCTCTCTGGATGAGGAACAGGAGCAAAGGAAAGCCGCCCTCCCACATTATCGATGGAATCAAGGAGACTGATTAAGGGGCATGATCCAGCAAAAAATCCCTTATTCAGCACAGCCCAGTGTTTACAGAATTGTGTGCTCACCCAACAGCAGTCTCAATCAGCTGGCTGTGTAAGAATTCAATCAGCGCTAATCTAACACAATACACCACCTGCTCCCTGGCTGTTTTCTAGTGTTCTTCAATCAAAAGAAGGGGAAGAGTGTGCGGGTGTGGGAGCAAAGATTTTATTGCCAGCAATGTTAGCAGAGTTGAAAATTCAAGAACCTGAAGGTCTCTAAGTCTTTGTTATAAATCGCTTTCAATCTTTGAAGGAGGAGGAGGAGGAGAAATAAAGAAGAAGAAGAGAGAGATTCAGTGTGGTTGCAGCAAGCTCTGTAATTAAGCAATGGTAATTAACATGTGTAACTACCAGGCTATGGCCGCTATGAATCAAGCATCTTGCTATAGAATGTGTCTTCCTTCCCCCAATTAAATAGGAAATCAGGGGCAAGCTTTTCCCAAGCAAGAGGAAACATGTGCAGCATGTTTGCAACAATGTCACCTGGCAGTGCTAGAGATAGCAGGACAAGATGTAGAGTGGCCAAATGACTTCCATAACAGAGGACATTTACTATATGAAGGGCTGCTGATGACAAACCATCTGACCTTGTCTTTCATTTGAAGAACTCGTTGGTCATATCTGTTAGAAAGATGGAGAACCACAAGGAACGGAATCAAAAATCTTGCTGGTGCTCCTTTACAATTAATACCTTGCTAGAGACAGAAGACACCTGATTACAATCATCTCCATTCAGGAGAGACACTCTGCAATTCTATTGCGCTTTAAAAAACAAGTTTTGCATCTGTACACTAAAAGGAACATATAGGCTTTATGGCAATCAGTGTCTTTCAAACTTTTATGTGATGATGGATATCATCTTCTTTTTTTGCTGATGGGTAAATGTCCACTCAGGGGACTGTGGTGGCTTAGTATGTAAGATGCTGAACTTGATAACTGTAAGGTCAGCAGGTCAGCTGTTCAAGACCTGAGTGCTGCATGACAGAGTGAGCTTCTGTCTCTGTCCCAGCTCCTGCCAACCTAACATTTTGAAGGCAAGAAATTGCAAGTAGATAAATAGGTACCACTTTGATGGCAAGGGAAACAGAGTTCCATTCACTCTGGTGTCTAGTCATGGCTGCCACATGTCCACGGAAATGTCTGCAGACACAGACAGCACTGGCTCTTTGGCTATAAACAGAAATGAGCACTGAATTCTAGAGTCAGATATGACTGGCATTTGAGCAATGGTGACCTTTACCTTTACTAGACCAATGAGAAGCACACAAACTTTGGGAAAGGCTGATGTCCTGAACTGCACTGTTAGAATCACTTTGTACATTTCAGAAAAGAGACCTTGTATTCATTTTTTCCTCCTCCTCCTTTCTCATCCCAACCCACACATTCGTGCAACCACTAGGAGAAGCCTTTTGGTGCACACCACTGTCTTCAATAATACATTCATATGCAACCTGTAACTTGGCCCTTAACAGGGTTCAGCCCAAAGCTCCAATTTCACCCTGTCTCCAATTATTGCCAAAGATGTATTCCATTCTAGGATCCCAAGTTCCAATCTCTGTAACTCTTAAATGAAATGGAGAAGTTTCAGCCATCGGGGGAATAAGTCTCAGGGTCTTGGCGGCTTGCCCAGAAGGATTATTATATAGCAGGTTGTGTTCTGTTGTAATTATCTCCCAAACAGCTGGACTAGTTGGATAAACCCTCTGTATCTTAATACACGATGCAAGAAGAGCCATGGAGAATTAAACTGCAATTGTAGATTGTCTGGGCAGATAGGCAGAAGTGGAAAGCTTAGATGGAAGTTTCCCTAAGCTTTAAACTTGGTTGTAGCTAGCAGCATTCACTGTCCTGATTCTACCTCTACAACCACAGAGACGTTTCCGAAAGTGCAAATTGCAATTTTCCCCCTTTGCATTTTTCTCTTCTTCTTGTATTCCTACACAACTAGAAAGTAAATTCATACTGCCTTTTTCCTTCCCCCATCCCCTGGATATCTGAAGAAGCAAATAAAACAGAAATTGAAAGCAGTTGCTAGTCCGCGCTAGTGTAAACGCATTGGTTCAGTTGGGTTTATTAAGCACCAAATCACCATTCAGTGTGTATACTTTAGATGCAACCACCAATTGGATTCATTTGTTCATTCATGTTTCTGCTCTATCTCCCTTTTTCATCTGCTTCTAAGAATTCTAGAAATTTAAGTTAGTGGATTCCTGCACTGAGGAGGGGATTGTACTCAATGGTCTCACAGGCCCATTCCAGATGAATTCTTCTGTGATTCTTTGATTCTATCAGTTCCTGGGAGTAAGGAGCGACAGATGAGAGACAGACAATTGCTCTTGGGCAGCTTGTCTGCTCTTTTTCTAAAGTCACTGCTTGTTATACAAATTGTTCAGCAAGCTTTTTAATCCATTCTCTCTTCAAAGAAGTTAGTTAGAAGTTGTTGTCTGTCTTTGTCAAAGAGGAGCATTCTCACTGATAGCTATCAGAATTCCTATAGACATAACTCTTGGTACAGGTAAAGGTCACCCTTGCTTGAAAGCCAGTCATGTCCAACTCTAGAAGGTGGTGGTCATCTCTGTTTGCAGCCAGTGCTGTTTGTGTCTGCAGATGTTTCTGTTGTTGTGTGACAGGCATGACTAGATGCTAGAGTGCACACTGTTACCTTTTCTGCCAAAGCAGTACTTATTTATGTACTTGCATTTTTATTTGTTTATTTATTGCTTTCAAACTGCTAGATTGGCAAGAGCTTGGACAGACAACAGGCATTCACTCAGGTCTCTAACTGCTGACCTTCTGGTCATCAAGCTCAGAATCTTAACTACTAAGTCACCACAGCCATATAGGCATAGGTCTAGGGAGATCTATAAGCAAGTTAAGATGCTGCACTATGCTGGTCTTGGACCATAATAAAAATTGATTTAATTTTGATTTGAGATTTTTTTTCTACTGTACTATCACTGAATGTGGAGTTTTTTTTCTGAAGCAATAAATGTATTTTTTCTATTTTTATCCAGCTATAGGTTCCAGAATAGTAACTCCTGCTTTACAGCCATAAGATCGCCATACCAGGCCATTGTAATTTTCTGGTAATGGTACCAACCATTTTAATATGCAGATTGCTCTTGTCTCCCAGGTAGGTCAGCATTTCCCCCCTACAGTGGTCCATCAGACAATCTATTTGAAGCCCACAATCAGAACATGAGAGTAAGAGCCTTCTCCTATTGCTTCTAGTATTCAGTCCCAGCCCAGAAGAGGCAAATTTTTTGAAAAGAATGTAAGGTAAGGTTGCCCTTGCTTGAAAGCCAGTCATATCTGACTCTAGGGTTCAGTGCTCATCTCTGTTTATAGCCAAAGAGCCAGTACTGTCTGCATCTGCACACATTTCTGTGAACATGTGGCAGGCATGACAAGAATGCTATTTACCTTCCCACCAAAGTGGTCCCTATTTATCTACTTGCAATTTGTTGCTTCTGAACTGCTAGGTTGGTAGGAGCTGGGGCAGAGATGGGAGCTCATTCCATTGTGCAGTACCCAGGAATTGAACTCTGACCTTCCAGTCAGTTAGTTCAGCATCTTAACCACATGAGCCACTGCAGATACAAGGTCAATGTAGAGATGCTCTATGAATATTAGAGATGAATATTTATAGAGCATCTCTACATTGACCTTGTATCCAAACATTGCCATTTCTTACCGCCATCCTCTCATTTTACTGAGCCATCACCACTGTTCAACAGTTTGTTCTTCAGGGAGATGCCGAGTGCTGCCAACATGACAACAAACTAGCAGAAGGCAAATGTTTACTTGGGTTGTTCCTCCTCCCTTCATTTCCTTGGCTCATCTGGAAGGTTTGCACAATTGCATATGACAGAGTTTGGGTTTTTAATTAAAGCCAGCTAAATGGAAGCATTTTTGAGCTCTGTTTGCCATGAGGCAAATGTTTGTTTGGGGCCAAGAAAAACCAGGAGAAAGGGGGTTCTATTTCACAGAAGGTGTTGTCCTCCAAGGACAGTGTTTTTACCCCAGGAGGAGGCTGGCGAGTGACTGATTTTCTCTCAATGGTAAAGCTGAATGGTTCACATTTAACAGGCCCCAGGTCCAATCGTTCACACACACCCTAGTAAACAAAAAGAAATGCTTCCTGAAACTTTAGCATCAGTGTGAATGCATAAACTAGATCCTAATCTGCCCAGGTACCTGCTCTGAATAGGAGGATACTATGGGACTTTGAAAAGTATATCAATTTGGTCTATAGCAGTGTTTTCCAACCTTTGGTTTTTCGACTTCAATTTCCAGAAGCTAAAGTCAATTCCCCAAAGCACTGTTCAGCCAATGTACTGACTTCATTGTCATCAGCTGTTACTCATATCTGACCATACATTTTTTGTTGATGTCATTTTCTCAGTTGATGGATATGTCTCTGGTGACTCCATAAACCGATTCTGGCATGAAACATGCAACCACACACAGTACACTGAGGGAACAGTTGAGTTTGGTGAAGCTTTTGTGTTTGTCACTTAGCCTCTCCATGTCTGTGGCATTCTCCTTCGAAGTGATCGGTAGCAGCAGAGATAGTTTGGTACCAAAGTGGGTAATCATTGGCTATGGGCTCCCAGGTTTGTGGGTTTATACCTAACACCTTCATGGTTTGTTTCATCTGGTCCTTATAGAACTTCAAAAGAGCTCCTTGAAGTCTTGCACCAGAGTGAAGTCCCCCATAGAGAATTGACGAGGAAGCCAGGAACCATCCAGACAGCAGACATGCCCTATCCATCTAAGATGGTGCCCTATGATGGAAGCTCCAATGCTATTTGCACATGCCTTCTTGAGAGCTGCGATGTTGGTAACATAGTCATCCCACTTGATGTTCAAGATGGAACTCAGCTTCTGTTGGTGAAAGCGCTCAAGCTTTTTGATGTCTTGGCAATAGAGGGACCAAGTACCACAGTCATACAATAATGTTGTGCTGACTTAGGCTTCTGGGAATTGAAGCCCCTCTGTGGGGTGTGTGCCCCATGTTGGGAGCCACTGGTCCAGAGCAATTTATGCCCTGTCAGATTCAATCTGTGCCCTGCTTCTCATTGGCTTCTGTTGGATAACTAGAGTGGTTGTCACTGTTTTAATTTGATACAGAATTTGGATGAGTGACAGATGTTAAGAGGAGAATAAACCTTCCAAATTTCAGACAGCTAGCTTTAGGGATTTCACATCAGATATCCTTAAAATTTCCTTGAAAAAAGATAGGCTGAGGAAATACAACCCATTTAAATTTATTTGTCTTCTAGACATAAATCAGTTTTTAAATTTACTTTGATTTGCCCAAGAATGGAATCTGGGTCTTCTGCTTTAATTTGAGCCTCATATAAATTGGCATCAGGACAATTTGGTAAGTATTTTGTTATTTTTCTGAATCTGCTGCACAGCCCTACTAGACACCTTTTTATGAACATATGTGCATCTATTACACGACAACTAATTTATGAATGTACAGATCAGCAATCTATGTACCATAAATGGTAAAAATAACTGCTCAATCATTTCTTTTTCACCTTGACAGGAAGAGAAATCTCAACGAGGAATTATAAAGCTGATGAGAATATTTTGTAGATAGCCAAGAATCTTCTCCCATCTTTGCAATTTATCAAAGGGGTCTGTATCATCCTTCCCCCTTTGAAAGAAAGCATATATGTGCATACTTAAAATGATGTCCGTATTATACTGGGAGATTGGAATGCCAAGGTAGGAAGTCAAAAAGTAAATGGGATAGCAGGCAAGTTTGGTCTTGGAACACAAAATGAAGCAGGACAAAGGTTAATAGAGTTCTGCCAAGAGATCGCACTAGTCATAGAAAATATCCATTTTCAACAACACAAGAGGCAACTTTACACATGGACATCACCAGATGGCCAACACCAAAACCAAATTGATTATATAATCTGCAGCCAAAGATGGAGAAGTTCCATACAGTCAGCAAAAATGAGACCTTGAGCAGACTGTGGCTCAGATCATAAGGTACTGATTGCCAAATTCAAGCTTAGATTTAAAAAAACAGGGGAAACAACTAGGACACACAGGTATGACCTAGACAACATCCTTAAGGAATACACGGTGGAGGAGAGAAACAGATTTAATGGTTTAGACTTGATAGACAGAGTACCAGAAGAATTATGGACAGAGGTTTGGGACATCATACAGGAGGCAGCAAGTAAAACTAAACCAAAAGAAAAGAAGTGTAAGAAAGCAAAGTGACTGTCTGATGAGGCTCTTAAAATAGCGGAGGAAAGAAGGGACACAAAAGGAAAAGGTGAAAGAGAAAAAGTGAATCAATTAAACACAGTTTTTCAAAGAAAAACAAAGAGAGATAAGGGCAAACCTTCTTAAATGAACAGTGCAAAGAAATAGAGGAAAACAACAGAAGGGGAAGGACTAGAGATCTTTTCAAAACAATTAGGGAAATCAAGGGAATGTTTAAAGCAAAAATGGCCATGATAAGGAACAAAAATTGCAGGGATTTAGCTGATGCAGAATAGATTAAGAAAATATTGCAAGAGTACACAGAGGAACTTTACAAAAAAGGACCTCAACACCCCTGATAATCACAATGATGAGAGCTTTGAACTGGAACTTGACATCCTGGAGAGTGAAGTCAGGAGAGCCCTAAAAAGTACTCCTAATAACATAAACTCAAGACGGGTACACCTTATGGCTTAAATCAAGAATTGGAACTATCTTGTTTTTTTTATAAAGGGTCTAAGACTGTGTATATTATAAGAGAGTGAGTGTTTGGTATCATATATATGGCTTTGACTGGGATTTGTAATGAAGAGGATAAGTAGTAAATATACTAGAATGACCTCTGAGGCAGACTGGAATATAGAAGCAGCTTCCCCTTTTAGTGGAATGACAGTGAACCTTAAGCGATTAAACATAGGATGCATCTGTGTTTTATGCGATATTCTATATATGATTATGGGGAACAGTTGTTCCTTAATGTCTTTAAGCATGAAAGAAATGACCTTAGAGAGGCTTTGGTGATGCAATTACAGAAAAATAACAAAAATTAGCTTTATGTATCAACAAAATGTTAATGATTTGACTCTGTACCCAATTTTTTCATGTATCATTGAGCTTTAACAAAATAATGAGGTCAATTGTTGGTTTTAATACTTCGTTACTAAATCTGACTTTTCATTACTTCACAGAAATTGTATAAAATCTCCAGAAGAAGGATTTGAAAAGCCGATATACCGGAAAGGCTTCAAGGACTTTGAGATGGAAAACATAAAATAATCTTAGTTGTGACAATACATATTTTGAAATCATTGAGGATTTTGAGAAATTGATGGAAAACATAAAGTAATCTTAGTTGATACAATACATATTTTGAAATCATTTTTGTGATCTTTAACAAGGAGTTTACACATATGCATTTCATTTTGATGAAGGAAGATTAAAAAATATTATTCAGAGAAAACTGAATGACTGATAGTGTTGATACTAACCTAATGGCAGAAAGTGAAGAAGACCAAAAAAAGCTCTTGCTTAGGTTGAAGGAGGAGAGTGCAAAAGCTGGCTTGAGACTCAACATTAAGAAAACCAAGATAATGGCAACAGGCCCTATCAGTCAGTCCCTGGAAAATAGATGGGGAAGAAGTGACAGACTTTACATTCTTAGGATCCAAGGTCACTGCAGATGGTGATTGCAGCCATGAAATAAAAAGGTGACTAATTCTTGGGAAGCAAGCTATGAGAAATTTGGGCAACATAGTTAAAGGTAGAGGCATCACCTTGCAAACAAAAGTCTGCATAGTCAAAGCAATGGCATTTCCAGTAGTGATGTATGGTTGTGAGAGCTGGACAATAAGGAAGGCCGAGCATAGAATAAACGTCTTTGAGATGTGGTGCTGGGAGAGAATTTTGAGAGTACCCTGGACAGCAAAGAGAACAAATAGGTCAATCTTAGAAGAAATCAACCCTGACTGCTCTTTGGAAGGTCAAATGTTGAAGATGAAATTGAAGTTTTGGACATCAAATGAGAAGAAAGGATTCACTTGAGAAAGCCTTGATGCTGGGAAAGGTCGAGAGCAAAAGAAGACGGGGCGGCAGAGAATGAGATGGTTAGATGGCATTGTTGACACAATGGGTACAAAGCTGGGCAGGCTGAGGAGGATGGCGGAGGATAGGGGTGCCTGGTGTGCAGTGGTCCATGGGGCTGCAAATGCTCGAAATCAATTGTGTAACTGAACAACAACAACAGAACAAGCACAAACGGATTGGGTGATATTTCAGAAAATACAAGCAACCTATCTAGCGCTTCTAATTCTCAAAGAAAAAGGAACTCTAGTTTGGAAAATGTTGTGCATTAGTGCCAATTGGGTGAATCACACAGATTTGTGAAGAAAAATACAACGCTGTGCAAAATACATCTTTTTGTGTCTCTGTGTGAAACATCCTCTTGCAAATGCAGCATTTCTCCTGAATGTTTGAGGAAATTGCTCAACATCCTAATGGTTGAGAAGAATGCTGTAATTCCCCTTACTTGCCTGCAAGGCTGAAACAAATGAGGATTTACAGTCCTGGTGTGTACTGTGTACAGATGTTGAACAATGTATGATATTTTTTTGAATAGCACTACAGGTATGCAAATTAGCAGTATGTGTACATGATGTACCTGCAATAAATATAACAGAGCTGCACCCCAGTGCATGTTTCAAAACTCCTTAGGCATTTTAACTTATGCACCTCTATTCCATGTCCACCCGGACTGCACCATCCAAGATAAAAAAATGAAATGAAGTGGTAGAAATGAAGTGTGGCTGTTAATGTTTGTTCAGAGCTGCAACCTATGAGAAATGCAAGCTATCTGGCTTTGGGGAAATGGAATGAAGCAGCTCTTGGCATACAATGAAGCCCAAACTAATGACTGTTCCCTGACAGTTCAGAAGCACTGCTTGTTGGAGACAATATACATTTCCTAACCTCCTCCTACTGCACAAAAGACAGAGTTGTCCGCAATACAGTAGAAACCAACCGGCTCTGGTGGAAAACTCAATCGACACTGCAAAGTGTGATAGAAAATCAGTTCTTAGTGGTTCCCATCTTGGTTATGAAGGAGGATATCAAAGGAAGTCCTCACATTCCTAGGTAAAGTAGGAGTAAACATGCCATTCGGATCCACAGGGGGAAAAGAGGCACTCAATTCAATTTCCTTAAGAAGGCAGAGCTATGGAATTAGCATCCGTGTTTCCCGCAGGCGCAGGCAATAACCTATAAAGAAAAAGGGAACTCTCTCGCAGGATGATGAAACCGTGCTTTATGGGAAGCATTATGAAGCATCCCTGCCAAATGAGAAATCTGTAAATTACCTGGGTAAGCAATCAGCCCGAGATTATAATTGCCAATTTGCAAAAATTTCACCAACAATTAAGCAAAATAAAATAACCCACCAGAGGAAATTTAGTGCCTGACATTTTGGCCCCCTCATCCGACTTTCCGATATTTCAGCATGACATATTTCATTTCTCCTTTTGCAATTAAAGGGGGAATCTCTCGTTCACAACCCAGAGATGGCCACCTCAGCATTTTTATTCTTTACAAAGGAAAAAAAAGACATATGTGCCTATAGATTATCATCCTGCCAAATCAAAAATGCAGACTTTGCCTGGAGTAACAGTACATTGGGGGCTTGAGAAGCTGCAACTCTGTGCTTATTTTCCTATTCTTTAATTGAATTCATTCATTTACTTCCTGCTTTCTTTTTTCTCCTTCTCATATGCTGTAGTAAGAAGATTGTTATTTGTATCTCCAAATAGCAAGAAAAACAACGGGGGGGAGAGGGTGCTAAATGGATGCCTAGCAGTGAGGACCAGTCTGGCCAGGTAATCTTGCTATGGTAATAGAGTAGACCTTACTGCCAGTGAGTCAGGGCCATAGCCAGAGAGGGCCTAGGGTGGGCTTGGCCCACTCTGAGTTAGCAGTTTGCCCACCCTGGTGAGGCGTGGTTTCCCATAGGAATGCATTGAAAAGAGGTTTTGTTGTCCACCCTGGGAAAAAATTCACCCACCCACATCTAGAATCCTGGCTACAGCCCTAACAGTGAGTCAGCACTGGTCATCAGTTGATGATTACCTAACCTGACAACGCTGAGGATGAACAGCCTTGGGTGGCAAAGACCACAGAGAAGGGTGATGGTCCCCAAGTGGATTAAATCCCACTTGAATCCATCTTGATGGAGAGCAGCAGCTTCATCAATACTGGCCTGGGGCTGATGATGAGGACTCTGTGTGCCAAAAGGGCTCAGGACCAGAAAGTGACTCACGGAACTGGATCACTGGTATGGGTGTCACACTGCAATGGGGAAGGCAAACGAAAGGCAACTGGATTATATTCTCATGACAATCTTCATGGCTAATGGCCATGATAATAGCCAATTTTTGGAATCAGATACAACACAACAAAAATAAAAAGTTGTGAGGACTAAGCTATGGGCAGCTGACTGTGTTGAAACCGGCAACCATGAGGGGTTGCCAACACAATATAAGTTGACATATAAGTCGAACAATACAATACAATACAATACAATACAATACAATACAATACAATACAATACAATACAATACAATATACAGCACTCCAGATCATAGAGTTAGAACCAAAGGGCAAGACACCGCCAACAACAATAGCAGCATCAATGACACTTCTATATCACCTCATAGCGCTTAGAGCACTCTTTTAAAGCTCATGATGGAATTTACGTTTTTGTCCCCAACATGTGGGGAACACATTTTGCCAACCTCCAAAAACTGGAAGGCTGATTCACCCTGGAGCTCATCCCCATCAGGATCAAACTCACAATGTTACTTCAACAGTGGATGGATCAATTCTCCACTGTATATGATGCCTCTATAGCAGTGATGGCTAATTTTGGCACTTCAGGCGTTCTTGGACTTCAATTCCCAGAAGCCCATGTCAGCAAAGCTGCTGATCAAGGCTTCTGAGAATTGAAGTTCAAGAACATCTGGAGTGCCAAGGTTAGCCATCACTGCTCTATAGCTACTTATATCCTCCCTAAAATACTATCCCATTAGAGATACCTATGTTGCTCCTCATGAGTATAGATGAAAATGCTGAATTAATTGGAATTTTTAAAAATGAGAAAGGCACCCAGACCAGATGGGATTCATGCACAGCTCCTTAAAAACATGTAGATTGGTAGATCATTCCATTGGCCAAACTATTTATTCTAAACCAGCATTTCCTAAACTATGTTCCAAGGAACACTGGTGGACTTCGATTTCTAGAAGCCTAAGTCATTTTGAGACTACAGTGGCTCAAGTGGCTAAGACACTGACTGGGAGGCGAAAGGTCAGCAGTTCGATTCCTGCGTATTGCAGGATGAAATGAGCTCCTGTCTCTGTCCCAGCTCCTGCCAACCTAGCAATTCGAAAGCAAGAAATTGCAAGGAGATAAATAGGGACCACTTCGGTGGGAAGGTAACAGCGTTCTGTGCGCCCCAGTGTCTAGTCATGCCTGCAACATGACCACGGAAATGTCTGCAGAAGCAGACAGCGCTGGCTCTTTGGCTTTGAAACAGAGATGAGCACTAAACCCTAGAGTCAGATACGACTGGCTTTCGAGCAAGGGAAACCTTGACCTTGAAGTCCTTTTGGGAATTGAAGCCCAATCAAAGATTGGGGAACACTGATCTGCACCATGCTGTAGTTCCTGATGTCTGGCTCTACTAGATAACATGCTCAATGTGTATGTATATATATATATATATATATACACACACATACAGATAAGGTGGGAACCCATATAAGGTGGGTTTGATCAGCCTGGTAATTTTCATTCAGTTAGCCTTCTATTGGTTCTGGGTAAACTTTTTGCTAAACATTTCGAATGACATCTTGTTGAGTGAATCAATCTAAAGGATATAATGAGCCATAAACAAATAAATTTTTGTAAAGGGAAATCAGCAACTGATCATTGCCTTTCACTGAATTTCCTTATAGAAAAATGTATGTATCTAGGTAGGAAAAATCTTTATTTATCATTTATAGATCTCAGCATTAATTTCAATTCAATCCCTAGAGATTTACTATGGAGCAAGTTGGTTAGTTTAAAAATCGACCAGTTTTGGCTTCACCACTGTTAGCTGTCACTGATCACCCTTTTGAACACACCACAGTTCCACAGGTATAATGAGAATCTTCACCTCAGCTATTGCGTAGCCTATTCTAGTGACTTCTTGCATCTCACTGGTGAACCTTGCTTCATATCTTGGATAATTAAATTTTAGGATAAGACCAGAGAATGTGTGAAATTCCTTTCCAATTCTTTGTCACCACCTTTTCAGAAAAGTTTTTGTACTTCTCAGCGCTCTATGTGAAATTAGTACTTATCTTTCCAGTACACACTGAAGGAATTATTCATTAAATTTGCAAATCAACTGTATGATTTTTTTGATTTCTAGCAATGGGCCTGTGAGATCTGTGTCCATACAAATGAACAAGTTCATCTAATTAAGGAGTTTATTTGTTTGAGTTGTACATGAATATACCAAATTACATTATCAGATCATAGTTCTGCTTCTGATTTATTCTTTCTTTGTTCTTCAAGACTTCATACATCTAAGCAATTAACCTCTCAAAGAGCCAGAGAACACATAATTATCCTCATTTGTCTAAACGTCACCAAGATGGCCGCCTTTCAATTAACCTTCTGGGAATTGAAGAAAGTTGGAGTGATATAGTGATCATTTTGAACCTCACTGTATGCTTTTTATTAAAAAAATCTTAATTGAATTGAAATATTCAGATGATATAATATGGGTAGATAGCTGTTTTCACAGGTGTAAGGGATTAGAAAAAGGTAGGAAAGTCAACTGAGCTACAGTAATGTCGTAATATCACTTGGCATGTCTGTCTAAGGGTATAAAAAGCACTTTATGCACAGTAATAAATTTCAGTATTCCTCTCACCTACCCACACAAGTGCTCAAACCTATGGAAAAATATGATTGGTGGAATATTCAAGATAATTTCTAATCAATAGACTTTATTTCATTTTAATTCCTTTTTTTGGGTGTGGATTTTTTTAGCATACTCCTTTTCTAAAAAGGGCTTTCCAATCCATTAGCATAATAAATATGAATATAATTAACATATTCAATTATAGTATTTTGATTTTCTACCTAAACGTACATCTGTGTAAATCTGAAAGTAGCAGCAATGAAGGTTTGGTGAATTTGGTGAAGGTTTGCAACAGACATTATGAGCAAACACCTAATCTCCAATGTATCAGTTCTCCTCCTCCTCCTTCTTTCACAAGTTCACAAGTTAATTAGCATTTTGCCCCCAACATGTTTGGTACTTTTTTTTAATGACCTTGGAAGGATGGAAGCTAAGTAAACATTGAGCCATGTTCAGGATCGAACTCCCAACCTTTTGGCTGCATGGCAGCAGTTTAACCACTGCACTTTTCCAGGGCTGTTCCACATCAGCCTCAATCAGCTCCAAAAGCATTTCATGTCTTCTGTAGAGCTAGTTCACATAACATCTTGCAGAAATAAGCAATCGTGTGATAAGAACTCAATGGATGGATATCTATGTGTGAATCAGAACATGACCCAACAATAGCTAAAACGAGTTCAGGGTGACTAACAGTACCTATAGCCTGAATCTAACTGTCACTAGAGTTGAGAAGTCTCACATCATTGGCTTCTCTGGGGCCCCAGGTGGGATTTATGTATATTGAGTTACCATTTAATACCTGATTCAGTATGTCTATTTGGATTATAACTACTGGTTTGTTGTATAACATGCTAGATTTGTATATGACTTGGTAAACTGATTATTCCAGATTCATGAGAGGGCTTCTCTTTGTGCTAAAAAAAACTTTTGCTATCCTTTCCTACACTGTTTTTCACCATGCATGTTAACGGTCTCATGTGACTTTGGCTAGCGGGGTGTTAAAGATGTACAATAAATGAACATAACCCTCCAAATTCTATCTGTGGCAATTCAAGCAGACGTCTGGGTGTTGTAGTTCAAAAAGGGGAGCAAAACCCTAAAGTTTCAGCCCTACTGCTGGTCTGGAAGCCCTGGTAATTTCAACAGAGTAAAACCATGAAATCTTATGTCTTACAAAGTGGACTTGACCCACGAAAGCTAACAATTAAAATACAGTCTTTAAAGTGTCACAATGTGGTGTTTTGTTTTGTTTTTTTTGCTTACTCTCTGATAACCATGGAATCAGTGACTCACCATTCATAACTAATTCAGTGGGTCTATTTTACCAAATGGGCTGAGGCCTAAAATGCAGAATTACAAGGAACATCTTCGTTAAGACATAAGAAAAAAAATCCAAATAAAGTACCACAACGAAAGAGACAGTGCTGAAGGAATAAACCCCCATGCCAACAGCTAGATTAAGAATCATTTCTCTGTCTGTAGAAGAACAGTCTGGGAACTGAGTTAACATCACTTGATAAATATTCCCCAAATTTGGATGAGACCACAGACAAGGTTCTACATTCCCTATAACTGAGAGTGAAAAGACTGAAAGAAGGGCCTTCCTTCCTCCTCAAAGAACAAGAGTTAAACAGGAAAATTACATGATACACATGCCTCTAAAGCAGTGTTTCCCAACCTTTGGTTTTGGACTTCGATTTCCAGAAGCCTAAGTCAATTCTCCAAACTACTGATCAGCCAATGTACTGACTTAGGCTTCTGGGAAATGAGGTCCCCCTGTGGGGCGTATGCCCCATGTTGGGAACCACTGCTCTAAAATAGTGCATCGGGAATGCATTGAACACTCAGGCTACAACTATAGATTTGATTTTCAGCCTGTATTATGGCTGAGTTCACAGTCAGTGATCACATGGAGTTGCAGATCGATTCAGGAGTCCAGTGTTTCCTACTCAAAGGGATGCAATTCACATTTCAGTCGGCAGACTCCGCTTCTTTTCTTCCGTCCTCTTATCCCACCGCTGCCAATTCTTTCATGGTTTGCTGTTGAACCTTTTGGTTTTGAAATATCAATTAGCAATAGCAATTACACTTATATACGGCCCCATAGCATTCAGTGCACAGACTTGCTGGGTGGTTCACACGTTAATTAGCATTTTGTCTCCAACAAACTGGGTACTCACTTTACTGACCTCATAAGGATGGAAGGCAGAGTCACCCTTGATCCCTGTCAGGATCAAGCTCACAGTGTCAGCAATGTAGGCTGCAGAACAGCAGTTTAACCACTGTGCCACTAGAGTTCACAGGGAAAAAAATAAACTTTGAATCCACCTGTATTGTAAGTGCAGCAAATTCCATGGCATTTGATTGTATAGTCACAGCCTTAGATAAACTGTTTAATGCAGAATGAGACTTCACCTCTCCAGCTGCACCCACTAGTTGTCTACTGTAGTGACACATAGTAACAGCTGAATTATGCTGAACTTGCTGACTTAGAAGGTCGGAGTTCGATTCCCCGGTACTGCATGATGGAGTGAGTTCCCGTCTCTGCCACAGCTCCTGCCAACCTAGCAGTTTGAAAGCAAAAAATTGCAAGTAGATTAATAGGTACCATTTTGGTGAGAAGGTAAAAAAACATTCTGTGCACTCTGGTGTTGAGGCATGCCTGCCACGTGTCCACAGAAATGTCTGCAGACGGAGACAGTGCTTGCTCTTTCGCTATAAACAGAGATGAGCACTGAAACCTAGAGTCAGATACGACTGGCTCTTGAGCAAGGGCGACCTTTACTTAAGCAATTTTTTGCATGGCTGCTGAAGCTTTCTAGATTTAATCCTTTTGCACTTCTGAAAAGTTGTGCGCTTAGGTTCATTTTTATTGTAAACAACTGACTTCCCTGTGGACAATATTTGTTATCTGTTTTAACATGCAAGTCTCATAAATTTATTAAGTTAGGTAAAGGTAAAGGTCGCCCTTGCTCAAAAGCCAGTTGTATCTGACTTTGGGGTTCAGTGTTCATCTCCATTTATAGTCAAAGAGCATTGACTGCATCTGTAGTCATGTGGTAGACACTGGAGTGCATGGAACTTTGTTTATCTTCCAACCGAAGTGAATTTATTTATCTACTTGACATTTCTTGCTTTCAAACTGCTAGATTGGCAGGAGCTGGGGCAGAGACAGAAGCTCACTCCATCATGCAGGACTCAGGTCTCGAACTGTTGACCTGCCGACCTTCAAGTCATCAAGTTCAGCATCTTGACCAATTTAGCATTACACAAACAAAAAAACCCGCTCTTTTTTGGCCTTTGTTTGTGATCATAATGATCATAATGAGTCCCCCTTTTTAAAAACTAAAATTATATCAGGCACAAAATGGGCCGTTATCCCCCTTCGGTCAGAAGGACTGCATTAATATTCATCATTTCCACCAGAAAGATTGTGTCAGGTCACACCTCCTCCTTCACAAGTACACAGCTCTTATTTCTTTTATTTCTTTTAAGGTAAAGTAGCCGATCTTGGCTGTTGCGTGTCAATAATGATAAAAAAAACCACCACACCACGCACACACATTTCTGAAGTTCATCACATTTCATTCCTGACAAGCATGGCTTTCCAATTCATCTCCAAGCTGCCGCTTTCTTCACAGCATGAAATCTGGACGGCTGGAAAGCAATTTCAACTCGGGCACCTCGTGGTTCTTCCCCAGTTTTGATGTGAA
This sequence comes from Bradypodion pumilum, assembly GCA_035047305.1. NCBI lineage: Eukaryota > Metazoa > Chordata > Lepidosauria > Squamata > Chamaeleonidae > Bradypodion > Bradypodion pumilum. The sequence goes on from JAWDJD010000010.1 coordinate 34,241,832, forward strand.
GCAAGAACTAGGAGGCCTGTCGGCCAGGAGACACAGTGGGGAAATAGCATGCAGCCAATGAATCCTCGCTCAGCCAAATCATCTCTTACCACATCTGCTATTTATTATTGCCGAATGAGATACTCATCGGCCCCTGACAGTGCGTAACATTTCAACAAAAGTTCACATCGGCTGTATAGCATCACTTCCACAGAAACTCATTCTCTTTACCATCCTTTTGTGAAGTGCTGACACCAAGCAGGCATGCTTTCATTCTTGGTTTTACTTTCTTCCTTTTTGTTTTATTTATTTCCTATACTGATGCCACATCTCTTCCTCCAGTATATTCAAGGTGGAACACCCGGCTCTCTTATCCCCCAGTTTATCCCTACCATGACTTTGAGAGACTAGTTTACACCACTGGAGTCTTGCGATTACAGTTTCATAGGAGAAGTGAATTTGATCACAGTTCGGATCCGAGCTTTATAGGAACTGTCAAAAGTTCCTAGGACAACACCTTTAAATTTTGGACTAAAATGTTCGATGAAAAACTCATTGAAACGGAAGCCTCCCAGAATCCACTGGGTTACCCTGAGAGACAGTGTTTGACCCAAGGTTGCCCAGTTTTGGCAAATATATCCATGGTAGTACAAAGGATAGAATGATGGTCTAACATGGGAGGCATGGATTTCAATCCCAGCTCAACCATGAAAATTCATGAGAGGGTGGCTGTGGAGCTGATAAAACCACTCCTTCAATGTAATATCGCTCAATTATCTTTGAAGTTACCTCGAAACTCAATGGGGTACAAAAGTAACCAAAGAAGAAGATCTTTGAAGACTTATTAGGGTTGTTGCAAGTCCATTCTGTTGACACATAAGACAAATGTTTGCAAGGCAATTTGTGGCCTTCAAGAAGATGTTGAACTGCAATTCCTTTCATACTGGCAATGCCTGTTGGGAGATATAGCCTAAGAACTCCTGGAAGGCTTTTTTGGGTCCACCCCAGAAAAGAATGCAGTCACACTATAATAAACATCTACTGTTCCTATTATTTTTGGTCTTTCTTCTCCCTGGAGATCAAGACCAAGCTCATTCACACTATTGTGTTCCTGACCACCATGTATGCATATGGAATCTGGACAGTAAATAAAGCAGACAGGAAATATGAAATATGGCACTGGGAGTGAGCTTTGTGGTTATCCTGGACAGTCAAAAAGATGAACAAGTTGGATCCCAGAGCAAATTAAGCCTGAAATATCACTGGAGGCAAAAAAAGATGAAGCTGAGACTGCCCTACTTTGGGCACATCCCCTTTGCTTGCCTATGGAACTACCTGATACTATGAATAGCCACCTGGAATGGATTTTTTAAGATCGGAACAGCAACACAGACTCCAGAAACACTAGATCACTAGGTGTCAATTTTTAATTGACTTTGATTTGGCTACAATTGGCATGCCTAGTGTTAGTGTATAAATCAAACTGAAACCCTGCTACCTGATGGAGAGCACATGGAATTTTGTATTATCTTTGTTTGGTCACACAAGGAAGTTAATGCTTCAGAGAGGATCATGTGGAGGAGGAGGAGCAAGGACCCAGCTTCCTGTGGAGGTGGGTATGATAACACCATTTTTAATATATATTTTCAATCAATCAATCAAAGTTTTATTTATACCCCACTTTTTTTGCTAAAAGTCAAAGCGGCTTATAAGCATAAGAAAAACAAATACAAAACCTAGAAAATGCACCAAACAAAATAATACAATAATAATATAATGCAAGAAATCAATAATTATTATGATAATTACAATAGTTTGAAAAAACATATTACAATACAAATACAGTATCAAGAAAAATGAGCAATACAACATCAATTACCATGAACAATATAACAATGAATAATTTGCTACGAAGAGCACCTGGCACAATAACACTTTGCCATGAATGTTCATTAATAATTTTATGCCTGCCTGATCCTTATGAAGAGACCTTGATCTCGAAAGCTCACCCTTTTTTTTAGTGATCCAGTAAAAGGTATTGGCATCCTCCTGCATTCTTTGCAATTTTTAATGATTTGCACATGGATCACAGGACTAATTTCCTTTGTTTGCTATTAGCTGGAAAGACTCTCTGGAAAAGACGGCAGTGTTGGAGAAGGTAGAAGGCAGCAAGGAAAGAGCAAAATCAAACATGAGATAGTTTGCCTATGAGGGTATCCATAGGTTCTTGCTTGCAAGAGCTGAGCAGGGTTGTTGAGGAAAGGCTATTTTTGAGAACCCTCATTCACAAAGTCACCATAAGCCAGAGACAACTTGATGTAGGTAACAATAACACTGGCCTTTCTGATTTCAGTCTCCCATAACTAGAGTAGGCTAAACTATTTTTAATAACATGGATAAAGACATTTCTTCACATACATCTGCTACTCTGCTTACTTGTGTAATTGTTGCCTATAAATGACTGTTGAATGCTACCCTATGACAATTGTCATTTATCACGTTAATATCTTCTTGCATTTCTCACATCTCCTTGGCATATATATGAGCACATATCTACTGAGGCTGTATTCCATGCATCTAACAAAATGTTCTGCACTCTAGGAAAGATCACACCAAATTAGACCAACTAATCTGTATACTCTTTGTTGTTTTCCTTTGATGTGGCTATCTACCAGAAATTTTCTACACCGTTATGCAGTGGCTTTCTTCTTGCCTTCATTCTCACCATGAACCCAGTCTTGACAAAGCAAAAAGGTGATTCATCCAATAGAATAATGACTACACTTCTACTATCACACTGGCATCAAAAGATAGGAGCATAAAGAGAGAGAGAGAGAGATCAGTTTTGACTGGATAAAGCAGGCAGGAGGAGAAGGTAAAGAAAAAGTTTTTGTTGGATATGACAGTTTGGGAAAATGTAGCATTTGCATTCTTTCTACCATCAAGATTCACTGAAAGATGTAGTACTCTTCTCCTCAACTATTCACATATCTGAAAGGCTTAGCAGGCCATATAATAATAATAATTTCATGTCAGAAATTATTCTGGGTTGAAAAGATTTTTGTGGAAGAAATTCCGCTCAGGGAATGCCCAAATGAGGCCCCTTTTATGTCTCCAAGAGTTGGGACAGAGACAGGTGCTCAATCCATCATGCAATACCCAGGTCTCAAACTGCCCACTTGCTAGCCTCCCAGCTAACAAGCCAAACTTCTTAACCACTGAGCCACCACAGCCCCTAAAATGACACCATAGCCCCTAAAACACTTACATTTGAATGACAAACACAGAGTCAAAAACAAATGAAGAACAACAAGATTGCAAATTCAGTTCTATTTCCCTGATCCTGGCCTGCATGCCTTGGTTTTTCTTAGGCTTCTGTGCAAAATTCAAGGTGTTAGTGTTGACATTCAAAGCCCATATGGTTTAGGACTTCAATACCTATTGGAGTATCTCTCCCAAAGAACTACTTACCTGTGTCACCCACTCCTCTCAAACCTTGCTTTTATGGGGCCACCCCAAAACAGGCTTGGAAGGTGTCAATTAGGAACAGGACCTTCTTACTGATGGCCCCTTCCCTATGGAACTCACTTCCATTAGAGGTGCACCAAGCACTTCACCTTCAAACCTTTTGCAAGTTAGTCAAAAGCTCTATAAATAAGCCTTCAGTAAATGCCTTCCCTGGAATAGTTTTTAAGACTCACATTATTATTATCTATCTCAGCTTATGCCACTTAGTTGCACTGTTCTTGTCAGTATCACACCCAAGGACCATGGCAAGGAGGCCAGGTTGGTTCAGTAAGCTGCACCTGTTTGAATTGACATGCACACTTCCATCCTGCAGCATTTACTGAGGCCTCTTACTACCTGTCCACAAGCCCCGGGGTGGAATTCCAATAAAAAGGGAATATGCGGTTTTAGGTTGGTAGCATGGAGACAGAGAGCTTGGATATCAAAGTGTTATGCCTGATAAACTGAGTTCCACTCTTTCCAAACAGCAGCAAAGTTTTATTTAACCATCTGAAAGAGACAAAGTACAGAAGCATAGAAAATACAGAGTTAGTCGCTCTGGCATAGCCCTGGGCAGGACTAGCATCTCAGATGTTTAGTCTCTTCTCAGAGATAGGAGCAAAGTCCTAACAAAACTCTAGGTCTCTAGTTAGGAGCCCAACTTGAGTGGCTCTGTGCAGCTCCTTAAATAGGAAAGTAGCTCCACCTTGGAGGTTTGTTCAAGATAAGTAGAACCTATTGAAAAAGGGCAACACCTATATCAGATAAGAGATACCAATCAGAATTAATCTCCCATTAGATAAGGTTATCCAATGAAATCTGACCATTGATTAGAGACTCCAAACAGAGAGATCTGCTCCTACTCCTGGTAAGGTGGAGTGATTGGTTGGGATCTGGAGGATTTCCAAGTGCTCCTGGCTCCCCACCTTTGCTCTGTCCTTGACTCCAAGTAACCTAAGATGGAGGCAGAAAGTAAAATGGATGCAGTTTGGTTCATCCAGATCATGACAGTCAGCACATCATTTTTCTGATTTGTACTTCAATTTTTAAGTTTGTCACTGGTTGGGTTGGGATGGTGGTTGGATGCTTTTAACTTTGTTGCAAACCACCCGGGACAGTAGTTTTCATTAATTGGGAAGTATAAATATTCAACCAACCAAATAATCAACGAACCAACCAGCCACTGAAAGAAATGTGCAAAAGCACTCAGACAGCAGAGGAAAATGCATGCATTATGTAAAATGTGCAAAAAAAATATGGAAAGATTTCCATAGAAAAGCAAACAAACAAACAAACAAATGGTCAGTTCTTTGCTTGCTCCATGTGTCTGTGTGCACATGTGTAGTTTACGTCTTGACCTTGAATACTTGGAATTTTCAGAAACAGTGGAAGTTTGGGTTTCGAAAAAGCTGCCTGTCTCATTCTCGTCTAGAGCAGGGGTCGTCAACCTTTTAACGTTGGGGGTCAGGTCACGGTCCCTCGGACAGGTGAGGGGGCTGGACTGGTGGGCCGTAAACGCATCCATGGCTGTCATAAATGGATTTACAGCTTACATAAACACATTTAAGGCTGCCGTAAATGCGGCCACATCTGGTGGCAGCGGTGGAGGCAGCAGTAGTGGAGGTTGGAGCAAGGGTGGGGGCTGGATTATTTGGCATTGTGGGCCATAAGTTGCTGACCACTTTCCTAGAGCAGGGTTCCCCAGCCTTGGGTTTGGGACTTCAATTCCCAGAAGCCAAAGTCAGTACATTGGCTGATCAGTGCTTTGAGGAATTGACTTTAGGCTTCTGGGAATTGAAGTCAAAACACCAAAGTGTGGGGAACACTGTTTAGAGGTCAGAAATCTGATGGGTCAATCTCACCAACAATAAAGGATTAACTGTGTATTCTTCCCAACTTTTGGAAGAGTAACTGAGAATGAAAGAAGGCCAGCACAGAGCAGATAAGAAAGAGGTTCCCATTCAACCACACTATACAAAGGAAATGTCTCTAGTAAGGATAATAAAACAGGTTGTTGATGTAAATGGTTAGCAGAGTGGTATGCAGTGGCCAGCAAGAGGTTCACACCTGGCAAGGTGGTCCCTTGTGGGGAAAACAGGCAGGCAGATCTTGGTGCAGAAGAAAACTCAAAGTAGGTTTACTCAGGAAGTAAAAAGGTGCAAGTATATACAGTGTAACAACTGTAACACAGATATATTCTCTTGGGCTGCACAGTTGACCTCACTGAGACAGTCCAGTTGTGCTATATACAAGTCCATACAGTTCAGTAGCAGTCCAGTCCAGCAGGGTAAATGCAAGCTGTAATTACAGACAAAGCCAAAGAGGCCTACAGCTTCTGTCCTCCTGGTGGAGGCTTACACCCAAGTTTTCCTTCTCTGTCCAGCGAGCACATATGGCATATCAGGCAAAAGCCATCATCAGAATCAGTGCAAAGATTCAGTCCTTGTAGCAGGTCCTGGAAGACGCAGGAATCTTCATCCAGACTGTCAGCAGAGGAAGGTGAGCATTGTAGCTGGAAGTCTGCAATCCTGCACTGAACTAAATACACTGGCCCATGGAGCACATCAGGGAAAAGTCCCAGCACCTGTGTGTCCCTGCAGTAGGGCCTTAAATGCATCACAGACCCAATATGCCTTGCAACCAGTTAGGGTGTGAGGCGAAGACTGACATCCCCTAACACAGGTACTGTGTTTATTCTCAGCACATTCACATGGCAACATAATTAAAATGCAAGTTGGAGCCATGACACCTATTGATAAATCTTTGCCTGCGGTTCCTAAACTTGACAGGAAACCTATACCTGGTAAGAGGAGTTCAGTCAGAGGATAAAGGATCTTGCTCATGGGTAGCCATTTTAATGTTTCATTTGAGTAATGGGCCTTGCAAATTAGCACCCCAGTGGCCTGAAATATATATATTTCCAAGGACTTCAGGACTCTCCAGCTGACAGGTGATGTAGGGAAATGGTCTCTGAAGAGACCGCTGATTTCAGTGCCTCTCCGTGGCAGTCATATTTTATTACTATCGGGGTGACAGCAAGAGACTGGAAAGCTCCTGGGTGTTCCAAGGACTTCAGGGATGAAATGGAGCAGAAAACAACCTGATAAGATGATGGGAGGAGGGGGCAACCACTGGGGTATGGAGGGAAGAAGGCAATAATAAGCTCAAGCCCAGACAAGCAAGGTTCAAGGGAAGGAGTAGATCTGCATGACTTGTGAGGAGAAAGCTGGAGCCCTTTCATTGAGTTCCTGATGATATTTGGTGATATATTCCAGAATGCTAATCCTGAAAGTAACATTTCTATTTTGTTTGTCTTCCTAACCAGGCAAATACACGTGCAAAGGAGCAGCCACGTCAACACCTAGGAATTAAGTGGAATGAAGAATGTTCAGGGTTGTGTTTCAGAGACAGGTTTCCCTTTTCTTCTCAGCCGCAATGTCCCGGGGTCTTTTGGACATCGATGTTCTAGTGCAGGAGTCAGCAAACCTGGCTCTCCAGGTGTTCTTGGACTTCGATTGCCAGAAGCCCAAGTCAGCACACCTGCTGATCAGGGCTTCTGGGAACTGAAGTCCAAGAACATCTGGAGAGACAGGTTTGCTGACTTCTGTTCTACTCAAAGTGGATTGAGCATGCTGTGTACATTTGTTAGAGATTTATAATTGAAAGCTACTGTGTTTAGGGAGTTTTCTACAGTTCACATGCACACAAACTTACTTTAGAAAAGCTAAAATCTTGCAAAACCATTCCCAAGCTAGCAAGCAAGTGGTGGCCTTTGACTCCAAAAAGATCAGGACAACAAGGGACAACAGGTTCCAGTAATAACTCCTGCAATTTCTATGCCAACAGCATTCACCTCTTTTGCAATAGAAGGAACTGGTTGGCAAAGCTGTCACTTCACATGAATCAACCTGTGAAATGTAACTGAGAAGAACCCCCACCCCACACAACTAGGAACAAATTCCGCCTCTGGACATGACCTCCGTTTTCCGATTGTTGCATTCTTCTCCAGGAACCTTTGCCAGAAATCATTGTCACTTAGCAAAATAAGTAAGCTCATTGAATCCATGGGGATTTGGTGAGTCAACTCTTCGGTAAGTTCCATTGATTGAGCCTACTCTAGTTGCACTGTAATGTACTAAGCAACCAGATCTAAGCCTCCATTGCATACAATGGAATAGACCTTTCAAAAAACATATTTCCTTGCATTAAAATTGGTAATTGTTTTCACTCTGTGTCACACCTACAAATAATGCTGGAAATTACCCATATTTGGCAGTGTATAAGACACATCAGAGTATAAGACTCACCCTGTTATTACCAAAATAGCCCACTATAGGCCACTATATACAGTACAAGACACACTCCCTTTCTCCAGTGTATTGAGGGGGGGGGGAGAGTGGGTCTTATACATCAGCAAACACAGTAATTAAAGACAGAAGGAAGGCTGAAGATATGACAAAGTCCCTTGTTGTTAGCTGCTATCAAGTTGTCTCTGACATAGAAACCTTACGAATAATGGATCTCCAAAATATCCTGTCCCCAACAGCAATGCACAAGTCTTGCAAACCCGAGCCTGTGGCTTATTTTAGAACAGGGATGCCCAAACTACGGCCCATGGGCCAGATACAGCACCTGATGCCGTCGTCAAACCAGGAAGTGAATACAGATTATACCTGTCAAGTATCCTGGACTGGCCGGGAAATCCCATATTTCTGTGCCCATTCCTCCCCTTTCCCGCCGCCCCTCCGTATTTCAAAAGTAGAGAAAGGGGTTACTGCACATGCACGCCCATCGCAAATGGGCTCTGCGCATGCACAAATGGTTCTGTGCATGCACAAAGGGGTTCTGCATATACGCAAAGGAGTTTTTGCTGTGCATGCGCACCCATGCCAGAGCAGTTCCTGTATTTTCTGGAGTGGCGTTTGATGGGTATGATACAGATGCTTCTGTGCATGTGCATGTTTGAACATATTTGGCCATATTTACTTCCTGGTTTGGCACAGACATCCTCACACATGCGCAAAAACGCCCTGTTCCAGGATTGCGGTCTGGATGCTCAGATGTTACAGGAGCGTGGTCAGGCCCCCAGCCCAAAAATTTTGGGAACCCCTGCTTTAGGAAGTCTAACTTTCAAACAATTCTCAATAATGTTGAACTCTAGGAATCAAAGTGACAAATGAATTAGTTAATTTGCAACATCATCTTTAAGTTCTTTATGGGGAAACTATGAGGAGAAAGAGAGATAGAGAAAGCTTATTTTATTTGTTATATTGTACTGTATTGTACTGTTTTAATTAGTGTTTTGCAGCTGTTTTAAATTATGTGGAGTGCCAAATCTGAGTTGATATAGTAACCAAGAAATTTCATTGCTCCTGAAAGGTGACAATGACAATACAGATTTATTCTATTCTATTCTATTATTCTATTGTTGGAACTGTTGTCTCGCCCGATGTTGTCATCTTGCAAATGCAGTGATGAAACTGGAGATGGGAGGCAGGGAGGGACCATCCTAACTAAAATCAATATATATATATATATTTAAAAGAGAGGAGGCAAAGGAAGAAGTCACTTAATTTTGCAAAGACTGCTGACTGAGAGAGAAATATTTTAAAAAACCCTCAATGAAGGGCTTGTCTGGTTTATTATAGCATCAACTTTAATTTATGTTCTTGCCTTTTATGATAGTTCTCTGTCTGTATTCCTGAAGCTTATTTATAGGGTTTTTTCTAGCACAGAGACTAAGGCATGATGATGAGCAAACCACTGGAAGTCTGACTAGAAGGTGAGAGAAATGAAGGGGAGAGGGATGTTACGAACCAAGATAAGGAAGTGGAGAAACTCTTGAGCTGAGGGTGCTTCATTTTTGTTCCCTTGGTACAAAAACTACTTCTACTTCTACTTGTAGGTAAAGGTGAGGGTCTGCCTTGCTCAAAAGCCACTCATGTCTGACTCTAGGAAAAAAGTGCCCATTTCCATCTGCAGATCTTTCTATGGCCATGTGGCAGACCTGACTAGGCGCCAGACTGCATGGAACCTTTTCTGCTGAAGTGATACCTATTTATCAACTAGCAATTTCTTGCTTTAGCACTGCTAGGTTGGCAGGATCTGGGACAGATGATGGGAATTCCCTATGTCATACTGCACTCAGGTCTCAAACTGCTGACCTGCTGACCTTCCAGTCATCAAACTCAACATCTTAACCACTAAACCAGCACCAGCCTTCTTTTTTACTCATTTCCAAAGATATAAAAGTATGCCAGAATTTTTTTATAATTTTGAAGGAAACAGAGAATAGGTTGCCTAGATTATAAATTTTTTGCATGAGACCTTTTTTTATTATTAATGGCCAAAGAAGGAGAAGATTAAGGCAGTGGGATGAGAGTGGCATATGTCAATCTAGAAAGGAGGTGTGAAGGTAGGCATGTCCTCTAAAATCACAGCTTATTTCATGGAGAGGGCATTCTAAATTATTCCTCCCCCCACAGATGTTTAACTGACTAATTGCTTCCTCTGATTTAAATCAATTGCATCTCTACAACACTGACAGTTTCTAAAAATATTACATTACATATTTTTATAGCATTCTTCTTCTACCTCCAAGGAGTTCATGGGGACATGCAAGGTTTTCCCCATCTACAAACAAAATGGAGCAACCCAAACATCCCTCTGACCCATCCCTATATCCTATGTCAGTGATGGCAAACCTTTTAGAGACTGAGTGCCCAAACTGCAACCCAAAACCCACTTATTTATTGCAAAGTGCCAACATAGGAACATGGGAGGAAGCAAATGCTCCAATTGGCCTAGGGGCCAACTGGGCAGAGGGGCAGGGGAGGTGAACTCTGTGCTGGGGGAGGGAGGAAGCACTCTGATTGGGTGAATTCTGTGCTGGGGTGACTGCATAGGTGCCCACAGAGAGGGATCTGAGTGCCACCTCTGGCATGTGTGTCATAGGTTTGCCATCACTATCCTATGTGCATGGAGCCACCCTAAATCCTCAGGCTGCTATTCTGGAGGCACAAGCCTATGCCATTGAGGTGTTCGACAAGAAGATTGTATTCCTACTGAAATAAAGCCCCTGGTATCAGATGCAGAGGGCTGTGGTGTCTTAGTGGTTAAGATGCTGAGCTTGACCACTAGAAGGCCAGAAGGTCAGCATCTCAAGATCTGAGTGCTGTGCCACGTTGCCTGTCCCAGCTCCTGCCAACCTAGCAATTTGAAAGCAAGAAACTGCAAGGAGATAAATAAGTACCACTTAAACATAGAAGGAACAAAAGAATATTGACCTTACAAGAAAATGAACTTCAGACTTCAACCACTCTGGAGTGATGATTTTTTTTTTCCCCATCCTCCTTTACAAATATTCTCCGCAGGAAGAATGGATGATGTTAAATTATTTTGGATTATTCTGAGAATGCCCTGCTTGAGCTATTGCTGCCTCATAAATCATTCTTTTTTCCCTACGCTTGATTTCTCTTTCAGGCAGGATAATGTCAACTCACAGGGGAGGCCAATGCTTTTGGACTCCGACAATCACACTGGAGGGAGTGCACACTGGAGATGAGGGGAGACAAGTAGGTGACACAGAGGACAAAGGAAGGTGGGGAACAACCCACAGAAAAGGGGAAGGCTTAGCAGGAGAAGGTGATTATGGGAACAAAAATTACCAAACTTTGCTGTGAAAGGTGCTGAGGTGTATAGGGAAGGCTAAGGGTCTGCAGTGGCTTAGTGGCTAAGATGCTGAGCTTGAAGACTCGAAGGTCAGAGTTCGATTCCTGAGTACTGCATGACAGAGTGAGCGCCTGTCTCTGTCCCAGCTCCTAACAACCTAGCAGTTCAAAAGCAAGAAATTGCAAGTAGATAAATAGGTACCACTTCGGTGGGAAGGTAAACAGTGTTCTATGCACTCCAGTGTTGAGGCATGCCTGCCACATGTCCATGGAAAAGTCTACAGAGGCAGACATCGCTGGCTCTTTGGCTATAAATGGAGATGAGCACCAAACCCTAGAGTCAGATATGACTGGCTTTCAAGCAAGGGTGACCATTACCTTTACCTTTCGAGAAGGCTTATCAACACAAAGTGCAATGGCAGGAATGCGTTGCTCCTGAGCTCCATTTAAAAATGGGGTGGGGTGGGGTGGGGGGTGGGAATTCAACAAATTATAAATATGTAATAATACTCTATAGTCACATTTGATTCGAAGTGTCCATTCTAGGTGAGAAGACCAGTTGGATATGGACAATTACATGGATAATAAGAATGAGAACAGACTGACCAACAAATTGTGATTTACTATTACAAAAACACAAGCTGACACAAGCACTGCATTGTAGGTCCCACTCCTCTTTGCATGTGAAGAAAGGAAATTCAAAGCTGCTTTCCCTGTTAATAACAAATCATAGCATTTTAATCTAAACTTTGCTAATAGTCACTTGTTGTTCTATCAGATATGAAACAATGAGTCACAAATATACTTGGAGTTCATTCCCGATGGGAATGAAAACAGTTACAGCCCCACTTTTATAAACCATTTACCATTTAGTATAAGCTTAGAAAAGCAGAGATAGAGGAGGCGTTATGAATCATCAAGTCTAGTCTTTGTCAATGAGGCACAATGGGGAATCAAACTCCCAAACTTTGGCTCTGTGTCCAGATATTTAAAACACTGAGCTAAACATTGTTTCCAGTGCACTTAATGACACACACCACCGAATTGCCAAACACAAGATTGCACTGTCAGTATTTACGCTTATCAATATTATTTCACCTTCTGTTGATGTTTGCATGGATGAGTGCAGGCCCCTATACATTCATGTTAAATCTTGCTTTAGGCAAAATGTGTCAGCAACTTAAAAGCAGTGCAAAAAATTTCTGGAGAAATTTTGCTGATCATATCGATGTTTCGTTAACTTTTCTTCAGGCTCCTGTGCCTTTCCTAGTTGCCTTGAATTTACCCTCAGGTGAAATTCAGTGGCAATGCCAGATACTATATGTTGCGTTTCTCTACAATGCCTAACCATGCTGACTCCCCATTTCTGGTGGTAGTGGTGGTGGGTAGGATCATGTACACTCACTGCCATGTGGGAGGATTTTCAGTGTCTCTTAAAAAGCAACACTTACTTTTCATCGCATTGTACAACATGTTAAGCATTTATCATCATTCAAAGTCCAAGGCCATACAAGCTCTACATGCCAAGAATAATCAAGTCCAGCCGGGGTGTTGTGGAAGCTTTGAGGCATCAGTATAAGCCTAGAAATGCAGGGCTAGAGGGGACCCTATGAATTATCTAATCCATGATCTGTGTCATGGATGATATTGGTCCCCAACCTTTCTTTGAGCACTCTTTTTAACATACACACCAATTAGGAGACCCTACTTTATGGTAGCTGTATACTGTAGGTCATGGGTTCCCAACCTTTTCAAGCCAGAGGCTTGGTCATGCTCTCTTAGTCAGCTTTGAGGGCCAGATGGCCATTTTGCACTGCCTGCATGATAGGGGTGGCCATTTTGTCCCAACACCTTCAAAGTGGTGGCCATTTTGTTTCTTGAATGCCCTTGGAGGTGGGCACCTGAAATGATGCTGTGGGATGGGTCCAGCCCATGGGCCTTAGGTTGCGAACCCCTGCTGTAAGTATACATATATAATACATCCTATTTCCAACTCCTGTGAACTTTAGGAACAGCGTATTTGGGAGGCTTGCAACTATCAAAGGCTGCTAATAAACCCCCTTATTGTATCAGATATTGCAAAGGAAACACTTTCCCTCCTCCTTTGTGGATGGGCAGGGAGTGTGTAATTATCGCCTCCCGACAGCTGATTGTCATAGGTGCAAGTCTAAGAAAGTTCATGTTTTCCAAAAAGACCAGTGATAAATAGTGTTGGGAAATGATGCTGTTTATTTTTCTAATTTCCCTCAATAAATTCAATTCAGAATTTAGAACCCTCTATATGTTGTGCTCCCACTAGGGAAGGACCCAGTTGTTCCACCCTAGCTATAAACAACTGGGTCCTTGCACCCTAATTATAAATGTCACTATTTCCTTCACTATCATGTTATTCAGACCAAGTTTCACACACATGGTGCAGGGAGGGAGGAGAAGGTTTTTAAAAAAGAGATGCATCCTCATCATAAGAATTGTTCATTTGAATCTCTGGGATGAACCAGGATCAACATTTAAAGAAATTTGCTGAAATTCAAAAATCACATGTCCCCTAGAGAATAAGTCTTGAAGTTTTTTTTATATGAATGCACAAGAAAGCAAAAAATTAAATTTTAGTTATGTTATGGAAGTTCCCATCACCACAGATTTGTCTATTCCTAGTCTAGTCACCTCCTAGTAAGAAAAGAAAAAATCATTATGCTCAACAGTAGGCTTTCTAGCTGCTGATAAGCTTCCTTGCTGCTCTTCTGCAGTTTAAACCCTAGGCTAGGAATAATTGTGGGGAGAAAATAATTTGATTGAGTATTATTTTTACTGCTAGATTATTTGCCACATCACTTCTTAATCTCCCCACCTTTTCCTTCTGACAAATTAGTGCTCCTGTGTTTAAGATTCATAGGATTTGCAGGTTAAGGGGATGAAATGGAAGTCTGGTCTGGTTATCCTGCTATAGTAATAGAGTAGACCCTACTGCCAGTGACTCAGTGCCAATCAGGCAGGAGTTAACTGAATTTACAACCCTGTGGACTAATGACCTTGGGTGGTGAAGTCCACAGGGAAGGTTGATGGTCCACAAGACAAGTGGATTAAATCCCATTTGAATCCATCTTGATTGAGAGCAGAAGATTCATCAATACTGGCCTGGGGCTGATGGGGACTTTGCGTGCCAAAAAGGCTCAGGACCAGAAAGTGACTCACGGAACTGGATCAGTGGTACAGGTGTCACGTTGCAATGCAGAAGGCAAATGGAAGACCATTGCATTATATTGTTCCTAGGACAATCTTCATGGCTGATCGCCATGATGATAACCAATATTCAGAATTTGGATACAGCACTTGAAGAAAAAGAAGAAGAAGAAGGATTGGGCAGACTCTTGTATTTACAGGTGTGTTGAACAATGACTATTTAGAAAAGCTGCTGGAGTGACACATGCACACATTCACGCACAGAGAGATAAAATGATTTATAGAGACTTTTTTTAAAGGACTTTGCAGCCCACATCTATCTGTGGGATAAAAGCAGTTCAGTCTGCCTTTAAATATCCTTTCACACTGTTCCCTTCTTTCCACCAGCCTGTCAGGTCCTCAGCTTTGACATTTGAGATGTCGTAATGGGAAGAGGGCAGAAGGAAAGAATTTCTCAATGCCATTGTGATGCTTTGGTTGATGGGCAAGCTGCCAGCTCAGGAAACATGTTTCAAAAAGGGGAGGGATGCGTTTTGATCAGTGTCTTCATCTCAAGATTGCAATTTGGGGGAGGGGGCAGAAACACATAGCAAAAGCCTGCAGAGTTGAAAGACCTGCAAGTATACCTATGTAATTTTACTTAGTCGTCCTCTACCAGAAATAGACAACTGAGAGATCACTTTGCTGTTCTAATTCCAAACAGATTCTAACAACATGCCTAAATATATTGTACTCTAACATTTCCAATATTGTCCAACTGTGTGAGACAGAATGCTGAACTGGATGGGCTGTGGCCTGTTCCAGCAAGGCTGATCTTATGTTCTCAAAAGATGGGATTCCCAAAACATCCTGGGAGCAAACTCCAGGAAAGAAAGCAAAAGGCAGAGATACCCTTAGTAGTATCCAAATGCCCCATCTGGAAAAGCCCTGGACATGATGTTGGATAGATATATTTCATATAAACCCTTGGCTTATACACTCCTGTTGAAATCCTGACCTATAGGTTTGCTATTTAATGCCCTCCTTCCTTCCTAACAAATAGCATGTGCTGGAGCAGAGAATGGCAGTATTGTTGATATGCCAATTCTTTAAGAGGATGAACATACAAGTTACATGGAATGTTACATGAGTGAGGAAAACTTTGGTTGGAGACAACCCCCAACAACCCTGCTGCTTGGTTTTTATTACTTTCTATTTTCAGAAATGATTGTCATGTACAAGGATGAAAAGAAGTGAGCTGAAACATACCATGCCCATTTAGAGCCAAGATATTAACTTCACAACACTGAAGGTATTTGTTGTTCTTCTTGGTCTTCAAACAGCAAGCACTGAGTTTGGTCCAGACCTCTTGGTAATCTCTTGGATGGATTATGCCATTTATAAGAAATAGAAAGAACCTCTCTTTCCCCCAAAAGATGAAAACATACACTTGACATCTAGTTATACACCTCATTTTAATTTGACAGATACTTTAGTAGAGCCTGGTATCAAATTTTGCCTATAATAAAAATGCCAAAGTGACGCTGAAGATGCCCACTTAGGAGAAAACATTCAAACAGAATTATAGCCACTCTACCAGGTTCTTTTTGTGTCAGTTGTATTAGCCAGACCACATATGAGTCTGCCATGATTGTTAAAAAGAAAGTTCATTTAAACTGACAAAAAGATGTTGCCGAATGTCTAGCTCAGGGGAGACGCTACGAAGTTCACAAGAGTGTCACTATTGAATCACTGCCAATTATGGGAAGTAAGGACCTGTGGGGCATTTCCTCAGTATGAGACCATAATTGGTGTTAGGAAAAATCCCAAAAAAGAACAAGCAACAAGAATGCTGGAATAAAGTATGTGAAAAACACCAAAATTTCTAGCAAGAGCTGTACATGGGATGAAAAATCATTAAATCCTATCTATCTATCTATCTATCTATCTATCTATCTATCTATCTATCTATCTATCTATCTATCTATCTATCTATCTATCTATCTATCTATCTATCTATCTATCTATCTATCTACAGGTATCTATCTACAGGTATCTATCTATCTATCTATCTATCTATCTATCTATCTATCTATCTATCTATCTATCTATCTATCTATCTATCTATCTATCTATCTATCTAATCTAATCTAATCTAATCTAATCTAATCTAATCTAATCTAATCTAATCTAATCTAATCTAATCTAATCTATCTGTATTAAACCAACCAGAGATTTCAAGCACACAAATGACACAGACCCAGAAGGAGAGAAGGTCAGGATGTCTGCTAGAGGGTAGAAGATAAGTTGGCCCATTTTGCATGCAATTCATTTGAAGGCAGACTAAGTCGAGGGCTTTTAAAAACCCAAACTCTGACAGAAGAGATTTGCAAGAGCCAAAACCAGCCACCTCTGAGGTAGACTGGCTTTAAACCGGTCTTTGAAATGTTGGAGACAGACCTGCATTGTCATTGAATCCCACTTTAAAGGATTTTGTTCAAAGCAATCTCCATTTCTCTGAGTGAAAGCTGCCAGCAGAAGCTCAACCACACATATCCCAGGCAGCGCAGTTCCTTTCTGCCCAACCTCTTGGTGTTGAATCCAACGATCTTCTTACAGGTCAACCTTTCCACCCCAAAATACGGTAATCTCTGACACATGAAAATGAAATGAAATACGAAAGGAGATCGGATATCCCTTCTCAAATGACCTAGAAGAGCTGGGAGTAAGATAACTCCTGCCGTAAACTCAGGCATTAAAAATCTCTCTAATGGAGATGAATCATAATTCGTAAGTGATTAAAGGGCAATTAGCTGCACTATGTAGGTACTCGAGCAACTGGGAAGGAGCATGTGAATAAGGACTCACCTAGACCCCCATTGTCTTAATTGCCTGTCAATACTTGTTTGAAAGAAGAGCCTTAGTCTCATCCAATATCCATCTAACCTTTCCACTCTCCATTGCTCAGTTTCCTTGACAACCAATATTAAAGTATTGGAAAAAGGCACCTCTGCCTCTCTTTTTTTTGGGGGGGGGGAAGGGGGGATGTGCAAGAGAAACAGAAAGTGAGAGGGGGACTGGCAACACATCCTTTCAAGAAGATCCTTCACTTTCTTCTACAGGTGATTTTCCAACCCCCAGTCTCCAGGCGAGTTCCAAGTTCTTTAGAGTCTGTTAAAGCTCATCTTGAGTGCACGGAGAATTAAGAGGACAATTGGATGGGCGTTGCTGGGTTGTGATGCAGCTGGCTTGTTGAGTCAGAGCACCAACGCTACTGAAATAATGCTGCATACTGCAGAATATATCGGGCACCTTCTAAAACAGTGACAGCAAACCTTGGCACTCCAGGTGTTCTTGGACTTCGATTACCAGAAGCCCAAGTCAGAACTTCTGGTCAGGGCATCTGGGAACTGATGTTCAAGAACACTTGGAGTGCCAAGGTTCGCCGTCACTGTTCCAGGAGGAAAGACAGAAATTATAAATTTGAGTTCTGGTCACTCCATAAGAGATGCCGGGTAATTGATCAAAATAGTTGGCCATTTCGTGACTCGTTATGATTGAAGGCAACAAATCCAGGCCATAGCTCAGTGATTTCGGTCTCTGGCTGGAAAGCCAAGGCTTGAAAGTTCGATCGCCCATTGTGCCTCTTAAGAGAAGAACCAGTCTTTGTGGCTTTGAGCAAACTGCATTATCCAATGGACATCCCCCCACCCCTGAGCAGTGATGACCAACTTCGGCACTCCAGATGTTCTTGGACTTCAATTCCAAGAAGCCCTGATCAGCAGGATTGCTGACTTCTGGTAAATGAATTCCAGGAACACCTGGAGCGCCAAGGTTGGCCATCACTGCCCTAGAGGAAGGGAATTCAACCACCTCTGAGTATTTTTTTTACTACAACGTTGAGGAAAGGGTTGCTATAAGTCAGAATTGACCTCAACACATACAAGTATTATTATTATTAGTGAAAGCAAGCAATACTGACCAAGAATTCTACGCAGCCACTAAAGATCACCGAGAACAGCCTTTCTCCATCTTGATGGCTGCCTCTTTTGGCTTGCTATTAATTTAAGCTTTAGCATATTAACAGGCAGGCAACTCTTGTATGACCTGTTCAGAGCAGTGCCAATCCGGAGAACACGACACGCTAAGAATGTGGTATTTACAGCACTCCCTGTCACTCTGTGAGCAAAGCAGCAGTTAACAAAGGTCAGAATTTGAGGTTGTCATTAAAGGTTTTTAGAAGGCTGGATGAAGAGGAAATTTTATTTTCGTTTTTATTTCACCAATCTTGGCCTGCGGCCTATTTTTTTGCCTCTGCTAACATTGTCCTGAGGGCTTGCAGTGGCTTAGTGGTTAAGATGTGTTTGATGATCGGAAGGCCAGCAGGTCAGCAGCTTGAGACCCAACTGCATGACACAGTGAGTTCCTGACATATTTCCCAGCTACCTACAGTAGCAGTTTGAAAGGAAGAAATTACAAGTTGGTAAATAGGTACTACTACAGTGTGGGAAGGGAGCAGCATTCTGTGCACTTCAGCATCTAGTCATACCTGCCACATGACCACAAAAAACATCTAGAGATGTCGACAGTGCTGGCTCTTTGGCAGTAAATGAAGATGATCACCACCCCATAGAGTTGGGCATGTCTTTTGGGCAAAGGAGACCTTTACCATTATTAACATTCTTCTGCAGACACCCCAAATCCATTTCCTATGGACTGAAGATGCAACACTTTGAGGAAGGACACCTGTGCTGCCCTTTATGGATGCTTACACATTGATAGCTTCTCTGGGAACAAACAAAACCACTTCATATTAAGCCATAACAAGGACCTCAGCAGCTTTCCGTGTCGTCGTCAGTGGCGGCTCCTACTCGTATCAGAGCATACCTTTTTCCTGGAAGTAATTTTTTCCAGTGATGGATGACACTGAATGGTGAAATCTGACCACCAGTGGTGCTCCACAGCTCCAGGCAGGCTTTTCCCTAGACATTCAGTATCCCTTTTACTCCCTGGTAGTATCCAACCCATAAGGACTGCAGTGGTTTAGTGGTTAATATGCTGTACTTGGGAACTGGAAGGTTGGCAGGTCAGCAGTTCAAGACCTGAGTGCTGCACAATGAAGTGAGCTCCCATCTCTAGCCCAGCTCCTGCCAACCTAGCGGTTTGAAAGCAAGAAATTGCAACTAGATAAATAGGTACCAGTTCAATAGGAAGGTAACAGTGTTCTGTGCATGCTGTCATCCAGTCAAGCCGGCCACATGACCATGGAAATGTCTGCAGGGCTTGCTCTTTGGTCATAAATGAAGATGACCACTGAACGCTAGAGTTGGATACGGCTGGCTTTTGAGCAAGAGCAGCATTTACCTTTATCTAGTATCCAGGGGCTAATCAATGAGAGTTTTTAAGGACCACCCAACTAATCACCCCTGATGCAGCTTAGCTTCCAATATTGGAAGAGATGGTAAATGTAAAGGTAAAGGTTGCCCTTGCTGAAAAGCCAGTCGTATCTGACTATAGGGTTCAGTGCTCATCTCTGTTTATAGCCAAAGATCCAGCACTGTCTGCATCTGCAGATGTTTCCATGGACATGTGGCAGGCATGCCTCAACACCGGAGTGCACGGAACACTGTTTACCTTCCCACCTAAGTGGTGTCCATTTATCTACTTGCAATTTCTTGCTTTCAAGCTGCTAGGTTGTCAGGAGCTGGGGTGGAGCTGGGAGCCTGGGAATCGAGTCCCATTGGAAGAGATGAGGCATATTCAAACTGGTGTGGTGGTGTTTCAGTTGAATGTCATAATGAGACTCAGTTGAAAAACTGACCCAGTTCACTGAGAATCCTCTCTCTTGGTAGGCATCTGCAATAATAGCTTAGAGAGCTACGCATTGGGGATGTCTTACATGGGTTGGACTGCATGCTCTACAAACTATCTACAGTTCTGTGGTTCTATGAACATTCCTCCCTCCACATTCTCCTCCTCCTCATGGTTGCCTGGGTAATATCATGAACATATTTAGCTTTCTGTTCCTAAAAATGGCCAGCCATGTTCCACAGAAAATTCATAGGTATATCATGACAATCATATCCTATCTCAATAGTTTGACCCCATAACTGGGATTGTAGCTAGTTATTTTTCATTCCTCAGACTAATGACTAGAAAACATGTCATCCCCTCTTAATGTAAATATTAAAACAAACATTAGGAAGTGGAAGGACATAAGTATGGTTTCCCACATTCCCACATCCTGCTACTTACCATAGAAAACTGCATGAAAATAGGCCACTGAAATAGGCATTTGGTGACTCAACACGTCCATGAGTTCCACTGATTCAAAGGTGCCAACTATAATTGCAATTTACTAATCTAATGTAAATCACAGAGTAGACCAATTTGAATCAAGGAAGCTTATGAAGGTTGACATCCTAAATGCACATTAATTCAATGGGAATACTCAAATGCAATTTAAGACATTAAGCAGCAGGATTTTGGGCAGTGTGTGACTTAGAGAATGGACAGTTTGATTTGGGAGGTGGGGGGAGGACCAAGATGTCAACTCTATTAATTCTACAGTGGACTGTGTTACTGCTAGTTTATGTGCAGCTTCTAATATAGGTAAACGTCAGGTAAAGGTAAAGGTCACCCTTAATTGAAAGCCAGTCATATCCAACTCTAGGGTTCAGTGCTCATCTCTCCTTATAGCCAAAGAGCCAGCACTGTTTGTGTTTGCAGACATTTCTGTGGACATGTGGCAGGCATGACTAGATACCGGAGTGCACAGAACATGACCTTCCCATCAAAGTGGTACCTATTTATCTACTTGCAATTTGTTACTTTCAAACTGTTAGGTTGGCATGAGCTGGGACAGAGATGGGAGCTCACTCCATCATGCAGCACTTGGGTCTCGAATTGCTGACCTGTCGGCCTTCCAGTCATCAAGTTCAACGTCTTAACCACTAAGCCACCACAGTCTCAGCTTCTAATGTAGAAAGTGCTTAATGAATAATAAAAATAAAACAGTAATGTTAATACAGCAATCCAGAATAGATATCATAGAACCCCAAAGAAATAATGAAGATTTTTGGATGCAAAAAAAACAACAACAACCCAAAACACTTCTTTGCTTTCATCATGACATTATAATATTAATCAACACTCATAATGTGAAGTGATTTGCATGCCAACAAATATTTTTGCAGTGCAAATTGTTTGTTGAAAAGCCTCAGAGAAATATGTAATTCACCGCTGTTGAACTTGGGATGGAGAAGTAGAAAAAGGGTGGGTGGGAGAGAAGTGTCTTTCTCTCCCCCCCAAAAAAATAAATAAAAATAAAAATAAAATCCTGTTTTATAAGCCTGTTTCGTCTTTTCCCTTTCTTCTGAATTGGGCAAAGGAAATCATTAGCATTCATTTCAATTATCCACCCAGGCCTCCGTGCTGAAGCACGTCACTGGATCACTGCTGCTACGAATGCATAAGAACTACAAAACTGGCAAATTAATGGGCCACCCAAGAGTGGAACATGGCAAGATCAAGGGAAGAAAAAAAAAGTAGAACATTTGCTTCTAGCCAACAGAGAAGCAAGCTGCCAGCCAGCTGTTGACTTGTTTTTTTCAGTTTTCCCACCCAGCCATTTTTTATTTTTATTTTATTGCAGATTTGACAACCTTGTTGTTTCAACTAAATCAAACTTTCACTCCTTCCCCCTCCTTCCTCAATGGCTACGAGGATGGAGCTAAAGTGACTCAATATTTTTCATCTTAATAGGCTTTCTGATCCGTTTTCTGGTTGCCCAAATTCTTAGAGGCAGCAATTCAACATCTAGACCTCCTGGGTTCCTAATCTAGCCCTTTGGATTTTCCAAACAGGGTCATGTCCTTTCCTCCCCATGCAATCATTATTTTGTAAAGCAAAGCAAATGCAGGCATGCCCATGGCGACTGCTGTGGGTGCGCGCTTTGCATGCCTCCCATCCAGGAGATGCACCAGCTAGGGGAGGACGTGGCATCTGGGTGGAGCCAACCCTATATAAGGGCTCAGCTCAGCTAGCACCATTTCTTTTGCAGGTTCTGATGGCCGATTGCTCTCGAGGCACATATTTCGGGTGCGTGCATTTTGGGGAGCTGCAGCCACCAGAACCTCGATTGGAAGGGCCTTAGTTGGCCATGCTACTAGTGGGGCATTTGTCTGCCCTGGTTTTTGGGACTGGTGGGCTACAAGATTGTGCATTCTTGATGTGGAGTGGCCACCGTGGTTTGCGTTGGAGCCAGCTGGTCCCTTTGTAGGCTGATTCCAGGTGCTGTGTTCTCCCGGACGTACTCTGCTGCATTTGGGCAGCAACGATCTGGGTACCCTGACAGACATTGATCTCAGCATGTCCATAAGTTGTGCTATCCTGTTACTGCAGCAGTGGTGATCTTCTACACATTTCATTTGGTCATGCATTACGTCTTGTATTGCATTCAGAGTGCCATCTGACCCCAGGTGCCTGGACAGGGCCTGGCAGGGATTAAATTGAATGGTTGCCCGTTTTCTGCAAGATGAGGGCCTGGGTTCGGTAATCCGGCACAGGGAGATCAGACTGGAGGCACGCCTATTGTTCCATTAAGATGGCATTTGTTTTTCAGAGGAGGGCATGCATGTTTTCCTGGAAGCTCTGCATGGCGGTATCCAGGCTGAAGTGTCGGCCTGGTGGGGGTTGGGGTGCAGTTAGGTACTGCCCCCCCTTTTGTGACATGTAGCATGGGAAGGAGTAACAATTTGGTGAAATAGGATATTAGTAAAGTAAAGGTAAAGGTTTCCCTTGCTCGAAAGCCAGTCATATCTGACTCTAGGGTTCATTGCTCATTTCTGTTTCAAAGCCGAAGAGCCAGTGTTGTCTGCTTCTGCAGACGTTTCTGTGGTCATGTGTCAGGAATGATTAGACACCGGAGCACATGGAACACTGTTACCTTCCCACCGAAGTGGTCCCTATTTATCTACTTGCAATTTCTTGCTTTCGAACTGCTAGGTTGGCAGGAGCTGGGACAAAGACGGGAACTCATTCCATCCTGCAGTATATTAAATTTAATTAAAATCTTGCTACAGGCCCTATATAAGGTTTAATTAGTCAGAGGGCCTGTTAGGCATTTGCTGGGTTAACATATCCTTACGGAATTTCGACAGCTTTATAATGGATTTGCTATCAGGTAAAGCATATTTATTTCAATCATAATTGGATGTAATAAATTGAGATTATGGAATTTGCTTTAGGAATTAATAGTTACCTTCCCATGCTACTACCGCAGTGCAGAACGTTTCTTTCCTGCCACAGTTTGAAAGTTTGAAAGTTAAAATAAAAGTGGCCAGTTATTAAATCCAAGCCAAGGTGTCTTCTCTTTCTTGGGTGGGTTGGAGTGCAAAGCAAAACAATCACATGCCATCCCATAACTCTTAGTGCACCCTCTGGGCGGTTCACAAGTTAATTAGTATTTTGCCCCTGACATGCTGGGTACTCATTTTACTGACCTCGGAAGGATTGAAAACCAAGTCAACCCTGAGCCCTGGTCAGGATTGAACTCACAACCTTTTAGTTGCAGTGCAGGTTCAACCATGCCAGAAAGGTGTTCTCCATTCTGGAACCGCAGGTCAGCTAAGCTGTGCTGGGTCCTCAGGCAATGCATCTGGCCAGTGCATTGCTCTAACATGGTCAACTTCAATATGAGCCCAGCAAGCTGTGCCATTGTATTTGAAATGGCTAAAGGAGCATCAAAAACAAAGGCCTCACTCCCCCGTGCACCCTCGGACCCTGTGATGGTAGCGGTAGGACCTCCTAATGCTAAAATCTCATGGGAAATGATGCTTTGATCTGCCACATCTAACTAGACATGTGAAGTACGGCTCAACCAAGTAACAAACTAAGTAGCAGGCTATTTGTGGAATTAATTCAATTCTTCTGAGTGAAGTTCACCAGCATGATTAAGGGGTGCATGATGCTATTGTGTGTGCTTCTAAAGAGAGGAATTAATACCTAACTAAGCTTATTGCAGGTACCAATATTCATGCAATCAGGAGTAAGTGATGTTACAGTTCCACATGCTTCCACATTTGTGGGTGAACATCCTTGGTGTGTAGTGGCAGTCAGAGGAAAGTTGGGATATTGGTTTAAAAACAAAATTTGCAACATTGCACACTTTCAAAGTCAGATCTTAAACTTCAGGGAAGCAAAGAATCAAGTCCATGGAGTTCTGTCACACTAAGCAGTTGCAACTGAGAAACTGGACTAGAGAGGTGAGCCTGAGAGCCTTGTAAATGAGATTTTATACTCCCAATGAAAAATATTGATCATACTTCCAGTAGATAAGCTGCTATCTTCCCAGAAATGGGGAACATTTTCAGAATTACATATCTCAGAATCCTACAGCCATCAGGGTCATGCTGGCCATGCGATTCTATAAGATGTAGTAAAGAAAAACCATTAATTTTATCCAGCTGTGTATTTCACATGTGACTCCTTTCCATGCTTTCATGGTCCAAAATTTTGTGAAGTATTGATTCAGGTTCTGGTAGGCCATGGGCTGCCTTTTCATTAGAAGTAGTTTAAATACTCAGTCTCCAGTCTATGCCACTGTTGCTGAAAAGGGGGCAAATAACAACTAATGTGACTGTGCATAACAAAAGGAATGCACACACTAAAATGAGAAGAGAGAGAGAGAAAGGCTTTATTAAAACTTCGTTTGCAAAAAGGCCCTGTTCTCTCCACCCTCTTTCAAGAGATGGGTAGAGAAAAGAAGAACAAGCAGTTCAGTAGTACAGGTAGTAGAGACTAAAACAAAAGGCAAATTTAGAAACCATGCACCCATTTGTTACTTCATCCTGAGCTCTGTCCCTCTTTCACAGACTCAAGCCAGTTTGATGGCTGGGCCAACTCAGAGCCATTTCCTTAATGGCTCAGCCATTAAGGACTATCTACTGCCCTGTAGAAATAGAGGCTAATGAGAATTAACATATATAAATGCCTAGAGCAGTGATGGGGAACCTTGGCACTCCAGCTGTTCTTGAACTTCAATTCCCAGAAGCCCTGATCAGCAGGAGTGCTGACCTGGGCTTCTGGAAATTGAAGTCCAAGAACACCTGGAGAGCCATGGTTCACCATCACTGGCCTAGAGGCATGGGGACTTTTTACACTTAGTTCATTTAAGGTTCAAAATGGTTTTTCTTCGCATACACTGCTTTCCCACAGTTCTGGAATGAACTCTCCCTCTATCCTTCTGTTACCTGTTCTGTCCTCTCTAAAGGAGGGGAGGTATTTTGCCCCTTCTACAAGGGAGAAAAATTCCTAATACATCTTCAGAGGTGAGGGGCTTACCAAGATGATGCAAAACGTCCGTGGACTTCCTTAAGACTTTGATCAGGCCAACCTTGCCCTGTTATGGCATTTAGTTGTGTAAAAACTAATTTTTGTAGAGATCTGATTTTTGTAAAAAGTTAGATATTGAAGAGGACGCTAAAGTACTTTGTACATCAAATGAGAAGAGAGAATTCACTTGAGAATGCCTTGATGCTGGGAAAGGCTGAGGGCAAAAGAAGAAGGGGCAGCAGAGAATGAGAGGGCTATATGGTATTGTTGATGCAATGAGCACAAAACTGGGAGGATTGAGGAAGATGATGGAGGATAGGGGTTCCTGGTGTGTGGTGGACCATTGGGTTGCAAGGGGTCAGACCTGATTATGTGACTGAATAACAACAGCAACAAAAGTATTTTCCCACTGTGAAAGTACCAACACACACACAGAAGTAGTACAGGCCAGGCCAGTTGAATTCTTCAAGAGGCCCTAACCTCCATGCTGTTTGAGCCACTATTCAATAAATTTCTAAGAAACTTTTATCTGAATATACCCATGCAGTGGTTACTTTGCATCTCACTTTGGACTTTTCTGCCTTGCAACCAAAAATGGTATTGAGCCATTCCAAGTCTTCTCACATCATTCATTTGGTCATAGATCAGCCCCTGTATTTCTTTAAAGGTAAAGGTTTCCCTTGCTCGAAAGCCAGTCATATCTGACTCTAGGGTTCAGTGCTCATCTCTGTTTCAAAGCCAAAGAGCCAGCGTTGTCTGCTTCTGCAGACGTTTCCATGGTCAGGTGGCAGGCATGACTAGGCACCTGTTGTGTCCGGCCATTTGTTAAGAACAGTCCAGGCAACGATGAACAGAACAACAACAAGGGTTTATTGTAAAGTCCTTCTGGTTACTCTTACAAGGCTATCTGGACATAAGATGGCTACACAAGTCCCATGTAATCGGTCTCTCTGGATTCTACCGTAGAAGGCAATGCACTGAGTTACACCCTGTGGATGTGCATATAGAGAAGACCCAAGGTTAGCCCTCCATGGCTTAACCTGCAGCGGTAATGGGAATCATAGATCCGGTCCGTCCCCACCTCTGTTTACCCATGGGGTTTATATAGTGTCTCCCTGGTGGTGACTCATTGCTAAAATGTAGTAACCCACCAGACAATCATAACTAACCAATCATAACATGATATACGAGTATTAACCAATCAGGAACAGGTTGTAACCAATCACAGAATTCTAATTATCATAATGAGCGCACCCTGAAGGGGAGATTGCGCGCCAAATCTAGCTCCTAATTCTGATGGCGGGAAATCACCATTTTGTCTTAGCAAGGCATTGCTTGAGCTACTTGCAATTCTGCCTGAATACACAACAACACCAAAGCACATGGAACGCTGCTTACCTTCCCACCGAAGTGGTCCTTATTTATCTACTTGCAATTTCTTGCTTTCGCACTGCTAGGTTGGCAGGAGCTGGGACAAAGACCGGAGCTCACTCCATCCTGCAGTACTCGGAAATCAAACTGCTGACCTCCCGCCTTCTAGTCAGCGTCTTAGCCACTTGAGCCACTGCAGTCTCTTTTTCTTTCTTTAGAAGAGCTCAGAAGAACAAAATCTAGGATGAGACCACTTATCTTCTCCTTCTCAGAGTGTTAGGTTCCCCAGAGCATGTAGGGCAGGAAGTGTTGATTAGTGGAAGTGTTAGGGGAAAAAAAATGAAAAATGATCCCCCGGGGTGGCTAAAGTTGCTGTTAATAACTATGCCATCTTCTCCCAGTATGGGGCCTAATCAACACTTCTAAGATAACAACTTTCCTTGTGGATTTCTTCTGTGCCAATTTCAAGGAAGCAGAAGAAAAGCAGATGGTTTGTGTGGTCAGTTATGGGATAGCAAAGATGGAGCTCAGAACTGGTACATATACTGGGTGGCCTGTAGGTCCCTACATGGCCACAAGGAGACTAGGGCTCTGCTGGGGGAGGGAAGAAGCACTCCCATTGGGCTGCTGGGCAAAGGGGCGGGGTGAACTCTATACTGGGAGGAGGGAGGAAGCACTCCCATTGGACTGCTGGGCAGAGGGGTGGGGCACATGCCAATGGAGAAAATGGGTAGGGATGTATGGGCCAGGTAGGGACTTACGGGTCTCCTTTTATTTGTAGCAATATTGACAGAAATCGACATTATTATTATATATATACTGCTGGCATTTGACTCGGATTCAGTAGGTCTGAGTTTGAATTCCTGCACTTGCACAACATCCACTTGCACGAGAGGGGTGAAAGATGAAACTGCATTTGCAATACACCATTGCATGAGTGGTAAAATGAAGATGGTTTCTTCCCATAGGGGCTCAAGGTTGTCTCAGCCTTCCATCCTTCTGAGGTTGGTAAAATGAATACACAGCTTGTTGGGGACAAAATGCTAATTACTTTGTGACCACACCGAGGGTGCACTAAAGTGCTATGGGGTGGTAATTGCTATTGCTATATAATTGTAGGGTCTTATGTCACCCACTTGGAGTTGGGGAAACTATAGCTGTATGGATGGATGGTCCTCTTACACAAAGTATGTCCAAGTTGCATTGTTTTGGGCTACGTCAGGAGATATTGCTCCCTGAGACTTGGTGGAACAATGGCTGCTCAGTGTAGACAGTTCCAAGGGGGACAGAATAATGTTTAAACTTTATGGGAGACAGCTTTATATGTTCCTAAGTTGTACAAGGAAGGTTGTTTGAGCTGCAGCTATCTGTGTCAGTTGAACAGACTGCCAACGATTATGAAGGAATGAATGAGAGGCAGGACAGTTAGTGGCGGGGCATTTTATTCCATTTGAGAGAGCTGTAAAGAGCTACACAACCTGCAGGGAGAGAGTGAGTCTGTGAGACATAAATGTCAGGTTTATGAACAATTGAGCAACTCTGTACCTGCTTGAAATTGCTCTTTAAGGTCAGAACTATAAGTGTTCCCTTTGGCAGCAAGGCTCCTCGGCAAAGTGTAGACTAGAGTGTCAAGACCGTCAAGGGAAGTAGTAGGCCTCCCCAACCTTTGTTTAGTAAGATACTTCACTGTGAGAAACATGGAGTCCTCTTGCATAGTGCTCTGCATGTTCACTGTGGCATTCAAGCTGAACATGGGCATGGCAAGGCAGTGTTTAATAATAGCTTTCAGAGCAGAGTTGAGTATGGCCCTTGATGGAGTCCTACAGAAAGAGAAATGAAAGGGGGAGAGTTGTTCTTATGGGGGATAGTAGCCAATTTTAATTGCCGTGCTTGAATATACGGATGTGTGAGGATGTTGTTCTGTGTGAATTCTAATGTGGATTTTCCCAAAGAGCAGAACTGAACTAATGAGGTGATGAGAACATTTTTTAAAAAATATAAAAAATGAGCTTCTGGAAATGTTTAACCTAGTTGCTAGCTCCTATAACAAAATATATAAAAAGATTCCTATTTAAGAGTCACATACGGTGGAACCTCAGTTAGCGTAATTCATGCGTTCTCTGGGACGTTTTTTTACTGCGAACATTACTTTAACCAAATTTCCCATAGGAATGCATTGCATGCAATTTCCCATAGGAATGAATTGAAAGCCAAAATACATTAAGCAAAAAGCAGTTTCCCCCAGGAATGCATTGAAAACCAATTGATCCATTGGGGGGGGGGGAGGTCCGTAAACCGAGCCACTATTTTATATGGATTTCATGTTGTTATGCGATTTTTATGTTAACCGAGCCGGACATGATGGGTTGAAAAAATTCATGCACCAAAACTGGCATGGAAAAGAAATAGACCAATCTCTTCATCCCTATTGAATTTTGAATTAAAAACAACAACAACAATGCCTCAAAGTGCATTACTGATTTCCACTTGTGCACATGGCAATGGAGTAAATGGCAGAGCCAAGCTGCCTCTTATAAATGTGGTGTGCTGGATGGATTCTGGAGTATCCATCTGACCATGTGATCAGGCATGCACCCAGAAATTAACCAGCACCTTCTTAATGAGCAGCAAGTTACACACACCATTTTCTTACACAAGCATTCATAAGCATTTGGATTCAGGCCACGTACCAAGACGTACCGCTGCTAGATCTGCCAATAAAACCTATGATTTACTATTTCCAAAGGCAAAACGACAATCAGTTTTTGACAATGAGTGTCCCAAACAGGAAATAAGATTGTAGCTATTAGCATTAGGTTCAATGAAAAAGAAAGCTCAGTGTGCAATTAAATTAACTATGACATAAAATATGCATGCAATAAACAGCTATTTCAGATCGGCTTTGAAAAAACATACATGTCCTTTACAACATATGAAGAAATATGCTTGGAGCAACGATTTCAAAGCTGAATTGCCTTTCAAAGAAAATGTGAAATGCTTAGATGCTGGAAATCTAGTAAGGCAAACCTTTTGTTGCTCAAAACTCCTTTTATACGCAGTGCAAAACACAAGGTTTCCCTTGCTCGAAAGCCAGTTGTATCTGACTCTAGGGTTCAGTGCTCACATCTGTTTCAAAATCGAAGAGCCAGTGCTGTCTGCTTCTGCAGACGTTTCCGTGGTCATGTGGCAAGCACGGAATGCTGTTACCTTCCCATCTAAGTGGTCCCTATTTATCTACTTGCAATTTCTTGCTTTCGAACTGCTAGGTTGGCAGGAGCTGGGACAAAGACGGGAGCTCATTCCATCCTGCAGTATTCGGGAATCGAACTGCTGACCTTCTGCCTCCCAGTCAACAGATGTTGAGTGGTACTTCTAGATCAGGGGTTTTCAAGGTTTTTGTGCCACAGGTTGGACTACTCACCCTCTGGCATGAAATTATTATTATAACTGCCTTGAGAGGTGATGGCACTCCAACCCTGGAAGCATTCAAGACAGAATTAGACAACCATCTCTCAGATTTTATTTGTAAATCTGCATTGAGCAAGGGGTTGGATCCAATGGCCAAAAAGGCCTCTTCCAAATCACTGATTCTTTGAGTCTATAAGAGTAATAATTTTGTGTCAGAAATTATTCTGGGTTGAAAGGATTTTCGCAGAGGAAACTCTGCTCAAGGAAAGCCCAAATGATGCTCCATTCATGTCCCCAAGAGCTATGACAGAGACAGGTGCTCAATCCATCATGGAGTATCCGCGTCTCGAATTGCCGACTTGCCAGCCTTCCAGATAACAAGGCGAGCTTCTTAATCACTGAGCCACCACAGCCGCTATAAGCCTATGATTCTAAGAATCTAAATCCCATGGAGAATTAACAAAGAGGACGTGATAAATAGATAATTAGACAAGCTATGAGAAACTTGGGGAACATAGTCTAAAGTAGAGACATCACCTTGCAAATAAAAATTTGCACAGTCAAGGTAATGGTATTCCTGTAGGTAATGTATGATTATGAGAGCTGGACCATAAGGAAAGCTGTGCGCAGAAGAATAGATGCCTTTGAGATGTGGTGTTGGAGGAGAGTTTTGAGAGTCCCCTGGACAGCAAAGTGAACAAATAGGTCGATCCTAGAAGAAATCAACCCTGACTGCTCCTTAGAAGGTCCAATAGTAAAGATGAAGCTAAAATACTCCTACCAACCTAGCAGTTCGAAAGCAAGAAATTGCAAGTAGATAAAAAGGGACCACTTCGGTGGGAAGGTAAACAGTATTCTCTGTGCTCCAGTGTCTAGTCATGCCTGCCACATGACCACGGAAATGTCTGCAGAAGCAAACAGTGCTGGCTCTTCGGCTTAGAAACAGAGATGAGCACTGCACCCTAGAGTCGGATACGACTGGCTTTCGAGCAACGGAAATCTTTACCTTTACCTTTAAAGTATTTTGGACATCAAATTAGAAGAGAGGATTCACTTGAGAAAGCCTTGATGCTAGGAAAGGTGGAGGGCAAAAGAAGAAGGGGGCAGCCAAAAATGAGATGGCTAGATGATATTGTAGATGCAAATGGGCAGAGCTGGGCAGGTTGAGGAGGATGGTAGAGGTCAGCGGTGCCTGGCTGGCAATGGTCCATGAGGGCGCAAAAGGTCTGAATTGACTGTGCAACTGAACAATCTATATACCTAAAACCAAAGTGTTGCCATGTTTGTTACCCCTTACTCACCCCACCATGGTCCCCACTGCCCCAAAAACCATGCACCCACCTACCTGCAGCACCTGGTGGTCCGGCAAGGGGTACCGGCAGTGCCACCCATGGTCCTTTACCTCAAAAAGGAGTCACATGGGGGCACCCTCACCCACACAGAAGTCCAACGACGGAGGGCAGGTCAGCACCGACTAAGCATGAGCAGCCGGCCAGGTCAATTTGCACTGTGTATGCCCCAACAGAGAGCTCCACCTCAACCCAGAAATCCAGGGTTGAGGCTACAGCCCACGAGGCATGCCAGCCATTCCATGGCTGAGTGCACCTGTGGGAAGCCATGGAGCATGACTTCAGTGGCAGCATGGACTTCAGAGCCTCCAGGCGCCGCTGCCAATGAATGCTGCCACACTGCGGGGTTCTGCCGCCAGCGCCATCACTGGGCAGACACTGCCCCACTGCCCACAAAGCTGTGGGGAGCGCCGGCCACAACAAATGCTCCATCGGCCTTTGGGGGAGGCGCTGCGAACTTTGGCAGCAGTGCCACAAACTTTGGAGCCTCTGGCCACCAATGCCGATGCCTTGCCCCGGCAGGCGCTTCCCTGCCCTCTTCCAGCCTTCGGCATCTCCAGCCACTCTGCCACTGCCATGGTTACCACCGCCGGACGATGGCCCATCCAGGTGTGCCTGCCATCGTTGGGGGACCTGCCTGTCTGTGGGGGGGGAGGGGTGAAAAACAGAGCCAGTGGTTGGTCGGTGCCGCATCTGGGTCACCTGCCGTCCACTGCCCCTTACTGATGGCCTACATGGGCCCACCAAGATGGCTTCAAGCCCCTCCTTGGGCAGGGCATGAGGATTATGCCTGCTGATCATCGGGGGGCCGTGAGGGGTCTGGGTTTCTGTACCACGGGACAGTGGTGGAGGGTGCACAAACCAGCAGGAGTGGGGGGGGGGAGCGTCAAGCCAACTGTCAAGGGTCCAGGGTAAAGGCGTGGTGCCTAATGAGTACAAGGGTTGCATGCACTCGGGGCCGGACTACATTCTCTCACTGGCCCCCGGCCCTTACCACGGACCCTTGCTAGTCTGCCTGATGCTCCCCCTAAACCCCTCCTGGCTTGCGTGCCCTCCACCGCTTCCCTGTGGGACACCCCCCAGACCCCTCACAGCCCCCCTGATGCTCAGCAGGCGTGCTCCATGCACCCTGCCCAAGGAGGGTTTGGGGACTTCTTTGCGGGGCCATGTGGGCCATCAGTAAGGGGCAGTGGATGGCGGGTGACCCATACGCGGCTCCAAACACCCACCCCAGCTCAGCTTTCTGCCCCCTCTCCCCCGGGCAGGAAGCCCCCCCCCCAATTACGGCAGGCCCACCTGGATAGGCTGTTGTCCGCCGGTGGCAATCATGGCAGCAGCAGGGTGGCCGGTGATTCCCACAGCCGGTGGAGGGCAGGGAAGCACCTATTGGGGCAAGGCGGCAGGCCGCCTGTGACGGTCCGCAGTGTGGGCAGGGAAACGTCTGGCAGACTGGCAAGGGTCCGGGGTAAAGGTGGGTGGCCCCACCGAGCACACATGGGCCAACTCTGAGTGCACACGACCCTTGCCAGTTGGCCCGACATTCTCCCCCATACCCCTCCCAGCCCGACGCTCTCCACCCACCCATGCTGGCCCCTGTGTGCTCGGTGACCCCCCCACCCTTTCCCAGGACCCTTGCCAGTCAGCCCGATGCTCTCCCACTCCTCCTGCCTTTCACAACCTCCACTGCTGCCCCATGGCATAGGCCCCCAGATCCCTCACCCCCCCCCCATGCTCAGTGGCTGTGCTGCACACACCCTGCACAAGGAGGGGCTAGGGGCCCTCATGGCGACCCACACACCATTTTGGGTCCCACACCTGGGCAATGCTGGGTACCCCTGCTAGTATGAAATAAATGTAAAATGCAGAATGACTAGAATGGTACACTGAACAGAGTTTGAAACCCGGGATATTGAGCTTGATTCAGTTCTCTGCCACACTCCTGCAACCTAGGGATGTAAAACTCCACCTATAAAGAGGAATAATGATTACTCATTTCATAGCATTATATTTGTCTTTAAAAAATACATCATAATGGCAGTAGATAAGCTACACTGCCAAAGAGCTCAAAAACAAGAGTTAAAAGTACAGTATACTTTAGAGAAGAAGCTTGGAAGACCCATGCAAACATCTCAGGGCTGTTACTAGCTGGACTCACAATGCCATATGGCCTTCCTTTTGACCTTTCATGCCTTGCTTATGCTCTTAAAAATAACATTTCTCCATCATCAGCCTGTTTTTTCTTGGCACTGGGAAATCTAGTTTGCAGGGATGTTTGACCTCAATAATGAAAAGTATCAGATGGAGACCATCTGGAAACAGCTTTAACCTTGAGGGAGAGGGTTTTTGTGTGTGTGTTTTGATTATTATTTTTTTAAGATGATGACGTTTCAACTGGCAGAAGCTTGCTTCCTGTGGCGATAGTTTCTTTCTTCCTTCCTTTTTTTTTAAAAAAAAAAGGAGAGAGAAAGAAGACAAATGATGTGCTGAGAATATCAGGAAATGCTTTGGAGCATTCAGCTTCCACAGGGAAAGATGTTTAAGCACTCATGTGTGGCGCCTACAGGAGGGAGTTCCATCTGCTTCCTGCCAACTCACCTGGATTTTACACGATGGGGACTCAGTAGTGCAGAGCCAGGTGGAAACATGGCAAAGCTTAGCCAGGGAAACAAAAAGGAAGAAGGCCAAGTGGTTGTCATGATAATCGCAAGGGATGATTTCATATTTTAATTTTCTTTACATTTATTAAGTGTTAAGATTCATATAGTATATTTTCTGTAGGTTTGAGGATAGCTTACTCATAGGGAAGCACACTGAAGCCGGTTGCATTCCAATCCACATATCACACATTCCACACAATAACAGGTCACTAAGTTCCAGGGTTGCTAAGTAGCAATGCCAGTCACTTAGACACCTGTGAGGGAGCTCACACTTGGATAACAAGGGAAATTCCTAAAGTTACAATCGGTCAATAACCCATCACCTGAGAGAGAGGAAAAGGTGACATTCACATAGAAGTGGATCTTGAGACATTAACATCTGTTCAAACATCTGGGGACAGGGTGACAACAAACACCTGCACAGACACCTAAGAATTAGGTGACATCAATTCATGTCTAAGAATTTGGGTTACATCACAAACACTTGTGGTGTTTGTGATAAACATGTGAGATGACCTAATTGTTTAGTCAAAACTATTACCGTAGGTCATCTCACATATTTAACATTCTGGAGGAAGGTGTGAGGACCCCACAAAATGTATTTAAACCTTAGGTTTTGAGAGTTCAGAAGACACCGTTTGGAAGTGGGTGTGAGCCTACGTTCCTTTAATTGACCTTTCGGAAGTGGGTGCGAGCCCACATCACTTCACATCCACACCATGGAAATCTAAAGAATCCTGACGGGAGCTTTCAAGCCCATAGAGAAGAAATGCTTTCTTAGTGAAGTTAGCTATTTTCTTAGTTTCTTAGTTTCTTAGTTTGTTAAGTTAGAGTAGAATAGATTATTGCTTCAATATGTATCCTGCATATTTTTGGATGATTATTTTTCTTCAATAAAAACCTGGAAAAGACAACTACGCCTTGTTTGTCATCTGGAAGAAGAAAGGTTTTTTTTTTAATGAGATAAGGCCAAACCAGGGGCTACATCTTTGCAGCACAGCCTTGGGAAGAGGACTTTTCTCAAGGGCTGATAAGGTCTCTATGGAGATGGGAAGGGAGTGAACATTTTTGATCCACCGACAGGCCTGGGAAAGTATCTTTTTGAGAAGTTTCTGCCTTTGAAGGTACATCTATTGGAGGGCAGTTCCCAGGGCCAGAGACAGCTCCATCTCTCTGTGTGTTTGTGGGAAGGTGGCAATATAACAGACTGTGATTCAGCCTTGCTACCATACTTGCCATCACATCTCTGCCTAAAGTGCAGAAGCGCAATGTTCCCCATTGCTAAAAACCTGGCTGGCGGGCCAAGTTTGGGGTGCAGGTGGAGGGGTGGCTTCCGTTGGGTGGTTTCTTCAGTTCCTTCACCCCTCTCTTTTTAGGGGTGGATTCTTATTGCTGGTTTTTATCTGTTTTATCTGCTTTTATCTGTTTTTACCCACTGTTGTGAACCGCCCGGAGTCGGCTTTGGCTGAGTGGGCGGTATAAAAAGTTAACAATAAATAAATACATAAATTTTTAAAAATTCCATCTATCACAACAGTGGCAAATCAGCCTTTAACATATTGAACCTTGGAGAGGCAAAACCTTAGCTCACTGGTTCCCAATGTGGACCCCACACCCCACAGGGGACTTACTTTGCTTTACTTTATTGTTATTATGGTCTTAGACCAGCCTTTACAATAGAAAATGGTTTCATGCTTTGTTAACAATGAGAAAAGACAATAAAACAGTACAGCATATCCTCTTGTTGTTGTTCAGTCGCACAGTCGATTCCGACCCTTTGCGACCCTATGGACCATCGTTCTCCAGGCGCCTCTGTCCTCCACCATCCCCCTCAGTCCTCCCAGTTTTGTGCCCATTGTGTCTACAATACCATCTATCCATCTCATCCTTGGCCTAAAGTTTTCCTTAATTGAATAGCTTGATAACAATATTTGGCTACCTGATGCATGAGTGTAAAATCCATGTCCTTTAGAAGAAAATTAACATATGGAGGGCAATTAAAGCGTCTCTAAGGACATCATAAGGACATCATAATAGGATGTGGGCCAGGGTTTCTAACTTCCTTGATCCACAGGGACATTGTCTTTGTAGAAAAGGAGTCCCTTGGAATCTTCCCGCCAAAATTGCTAAGGGGATGGCATCAAAATGAACTTTAGAGAAGGCCCATCTGTATTTGCTTAAAGAGAGACTATAAAGATACCCTGTGGTGGTGGGTTTACGGCTGTCTAGGAGTTGACGATATAGCTCTAGCTATATCTGGCTAAGACACAGGTTCTCAACCTTTTTAAGCCGGGGCCGGATCACACTCCCTCAGATAGCTTTGGGGGCTGGATGGCCATTTTGCCTCCTCCATCACTTCCTGGTGTGATGGAGGCAGTGTGGGGCCACATGAAATGGCACCATGGGCCACATTCAGCCCATGGGTCACAGGTTGAGAATCACTGGGTTAAGACATATAGGGAGGTGGGGAAGGAAGGATCAACCAACTCCCTGCCAGAAGAAGTGGTGACAGATATCAGTCTTGACAGCTTTAAGAAAGGATTAGACAAGTTCATGGAGGACAAGGGTATCAATGGCTATAATTATGGATACTTAAGGACAACCTCCGGGTTGGAGAGATAAGCAGGATATCTCTCAATGCCATTTCCAGGGAATCCTAAGCAGGTGAAGGCATCTCCTTGGGAATAATACCCTGAAGCAAATGGTGAGCCACTGTGTGAGACAGAACGCTGGACTGGATGGGCTGTGGCCTGTTCCAGCAAGGCTGTTCTTATGTTCTTATGTAACCTGATGATCTGAATCATTCATGGCTATTGTGTCATAAGTCACAGCGTGTGATCCAAAAATCCCTGAAGAACCCATGTGACACTGTTTGCAATCTAAGTTTGATTCCTAAGGTCTCAAAGTTGAGCCAGCCTTCCATCCTTCCAAGGTTGGCAAATCTGGATACCCAACTTATTCACTACCTGTTGGAGCTTTTACTCCTTTTGTGTTGAGACCATGGGAAATCGAGTTTTGAACTCACATGCAGTGCAGATGCTCAACTTCAGACTTACTGTATTATTCTTCACATTGAGGAAGGTGCTGAAACTGTTGATTAAGGATGCAAATTGTCATGTCTCATTCTTTCATTGCATTGTGGCCTTAGCTTGATTTGTTTATGATATTTTATTGCACCAATTTTATTTGAGATCTGTATTGTTAACCAACCAATGTAGTGTTTGCACTAAAATGGGCAGTATATAAATAACAAGAAAGAAAGAAAGGAAAGAAAGAAAGAGCCTTTTTTCTCCATGTGCGAGTTGATAAGCAATTTTCTGTTGGTTGATATGAGAGTTGTCACAGATGCAGTAGCAGAAATTGTTTTATGGACATTGTTTAGATGAAGTATAATAGCTGTTGCCTTGTTGCATAGACTTTTGCACTGGATGGGTTGCTTGTGTCTTTGCTTTAATTAGCCAGTCCTTCTGTGGTTTCTATCAGTTTGTGCTTTGCTTCATTTGAAGGTGGGCAGGGCGAACACCAAGCAAACCACTAGTTTTGCATAGAAGCATATCTCTGTCTCCAAGGCACCTAGACACAATAAAATTGAGGAGCACCTTCTGCTGACAATCTTCTCAAGTTTGGTGAAGTTTGAAGTTCAGGTCTCTGAGTTATGGTTCCCCAAATCATTCTTTGAACTTTCCTCAAACCAGCTTGGGTGGCCTAATACTTTTGCACAGTACTGTACATGAACTCTTTAAATGTAAATGTTTCCCTTGCTTGAAAGCCAGTCGTATCCAACTCTAGGGTGCAGTGCTCATCTCTGTTTCAAAGTCAAAGAGCCAGCACTGTCTGC
Source organism: Bradypodion pumilum (assembly GCA_035047305.1). Lineage (NCBI taxonomy): Eukaryota > Metazoa > Chordata > Lepidosauria > Squamata > Chamaeleonidae > Bradypodion > Bradypodion pumilum. The sequence goes on from JAWDJD010000010.1 coordinate 34,280,104, forward strand.
TTCTGCAGACATTTCCGTAGTCATGTGGCAGGCATGACTAGACACCAGAGCACACGGAACACTGTTACCTGCCCACCAAAGTGGTCCCTATTCATCTACTTGCAATTTCTTGCTTTCGAACTGCTAGGTTGGCAGGAGCTGGGACCAAGATGGGAACTCATTCCGTCCTGCAGTACTCGGGAATCGAACTGCTGACCTTCCGCCTCCCAGTCAGTGTCTTAGCCACTTAAGCCACATACAGGTGCTTACATTAACTCTTTAAAATAGTGTTAATCAGGGATTCACAACCTACAGCCTGTGGGCCGACCCTGGCCCCCGACGCCTTTCCACCTGGCCCATGGAGATGACTCCAGAAGTGGAAGCAGACATACCTGCACTTGCACAAACATGCCCACCACCATTGCATCTGGCCCATGGTGTGGTCTGAGGGGGTGTTGTATGGCACATGGTACAGTAAGGTTGAGAACCCCTGATATAAATGAATAGTCATGGAAGAGGGTGGAAGAAAAGAAGATTTAGTGAGGGAAAGCTACCAGTAGAAGCTTCTATTTTGATCTCATTGATAGAAATAGCTATTGTGAAAAGCACCCTTACATCACTCTGGACTGACACTAGTCAGACTGAGAGCAGTTACTAGCCAGAGATAATCGTGGAACAGAAAACTCTGGTTTGCGAAAGGTGACAGTTTGCTTAAAATAGTCAACAGATGAATTCTTTCTTCTCCCCCAGCTGCATCCTCAGAGGAAACGGAAGGAAAATATAGGAGGAAAATTGGGATTAATTTGAGCATCACAGGTGCCCTTTTCAGAATCCCTCTATACTCCAGTGTTCCCCCCAGAGAAAGAGTTTGCCTCCACTAATTGAACTGGCAGCCCCACGATTTAGCTGTCGCTTTCCCACCCACCCAAAAAATTCCTCTATTCATTGGATTTCTCTCAAGCTGAGATGCTGATTGCTTCTGACTACAGAGCATGTTAACCTGTCGGCTCGAAGCCTGGGATGTGGCCCTGCCAAGGTGGCTATCAAAAGGGCTGCTTTGACCCTCCCCAAATGTGGGCAGCTGAGACAAAAGACCAGCTCTGGGGAACAAGAGAGGGAAAGAGAGAAGCATAGGAGAGCCCTGGCATTTCCCAGCCTTGCAATTAACCTTCACCTTGGTAAACAAGCTGCGAGCTTTGCATGGGAAATTGTCTTCAGTGAAACTGGGGAAGGTTGGTTAAAGAGGAAAATAATTTAATAGGAAACAGCATGCTTATACTCACTCTTTCTCTCTCCCCCCATGATGTCTTTGGTCTTAATTTATACATTTCCCAGTCTATTATAAGGTTATTCTCCTGCCCATCTTTACAGAAAGGGAGCACCACTCAGTCCCAAACTGTACAAGAGGCTCAAAGAATGTGTGTTTACCCTACCGTACATTTTCTATAGTGCTGCAAGTCCCAAATTAGCTCATTTTTGTTAAGCCAATAGTCCAATGTCAAGTTTACTACAGGCTCTGTTTATAAGCTGACGCAGCAGCTTTGGAGGGAAGCGTCTTTGGAAGGATAACATTTTGGTGAAGTTTGGGGTTCGGGTGTCCGAGTCATGGTCCCCCAAATCACTCATTGGATTTCCCCCAAACCAGCTGGTGTTGGCCTAATTCTTTTGCACACTCCTGTGCATGAACTCTAAAGCCCTGGTGGCGCAGTGGTTAAACTGCTGCACTGCAGCCAGAACGTTGTGAGTTCCTTCCTGACCAGGGATCAAAGTTGACTCAGCCTCCCATCCTTCCAAGGTCAGTAAAGTGAGGACCCAGCATGTTAGGGCAAGATGCTAAAATGTTAATTAACTTGTGAACCACCTGCAGTGATGATGAACCTTGGCACTCGTTCTTGGACTTCAATTCCCAGATGCCCAAATCAGCACTTCTGGTGATCAGGGCTTCTGGGAATTGAAGTTCAAGAACATCTGGAGTGCCAAGGTTTTCCATCACTAGGAAAGTGCTCTAAAGTGCTATGGGGTGATATATAAGTGTAATCGCCATTCCTATTTTATCCTCATCTATTTGCTAAATCCATGTCTCATTTAATTTGGCCCTTATTCGCCTCCTGCCATTCTTTTATAACCTGTTTCTATGTGGGAGTTCAAATCTTCAACAGAAAAGCCACAGCATGTGAGACACAATTATATATGTTTAAAAGGCAGAAAGATTTCAAGACGGAAAGCAGGAGATTTCATAGCAATAGCAATTATACTTATATACTGTCCCATAGCTCTTAGAGCACCCTCTGGGTGGTTTCACAAGGCAATTAGCATGTTTGTCCCCAACCTGTTGGGTACTCATTTTACCAAACTCAGAAACATAGAAGACTGAGTCAACCTTGATCCCTATCAGGTTCGAACTCACAATGTCAGCAGTTTTGGCTGCAGTACAGCAGTTTAGCCACTGCGTCACCAGGTCTCTTACCTTTCAAGGGAATGATAGCAAGGTTTGCTTTAAACCAGGGGTTCCCAACATAAGGCCTGTGGGCCGGATCTGGGTTGTGGCACCATTTCATGTGACCCCAACCCTCCAAGGGCATTCAGGAAACAAAATGGCCACCACTTTGAAGCTGTGGGGACAAAATTGCCACACACACACCATGCAGTCAGGGCAACATGGCTGTCCAGCGCTCGAAGCTGAGAAAGCGTGATCTGGCCCCTGGCTTGAAAGAGGTTAGGATGAGAGCAGTATAGCTTTAAAGGTGCATATCTTGTGTTATTAAATACCATGATGTTTGTCGGGAAGGGTTATTTCCAAGTCATGTAGATCATATTCCACCACACCCTTTCGTCCAAACCCTTTTCCATAAACTGCATACCTGTTCCATATTAATATAGCCTTTTAACCACACCCCTGTACAGAGGCTAAATGTAATTTGCTTTAAATCCATCAAGAATGTGACTCATGGAAATGAGTACATCTGGGTTTCTTTCAACCTTTTTGAAAAGGTAGGACAGAAAAAGAAAAGAAAAATGTTAATATTACTGCTAAGTGTTGTCGGGTCAGAGCCAATTTACAGAACCCTACAGGGCTTTACAGGTAAGTGGGATATTTAAGGAGTGATTTTCACTAGTGCCACCCCACCACCAAGTTTCCATGACTAAGTGAGGATTCAAACCCAGGCCTCCTGTGTAGAAGTCTGTCACTCTATCTATTATATCACAACAAAAGGACAAGGAAGGAAAAGTCATAAGGAAAAATATCATGCTGGTTTTCAAAATTTTCTTTCTGGGATTAAAACTTAGTCATACATTACTGCTGAAATAATAGACGCTGATAATACAAAGGGAAATGAGCCATGATGTAAAGGTAACTTGGCAGCAAATAGTATTTCCAGATGTGTGTACATTTACTGTATCCACAACTGGGGATCCATTAAATTCTTCTATAGATGGAAACAATAGCCAGCAAAGAAGATGCAAAGGCCTGATCCAGCAACATATATGCGCAACTGCTGAAACCAGGGATGATTTTAAATTACCTCCAAATGCAATTCCTGCCTGTCATTATTAATTGACTTTCATTTTTTCATATTAAAAAAGTCACAACTTCCTTATGGAAAGATAGCATGTAAACCCTCTATCCTCACAACAAACCACTGGCATGGAGACAGGATTGGGTCAGTTCCTCCCAGTAGCTGAACAGAAGTGGTGGCTATGCACCTTGTTTAAATGAAAGGTGATGATTTTGAATTGTAATTCCGACTTTTTTCATTGCCATACCACCGGCAAAACCAGCAGTTGCATTGGACACCGAAGTCATATTTGGGGCCAGTGAAAAGGAAGCACTTACATCATTCAGCCTGTAGATCAAAAATTCCCCATGAGGTAAAGCCTTCTTTCTCATATATAACTCCCATGGAAGAAGCATGTCGTACATTGAGTACCCAGGAGTCAAGGGATTGCGGTGGCTTAGTGGTTAAGACCCTGAACTTGATGACTGGAAACGTCTGCAGACACTGACAACACTGGTTTTTGGGCTAAAAACAGAGATAAGCACTGAACCCTCGAGTCACAAGGACGACCATTACCTTTACTAGAAGAAATCAACCCTGATTGATCCTTAGAAGGTCAAATAGTAAAGATGATGCTGAAGTACTTTGGACATCAAATGAGAAGAGAGGATTCACTTGAGAAAGCCTTGATGCTGAGAAAGGTGGAGGGCAAAAGAAGAAGGGGGGAGCAAAAGATGAGATGGCTAGATGGTATTGTAGATCCAATGGGCACAGAGCTGGGCAAGTTGAGGAAGATGGTGGAGGACAGAGGGCATGGCGGGCAGTGGTCCATAGGGTCGCAAAGGGTCGGAATTGACTGTGCGACTGAACAACAACAACAGAAGCAGCATGAACTTGTCCATTTTCCAGTTGAAGAAATATTTAGAAAAGGACATGTGGCCAAGAACTTTTTCCCTTTAAGGCTTGGGGAAACACAAAATAAGTGTGGCAGGAGAAGTGCCTATGAAAGAAAGTAATTTATATTCACTGGCAATCTGTTAGCTCCTTTGTAATGCAAGATGATCTTCCCAAGTCCAACTACAGCCAGGAAAATCACAAGAACTTTGATTCTGAGATCTTTGGGGGTTGGACTCACCCTTTATGGATAGAAGGGTGGAGAAGGACCACTTCACATCTTTCTCCTCAATTTCCTCCCAACAGACTGCCTCAGAAACACCAAAGCATAGAAGCATAATGGGCCAGGAAGGGGATGAAACATGTGAACTGCCCGCTTTGAGAGCAATGTTGAGCTCATTTAAATCAGGTGAAGTGCCCAATGCAAGATTTTCTAATTATCCACCATCGCCTATAAGGCCGTAGCCCCTGCTGAACACTCTTGCTGTATCTGGAGCCAAACTGGTTAAAGGCATGATTGGAGGCTGTCAGCGGAGATGTGGTTTGTGAAAACTGCTTGATGACATTCCACTCCAACATGGTTATTGGATTTCATTATTTGCATTGCATGATTATAAGGTGGAGTGTCTGCCGAATTGATTTGATGTGTTACAACTCCTTTTGTTATCTGATCCGGTCCTTGTGAGCAATCACAGCAAAAAGAGGGTGCCATGGAAATGGGAAAGCTCAGACCAACGTAGCCACAGTGGAATAAATAATGTGTCCCTGAATGTGCTGTTTGACAACAATCAACACCTTCACACCTGATCCAAGGAGGCAAACTCATGTGTTCTTCTTTGCCTTTGGACGGGTTCTGCAATATAACGTTGTTTACCATTGTCTTGCAGTGATATTATTCTCAATTTTCTATGGTCGACTGAAAAGGAGAATGCATCATGCTCTAGCGTATTCACTTCTCTTCGATTTGGTATGGTGGTGCTGTGTCAAAAGAGTAGCACTTTATATGAATGTTACAACTTCTGGCTGTCTGCAGAGGTGGTCTCCGGTTCTTTCTTTCTTTCTCTCCCTCTCTTTCTCTTAAACATTTTATTAAATTCACAAAATATAATGTGAAATAACAAAGAAAGACCAGCACTCAATTAAATTAGAGCAGGAGTGGAAGGAAGCACTGGATGGAGCACACTTTTAACCAGAAATATTTGCCGAATAGACAGTTTACAGTTACTGGGTATCAAGGGATTGGAAAAATTGGAGGGAGGGCAGTTCTTAAAAGTCCTGTGTAAATGGGACACAGTTAGCTAATATTAAGATAAATGGGTGGAAGGACCCGGGGTGGATGTGTATTTTTTTTATCTGTGCTTCAAATTAAGAACATATGTAGAAGAAGATGATACCTTTTTTGGATCACTAAATAAAAAAATCATTGTGAGGTTTCATGATTCAAGATAACTTCTTCAGGCAAGCAAAGGTAGGGAAATCATCAATTAAAGTCCAAATTTTCATGGTATGTTGGTGTTTGCCAGCCTCTGTTCTTAAAAATAAATGTGAAGTAGCAGTCCATTTTACAGTGATACCTCATACAATGTCCAAACTTGGTTCCACAAGTTTGGACTTTATACGGATTTGGACTTTGCATGAGGCATGCTAAATCCTAGCTGCGATGCCTCATTCAACGTCCAAATCCTAGCTGCGATGCCTCATACAACGTCATTTCCATAGAGATACATTGTACTGTAACAGCACAGACTTCAGGGCAAAGTCAAGGAAACAGACAGGATACTGACAGAACTTTAAGAAATCATTGTCTAAAGGCTAAATACATTACAAAAGCTTGTCAAACAACCCTGATTGTCCAATAACCTGAAGAATGCTGCAAAAATCCCAGGAATGCTTCTAAAAATTCTGATGAAAAAATTCAAAAAAATCCAAAATTGCGCTCAAAACCACACCTAAACACTCTTCGCCTCGTGCAAAACCCACAAGAGCAATGCATGCATGTGTCCTGCCTTTTATACTGTCCAGGCACAATGCAACCTGGGAAAACCCCAATGCCTCATACAAAGTCACAGCGACTTTGTATGAGGCAACTTTTTTCAAGGGATTAGGCGATGTTGTATGAATCCGATGTTGTATGAAGCGGACTTTGTATAAGGTATCCCCCGTTTAAGGTATCACCTTCTTTCTTCTTCTACATTTGTTTTGTACATGGATCACACAACTGGTTTGTTTGTTTTAATAAATTGAGAAGAATTACAGTTGACTGTTATGAGATATGAATGTGGCCAAGGTCATAAAAACCATTCCAGGCCTGACAACCCAGAGCCTTGCTAATTGCTATTTATGAGAATTGGTTTTAGCTGGAAATAATGGAGAAGGAGAAGCAAAGTAACTTTAAGAAAAGTTACTCCTTCTGGAAAGTTCAAGATATCTCAAAACTTGATTGGTGGAAGATTTCTTTCCTCTGTGTTCAGATCAAACTTTAAAATGCCAAAATTTGGTCACCTTCTTGGCTGTGTCGTTGGCCATATTTAAATCCACATCAGTACAAGTTTCCAGAAGTAACCAGCAGACCAGCAAAAGAGCTGGATTTTGTGTCTCTCCACATTTACAACATGTGTTGTTGTCCACCAGCAGTCCCCACTTGAGCATGTTGGTATTGCATTGAGGGACTCCGACCCTCAGCCTATTCATGGTCCTACAAGTGAGGTAGGAGGGGTCAAGTTCCTCAGCCATAGCCTCCTTTAATGTTATTCTTTGTTCAGTAAGCTCCTTTCTCTATCTTCTAATTTGATTTCTAAACTATTTATTCTAAACTATGCTGCTGTAATGTATGTAATAGAATAGACTAGTTAGGTTTTTTTCCCTTTGGGGAACTATAAATTGCCTAGCCTTAGCCTCTAATTTTTGAATATGGATTGGTTTCACTCTCTTACACTTGTCTTGGGAGTTCTGAATTTGATTTAACACCTGTATTTTGTTAAGAGTCTTTTTGGAACGTTTGCAATTTCTTTAATAAAATAATGATAATAAAATCGAACCATTTTGATTACTTTTTGGAAAGGAGGGACAGTTTGGCACTCAATCCTGTCCTAGCCCATTCCTAGTTGGAAGAATCCTATTTTGGTGGTTATTTGTCTTTTCTACATTTCAGGGTTGGCAATCTTGTGAATTGGTTTAAGTCTCCCAGAATCATGGAGAAGTCTGTTGGCTCAGAGTTTTGGAGAAACACCTAACCGAGAGCTTTCCCCAACTTTTGGAAGTCACCCACAAGAAGAAATTGAAATATCCATTTGAGCCAGAATTTAATTTCTCCTTAGAGACATAAAAAAAAGAAGAAAAGCAGAGAAATTTCCGGGTAGTGTGGCTTGTGTGGTTCACTCTCTCAAGGTCAAGTTCTTGACATTGAGTTCCACATCTACCTCTAAACCCGTGATTGTCAACCTGCAGCCCATGGGCAGGATGCGGCCCATGGCATCATTTCATATGGGTCCCCCACCGCCTCCACCACACCAGGAAGTGTCATGTGGTGGAGGAAGATCAAAATGGCTGTCCGGCCCCCGAAGCTATTGAGGGAGTGTGACCTGGCCCCTGGCTTTAAAAGGTTGAGAAGTCTTGTTCTATAGCTATGCTAGATGTCAACACTTTGCTTTTCCTATATCCATGTACCCTCTTTTACACAGGCCATTTTTATGCTTCAAGAGTTTTTAGGAAGTATTTAATTAAAGGGCTGCTTTCTGGTCCTAATTGTGATGGGGCCACAAAGTTGTACATGGGCACTTTGAGGTGTACATGGGTGTTTTTACCAAAACACAAGGTAAAAGAGAATATGGATTTTAATATACTCGCATATGCAACTTATATGTACAGCTGAAACATTAGAAATTATTTTCCTAAATTGCATTCTGTGTGAGTGCAGGTGGAAAGACGCAAAGCAAAGCAACCACACTTATATATTACCCCATAGCACTGAGTGCACTATCTGGTCAGGATTGAACTCAACCTTTTTCATTTTTATTTTTTAAAATTCAGATTTCTATGCCGCTCAATCAGGTAAACCAGACTCAGGGCGGCTCACAACAAGTTAAAACATACAAAAAAACTATTAAACCATTAAAAACCCAACATACCCACCCTCCTATCCCATTCATCTTTTAAAAACTTCCCACATTAAAACTGCCTGCATTGAACAATTAAAAGAAATGGGGGCTTATTTTATAAGCCAACAGGCGGGGACCATCCTGCCATCTGGCCCCCACACCAGTCCACGAGGAGGAAAAGCGTTCCCCTGAATGGGCCAGCAAAGTCTACGTGAACTCGGGACCAGGGTCCCCTCGCAGCGTCCCATTCCCTAGGTGGCGAGCGAGCCTCTTCTGGCCTAGAGCTTTGGCACGCCTCGCAAGTGCCGACCATGTGTTCGATGTCGGCGTCTAACTGGGGCCACCAAAAATAACTGCGGGCTAGTGCCTTAGAGCGTACGATCCCCGGGTGGCTGACGTGCAGCAGTTTAAGCACCCGCGGCCTGAGGGACGTGGGGATCACTACCCGCTGTCCCCACAAGAGGCAACCCCTCTCCAGGGACAACTCCAATCTCTTTTTGAAAAATGTGTCGAATTCCGCTGCTGGGGAAGACACGGGCCACCCTTTCTGCACCCAGGAGCAAACTGTGGCCAGCGCTTTGTCCTTGCCTGTCGCTTTGGCGATTTCGGCCGGTACTACTGGAGGGGAGTCTAGGACCTCTATCATTAAGACCTGGTGGTCCCTCTCTACTCCGCCCACGTGGCAGCAATCCCGGGGAATGGGGGACCTCGACAGAGCGTCGGCATGGCTTATTTCCCTCCCGGGCCGGTATACCAACGCGTGCTGATACGCGTTGAGAAAAATGGCCCATCTGAGCATTCTCGGGGACAGGATCTGGGGTGTGGGCTTGTCTGCGGTGAAGATGCCCAGCAACGGCTTGTGGTCAGTCACTATGGTGAAGGGGCGGCCGTACACGAAATCATGAAATTTCTTGGTCCCCGCAATTATTGCTAGCGCCTCCCTGTCCGTCTGAGCATAATTCCTCTCCGCTTGGGACAGGGATCTAGAGTAGAAAGCTATCGGGGCCTCCCTACCGTTCTCCAGCACGTGGCAAAGCACCGCCCCCACCCCCACCGGGGATGCATCGCATATCAGGACCACCGGGCGTTTGGGATTGAAGTGGGTCAGTACAGCATCTGATGCCAGGAGTCGCTTCAGGTCATTGAAAGCCTTTTCCTGGTCGTCGCCCCACTTCCATGCCTCGTCCTTTTTTAACAATTTGTGTAGCGGTTCTGCCACAGCTGCCTTCCGCGGGAGGAAGGAGTGGTAGAAGTTGAGCAGTCCGAGGAACGACTGCAACTCGGGCTTGGAGGTGGGGCGAGGGGCCTTTTTGATGGCGGCTACCTTGGATTGGGCCGGCCTAATTCCCTCGGGAGTAACACGGAACCCTAGGAACTCAACCTCTGTAGCGAAGAAGACGCATTTGTCTTTCCGCAACCTCAACCCCGCCTTTTCGAATATTGTCAGGACCTTTCCCAACCTTGTTGCTAATTCGGCCCGGCTCCCCCCTGTAATTAATACGTCATCAAAATAGGGTAACACCCCCTCCAACCCCTTCAGGAGGCGTTCCACTAATGACTGGAAAATCCCGGGCGCCGAATTCACGCCGAATTGGAGGCGCGAAACCTGGAACGCCCCTTTGTGGGTGACTATTGTTTGTGCAGCAGCTGCGGCGGGGGTCACCGGGAGTTGCTGGTAGGCTTGGGCCAGGTCGAGTTTGGCGAAACACCTCCCCCCGTGTAACCTGGCCAACAAGTGGCTGACTACCGGCACCGGATACGCATTAGGGCGGATCGCCTTGTTGATGGTGCACTTGTAATCAGCGCATATTCGGACTTCCCCGTTGGCCTTGAGCGCTGTTACAATTGGAGTTTCCCACTCCGCAGAATCAACAGGAACAAGAATCCCCTGGCCCACTAATTTGTCCAATTCCGCCTCTATTTTGTCCTTTAGTGCGAAAGGCACTCTGCGCGGTTTAAGTCTGATTGGACGCACTCCAGGGTCCAGGTCGAAAGTCACTGGGGGGCCCTTGAATTTTCCTAGCCCCTTTTTAAAAACCTCGGGGTGCGCGTCGCACACGCTCTGTATTGGATCAGTCCCGGCGGCGTGTGCTCCCACGGCGTGCACCCCCCCAATGAACAACCCCAGGGGCTGGAACCATTGAGTCCCGAGGAGGCTGCATTTACCCCCCTTGAGGACGACTAAGGGAAGCGTTGCGGTGTACTTTTTGAACTGGACCTGGAACTTCCCAACCCCCAACACTGGGATGCGGTTCCCTTGCACGTCCTTCAGCGTGGCCCTCAACGCCTTGAGCTTGGGCCGCACGCGGGGGGCGATTTTCATGAACTCCCCCTGGGAAATAATGGAGTATGAAGAACCCGAGTCCACCTCCATTCTAACAGGGGCCCCTTGTATTACTACCTCAACGAAGTAACGGGGGTGCTCCGTGGAAACGCTGCAAACCGGCGCGTCGTCCTCGCTGTCGTCGGAGACTCGCCCTACTCCGTCCCGCGTCCTCGTGGTCCGGGTGCCGTCCTTCGGCCTCGTGGTGCGGTCCTGCCTCGGGGTGCGGTCCTGCCTCGCCGAGCGGTCTGGAGAACTCCGGGTGGCCTCGCGTCGTTTCCGGCAGACCTTGGCGATGTGCCCGCGCCGGCCGCAGTTGTGGCACTCGGCCTTGCGGAATGGGCATTTGGTGCAGGCGTGGGCGGCGCCGCAGCCATCGCAGCGCCGGCCCTCTCTCTGGACCCTCCGGACGTCCTCGTCGTCGCTGCTCTCTGCAGGCGAGTTCGAAGTCCGCTGGGCCGCGCGCACCGAACTCTCTGCCTTGGCGGTCTTCGGGCGCCAGTCCTGAAGTTCGTGCACCCCGGCCGACGTGGCCTCTGCGGCCTGTGCCGCGTCGAGGACTTGTTGCCACGTGGGAGGCGGCTCCCTTTTCATCAGCGCGCGCTGAGTCTCTGTGTCCCTCAGACCGCAGAGCAGGCAGTCCCGGAGGGTGACGTCGGGGAGTTCCCATTTGCATGGGCCGGCGGCCAACCGCAGGGCCGCGGCGAACTCATCGACCGATTCTCTGGGTGCCTGGACTCGCCTCCAGAACGCGCTCCGAGCGGGGAACATCGCTATTGCCGGCCGGAGATGGGCGCGCAGCGCCGCCAGGAGCTCTGTGGCCTTGAGGTCGCCCACCTTCCTCGGCGCGATCAGGTCCACCAAGATCCTCTTGGTTTCTTGTCCGAGCATGCGGACGAAGATGGCCCTCTTTTTGGCCTCGTCGGAGACTTCGAGCTCCACCAGCGCAGCGTTGAAGTCTATCTCAAACAGCTCCAAGTCTCCCGGCTTCCTAATCTCGTAGCCGGCGCATGTCTTGGTCCCGTGGGCAGCCATATCCCACCTTCGTCGCCAGTTTAGTGTATGGGACCAAAGACGACCGGACAACCGAAGGGTTGGTTTAACGCAGGTTTATTGCATGAGGTTCCAGTTAAGCATGAGGTAATGGCGGTGATACATCTCAATATATACAGTAGCTCACTACATTTGAATCTTGTAGCACGGTAGCTCATTGGTTGCTACCGGCGTGGCCTCGCCCAGGCACGCCTCCATTCCTGCTGCTGAATGCAGGTCTTTCTTCAGCTGCTGAATGCAGGTCTTTCTTCAGCTGCTGAATGCGGGGAAGGTTTTCCCGCGGCTGTCCGTGATTGAGCAATGTGAACCATGTGAGAGTGAACGCTCGCAGCTGCCCTCTATAGGCTGTCTGCTCGCGTTCCTTTACAGCTGATATCGTTTGTATCTGGAGTGGTTACAATCTTGCCTTACAGTATAATGAACATGCATACATACATACATAACATCAAGGCAGATGAAAGGGCACGGCATGATATTCTCAGGATAGTCTTGATGGCTGATTGCCATGATGATCACCTATATTCAGATTCGGATTTGGCAGAAGAATAAGAATAAGTAAACACTAGCTCACATGAACATCATGTTCAGAGAGCAAGAATTTAGGTAAATACTCAGCCAGAAAAGCCTCTGGTTGCTTACTCCTCAGATATTTCATCCGGCCTTATAATGAGGTAAGGAGGTAGAGATAAACCAAGCTGGGGGAACCTTAGGTAAATGGGGGAGTATAGAACTGAGTAGAGCCGAACCACCCCAAGAGCAGGCAAGCCACCCCGCTGAGTTATTAATACATGAACTTTGCCACCACCCACCCACACTGTCTGCTGATTTTCATACCATGTTGCATAATTAATCTGTCAACATTCTGTGACGAGGTATAAATATTAATAACACAATCACACAGTTGGCTGTTCCTTTTAAAATGCAGACTTTTGCAAACATAAATTACACACTTAGTCTTAACCAGCTTTCTGGAGTGTCTCCCCCCCCCCCATTCTTTTTCTTTAAAAAAATACCTTTCACTTCTGCGCTAATCAGAGAACAAACAGTTTCTACAAATACTTCCATCTGATACTCTTGGGATTTTCTTCTTATTCCTCAGGTGAAACTTGTGATAATGTCTATCCACAACTGTGCTACCAAGAGAAAGGAAATCAACCCTGACTGCTCATTGGAGGGACAAATACTGAAGAGGAAGCTCAAGTATTTTGGCCACCAAATGAGAAGAGAGGACTCACTAGAGAAGGCATTGATGTTGGGAAAGATAGAAGGAAAAAGGAGGAGACGCCAGACGATGAGGTGGGGAGATGGCATTGTAGATGCAATGGGTGTAAATTTGAGTGACTATTCCAAGTCCTCTGCTTTCAATAATGTTCACCACTGAGGTTCTTGGTATAGAAATCTACACTGGGACTCACATTTTTGGCTAAAATCAGTCATGAATGTTTACCTCTGCACTGTTTTTGCAGCACTTTAGTAAAGTTGTGTGAACTGAACTATGAATTACAAAGATGCAAAGTTGTATTAGAGTCCGTTACAATAATCGTGTGTTGCCAAATCAATTCTGACATATGGCAACCTTCGCCAAAGTTTTCTAGGTGGGGAATACACAGAAGTGGTTTCCCATTCCCTTCTTTGGGAGGCGGCACCCCGGGACTGTGAAAGCTGGACTGATGACAGGTACTTTCTCCCCTGAAAGCACAGAGGAGAATCAAACTCCCAACCTCTGGTTCACTTCTAAGGTATCCAGCCAGCAAAAGTTTCTTATAAACTAGAGCTTTTCCTTAAATAGGCCTTGATGATGGGAAGGTTGGCAGGTCAGCAGTTCAAAACCCAAGTGTTGAGCAATGGAGTGAGTGCTCATCATCTGTCCCAGCTCCTGCCACCCTAGCAGCTCAAAAGCAAGAAATTGCAAGTAGATAAACAGGTACTGCTTCAGCAGGAAAGGTAACAATGTTCCATACAGTTCAATGAGTAGTCATGCCTGCCCCATGACCATGGTGCAGACAGCACTAACTCTTTTGCTGTAAGTGAACACTGCCTCCTAGAGTCATACATGACCGGGTTTTGAACAAGGGCTCCTGTTGCCCCTCAAATGGTATCTTTTGTAGGAGAATAATTTACAAAAAATAACTATTTCAAGCTGAAACCACTGCAAAAAAAGGGCCAGGTAGGTTTATTAAGCCACTGTCATTAGTATTCCTCCCTTCATGATATCGAGAGCACAGTTTATTATGTTTCTTTATTAGACTGCAGTTTTCAGAATGCAAGTCCTCTCAGGCAAAAAGTAACTTTTCTAAACCATCAGTGGTGCCATAAGGAAGCATGGACTCTGGAACATTTTGCCCTTTGGGAAACCAGACACCACACCCCATATTGCCTTTTATTTTTTAAAAAATGTATCAAGATGTTATTCCAGGTTAGGTCAAATCATGTACGTTTTGGTGGCAAATTGGAAATAATTAGCAAGGTGCATTCATATGTCTCATTGCACGCTCACTCACATGTCCTTCACACAACCAGAGACGCAACGGACATTTTGTTAATCAGCTGCACTTTGATGTCCCATGACTTAATGCAATTTTAGTTAGGTAAAGGTAAAGGTCTCCCTTGCTCAAAAGCTAATCATATCCGACTCTAGGGTTCAGTGCTCATCTCTGTTTTTCCATGGACATGTATTAGGCGTGACTAGTCACCATAGTGCACGGAATGCTGTTTACCTTCCCACCAACGTGGTACCTATTTATCCACTTGCAATTTATTGCTTTCCAACTGAGCTGTTGGCAGGAGCTGGGACAGAGACAGGCACTCACTCCCACACACAGCACTCGGGTCTCAAACTGCTGACTTGCCAACAATCCAGCCATCAAGTTCAACATCTTACTCCACAATAAAATCCCATTAGATTTCTGGCTGCTAATATTTTCCCCCAGCAGGTCTCTCCAATCTGCTGTTCTTTAGATGATGGTGGCTTGGGGCGTTCTTTGATGTTATTTGTATTTCTCAGTTGGGTTTATTCACATTTTCAGCCATCCCTGAAGTCCTAAATCTGGGACAAAAGCATAAGATCTGGGGAAAAAAATCAGGTAAGTACATGAATGGAAGTCTTTCATAGAATGTATGATTTCTCCCTCATCATAAACAAACGTTCGGTAACATATACAGTATTTATAAAATAACCAAGTAGGAAAAATATAGCATAGTTCCTGTTGCGGTGGGCCACAAATGGCCCATGGGGTCACAGAGTGACTGGACACAAGGAAGGCAATCGATGCAAAGATGCGGTGAAAGTCCAGTCCCGATTGGCTCGTGGAGCTGGCATTTATTCCCTGCCTCGGGTAATTGCGTGCATAGGTTGTGCGTGACCCATCACAGAAGACTGCCGACGTGGCACATGTTAATCCAGTTACATTTGCAGAAGTTACTTGGAGGTGATGTGAGGCCGTTGTCTTGCACTGTCACGGAATCTTTCCGGGTCTAACTTCATCAAACATAGACGTTGCGGTTTGCTCTCCTACTTAGAGT
Source organism: Bradypodion pumilum (assembly GCA_035047305.1). Lineage (NCBI taxonomy): Eukaryota > Metazoa > Chordata > Lepidosauria > Squamata > Chamaeleonidae > Bradypodion > Bradypodion pumilum. The sequence goes on from JAWDJD010000010.1 coordinate 34,295,469, forward strand.
CCGCGGATATGATTAGTACACCATGTGTTTACCTTGAGTTATCACATTGGGACTTTTGCCCTTACCAATGTCCGAGCTAATGGCCAGAGCGCTATGAATGAATCCTAACTATGATTAATATGAATCCGCACCCAATTTCCCTTCCAACCAAGTTATGAGGGCTCGAGAGCATGTGCGCCCGAACCCCACCTTTCAGGAAAGGTTATGCCAATTATATCTGCAGATAAACCACAGTTCCAATCTCTCTAACTCAATTCTCAATCTTTTTAATCTGGGGGTCGCTCCCTCAGACAGCTTTGGGGGCTGGACAACCATTTTGCTCTTCCTCCACCACATGACACTTCCGGATGTGGTGGAGGCCGTTCTGGCCACATCTAGAACTATTGAGTACTGGAATATAGGAAGCCCATTTTTTAGGTATGAGAAACAACAAATCAGCTGAAACTCTCTCTTCCATGCAAGTGTTAATAAAATGTAGAGGCTTTGCATCTGGCCTCCTTAATTCTCTTTGCTAAGATACAAATAAATTACAAAAGCAAACATAAACAAACAAGCTTTCAAAGGGACCTGGATTGGTTTTAGACACAGGAATTAAAATACTTTTTAGCAGAACTGGAGTATCTCTCTTTTACAGGCCAGTGTTTTGTTTTGAGTGTGTGGCAGGTTTGTAGGTGTGCGTGTGTGGCTTTGAAATGCTACCCTAGCATCAGTTGAGTGCCAGAGGGAATAGAATTGAACCCTTTCTACTTGTGAATGAAAGTATTAGATAGCTGCTGGTAAATATTGATTCCTACCCTTACCCTGACACCAACAGACCAAGAAAATAACTACATTTTCATCAAAGGGAACTGAAAGTCACCTAAAGGAAAAGGAATGAACACAACTCCCCCCTTTTTTTTTTTTTTTAAAGAGAAGCAGCGAGAGCAAAAATGCTGAGAAACGGTCAAAGTTTTCACATGACTTCTACTGGGGCAAAAAGATATCAAAAGATATACCCACATGCACTCACACCCATTCCAGTTAAGGAGCATAAAAAGCAACTCCAATTATTTTAGTAAAAAAAAAAGACAGAAAATCTCCAAAAATACACGTCCCCATCCTCTCAGCAAATATATATATATTCTGCCCTTTGGTTGCTTCCAAATCTACTGCTTCAAGCATTCACTTCATTCAGCCTAATGGTAGGGCTGAACTTGGCAAGAACAAAGCTTTTTTTGGTCTCTTTGGGGCTACTGTTTACACTTTATTACCATTACTGGGAGAAAGAAAGCAAAGGGGAACAATTTCAGAACTGAATATCCGTTTGAGCCAGAATTTAATTTCTCCTTAGAGACATAAAAAAGAAGAAGAAGAAAAGCAGAGAAAGGAAAAAGAAATGAGAAAAGCTTGAAAACAACACATGGTGGTTTCATTATAGCCACCGCTGAGATCAGTAAGTTTTGGAGGAAGCAGGATTTGTATATCCATATAACTCTTTACAATAACCGTTGTCACTTATTAGGCAACATACCTTTTTGATCTGCTCTTCCGATAATCTCTTATTATTAATTATGCTAGTTGATGAGAATTATAAATTATTATGTGAACATACCAATAAAGTTTGTGAAAGGAATATTGGGTTTACCATTGCTTGCTAAGTTAGAACTTCTGTTCTCTTAGTTCACAATGATAGGAGGAAATTGCTAGTGTGTATCCACAAAGCCTTGGATGTTGGGAGTATAGTGATCTCTTACTAGCAATATGAAGAAATCTCACTAAGTTTCTCATTTTTCAAGGACATTCTCCAGCATGAGAATGACACCAGGAGTACAGTAAAACCCCGACTTACAAATGCCTTGTGTTACATAAAATTAGACTTACATAATGATTTTGTGCTAAAACCATGTCCTGATTTACATGATTTCCTATGGGTTTGCTTCGAGTTACATAAAAATTCATTTCCCTATGGGTTTGCTTCGATTTACATACAAATTTCATTTTTCCTATTGGTTTGCTAGAGTTACGCAAAAAATCAATTTTTCCTATTGGTTTACTTCGAGTTACATAAAAAACCGATGTAAGCAAATGCCTATGGAAGGGACTTTTTTTGTAAGTAGGAGTTTTACTGTACTTCTTTGTGCTGACATACATGTCATTTGAACAAAATTATATGTACAAAACAAGGGTTCTTAAACTTTGAAAAGAAAAGCAAACACAAAACAGCAAGCACAGAAGTACTGGCTGACTGATGAAAAAGATGCTAACAACCCATCCAATGCCTTTCACTTCAAGCAGTCCTAAAAATAAGGCAGTGGCCACTGGGGTTTTGCCATACTATTGGCATAAAAACCCTTCTTGGAAATATGAAACTTTTCATTAAGACCAACAAAAATAAATCTACATCTCAGAGGCAAGGGGGGGGGGAACCACCTTTAGTTCATTTATTCCTGTGTCTAAAAATGAGACAAGCAAATGTTTACTTATCCAAAATTTTATGTTGCAAAAAAGAGGAATAAACACAGATTTGCATAATGTTTGCATATGTAAATGTGTATCATTATATGTGCAAGTTTAGAAATAATTATCATAGCTTTAACCATAATGGGGAAGACATTGACAAGTTGTTTTGTGTCCCTACTCCATCTACTTCCTAAATCAGGGGTGGCCAACCTTTTTATGCCATGGGCCTGACCATGCCTCCCCGACAGCTGAACAGGCCAGACCACACACCCCAGAATCAGAAGCGGGTGCATTTATGGCTGTTGTAGCTAGTAGAACATGTTCTGGCTGCTATCTTTCAAATTATGGTGCCGCTCCCGCTGACAATGACCCACATGACTGTATTGTATTTTCATTTTTATGTTAATTTATTGACTGTATTGATTGTATTGCATTATGTTGTTATATTAATATTATGTTGTTGTATTTAGATTTCATATTGTAATACTGTAATATATGTTGTCCCATGGTATGTTAGCCACTCTGAGTTGGTCCAGCTTTTGCCATTTCCCGCCCAGAGCTGCCGAAACCCCGGAATTTGGCAGTGGGGGGAAAGGCGCTACTGCACATCCCTTCTGCGCAGCTCGCTTCTATGCATGCGTAGAAGGCTTTTACGCATGCGTAGAACCCTTCTACGCTTGTGTAGAACCCTTCTACGCATGCGTAGAAGGCTTCTGTGCAGAAGGGGATCGTAGAAGCCTTCTACACATGCATAAAAGCCTTCTACGCATGCGTAGAAGCGAGCTGCGCAGAACTGTTCTGTGCAAGTCACTTTCACTCATGTGTAGAAGGCTTTTACGCATGCGTAAAAAGCAACCTGCGCAGAACTGTTTTGCACAGGTCCCGGATTGTCCAGAGCCGCAGTTGACAGGTATGCTGCTACTACTACTACTACAACTACTACTACTACTACTACTACTACTACTGATGATGATGATGATGATGATGATGATGATCATAGTTAATGTGGAAATTTCTGCCTGGATGAAATATCAGAGAAGGGAGGTTGAGATGGGAGGGGGAATGAAGACAGATCCAATTATGACTGCAGAATCTTTACTCAATTAGATGATTCTAAACTAATTGATGAGAAAGGCAGCTGTATAATCAATCAATCAACCTTTATCTGCCTACCTATTTATCTATGACTTCTCTTTCCTTTCAGGAAGGAGGGTCATCTGCTCTTTGTATTGGCCTTCAGCTGACTTGTATATAGTGCTAGAGGACTAGTTACTCAAGACTAGCTCTCATCCTGTTTTACCCTGCAATAATTTCTTAGAACAATAAACATGTTTATTTTTACCTTACCACAAGTGTCCTGACTGACTACTTCAATCCATAGCCATAAGGTCACCTTACTAGTTTGTGGCAGTCTACTGAGATAATCAGCACATTAAATATATACTTTTCTTGGTAGAAACAAGCTTTAAGCCAAATTTGTTTATCTGAGGATAAGCTTTACTGAACTCAGTAGGACTTACTTCTGAGGAGATATGCAGAGGCTTAAGCTATGAAATAGTCAATAACAGAGGAGCATAAATTTCAGAATTACTGGTATATACAGCAGACTCTCTAAGACTCTTAGTTTTAAAGACAAACTGCTGTATTTTAATGTTGATCTTTCATGGATCAATGTGGGTTGCCCAGGTCACTAATTGGACAGCTACCTTTCCCAATGGGTTTGTCGGGTTTTGCAAAAAATCCCGAGACCATCCTGGCTCGACCGGAAAGGCGATTGGGTACAAGCAAATTAGTAATAAGGAGCAATAGTGACTCCATGTTTTCTTGGCTGAGGGCACTGAAAGTAGTGGGACAGAAGTCAGCCAAATGTCACAATGCCTAGTAAACAGCTATACAGTATCTGGCTCACGTCCACGAACTGAGCTGAGCAAAAGCAAACCGCAGCTAGACAAAATAGCTTTGCATAGGTACACAGTCTTCTAGGATTGAGATAAGGCAGGAACAGTGAGTCACGCTACATCTGCTGAACCTAGGCACACAGTACTTTCCTAGGCTGGCAAATGTACCATAGCCAGCAACATGCTACGTAAGCAAAGCCTTCCTGAATAGGGGTCATGTGCAGTCTGTGCGCAAGTGATCCAGAATGCAAGCTAATAAATATAGACCACCCGAGGACTCGGGGCTGGCTTTTACCATCATACATCAGTCTTGCGTGCCTTCCTTGAGTTCAGCACCTCGACTCCCACGGACCATTACATCAGATCAAGCCCACTTTCTCTGGCATTAGACTGAGACTGTAGGACTATCATATTTATTCCTGATCCCATAACCAGGTGGGGATAGAGATAGTAAGTGGGCAAAGTGATATTGGTTCATGGGTAAAGGAATCAGAGTATCAGGCTGTGAAGAATTTCAGTTATCATTCTACAAGCCAGCAGCAGCACAGCTGACACAAGTGGTAAACTCTGGAAATCAGAGAACAGAGAAAAAAAATCACTACAGAATTAGATTTGAGTGAGAAACAGGTGAAATAAGGAATACAGTAAAACCTCACATAAAGAGCACTTCGCTTTTGGGAATTGAACTCCAAAATCAAAGGATGGGAAACACTGTCCGCTGCTTACCAAGGTGAAGCCTATCCTCACAAACACATGTTCAAGCCCTATATATAGAGGCAAAAGCAAGATTTTTAAGAAAGATAATACAGAAAGATTAGTTGACTTTAAATATGGTATTGGAGGAGAGCTTTACAGATCTCATGGGCCATCAGAAAAACAAAGGGGTAGTATGAACCAGATAACTAAACTGAGGCTATTGTACTTTGAATATAACATGAAAACACAAGACTCAATGGGAATAATAATACAGTAAAACCTCACATAAAGAGCGCCTTGCTTAGAGACTAACTCGCTTAAAGAGCAGAATTTTCTCTGAATGATCACCTCACTTAACAAGCAAACCCAAACAAAAACTCGCTTAACAACTAAATCGGGGTTTGCAATCCTCCCTGCCAGAAGTCACAATTGGTTGCTTAAAATGGTGTTTCGCTTAAAGAGCAAACTCGCTTAAAGAGCAATCCCATGGAACACATTATGCTCATTAAGCAAGGTACCACTGTATATCGATGCTGGAGATCCGCTCAAAAGGATTACCAACAGTCAAGTGTTCTTGACTCATTACCGGTTGTGAAATGTTGATTTTCAGAGTTTGCCACTTGTCTCAACTATGCTACTGTTACCTTGTAGACTGATAATTGAAATTATGTACAGCCTGGAAATCCTCCTCTTTTACGAATAAACCACTGTCAGTTTATCCATTTTCAGCATCTTATTCTGGTTGTGGGGTAATGTATAAATATGATGGTCATATGCTTTCACTCTAACATCTGAGGAAGTGAACTTGTCCCACAAAGGCTTGGTTCAAAATATAGCAATTACTATTTAAGGTGCCACATTTCAGTCTCTCGTTAGTTCACATTCTTTGTTTTCAAATTGTCTGGCATGCTTGCAGAGATAAACACAACCAAATATTTAAAAGTCACAGCAATGGGCTCTGCTTTCTTTTATTGGTAGAATTGTTTTCTATTCTGATGTGGTGTTGATATTTTGTATTCTGATGATTGTTTTGCTTTATCTTGTGATTGTGTTATTTTATTTACTTGAAACACTGTATTAATTATTGTATTTTGAACATTGTATCTTGTATCTTATATGTAAACCCCTTGTGTTGCCCTGGGGTCATTTATATGTTGTTAGCCGCCCTGAGTCGGCCATGTGTTGAGTAGGGCAGGATACAAATTGAATAAATTGAATTGAATTGAATTGAATATTGCATGTCCATGAACAAGATATTGTATGGTGGTTCAGTGGAGCAGATGTGCTTAGAATTTGAGAGCAACTAAAAGATCTAAATACCCAGGAACATGTAGACATACAACCTGACCTCTTTATCTATCACGCATGCAGTCAATCCTAACTGCATTCCCCAATGCTGGGAAATTGATTGATTGATTGGTTGGTTGAGTGAGCGATTGAGTGATTGATCATCCTTCTGGAAAATAAATTCCCACTTTGGGCAGTTTACAAAATTAAATCAAAATAAAGACAACACAAATCCAACAACAACAAAAAAAGCATATTCTACTCACCCTAAATGTGGCCATGTGATATAAATACAAATAAATCTAAAAACTGTCAACAAGCAGAACATTGGGTATGGAAATAAACTATGCTCAAACTAACTGACCAAAGGAGTGATATCTTTAAATCCCCATTAAATAAGTCAGTTTTAAGACTTTTGAAATGCCCAAAGAGGGGACCTGACACAGCTCCACTGGTAAACTATTCCGTATAGTGGGTAACATCACCGAGAATGCTCTTCTCCTAGTTGTAGCCTTCTTTGGCATTTTTAGTCTCGTCACTTGAAGCTGCACACTTTGGGTGGATTGGGCGATGCAGACATGGGATCTTTGGGCCATTCTGCTAGGAAACAAAGTCCCAAAACATTTAGTGCTTTCCACGTTAACGTTAGCACCTTGTGTTTGGTTTGGTATACAACAGGTAGCCAATGTAGCCAGACTCTTCCAATAAATGTCAACTAAGGTTGGGTGTGAATTTCAATCAATTTTCTTTCTCATACCAAATGACCTTCTGTCCATCATTGATAAACTAATTAAAATTTATTGTAGAATCAATCAAGGTTTTTTTTTTTGATGTGACAGTTGCCATTTCTTGAGCAAACACTTTTCAGTGGAATTTTGCAAATCTATGAATCTCCCCTGTATTCTTTTTTAAAAATTTAAAATAACCTCAGGCTCTGTTTTTGTGAAACTCATCTCTTCATTGGCATTCTCTCAGCAGATGCTACCTGGAGGTGTTGCTGAATTCTCCAAGTAATTTCAGGCTTTGTCCTGGTGAAATAAACATACAGTAGTAAGCAGCCCAACCAGAACCTGATCAGGCAAATAAAGCAGTAATGATCCATGCCTGTGACAGTAAGGGAGGGAATTCTTTCTGAAGCTTCTAGAGTCCAAATAAAGCAAAGTGATGACAAAGTCTTTCATTAACACTCCAGTTACTTTGTTTCACAAAGTGTTGCAATGAAAGAGAGAGTTTAGATTAAAAGATTTGCTTAATGGTCTGATTAATGCATAACAAATAGAGGAAGCCTGCTCTGAGAATCTGTGTTAGCTCTTAACCTTTCCTGTCTAGGGTTTCTTTCTCTCCATCTGTGAGCATGGATGTGTTTTGATTTAATATTCTGTGCCTGCTGATAGACGGCGTCTGTCGCTTTCAACCTGGCCCCAAATTGTGTCTTTTATTTCTATCCTTGCCCACTATACTAGTCTACATGCTTTCCCCCATTATGTGCAAAATATTTGAGTGCCCACAATAAGCGAGGGGAAGATTTGTCGGGGTGGGTTAGGAGAAAAACTCACTTGTGTAGCATGGGCAATTACCCCATTCACCCAGTTAATGCCACAAAATTAATTAGTAACAAAACACCATTGGGCCAAATTATTTATGTGCTAATGAGCAGGAGCCACTGTCGTGTTTTTTTGCAGACTGCAGCATAGACCCTGTGATGTTCAGCTGGCTACAGTGTACTCCTTGTAGGATACCACCAGAGGGCATCAGCCATGCTCAGCCTTCTCATAGATGTCACAGGTTGACGTCTTTTGGCTACTGATCTGTGAGCATCAATCCAGGGCAGCTGATGTAAAATTAACCCTTTGAGCAGCAAAGTGATTGTATGCTACCTATTACCTTAAGAGGGTTAAATAGCATACCTCCATCAATTAACCCTCAATTTGTTTATGGTAAGCAAAATAACCCAAAAAGCAGAGAGTATTACCAACAATCAGGATATTATTATTTTTTGTCTGAGGTTTGAAAAACAGCAATACATTCCCACAGTAGAAGAGACAAGCCTGTTCTTATGATGAACACCAGCTTGCCTTTTCAGGCGTAGGAACTGCTCCTGAGAAGTTGAAAAGGGAAGAAAAGAGGATCCATCAGACATTTTACCAGGGTGAGAAGTTTTGATTTTATTTTGAATTTCACAGCAAATTAATTCTGTTGATAAGGCATAGCAGAGTTTTCTCCACCTTCCCAACTCCAGGAACATCTCATTTCCTTCCTGAGTCCAAAAGGGTACCCTTATACTATTTCAGGTGTTGACTCATACTCACTTCACACACTGAACACAATGTCAATGTCACATCTTTTTCAGATCACAATTACATATGGAGGTAAAGGTAAAGGTCGCCCTTGCTTGAAAGCCAGTTGAATCCGACTCAAGGGTTCAGTGCTCATCTCCATTTACAGCCAAAGAGCCAGCGTTATCTGCATCTGCAGACATTTCCATGGTCATGTGGCAGGCATGTCAAGACAATGGAGTGCATGGAACGCTGTTACCTTTCTAGCTTAAGTGGGCCCTATTTAACTACTTGCAATTTCTGGCTTTTGAACTGCTAGGATGGCAGCAGCTGAAACAGAGATGGCAGCTCACTCCGTCATGCAGCACTCAAGCCTCAAACTGCTGACCTGCTGACCTTCCAGTCATCAAGTTCAGTGTCTTAACCACTAAGCCACCATAGTCCTTTACATATGGAAATCAAATGCTAAATATTTTTTGTTACATATGCAATATATGTATATTTGAAACAAATGCTCAAACTGTATGTTTTGTTTTCAGTTCACCCAAGTTTCCCTCCCCACTTTAATTTAAACTAATGTGTATATGTAAACCCTAAATCTACCCTCTTAAAATCCTTTTTTTTTCTTGCTGGTTTTGTCTTGTATTTCCCCCCAGTCTGTTACCAAATTTGGAGAAATAGGAATACAAAGACAAAAAAAAAACCCAACATCTTACATTCTTTTGGGTGAGTGTATGTGTAATTTTTGTTGTGAAAAGAAGATGGTCAGCTGACCAGGGAGAATCCACTGTACTAAAACATTGAAGTTCTCACACTCCATCTTTCTTGGAGATATTTATATATATATTCCCAACGGAGGCTTCAGAAACTGAAGACTCAGCAGGATAGATGAGTGATCGTCTGCAGCAAACAGACTCTCCAAGTTGTTCTAAAAGACAGACTGATAAAAACCAAGAGGCATTTAATTTCCTCATAATGGGATATCACTTACACAAGACTGTGGCTTTGACATTTTGGTCTTTCTGTCTCCACCAGCCTTTGTTATTTATTTGTTGGATTTATATAACCACCTTTTTGGCCTAAGCAACCCATGAAAACATCCACAAAACCTCTCCAAACCCCTTAAAAAGGGAGACCCGGGCAGGAGTAAATAAGAACCCCGGGCAGGGCTAAATAAGCCAGCAGGGCTGGGTTGTGGTACCAGTTGTACCCTACACCTGCTATCATAGCCACGTTTTTAAGGCCTTCCTGAAGGGGAGAAACTCTGCCTGGAGGTGCAGTTCAAGTGGCACGAGGTTCCATAGGGCCGGAGCAAATACCGAGATGGCTCTCCTCCTGGTCCCAGTGAGATGTGCCTCCCTGGCTGATGGGACCACTAGGGAGCCCTACGGTCTGTTCTCGTAGGATGGGTCAAGAACCTTGGGGTGATGCGGTCTCTTAAGTATCCTGGCCCACTACCATGAAGAGCTTTAAAGGTCAAAAACAGCAACTTGAATTGTACCCAGAGGCAGACTGGCAACCAATGCAGCTCCTGTAGCAGCGGTGAGGCATGGGCATAATGCCCACACCCCATCACCACCCGGGCAGCCGCATTCTGAACCAGCTGTTGCTTCTGGATGGTCATCAAGGCAGCCCCATGTAGAGTGCATTACAATAATCCAGTCTGGAGGTGACCACTGCATGGGTGATCGAAAGTAAGGAGTCCCGGTCGACATAATTGGCAGATGACACGAAGTTGCGCAAAAGCTCTCTTGGCCACGACTGCCACCTGCTCTTCAAACAGTAGTCGTGAGTCCAGGAGGACCCCCAAATTACACTCCTGGTTTGTCTGGGGCAAAGAAGCCCCATCCAGCACCAAAGATGGTAGCTCCCTTGATAACACAGGGCCCCGAACCCACAGCCACTCATTCTTGCCAGGATTCAGCTGAAGCCCATTGTCCCCCATCCAAACCCTTACAGCCTCCAGGCACTGGATAGGACTTCAACTGCATCACTCGGTGTTGTGTTTTGATGGTGAAGGGCACATGACAGCACTTCGGGCTAAACTAGAGGTAGTTTATTAGAGTTGAGTACAGATTAGAACTACAGGTGTCAGTTGAACTTCTGACTACGACCATACACAAAACACACTGGAAAAAACAGAGGCGAGGTATCACTTATATAACTACAGGAAGGCAATGAAAGGGATACATTTGCCCGGACCAAAGAAAGGCAGGACAAACTTGTGCGGAGCCAACTAGAATGATAGCAATATATAAAAGGGCGCCTTGCACCAAAAAGGGTGCAATGCAGCAACAGCCTGATCTCAATTTCTCTTAGGCAATATACGTTAATTAGGGCTTGAACACAACACTTGGGTTCCCACGGGCTGAGATATACAGTTGGGTATCATCAGTGTATTGATGATACTTCACCCTGTGGGAATGGATGATCTCACCCAGTGGCTTCATGTAGATGTTAAATAGAAAAGGCAAGAGTACCGAGCCCTGTGGCATCCCGTACTGGAGAGGCCTAGGGCTGGTCTACTCATCCTCCAACAACACCGACTGGGTCCAGCCCCTCAGAAATGAGGAAAACCAGGATAACACAGTGCCCTGGGCCCCCAATTCTTGGAGCCATTCCAGAAGGATACCATGGTTGACGGTATTGAAGGCCACTGAGAGGTCAAGAAGAGCAAGGACAGAGGGATTACCCCTATCCCGCTCACTCCAGAGATCATCCATAAGTGTGACCAATGCAGTCCCAGTACCATATCCGGGCCTGAATCCTGACTCAAAAGGGTTCAGAAAATCCTCTTCATCCAGAACCCCCAGGAGCTGCTGTACCACTGCTTTTTCCAGTACCTTCCCTAAAAATGGGAGTTTGGATACAGGCCTGAAGTTAGCCAATATTGTTGGGTCAAGTGATGGTTTCTTCAGTAGGGGGATGCACCAGCGCATGTTTAAATGATGCTGGAAACACCCCCTCCCATAAAGAAGCATTTACCATCGCTCCAACCCAACTGCCTATTTAATCAGCCAGGTGGGGTATGAATCTAACAAGCAAGTGGTATCATGAATAGCCCCCAGGAGCCTGTCCACTTCCTCAGGGACAACTGGATCAAACTGATCCCAGATAACACAGCTAGACTGTGATCCGGTCATCTCCAGACCCTTTGTCTCCATGTCGGGGTTAAACCTCAAGCTAATCTAATCAATTTTCCCTGTCGGATACAGCAAAATCATCAGCTGAGCCCTGCCAAGCAGGCTCTGCCCCCCCCCCCCTACCAAGGAGGAGCCTGGTTACCTAGAAAGTGGTCGCTGAACAATTATCCACTTAGGCAATAAGAGTGGTGAATATTGGTGCTTCATCACCCTCATCTCCACGACATATGCTCTAACAGTGGCTCTAGCATGTGTTTTGTCGTGATCACTCTGGGTCTTCACCCAAAAGTGCTCTAGGTGTCTCCTTGCTCACTTCAGCTCCCTCAACTCTTCCATAAACCATGGGGCCGAGTGCGACCGGCGGGTTCGGAGAGGCTGAAGTGGTGCGATTACGTCCAAGGCCAACGTCACCTCTTCCTTCCAGAGGGTGACTAAGGTCTCAGTCGAATCATGCAGCCGGTCCAGAGGAAACAGCCCTAGTTCCCCCCACCGTAAACACTGCCGTAAAATGTGTCTGTAGCTGTTGTAAACACATTTACGACAACCACAGGTGCATTTATGGTTGTCGTAAATACTTCCGCTTCTGGTGGCGGATGCGGCAGTAATGTGGGCCACATGAAATAGTGCCACAGGCCAGGGCCAGCCCACGGGCCATAGGTTGAGAACCCCTGTCCTAGACTAAAATCTTGGAGTTGCCTCTTTCAAGACAATAATTCCATGATGCTTTGTGAAGTATCTAAAGAGACAGCTTCATATGGTGATCCTATATCTGGGGAACCATTATACCCACAGAGGCACAACAACCCATACAGCCATAATAGAGAACGAGCGAGTAAGAAATTTTGTAAAGCAGTAATCCAAGCATAGATTTGTGTGTGTGTGTGTGTGTGTGTGTGTGTGTGTGTGTGTATTTAGTAAATACATCCAAATTACTTTCTCTTGGAGATGGATTGAGCACCTCTTTTGCACCACTAGAGGCTCATGTGAAACATAGAAAGGGAATATTCAATAACTTTTGAGTGTGAAAAAAATCATTTTTAATCATTTAATGTATTTTAATTATTATTTTAGTTTAATTTCTTTTCAATTTACAAACAAAAAAAACAACTATTTTTTAATCTGATCTTTTTAACATTGTGAGTGGTGGCTCAGTGGTTAAGAACCTCAACTTGTTAACTGGAAGGCCGGCAAGATGACAGTTTGTGACCCAGGTACTGTATGAGGTTTTGAGTGTCCGTCTCTGTCCCAGCTCCTGCCAAACTAGCAGTTCGAAAGCAAGAACTTGCAAGTAGATAAACAGGGACCACTTTGGTGAGAAGAGTTCTTGGAGACATGAAAGGAGCCTCATTTGGGTGTCCCCTGAGCAGAGTTTCTCCAGCAAAAATTCCTTCAACCCAGAATAATTTCTGACACAAAATTATTATTATACCTTGAATTCACCATTGGAGGAAAGGTGGCCTATAAAAATGAAATAAAATGAAATAAATAAAATATGGCAATTCCGAAGAGCCCTGGTGGCACAGTGGTTAAACTGCTGACAGTGTGAGTTTGAACCTGATGGGGATCAAGGTTTACTCAGCCTTCCATCTTTCCGGGTTGGTAAAGTGAGTATCCAGCATGTTTGGGGCAAAAATGGTAATTACCTTGTAAATTAAGAAGTGGATCGAGACTTATTGCGTATCCTGACCTTTATCAACTCCCACTTCCTTCAGTATATTTGTGATGATGCCTCAATGTTTTGGGCTACACTGATTATTTGTTAGTTAACAGAATATCTGTATAGTCATTCTGGATCATCCTGCACTCATTTTTCCTTTGGGCCTGCCCTCCCCTTTGTCTGGATTCCCATCCAGTGACACAGCAATGCAGTTCTTTTCTCAGAAATTGAGGAATGAGCAAGAACAGTAATTAATGAAAGAAAACAACTTTCATTAACTGCACTGCACTAAAAGCTCCAAAGGCTTCATAATTAAAGTGATAACATAAAAATTAGATATTTTAAAAAAAACACAGACACAGTAGAATTAAAAGGGAGACAGCCTGGAAAAAAAAATAAAAAGATTATTTTAAAAAAATGCCACTAAAATAAAATACCTGAAAATTGAAATTATTTTAAGCAACATTAATTACTCTGCTGTTCCTCACTTGATAAATCACAAAATCCAGTCAGCTTATTCCTTAGTTCCTTCTGTCAAATGACAACTAAGCTGGGAATTTAAAGCCAATAATCTGCATACTGTACTTCTTACAAACAATCCTCTCTGTTTTGGGTGTTTACTCTCATGAAGATAATCACTCTTTTACTCTGCAATTCAGGTACGTCTTGAGGAAAGGTTTTGCAAAAGGTTGCAACTCATGGCATAGTTTCCCAAAAGATGTAATGGACAGTTTATTTTTTAAAAAAATGCATCAAAAAGTAAAATGACAATCAATAAAGAGGTACAAAATATAATAGGCAAAAGGTCATGAGGGTAATAAAAAACGGAAGCTACTCATAATGTCTGCCATGAGACATATTTAATTTAATTTAATTTAATTTAATTTAATTTAATTTAATTTAATTTAATTTAATTTAATTTAATTTAATTTAATTTAATTTAATTTAATTTAATTTAATTTAATTTAATTTAATTTAATTGTTAGATTTATATACCGCCCAGTTGGCCGAGGCCGACTCAGGGCGGTTAACAATCCCAGATAAAAAGGGCTCCATTACACCCTGAAGTGCCTCCCCAGCCACGCTGCAGTGGCTGGGGATGTGCTTTGGAGTGAACATAGCCCATGAAAAGCCTTTGCGAAGGGGGAAATGGCTTCAGAGGCTCGCTATAGAGTGATGAAAATAGAAGAGATTTCTATTTTCATTGCTCTATAGTGAAGAGCCCCCACTGAAGCCATTTCCCCCTTCGTCCAAGGCTTTTCCAGGGCTGTGTTTCACTCTGAAGTGCCTCCCCAACCACTACAGAATGGCTAGGGATGCACTTTGGGGTGAAACGGAGGCCAGGAAAAGCCTTTGATGAAGGGGCAAATGGAGCGAGCCCCCTCTGAAGACTCTTCTAGGAGCAGGAGGAGGTGGGCGTAGTGGGGAGGTGGGCGAGGCCAGCTATTTTTACTACCGGTACGCGCGCACTGGTGCGAACCTGCTGATGCCCACCACCGGTATTAGCTGCTTTTCACCCAACTGTTTTCACCTGGGTATCCTCAGCTGTAAAGAAAAGATATAAACATTTCAAAGAAGGAAAGTATGAATAAGGCTGGGGTCCTCAAATAAATTTGAGTTCAGTTCCCAATGAAAGTGGAAGGGCGTGCGTCAAGGGACGACTAGGTTGCTGCAAAATTTTTGCAACAGCAAAAGGTCACTTAAACTTAATTTGAATCCTTTCAGACTAAGGAAACCAGCAATGTGACTGGCACATTGTTTTGTAGAAACACAGAACACAAATTGAGATGATACACAAAAGAAACATGGGGGGGGGGGGTTAAAGCGGAGTAAAAACAGAAAACTAGCATAACATAACAGCCGGGCTGGCAGGAGTATATAGCTAAAGGCTGGCAGTCAGGCAGCAGGAAAAACAGCTGCTGGAAACACACTGGCTTTGCCAGGTGTCTAAAAATCAACAGCCGGTACAACACATAACACCACTTTGCAGCACATATCTCCAATAAGATTACACAGGTCTACAACACAGTCATCAATGATGGGACTAGCCAGATAACACTACAGTGGAGTGCACAACATGATAATGTCCTTGAACTTCAAGTAAACACAAGGCCCATGGCTCAACAAGCTTTTAAATACTGGAATCTCCTTGGGAACATTCATGCTTTGATTAATGAGTAGTTTTGAGCAAAATTGTGCAGGGGGACTCCTGACAGGGCATGATCCACCCCTGCTGACAAGAGGAATGGGAAGATCACTCAAGTTCTCAGCAATGCCATTTTCTTTATTTTAAATATGAACATCAGCAATAAGAAGATAGATGTACATGCGCATGTAACCCCTTTAGACTACAGTATTTGGTTCAGCCCAAAGGATGGGAAAGTCCTAGGAAGGGGCTTTGATTCAGGATTTGAGTTTAAAAGAACAGGTGAACTAGAGAAGCAGGAGAGGCTTGATACCTTGGTTGAGGGTTCGAGAGACTGTATACAGTATGTGGATCAAATTCCTCTTTTGAGGATGTTGTCCTTTGGGTGTATAAAAATATCTTGGATATTGCTCTCAATTGGTTTCAAACAGACATTTCATTTATTCTTTATTTTTTTCAGAGCTCCTGTCCATGTGCTGGTGAGAGAAATTGGGATGTACAAGCTATGCATCCAGTTTTTTTATATCATTAATATTGTTGATGTTTGTTTTATAATTTTATATAGGGGGAAAACATTTTGTGAAGTTTGTGCCTGAAGTACTCATGACAGACAGACAGACAGACTGAATGAGACAAACAGACAGACTGAATGATTGATTGATTAACAGTTGTGGGCTCCGGGAAAAAATTACTATCACACTGTGGGTGCGGTATAGTTTGTGTGGCCAGGGGGGAAGCCCTGTGTTGCACCCGAATTACGACTATTTTATTTCAAAACATGGATGGGCGGAGCCATCCAGAATTTCTGCTACTAGTTATGGCGAACTGGTGAGAACCTGCTGATGCCCACCACTAGATAGATAGATAAGTTTGTGCCTGAAGTACTCATGACAGACAGACACTATATATATATATACACATACACATACACACACACACACACACACACACAATGTGAAGAAACAAACTTTCCAAAGTGTAAAATGGGTAATAGCCATGACTGTGCATGTTTGTACAATGCTCCTGGCTTTCCTTGAATCTATTAATATGACTTCTTGCACACCGATTATGCCAGGATGAAAGATGATCTCAAATACAGTACTTGAATGATGCCCTATTTCTAAGCATGACAAAGTGTTACCATATCTATTTCTAGTACACATGCAAAAGAGCTCTCCAGAAGCCTTTCTCCAAGAGGTGTTTATCTGGAACATTGGCACCAATATCTTCAGCGGAAGAAGATAATGTGTATTATTTGCCAAAATAAATTTGACATTAATTAGCAGGACTCTCGCTGGCAAAGGCTCCGACTGAGAGGCATATGTGTCACCGTCTCTCTGCTACTTTTGTTTCTGCTGAGAAGTTTGCTGGAAGACCTGAATGCATCACTCCCATCATGGCGGTGTAAAAACTGACTATCACTTCACTATTAAAAGTACCTGGAGGGTTCTTAGCAACAATATGGGGGCTTATGTTAATGGAAATGAAGTAGTTGGTCCAACCAATTGACAGGTCATTTTGAGGCCACATCACGGATGTTTGCAAGCATCCACTGTTTCTCATGAAATAGGTAACAGTAAAGGTAAATGTTTCCCTTGCTCAAAAGCCAGTCATATCCAACTCTAGGGTTCAGTGCTCATCTCTGTTTCTAAGCCGAAGAGCCAGCGCTGTCTGCTTCTGCAGACATTTCCGTGGTCATGTGGCAAGCATGACTAGACACCGGAGTGCATGGGACACTGTTGACCTTCCCACTTAAGTGGTCCCTTTTTATCTACTTGCAATTTCTTGCTTTCAAACTGCTAATTTGGCAGGACCAGGGAGCTCACTCCATCGTGCAGTACCCGGGAATTGAACACTGACCTTCTAGTCAGCGAGATCAGCATCTTAACCACTTGAGCCGCCGCAGTCCCTTTTCTCATGAAATGCCATCTAACTTATTCTGACAATAAGTTACTTCCAAAACTCTGACAAAAATAACCTCTTTTCCTTACCACTGGCATTGAGTTTGATCACTACCAACTACTTAAACTGATGTATGCTTAGCCATTATTTTATTCTACACCCGTTTCAGTCCTTATTAATATTAGGTAACTATTGAACCAACATATATAAATATAAGAAGGCAGAAACTGCTGAGTTGAAAAGGAATTGAGGAGCCAGCTTGGCTCTGAGTGAACCAACAGCAAAGTGGAGCTTGTTCCAGATGTGACAGCTGCCCCTCTCCCTAAACACCTTCTCTCTTTTATGTGCTGCATGAAGGAGACTTGGCCTGAAGTACAAAGAGAGAGAGGAAAGATATCATCAAGAGACACAAAGACAGTGAGAAACTGAGGGTTTTTTGAACACACAAAAAACGTGTCATAGAGAATGAGGTGCAAAGCTTTCCAAAGCATCCATGCCTGTCACTTTAAGAACCATGAATGAATGGCAGCCATAGGGTGATTCCTTGCCTTTCAATTGTGTTTGTCTCTCTGGAATATTCATTATTTATTATTTGCATGGCATGGAGAGAGGCATCGACTGTGGGTGCCATTTAATCCCCTCCCTGATAATGTGCTTCTGATAAGCATGAGGAAGCTGGCCCCAGTTACTGGAACCACATTTTCAGCGGATAAAGTGCCTTTTGCACAAAGCAAGTGCTGTGAATTTAGATTGCCAAGATAGAAGGACGTTTGTGCAAGATGGTACAAGGAACGAAATCATCAGGAAACTCACAAACTATAAATGGGGAACAGTCTCTGCAGCACAGTGTGCTGCTCCAGTATGGACTGCATTCACACACACACCAAACAAGTTGACGTCACTGTTAATGAAGCCACGCATATAGTGACAGGATGGCTCAAACCTATACCAGTTGAGAAAATATGCCCTCTTGTTGGTATAGCTCCACCTAAGATAAGGAGAGAAGTAGCAGTGGACACTGAGAGAACTAAGCAAGAGAATGACCATCGATACCCTCTGAATGGACATGAGCCTCAAGTCCACCGGCTCAGATCCAGGAAGAGCTTTATGGCAAAAACAAATATTCTTGAGGGTACATAAGAGCAAAACCAAATTAGAAGATGGAGGAAGGAGCTCACTGGACAAGGAACAACATTAAAGGAGGATAGAGCTGAAGATCTCAACCTCGCGTATGTCAATTGGAGGACCCTGAATAGGCTGAGGACTGAAGTTCCTAAATGCAGGATCAATATACTGATGATACTCAAATATACATCTCGGCATGTGGTGATCCAAGTGATGCAGTGGAGGTCCTATCCAGGTGCCTGGATGCTGTTGGTGTCTGGATGGGGGACAATGGGCTACAACTGAATCCCGGCAAGACTGAGTGGCTGTGGGTCAGGGCCCAGTGTTATCCAGGGAGCTACCACCTTTGGTTCTGGATGGGTCTCTTTTGCCTCAGACAGACCCAGTGTGCAATTTGGAGGTCTTTCTGGACTCATGACTCCTGCTCGATGAGCAGGTGGCAGTCGTGGCTAAGAGGGCTTTTGCACAACTTTGTGTCATTCGCCAGTTGAGCATGCTCCTGGACAGTGATTCCTTGCTCATGGTCACACATGCGCTGGTTTGTGCACAGTCTCCCCCATGGATTGGACCAATTTGGGATCAAGAGCTCAGCAAAAGCCCAGTTCACACACAGGCAGGATTGTAATGGTAAGGAGGCTGTGGAAAGCAAGATATGAACAAATTCAACCACATAGGTCCTATTCTGTTAAGTAGCCTCATGCTCTTGCTTATGATCGCCTTTCTTTTTCTTTTCTTGGTGAATGTTAAGCAGGAGCAATTAAGATTCATTACTCTCAGCAATTACACAGCAAGGTGCATTAAGCAGACAAGTTTTATATTATTGTGTTTTTTTCCAGGTGGCTCAATCAAGGAAGTGATGGAGGGATTCATCAGAATTGATTCGACACCAACAATGTGGTCGGACTAACAATAAAACCCAAGACAGTGTAGTATTCCTGGCATTCAGCATTTCTTCTTCTTCTAGAGTATAGGGCTGAACATGACCTGATACCAGTATGCTGTCTGTTAATGATGAGTGCTCTCTTTGATAGAAAGAATAGAGCCAGTTTAGTGTATGGGACCAAAGACAACAGAACAGCCGAAGGGTTGGCTTAACACAGGTTTATTGCATGATGATCTGGTGGAGCATGAGGTAATAGCGGTGATACATCTCAATATATACAGTAGCCCTATACATTTGAATCTTGTAGCACGGTAGCTCATTGGCTGCTCCCGGCGTGGCCTCGCCCAGGCACGCCTCTTTTCCTGCTGCTGAATGCAGATCTTTCTCCTGCTGCTGAATGCGGGGAAGGTTTTCCCGCGGCTGTCCGTGATTGAGCAATGTGAACCATGTGAGACTGAACGCTCGTAGCTGCCCTCTATGGGCTGCCTGCTCGCGTTCCTTTACAGCTGAGATACCTTGTATTTGGAGTGGTTACATTCTTGCCTTTACAGTACAATGAACATGCAATCATACATACATAACATCCCTCCCCCCTAGGACGGGACGAAGTCCCACAACCATTGTGGCTTGCCGCACGTGCGCTTGGGGCGTGCTTGCGCCTGACCTAGTGCTGGAGAGCCTGTGATCTCTGACTCCGCGGGTACTTGTCCTGCAACGGGAAACGGGGATTCGTTAGTGGCTCTGTGGGGGGTCCGTGCCTGCCTTGTGCCTGGGGATGGGAATGGAATGAACAGTTGGGAGGTGAACCCCTGCCTGTTGCTCTCGGACCCGGGGGACCCTCCTATTGTGAACCGCGGAACCGATGAGGTCGCCCTTGTGGTTCTGCTACCTTCTGTTCCCCGCTCGGGGGACCTTGAGACTGTGGTGGGCGGACTCGCTGTTGCCTCCTGTCTTGGGGGTGTCGGTCTCCGGGAAACTGGCGCTATGTTGCATTCTAACTCACAGGGGCTACTGGGACTGGAAGTACCAGGGGCTGAACTGAAACCCCTCTTTTCGCCAGGACGGGTGGGGGACCACTCCACTAACTCCCCCTGGTACTGTAAATCAACGTCTAAACTTCTAGGGGCATCTGTGTTTCGGGGAAACTTCCGAGGGGTATGTGTGAGGTCGGGGCTCTTCCTTTCTGCCGCGAAGTCCCGCAAAAGATCTCTGAGGATCGATTCCCTTTCCTCCCCCCTTGGTGGGGACCCATGTCCCCCTTTCCCTCCCCCTTGGGCTAAACGGGTGGGGGAGTACCCTAACGCTGATTCGTGGCTATTTTCGTCTTCGTCCTGTTCTCCGGGGACCCTGCGCCTGAGTTGGCCCACGTGTCGCCTCCACAGGAGGCCTGTACTGGTCTCCACGCGGTATGAGACGGGGCCGGTTTGTTATATTACGGTGCCCGGCACCCAGGCTGGCCCCGCGTTGGCGTAGTTCCTGCAATGCACCGGGGCGCCTACGCTGAAACTCTTTGCGGGTTCCACCCCTATGTTCCGCCCCGTGTCCTCTACTCTCATGGGGTCTAGCTTGGAGATTACCGTGGCCAGCTTCCTGCGCATTAACAGCTCCGCGGGGGAGTACCCTGACGCCAATGGGGTGACCCTGTACCTTAGCAGGAATTGGCACAATTTCAGGTCGAGGTCTTCGGGGCCCATGCGCTGCAGCGCGTCTTTTGTGGTGCGCACGAGGCGCTCTACTTGGCCGTTGGTGGCCGGGTGAAAGGGGGCGGAGGTGACGTGCCGAATGGCGTTGCGATCCATGAATGCCCCGAACTCGGCGGACGTGAAACAGCTAGCGTTATCGCTGACGAGGGTGTCGGGTAAACCGAACGTGGAAAAGACCCTCCGTAACTGTTTAATTGTAGTGGCCGAGGAGGTGCTCGAGACTGGAATGACCTCCAACCACTTGGAGAACGCGTCCACCACAAGGAGGAAAAGTGTTCCCCTGAATGGGCCAGCAAAGTCTACGTGTACCCGGGACCAGGGCCCCCTTGCTGCGTCCCACTCCCTATGTGGCAAGCGAGCCTCTTCTGGCCTGGAGCTTTGGCACGCTTCGCAAGTGCCGACCATATGTTCGATGTCGGCGTCTAGCTGGGGCCACCAAAAGTAACTACGGGCTAGTGCCTTAGAGCGGACGATCCCCGGGTGGCTGACGTGCAGCAGTTTAAGCATCCTCGGCCGGAGCGACGTGGGGATCACTACCCGCTGTCCCCACAAAAGGCAACCCCTCTCTAGGGACAACTCTAGTTTCTTTTTGAAAAATGTGTCGAATTCCGCTGCTGGGGAAGATACGGGCCACTCTTTCTGTACCCAGGAGCAAACTGTAGCTAGCGTTTTGTCCTTGCCGGTCGCTTTGGCGATGTCGGCCGGTACTACTGGAGGGGAGTCTAGGACCTCTATCATTAAGACCTGGTGGTCCCCCTCTTCCTTGCCCACGTGGCAGCAATCCCGGGGAATGGGGGACCTCGACAGAGCGTCCGCATGGCTGATCTCCTTTCCGGGCCGGTATACCAACGCGTGCTGATACGCGTTGAGAAAAATGGCCCACCTGAGCATCCTCGGGGACAGGATTTGGGGTGTGGGCTTATCTGCGGTGAAAATGCCTAGCAAGGGCTTGTGGTCAGTCACTATGGTGAAGGGGCGGCCGTACACAAAATCATGAAATTTCTTGGTCCCCGCAATTATCGCTAGTGCTTCCCTGTCTGTCTGGGCATAGTTTCTCTCCGCTTGGGACAAGGACCTAGAGTAGAACGCTATTGGGGCCTCCCTCCCGTTCTCCAGTACGTGGCATAACACCGCCCCCACCCCCACCGGGGATGCATCGCATATCAGGACCACTGGGCGTTTGGGATTGAAGTGGGTCAGTACCGCATCTGATGCCAGGAGTCGCTTCAGGTCATTGAAAGCCGTCTCCTGGTCGTTGCCCCACTTCCATGCCCCGTCCTTTTTTAACAATTTGTGTAGCGGTTCCGCCACTGCTGCCTTCCGCGGGAGGAAGGAGTGGTAAAAGTTGAGCAGTCCAAGGAACGACTGCAACTCGGGCTTGGAGGTGGGGCGAGGGGCCTTCTTGATGGCGGCCACCTTGGATTGGGATGGCCTTATTCCCTCGGGAGTAACACGGAACCCTAGGAACTCAACCTCAGTTGCGAAGAAAACGCATTTGTCTTTCCGCAACCGCAACCCCGCTTTTTCGAATATTGCCAGGACCTTTCCCAACCTTATTGCTAATTCGGCCCGGCTCCCCCCTGTAATCAATACGTCATCAAAGTAGGGTAACACCCCCTCTAACACCTTCAGGAGGCGTTCCACGAGTGACTGGAAGATCCCGGGCGCCGAATTCACGCCGAATTGGAGGCGCGATACCTGGAACGCCCCTTTGTGGGTGACTATGGTCTGTGCAGCAGCTGCGGCGGGGGTCACCGGGAGTTGCTGGTAGGCTTGGGCCAGGTCGAGTTTAGCGAAACACCTCCCCCCGTGTAACCTGGCCAACAAGTGGCACCGGATACGCATTAGGGCGGATCGCCTTATTGATGGTGCACTTGTAATCAGCGCATATATGGACCTCCCCGTTGGCCTTGAGTGCTGTTACAATTGGAGTTTCCCACTCCGCAGAATCAACAGGGACAAGAATCCCTGGCCCACCAATTTGTCCAACTCCACCTCTATTTTGTCCTTTAGTGCGAAGGGCACTCTGCGCGGTTTAAGTCTGATTGGACGTACTCCAGGGTCCAGGTCGAAAGTCACTGGGGGGCCCTTGAATTTTCCGAGCCCCTTTTTGAAAACCTCGGGGTGCGCGTCGCACACGCTCTGTATTGGATCGGTCCCGGCGGCGTGTGCTCCCACGGCGTGCACCCCCCAATGAACAACCCCAGGGGCTGGAACCATTGAGTCCCGAGGAGGCTGCATTTACCTCCCTTGAGGACGACTAGGGGAAGCGTTGCGGTGTGCTTTTTAAACTGGACCTGGAACTTCCCAACCCCCAACACTGGGATGCGGTTCCCTTGCACGTCCTTCAGTGTGGCCCTCAACGCTTTGAGCTTGGGCCGCACGCGGGGGGCGATTTTCATGAACTCTCCCTGGGAAATGATAGAGTATGAGGAACCCGAGTCCACCTCCATCCTAACAGGGGCCCCTTGGATTACTACCTCAACGAAGTAACGGGGGTGCTCCGTGGAAACGCTGCAAACCGGAGCGTCGTCCTCGCTGTCGTCGGAGATGCGCCCTACTCCGTCCCGCGTCCTCGTGGTCCGGGTGCCGTCCTTTGGCCTCGTGGTGCGGTCCTGCCTCGCCGAGCGGTCTGGGGAACTCCTCTTGGCCTCGCGCCGTTTCCGGCAGACCTTGGTGATGTGCCCGCGCCGGCCGCAGTTGTGGCACTCGGCCTTGCGGAATGGGCATTTGGCGCGGGCGTGGGCGGCGCCGCAGCCGTCGCAGCGCCGGCCCTCTCTGTGGACCCTCTGGACGTCCTCGTCGTCGCCGCTCCCCGTGGACGAGTTCGAAACTCGCCGGGCCGTGCGCACCGAGCTCTCTGCCTTGGGGGGTTCCGGGCGCCAGTCCTGAAGCTCTTGCACCCCGGCAGTCGTGGCCTCCGCGGCCTGTGCCGTGTCGAGGACTTGTTGCCACGTGGGAGGCGGCTCCTTTTTCATCAGCGCGCGCTGAGTCTCGGTATCCCTCAGACCGCAGAGCAGGCAGTCCCGGAGGGTGACTTCTGGGGTCTCCCACTTGCATGGGCCGGCGGCCAGCCGCAGGGCCGCGGCGAACTCAGCGACCGATTCCCCGGGTGCCTGGACTCGCCTCCAGAACGCGCTCCGAGCGGGGAACATGGCTATCGCGGGCAGGAGGTGGGTGCGCAGCGCCGCCAGGAGCTCTGTGGCCTTGAAGTCGCTCACCCTCCTCGGCGCGATCAGGTCCACCAAGGTCCTCTTGGTCTCGTGTCCGAGCATGCGGACGAAGATGGCCCTCTTCTTGGCCTCATCTGAGACTTCGAGCTCCACTAGCACTCCATTGAAGTCTATCTCAAACAGCTCCAAGTCTCCCGGCTTCCTGATCTCGTAGCCGGCGCATGTCTTGGTCCCGTGGGCAGCCATTGATCCCATCCTCGTCGCCAATTTAGTGTATGGGACCAAAGACAACAGAACAGCCGAAGGGTTGGCTTAACACAGGTTTATTGCATGATGATCCGGTGGAGCATGAGGTAATAGCGGTGATACATCTCAATATATACAGTAGCCCTATACATTTGAATCTTGTAGCATGGTAGCTCATTGGCTGCTACCGGCGTGGCCTCGCCCAGGCACGCCTCTTTTCCTGCTGCTGAATGCAGATCTTTCTTCTGCTGCTGAATGCAGATCTTTCTCCTGCTGCTGAATGCGGGGAAGGTTTTCCCGCGGCTGTCCGTGATTGAGCAATGTGAACCATGTGAGACTGAACGCTCGTAGCTGCCCTCTATGGGCTGCCTGCTCGCGTTCCTTTACAGCTGAGATACCTTGTATTTGGAGTGGTTACATTCTTGCCTTTACAGTACAATGAACATGCAATCATACATACATAACAGCCAGACATTTTTCTCTTTAAGGAAAGAAAAAAAATGCTTGAACCCCTATCCTCTTCCATATGTATAAAAAATAATTATAATGATACAGATGACCAAAGAGGAGTATTCAACAAATCTCTCCCCTTTCAAAAAAGCACTCAAGGTATCTAGCAATCTCAATTAAAACACAGCTGAAACCAGAAAATAAAAAGATCTATTTTTTCCCCAAATACCATATCCCCATATCCTGTTGTTTAGAATAGTATTATATATTGTAAATTCACATTTATGTGCCACCCCCTCTGCAGTGGCTCAAGTCGCTAAGACGCTGACTGGGAAGCGGAAGGTCAGCAGTTCGATTCCCGAGTACTGCAGGATGGAAATGAGCTCCCATCTTCATCCCAGCTCCTGCCAACCTAGCAGTTCGAAAGCAAGAAATTGCAAGTAGATAAATAGGAACCACTTCGGTGGGAAGGTAACAGTGTTCCGTGCGCTCCGGTGTCTAGTCATGACTGCCACATGACCACGGAAATGTCTGCAGAAGCAGACAGCGCTGGCTCTTCGGCTTAGAAACAGAGATGAGCACTGCACCCTAGAGTCGGATACGACTGGCCTTCGAGCAAGGGAAACCTTTACCTTTACCTTTACCCTCGATTTAAAAGGTCCATACATTCAATTCACTAGCCCATGCCAACAAAGTAACCATCTCCTCACAGATCATGCCACACCACAGGTGGGGCCCGGAAGATGTGACGGCAGCCACAGCTGCTCTTCATCCCCCGGCTGATGGTAGGGGACCGGGGGGGGGAGCGAGGTCCCCTGGCATTAGTGGCCACATCGTCCTTTATACCCTGGCCTCAGGTGAGGCCGAGGGAATGGCGATGGCAGCCACAGCTGCTCTTCATCCCTCGGCCGATGGTAGGGCCCGGGGGGGGGGGGAGCGGCGAGATAAAAGGAAATAGGGCAGACACGATGAATGAACTCTTCAAAAAGTGAAATAAATTAACAACACTGTGCTGGCATTTATACTTTCTTGGGGAAAGAAAGAACGAAAGAACGAAAGAACGAAAGAACGAACGAACACTGGCAAAAATGATGCCAGGGGGAAAAGCTGATGAGCAATCCATCACAATGGTTTTATTATTCCCAGGGAATAAAATTAGTCCTCCTGAATTCAGCTTCTTCTTCAAAATAATCATAGGCAAAATATAAAACCTACTTAATGGCTTACTCACTAACAAACTGTTCTTGTTTTCATGTTTTGGAATAGCTTAATCCTGTATGTGATAACATCCCTGACAACGGAGTGCATTAAACTGTGACAGCTTTTCACTGACCTAAGCAATTGCATTACGAAAACACCATTAATGCCTTTCTCCTCTTCATCTAATTCTCCTCCAAACCCACACACTCACACACCCACACACCACCCTGCTTTCTTTCTCCCTTCTTCTCCCTGACTAGTATAAAAGTCTAGGCTCAATACCACACTTACATTACTCTCAGAAACACAGCACTGTAAGAAAATCAATGTACCCATGTTTCAGTACTCATCATGAATAGATCAAATGCACAATCAAACACAGATTATTTTGCCCGGGGATTTCTATAAATAAAAGCTCACATCACTCCATCTCTTGTGCTTCCTTACATTGTTCCACATCTAGAATGTTTTGATGGGCTGGTGCGGGGGGAAAACAGTAAGGTGCAATCCCAAACTATCCATTCACTCTTCTTATTAAAGAACATGTGAACTCTTCCTGATTAGCAATTAGCATCAAGGAATTGCAGAGAGCTGAGAAGCACTTTTGCTTTGTTTGTTTGTTTGTTTGTAAGTCTGTCAATGAAAACTGGAAATGAAAATGCCGATTTCAAATTGGGGCCTTTTGCTCCACACAAGCACTTTATCTAAGCATTAATAAAGTACCCAATAATAGAGAAGTGAGTCTCATAGTCTCTTACTCTCTGTGGGAAGCAAGGGAAATTATTCCTCTTTTTGATCTCTACAGCAAGATATTTCCCCACCACCTGTGAAGTGGTTTCGTCATATGGCAGCAGTGATGACTACTGGTGTCTTCTGCGAAATCTTGCAGAATTTCTCAGTTGTTTCACACTCTTTTTTTCTCCAACAAGAAACATAAATTGATGCAGAATTACTACAATTTCTGCACAAAATGGCATATTTTCTGCACACACTACTGCTTCTTGCACATGACAGTCTGGAACAGGGATTGAGCTATAAAGAATTTGCCATTTCTTCTGCAAAGGATGGAAGGAAGAAGGAAGGAAGAAAAAGAAAGAAAGAAGGAAGGAATGAAAGAATGAACGAAATTCCGAGGGGGGGGTGGTACCAGGGGAAAGGGATGGGAGAAGCCATGACATCTCTTTAATGTCCAAGCTGCAACCCAAAACCCACTTATTTATCGCAAAGTGACAATACAGCAACAGGGAATTAAGGAAATTCTCCTATTGGACTGATGGGTAGAGAGGTGGGGCAAACTCTGTGCTGGGGTGACTGTACATGTGTCCACATAGAGGGCTGAGTGCCACATCTGGCACATGTGCCATAGGTTCGCTACCACTGACCTAGCTCTAATATAGAAGGAGCATACAAGACGTTGGAAAAATGCATCCAAATAACAGGACCTATAAAAAGCTGTCTTGTATCTCTGGGTTTTGGGAATGAAGTCCTGGGTGTGAAAATTTTTATAAATGTAGCCCAAGCCTTTAACTACAGCAGATTGTGTCTTACTCCCGGTGGCATAGTGGTTAATACGCTGAGCTAGAGACTGGAAGGTCAGGTTTCGATACCCAAGAGCTGCACTTGGGGACATGAAAGGAGCCTCATTCGGGCGTCCCCTGAGCGGAGTTTCTCCAGCAAAAATCCTTTCAACCTCTGACATGAAATTATTATTATTACTTCATGGTGGGGGTAGAATAATGAATAATGTATCTGATTAAATATTATACTAAATGACAGTAATCAATAGTTGTGTTGAGAAAAATGTGTCACATGAAATACCCAGTTGTTGTGTAGGGGAAACTCTTTAAAGTTATGATGGGTCATGCTTTGTGAAAAAATGTTCTTGATTTGTTTATGTCTGAAAAATCATACAGGTATTGCGAGTGGGTGAAGTAAAAAAAAAAGTTCCATGAGAGACAAACGCAAATCAGGGTAACCAGATATAAAGAAAACAAAAAATTCTGTCTGACTGGAATATAACCATACAGTAATACCTCATACAAAGTCCGCTTCATACAACATCGAATTCATACAACAATTGCCAAATTTCTTGAAAAAAGTTGCCTCATACAAAGTCGCCTGACTTTGTATGAGGCATTCAGTTTTTCCCAGGTTGCATTGTGCCTGGGCAGGATAAAAGGCAGGACACATGCGTGCATTGCTCTTGTGGGTTTTGCACAAGGCAAAGAGTGTTTAGGAGTGGTTTTGAGCGTGATTTTGGATTTTTTGGATTTTTTCGTCAGAATTTTTAGAAGCATTTTTGCAGCATTTTTCAGGTTCTTGGACAATCAGGGTTGTTTGACATGTTTTTGTAATGTTTTTAGCCTTTAGACAATGTTTTCTTAAAGTTCTGCAAGTTCCCTGTCTGTTTCCTTGACTTTGTCCTGAAGTCTGTGCTGTTACAGTACAATGTCCCTCTATGGAAACGACGTTGTACGAGGCATCGCGGCAAGGATTTGGACGTTGTATGAGGCATCACGGCTAGGATTTTGCATGCCTCATACAAAGTCCAAATCCGTATAAAGTCCAAACTTGTGGAACCAAGTTTGGATGTTGTATGAGGTATCACTGTATAAGTCTGTCATTGAAGTTATGTCAATGCTTCAATAAGAGAAAAACAAGTAACACCTGTGTATGTAATATTTGACATTTGGGCCAAAGGGCAAAATGAGCAGAGGAGGAACTCTGATTCCCAATGGTTATGGAGGTGGAAAAGGCTATGCCCAGATGGACTGGCTGTGAATGCACACCTTGTCCATATCCTCAAGGCTGTGGCAATCCATTACAGTCTTGGAGTTAAATCCTGCATGTCGCGCTTCAAGTGTGCTGCGGGACATGGCTCTGAGATCACAGTGTGTGGGTCACTTCATGGCAAGCTGGGATCTACCTTAAACAAATTCACGCCAGTGACATTTTTCTTGCTTCAGGGGGAAAAAATGCTTTCTTGGATACGAGTTGCAGTCAACGACGAATGTGATCTGTTAGACAATGGTATAAATATGACTACCCAGAAAAAGCAGAAAAAGGGGGGAAATATGGAAGAGAAGGAAAGGATAATATGAATTTCTCTCCATAGAGTTAAGCAGGCATGGCTGGATAAACTGTTAATGCAATTTTCTGTGTGTCACTTTAACATGCTTAAAGGCTAAGAACGACTTTTAACATTTTTACTCTTAAGTTATTTAAATGTTTTAAAGAAGTGGTTTTCACTTCTTTTAAAGTGCTTGTCTGTAAGTTGGCTTCAGTTTGTACCTGCTACAAGTCTGCAATATTTTTTGAAGCACCTTGTGTTTGGGAGTTTAATCCAAAACATTTTGTATTATTAATTTTATGATCCTGCTCCGGTGTCTAGTAATGCCTGCCACATGACCACGGAAATGTCTGCAGCAGCAGACAGCGCTGGCTCTTCAGCTTTGAAACAGAGATGAGCACTGCACCCTAGGGTTGGATACAACTGGCTTTCGAGCAAGGGAAACCTTTACCTTTACCTTTATTCAAAATTTAAGTATGAATTTACAATTTCTACAGGATTGTAAGAAGAGACTAAGGTATTTTGGATGATATCCCTCTTATATGTTTCCAGCAACTTGGAAGTATGTTAAAAGCAATGTAGAAGAATCAATGCTTGTAGAAATAGACAAGCTGCCTTGTCCTGCATTATTGTTGAATTTTTTTGGAATAATAGCCGTGTTAATCTTTGTTTCAAGCATATCAGAGATCAAACAAAAAAACTAAAAATCTTTGTGGCACCTTAAAGACTAATTGCTGTATTTTAATGTTAGCTTTCCATGGATCAAGTCCACTTTGTCAGACATAAGAGTGTGGCTTCATGGCATCAATTTATACACATCAGGTACAAAGGTACAGAATGTTTAGCATAACAGATAAGTTAAGTACATAAATCATTTTTTTTTACAACTGGTAATACTGTACTTGTTATTCAGACTAGTTATAAAACTTCTCTCTGTCAAATTGCAAAAGGTTAGTAGATAGATGCAAGACAACCTTTGTGGCATCACACGTTTGCTAATGTGTTTCTCCTTCAGGCCTAGCATCTATTGTGGGTTTGGCTACTTTCTTTCTTACTTTTTGTTTTGTTTTGTATTACAATGACATAGATACGCAGATGGTTGAAACTGGGACTGAACAGCTACTGAATTGAAAAGGTACAGAACGACTCACAGCGTAACCAATTGATAAAATAATTTTGTCAGTTGGTTAAGAACCTATACTTCAAAGTCACTGTGATTATCTGACATAGTCATGTCTCCTTGTGAGTAATGTGCACAGTATCCTTTATAGCAGGCATTCTCAACCTACAGCCCACAGGCCAGATCCGGCCCGTGGTGCCATTCTATCCAGCCCATACACTCACTGCCACTTCCCTTTCCCCCTCCACCAGGCTTGGCGTGTCCCTAACACCACTCCATAGCAGGGTGGATGTTGTAAGAAGGTTTACAAGATTGACCCTGCTATGGATCGGCGTTAGGGGCATCCCAAGCCAGGCAGAGTAGAAAAAGACAGCAGCAGCAGAAGCAGCAGATGCATGCGGCCACCCACGTCCTTCTTGGGTGCCACTCTGGCCAAGCATGGGCAAGGACAGGCAGGACCCCTCCTTCACCCATGGCAGGCCAGTAAGCAGGGAAGCAGTGGCAGTGGCAGTGTGTGTGTGTGGGAAGGGTTTGCGAACCATACTGGTTGCATGGGGGTGAGTGGTGGTGGTGGTGGTGTGTGTGTGTGAGTGTTGGCAGTGGTGATGGCATGGGGAAAAGTGTTGTTGGGCCGGTCTAGTGGCGTATGGAGGACACCAGTCCATCCCGCCAACAGTCTGAGGGGATGTGATCCAGCCCCTGGCTTAAAAAGAACTCCTGCTTTACAGGATCTGTCAAGAAAGTCTTGTCATCGTCTTCCGCATCCAGTGTTTTCACAGATAAAAGAACTGCATCCTACGTGATCTTACACTTACATATCTTGGGGGGGGGGGTACAAGGGCATAGAGATGATCATATCTGAAGGAGTTTGTTTACTTTGGTGAATAAAAGACTGAAATGTGACTAAGGCAGATGTCATCAAATACTTGAAAAGCTCTTATGTGGGAGATATACCAACCTTGCTTTCTGCAGCTTTAGTTGGCAGCACACAAACTCATGGATTCAAATTACAAGAAGAGAGATTTAGACTGAATAGTAAGAAGTAGGGTTTATGGCAGTCGTTCTGAAGGTGGAGAGAAAAGTGTCTGGACAGGTTATCCTGCTATGGTAATAGAGTAGACCCTACTGCCAGTGACTCAACGCCAAGTGTCAGGCAGTAGTTAACTAACCTGACAACCCTGAGGACTAATGGCTTGGATGTAGAAGTCCACAGCAAAAGGTGATGGTCCCCAAGTGGATTTAATCCTACTTGAATCCATCTTGATGGAGGGCAGCAGTTTCATCAATCCTGGCCTGGGGCTTATGAAGATTTTGTGTGCCAAAAGGATTCAGGACCAAAAAGAGACTCATGGAACTGGATCAGTGGTACTGGTGTCTTGCTGTGATGTGGACGGCAGATGAAAGGCCACTGCATTATACAGTATTCTCAGGACAGTCTTCATGGCTGATCACCATGAGGATTGCCAATATTCAGATTCGGATATGGCAGAACAACAAGAAGAAGATTACAAAGTATGTCCTGATACCAAGAGCTGCTCAACCAAGAATGGAGTATGTCAGAAAGTAATGGACTCTCTTTCACAGAGGATTTCTAAAAATAGCATGGATGTCAGAGATGCTTTCACTGCAGTTTCCCTGCATCGCTAGGAGGTTGAACTAGGTAACCCTTGGGATCTGTTCTACTTCTATGCTTCTGAGCAAGGTTAGGCATTGATAAAAGGGGGGGAAGCATGGATGAGAAAAGCAGCACTGCAGTGGCTTAGTGGTTAAGACACTGAGCTTGGAGACTCGAAGGTCAGGATTCAATACCTGAGTGCTGCAGGACAGAGCTTGGGGACATGAAAGGAGCCTCATTCAGGCATCCCTTGAGCAGAGTTTCTCCAGCAAAAATCCTTTCAAACCAAAGTAATTTCTGACATGACATTTATTTGTGGATGAGAAAAAGAAGCAAGGTATTATCTTGATGTATGAGGATTTAATTTTGTCCATATTTTCTGTGAACTAAATCAATGTGTACCTTCAAGACCAGGGGTTCCAAACCTTTTCAAGCCGTGGGCCAGGTCACACTCTCTCAGTCAGCATTGAGGGCCAGATGACCATTTTGCCGTTCTTGCATGATGGGGGCAGCCATTTTGTCCCAACAGCTTCAAAGGGGTGACCATTTTGTTTCTGAAATGCCCTTGGAAGGGTGGGGGACAAGAAATGGTGCTGCAGGCTGGACCCGGCCCATGGGCTTTAGGTTGGGAACCCCTGTTTTGGACTAATATGTAGATCTGAACATCTTTATCTTCCACTGTTTGCAATTCATTGAATTGTGTTTGCCTTCTCAGCAAATCATCAACACGTGTACAATGCAAAGAGAGGAAATGGATTTAAGTGAAAACATGTACCTAATGGTTCCATATGTGGAAAGAATCATGGCTTGTATTTATATATACATATTTTTACCAACTCACCCTCTCTACAACTGATGAGTGACCATATGGGGAACTGATATTAAAGTGTAACAGACTATGCAATCTATGTGTTTAATAGATACAGCTAGGGGGGAAATCCTATTAACATGCAGGATTACATTTTCAGGGTTAGTTTTCTACTAGTCACTTTATTTCAGGGATATCTGCCTTTCTACTTCCCTCTTTTAGGTGATATGAGGACAGAGATAGATTCTTGCTGGCTAATTAAAGGCCCACGTGCTAATGAATCCCTAGCACCTTTCTACTCTACGGCGTCTGCATCCTACGGGAAATTAATAAGAATTTAATCACAGGGAGATTGGAAAGGTCAGTCCGGCAATGGCTTCCTAAACAGAGAAGGCAATGGAATTATATACTGTATCAGGTTTTTAAACCATCATGATAAGAAACCATGGGGCTTGGGAATATCTCTTTAATATACACCAAAATAAATTACTACTGTCGAGTAGGTAGCGATTCAAAATGAATCCGCGATGCATTACATCATCAGGATTAGTGCCTCTAGTGGACAGAGAAACACTTGCTAGGGATTCTCAAGTTCAATGAACAGGAGTGAACTTTGTAATTAAAGTTCATTGTCCTTTTGTACCATCGGTCACTGACCCCACCAAGAGATGGGAGGGGGGACAAAATGAGAGCTTTGCACTTTGCCAATAAGCCTTGACCTTGAAAGATTTTTGAGGAGATAAGCATTATCTCAAGATCTGGTCCCAAGGTCATCTAAAAATTCCTAAGGAGGGAGGAAGCGGGGGAAATTGTCTGTAAAAACCAGCCAGGCCATCTTTTGGGAGATAGAAGAAATCTTGCTAGGCTAACACTTACAGCAAGGCTGGGCTTAGTCTCTGGAGAGATGCGACCAGGATGACAGAATTTGCATGTTTTCTTATTTTTCAGTATAAGTACTGTATTAGAGTAGATTTAGATTAGGAACCCAAGAATGGGGAATTTTATTTCTAGAGTGTGTTATGAGATTATTATTTTAAGTATAGCTATGATTTCCATTTGAATATTTCAATGGATTATTCTGTATTTTCCATCGCTTCTACAATAAAAAAGGGAGATGGAAACATGCTTGGTTTCTGTTCCAAGAAAGACAAATGGACATTTTGTTTTGTGAACTGGATTATTGGTTCAAGCGTTGAGATAAACCATGCTACAGGAGTGAGAGATTTTGCAAGACTCCCATTGCAAAACCTTGGGAAACTCCCACAGGAGAAGGGGAGATCAAAGGAGTGGTTCAGACTGCAGATATCTTCTCAGGCCTACTGTGGGAGTAAAGATTCTGTGGCCTAGCTGTCTGAGAGGAGGACCTTGATGCACCACCCAACTGTCCCAATAATGGGTGGATCTTGGTTCCTCATCCTCTTCACCTGTTTGTCCTGCTGTGACCGGAGGCAAGGAGTGAAGGGAGCCCAAGTTTGGGGTGCAGTTGCAGCAGGCAAGGTCACAAGAAGGGTGACCTTTACCTATACCTATGAAACCAGGAATATACCCACTTGAACAACCAACATGGATATCCAACATTGGATACCCAGTGTGATCAGATGGGCAGAGTGATTGATTAAGGGTGCTTGGGTTGGATTTCCCACTTAGCCATGTAAACTCATTGGGGGTGTGGAACAGGTAAAGCCACTCTTTTAACATGTTATGTATGTTGAGATGTATTACAGTAGATAATACATGATGTATTATAGGAGATAATATATCATTTCTGACTTGATGGAACATAGCTTCAGGCAATAGTCCCATAGTTGTGATAAAGTAGTAGTAGTGGCAGCAGCAGTAATTGTAGTAGAGGCATTAGTAAAGCTAGTGAGGTCTTCCTTGCTTCAAAGCCAGTTCTGCACAAATCTATGGGATGGTGCTCATTGTCGGGGGTTGAAAATTTTAGCCCTGTCTCCCAACTAGGGTTGCAAGGCATATAGTCCCTCTGTTACTTTAAGGAGTAAACACAGAGGCACACAGCAGGTGTCCTGTCTCTGCTGGAAAGTTCTGTCCCTGATCTATTTATGACTCAGCAGAAGCCACAAACCTTAGCTTTCATGCTCACCAAAGCTGTGCCCCAGTGTTACTGCTTCAAGGCTTTGGCTTCTATGCCCAACTAGGCTGTCCAGTGACTGCTACCACTACTGCACTCTTCTGTCATCAGCCTGGAGTAAGAGAAGCTTACTGCAAAGACTGTGTCTTCAGCCCCGAGGGGCAGCAATTGCCTGGCTGCTTGGCTTCCTCAGAGGAAGACTACTCATGGGTAAGCAGCAAGACTGTCTGCCTTCACCTTTGGCACAACCTACATTTTGGACTGTTTGTAAGCTGTGGACGTACTGCTCTCAAGCTGTGCATTGCACCATCCTTGTTACTCAGTCACGCTAACTGAGGGGCACAAAAGACTGTACTGTTCTCTTTCTGTTTGCTGCACTGTACATAGTTTTTGCACTATTTTCTCTTGAGTAAACCTGTCTGTGTTTTGCACCAAAACCAAGGAACTGTATCTCGGTCACTGTTGCAAGGAGCAACAAGAAACTGCACGTAGATAAATAGAGACCACTTAGGTGGGAAAAGATCTTGGGGACATGAAAGGAGCCTCATTTGGACATCCCCTGAGCGGAGTTTTTCCAGCAAAAATCTTTTCAACCCAGAAAGTGCTTCTGACACGATTTTTTTAAAGAACTAGCTATGGACTCCCATTAAGAGTGCTAAGAAGCTAAGATCCATCTTGAACATCAACTGGGATGACTATGACACCAACAGCACAGTCCTCGAGAGGTGAAGGAGGGTGCACTGCTGAGCCGCTGCTGCCGTTGCGGCCAACGAGCAACACCTGTGGCAGGGACTCTCACCTACAAGAGGCGAGGGCCCCCACAATGGTCACCATGGGTTTTTCCTCACCCGGCTCACATTGGAGGAGGGAGCGCTGTCATGCCTCCGACAACGATGACAGAGAGCCTCACCTGTGGGAGGGGTATAATTGGCAGCCATGTGTACAGCTGGGGCAAGGAGAAATGCTGCTGGTCTTACACCAGCCAACACCATCTCTGCTCCTCATCTGGCCCAGTCGGCCTTGGGAGTTGGGAGCGTGGTTGGTTGTGGCCCTGTTGGCGGGTGGGGTCAGGGTCTGCCAATGCCAATGCCATGCCAGCTGACAAATTCTTAACCATCAAAGACATCGGGTCAGTTTGGGGATGTGGTAGGATCTGTTTTCATATGCTACCTACCATGGACACTGAGTCAAGGGGCTCCGACACAACGTTGTGTCATGTGACTCCGTTGTGATCGTTGAACACTTAATCGAGTCTATGTAGAATTGTTGTACAGTATTATTGGATCATTGTATTACTATGTATCAAATACTATTATTTTGTGCCAAATTTTGTATATTGTATTTGATGGATTATAATTGGATTGGACTTTATGTTATGCATTTGTAGTATATACTAGTTTGATTTGTTTCCAGATGATGATATTTATTTTTTTGGTATTGTATTATTGATATGTTGTTTGGCCGCCCTGAGTTGGAGTAAGCTGAGAAGGGCGGGATATAAATTAAAATCAAAATCGAAAAATCAAAGTCAAATCTAAACAGCATTGAAGCTTCCATCATAAGCCATCGTCTTAAATGGATAGTGCATGTCCACCATATTGCATGTCCACCATATGGATGGTTCCAGGCTTCCTTGCCCAATTCTTTATGGGGAACTTAGCTCCGGCACAAGACCCACAAACTTGAGAGGCAGCAGCTGAAGATCACCCACTTTGGTGCCAAACCATCTCTGCTGCTACCGATCAGTTTGAAGGGGAAGAGGCTAAGCGATAAGCATGGAAGCTTTGTCAAACTCAACTACACTCTCCACCAAATATTCAGTGTAATGTGTGTGGTCGCATGTTTCATGCCAGGATCCACTTATGGAGTCACCATAGACACATCCATCAATGGAGAAAATAATGACTTTCAAGAAAATATATATGCTCACACATGAGTAGCTGCCAACAAAGATTGTGTTTAAGAGGTTTAAATTTTATATTCTAGCCTCTGCTCATCAGTCTCCTCTTGACACAAGTTGCTATCATCTGCCTAACATTAGTGTTCCTTAACTAAGATGGGGCAACAGGATTATTTTTATTTCTGGCATAAAGGGCTTGTGTTGCACTTACCCTGCCTTGTATTCTGTACCATTAAAGTTTCCTGCAACTCACCCCACCCTTTAAAAAAAGTTTCCTTGACTCACTCACTCTCTTTCTTCTGAAATGCTGAAAGATGCACAAAACTCTTGCTATCACTTGCTGTTCTCTGACTTTTTCATGCCCACCTTTGTGAATGAAATGAGGCTAGATTTACATCCCTCCCTTTTACTTTTTTACTTTGATTTATGAGCCAGAAACCCACTTGTGAGACTGAATTTCTGCTTTCACCTTTCACATCCATCTCACATCGGAGGTGGTAATTCAGACCATTGTTCTCATCAAATCTTATTCCTTGAAGGAATCAGCCATCTGTTGTGTTTTCTATCTTTCTCTAAACCTCCGTAAAGATTCATGGGAGATCCTGGTGAGATGATCATCATGAT
Source organism: Bradypodion pumilum (assembly GCA_035047305.1). Taxonomy (NCBI): domain Eukaryota; kingdom Metazoa; phylum Chordata; class Lepidosauria; order Squamata; family Chamaeleonidae; genus Bradypodion; species Bradypodion pumilum. Next base: position 34,332,922 of record JAWDJD010000010.1, read on the forward strand.
GGAGGGGGAAGGAGGGAGCAAATTGAATGCCTACTTTTAGACCAGGAGTTCTCAACCTTTTTAAGCCAGCGGCCAGGTTATGCTCCCTCAGACAGCTTTGGAGGCTGGACAGCCATTTTGCCCTTCTTTCACCACATGCCACTTCCTGGTGTAGTGGAGGCAATGTGGGGACACATCAAATGGTGCCACGGAGTGCATCCAGCCCGCAGGCCACAGGTTGAGAATCCCTATTTTAGACATTCTGCTTAAATTCTCTTTTAATATTCTGAGTGGGGCTTTTTGCCAAGAGCTCTTTCAGGGGAAGTGTATCATAATCATAGTAATAATAAATACAATTAAGGTCTCTTGGCAGCAGCAAAAAGAAAATCTAATAATTGCACCTGCTGCAAATTCCACAGGCTCCTCAGGCTGAGGAGTTTCTGCCCCTTGCCCTTAGCTATTGCCAACTCACTCCTAAGCAAATCTGGCACACCCTGTTGACCTCCTGACTGACAAGGCTTTCTGTCGCATCTCCCTGAACCACTGGGTTGCTCTACAGTAATGGGTGCATGAAGAGGTGATCTCGCTTCATTGCACTTCACCTCAGCTGAGAGAGCAGGGCTTGCTCCGGAACAGATGAAGCACATGGCTCAGTTCGGGTGGGAAGTCAGGGGGCATGGGAGCCGGAGTGATACAGAAGAGACCAGGCTTCTTCTTAACCTGCAATTAGAAGCTTTGTGAAGGTGAAATTAGCAAATCAGCTAACGTCAGGTCCAGTCTGGCCAGGTTATCCTGCTATAGTACTACTGCCAGCGACTCAATGTCAATCATCAGGCAGAGGTTAACTCACCTGACAACCCTGAGGACTCACAGCCTTGGATGGTAAATTCCATAGGGAAGGGTGATGGTCCCCAAGTGGATTAAAATCCTACTTGGATCCATCTTGATGGAGGGCAACAGGTTTCATCAAAACTGGCCTGGGCTCAGGACCAGAAAAGTGACATGTGGAACTGGGGCAGTGGTACGGGTGTCATGTGGCAATGTTGTAGTCAAATGGAAGGCCACTGCATTATGTTGCTCCCAGGACAATCTTTATTGGTGATCGCCATGAGGATAGCCAATATTCAGAATTGGATACAGCACTTGAAGAAGTTAATGTCTAGGTACCTAGGTGCAGATCACAGTCTCTACTGTACAGTGTCCAGAGTAGAAAGAGGAGTTATACCCTTGGGAACTGATAGCTACACAACCTCTGGGTACTAAAAATCATGCCAGTCAAATTATTGGAGCCCATCAGGGACCACTGTGGCTTAGCGGTTAAGATGCTGAACTTGGCTACCAGAAGGTTGGCAGGTCAGCAGTTTGAAACCAAAGTGCTGAGTGATGGAGTGAGCTTCTGTCTCCAGTACCAGTCCCTGCAGTTTGAAAAAAAAATGCAAGTAAATAAATAGGTACCACTTCTACAGGAAAGGTAACAGGTTTCCATGTGCTCTGGCATCTAGTCATACCTGACACATGACCACAGAAACATCTGCAAATGCAGACAGTGCTGGGTCTTTTGCTGTAAATGGAGTTGAGCACTGCCCCCTAGAGTCATATACGACTGACTTTTGAGCAATGGAGATTTTTTCCTTTTTATCTGCATCATCAGGAAACACCAACATAGGTGTACAGATATCCTCAAACTATATTCCTTTGGAAGGTATGGGGCAGGAGTTAAATATCTGAATGGTTTGTAAAACAAAGCAAACAAAAACTTTGCATATGAAGATGAAGTCAAAGCACTTTCCCCTATTAACGTCACTTTCGACTGACAAAAATGAAGGATTTTTTTGTTTGTTTTTCGTTAATTTTAAGTTTGATCATTCAAACCTGTATCTCCCTAAAATTATATCATGCTCATTTTACTTTAGCCACAGTCTGTCACATTACCCAAACCCAAACATCTGTGGTTAATCATAATTATCACTAATGGAAAAGGCCATTTTTAAAAATAATTGGCTTAGAAACCTGGCTACTTTCCATCAAATACACTTAACATTAAGGCTCACCCATGACACTAAACCAAAATACACCAGACTTTCAACTTCCTTCCAAATCTTCCCTTTCATGGCCAGAAATAGTTTGAGTATCTGCAGAAAAAAGTTTGAGTATATGCAGATTTTTCTTTAGGAAATAAATTTATGAATAAGAACACATCTGTGACTGAGGGCATGGGCGATTGGGGGTTGTGGAACAGAGGGAAGCTTCTCACAAGATCTTTTCTCTATATAGTATTACAGGTAAGTTTGGAGAAGTTCTTGGGAAAGTCTCAAGAGTAGGAGAAGGTAAAAGAAATGACTGAGAATATATATGGTTGTGTGTCTGAGTGAGAGAGAATGAATGAATGAATGAATGAATATGAGAGTGAGAGAGAGAGAGCCTGATCCTGGCTGAATTTACTGCAGATCTAGGTTTCAAAGTCTAAATAAGATGGTTTCTGAAAGTAATTTTTAAACAAAGCTTGGATCTATTTTATTTTCTTTTATTGTCTCTCTTCTTATATTCAGACCTGCCCTCTTGACAAAATAAGGCATTTTATTAATCTTGGGCAATATCCTTGCATTTATCTCCAAGTGAGCAAAAATTAACAAATTTCAATTTTTTAAAAAAAATAAACATAAAGCATCCTGTAATTCCAATATCTCTTCATAGCAATCATTATCTGTCTAAATTCTGGGATGACAATCTGGGATGTAGTACTCGGGAATCGAACTCCGACCTGCCAGTCAGCGAGTTCAGTGTCTTAATCTCTTGAGCCACTGCAGTCCCTTTAAAAATGTATCTTATATGCTGCCAAATACAGTATTTGCTGGTGTATAAGATGCACCAAAGTATAAGACACACTCCGTTTTTCTGGTGTAATTTAAGGGGGGAAAGTGCATCTTATACACTGGCAAATACGGTAGTTCAGCTCTAAGATGGCTTTCTATAACTCTACACACAAAACTGGAAAGAGAGTAAACTATAAAAGGATCAGCAGAGGTGGGACCAGAGGAAAGAAAGGATATGGGTAGAGGAAAGATCAGAGGGAGGAAGGACAGAAGGGAATTGTGCTGGAATTGTGTCCAGTATTTAATTTAATTTAATTTAATTTAATTTAATTTAATTTAATTTAATTTAATTTAATTTAATTTAATTTAATTTAATTTAATTTAATTTTTGGATTTATAAGCCGCCCACTCAGGCATGCCCGACTCAGGGCAGCTTACAAACAGATAAAAACAGATAAAACCATCCACATAAAACAGAACCCACCCACCACCCCACCCACCCCATTTCTAAGAAGAAGAGAGACAAAAGAGGGAGGATCTTCCTTATTAAACAAGCCAACAGGCAGGGGCCACATTTCCACATTTCCATGAATAGCGAACTCCCAAATCCATCTACAGTTCCTCTGTTGGCACTGACTGCAATTTCAAAAATAATAGCAGCTGTACATCAAAATGCAGCCAAGTGTAGTTCCACCCTGAGTAAGGACTCGGATGGTCACACAATAGCTTGGGTTGCTTTGGAAACAAAACAGCAACAAATAACCTGCACATTAATGGTTACTTCAGGAGGAAATTAATGAAGGAAGAGGTCCTAGATCAGGGTGTTATGTATGTATGTATGATTGCATGTTCATTGTACTGTAAAGGCAAGAATGTAACCACTCCAAATACAAGGTATCTCAGCTGTAAAGGAACGCGAGCAGGCAGCCCATAGAGGGCAGCTGCGAGCGTTCAGTCTCACATGGTTCACATTGCTCAATCACGGACAGCCGCGGGAAAACCTTCCCCGCATTCAGCAGCAGAAGAAAGATCTGCATTCAGCAGCAGGAAAAGAGGCGTGCCTGGGCGAGGCCACGCCGGTAGCAGCCAATGAGCTACCGTGCTACAAGATTCAAATGTATAGGGCTACTGTATATATTGAGATGTATCACCGCTATTACCTCATGCTCCACCGGATCATCATGCAATAAACCTGTGTTAAGCCAACACTTCGGCTGTTCTGTTGTCTTTGGTCCCATACACTAAATTGGCGACGAAGGTGGGATAATGGCTGCCCACGGGACCAAGACATGCGCCGGCTACGAGATCAGGAAGCCGGGAGACTTGGAGCTGTTTGAGATAGACTTCAATGGAGCGCTAGTGGAGCTCGAAGTCTCAGATGAGGCCAAGAAGAGGGCCATCTTCGTCCGCATGCTCGGACACGAGACCAAGAGGACCTTGGTGGACCTGATCGCGCCGAGGAGGGTGAGCGACTTCAAGGCCACAGAGCTCCTGGCGGCGCTGCGCACCCACCTCCGGCCCACGATAGCCATGTTCCCCGCTCGGAGCGCATTCTGGAGGCGAGTCCAGGCGCCCGGGGAATCGGTCGCTGAGTTCGCCGCGGCCCTGCGGCTGGCCGCTGGCCCATGCAAGTGGGAGACCCCAGAAGTCACCCTCCGGGACTGCCTGCTCTGCGGTCTGAGGGATACCGAGACTCAGCGCGCGCTGATGAAAAAGGAGCCGCCTCCCACGTGGCAACAAGTCCTCGACACGGCACAGGCCGCGGAGGCCACAACTGCCGGGGTGCAAGAGCTTCAGGACTGGCGCCCGAAACCCGCCAAGGCAGAGAGCTCGGTGCGCACGGCCCGGCGAGTTTCGAACTCATCCACGGAGAGCGGCGACGACGAGGACGTCCGGCGGGTCCACAGAGAGGGCCGGCGCTGCGACGGCTGCGGCGCCGCCCACGCCCGCGCCAAATGTCCATTCCGCAAGGCCGAGTGCCACAACTGCGGCCGGCGCGGGCACATCACCAAGGTCTGCCGGAAACGGCGCGAGGCCAAGAGGAGTTCCCCAGACCGCTTGGCGAGGCAGGACCGCACCACGAGGCCAAAGGACGGCACCCGGACCATGAGGACCCGGGACGGAGTAGGGCGCATCTCCGACGACAGCGAGGACGACGCCCCGGTTTGCAGCACCCCCGTTACTTCGTTGAGGTAGTAATCCAAGGGACCCCTGTTAGGATGGAGGTGGACTCGGGTTCCTCATACTCTATCATTTCCCAGGGAGAGTTCATGAAAATCGCCCCCCGCGTGCGGCCCAAGCTCAAAGCGTTGAGGGCCACACTGAAGGACGTGCAAGGGAACCGCATCCCAGTGTTGGGGGTTGGGAAGTTCCAGGTCCAGTTTAAAAAGCACACCGCAACGCTTCCCCTAGTCGTCCTCAAGGGAGGTAAATGCAGCCTCCTCGGGACTCAATGGTTCCAGCCCCTGGGGTTGTTCATTGGGGGGGTGCACGCCGTGGGAGTACACGCCGCCGGGACTGATCCAATACAGAGCGTGTGCGACGCGCACCCCGAGGTTTTCAAAAAGGGGCTCGGAAAATTCAAGGGCCCCCCAGTGACTTTCGACCTGGACCCTGGAGTACGTCCAATCAGACTTAAACCGCGCAGAGTGCCCTTCGCACTAAAGGACAAAATAGAGGTGGAGTTGGACAAATTGGTGGGCCAGGGGATTCTTGTCCCTGTTGATTCTGCGGAGTGGGAAACTCCAATTGTAACAGCGCTCAAGGCCAACGGGGAGGTCCGCATATGCGCTGATTACAAGTGCACCATCAATAAGGCGATCCGCCCTAATGCGTATCCGGTGCCGGTAGTCAGCCACTTGTTGGCCAGGTTACACGGGGGGAGGTGTTTCGCTAAACTCGACCTGGCCCAAGCCTACCAGCAACTCCCGGTGACCCCCGCCGCAGCTGCTGCGCAGACCATAGTCACCCACAAAGGGGCGTTCCAGGTATCGCGCCTCCAATTCGGCGTGAATTCGGCGCCCGGGATCTTCCAGTCGCTCGTGGAACGCCTCCTGAATGGGTTAGAGGGGGTGTTACCCTACTTTGATGACGTATTGATTACAGGGGGGAGCCGGGCCGAATTAGCAATAAGGTTGGGAAAGGTCCTGGCAATATTCGAAAAAGCGGGGTTGCGGTTGCGGAAAGACAAATGTGTTTTCTTCGCAACTGAGGTTGAGTTCCTAGGGTTCCGTGTTACTCCCGAGGGAATAAGGCCATCCCAATCCAAGGTGGCCGCCATCAAGAAGGCGCCCCGCCCCACCTCCAAGCCCGAGTTGCAGTCGTTCCTTGGACTGCTCAACTTTTACCACTCCTTCCTCCCGCGGAAGGCAGCAGTGGCGGAACCGCTACACAAATTGTTAAAAAAGGACGGGGCATGGAAGTGGGGCGACGACCAGGAGACGGCTTTCAATGACCTGAAGCGACTCCTGGCATCAGATGCGGTACTGACCCACTTCAATCCCAAACGCCCAGTGGTCCTGATATGCGATGCATCCCCGGTGGGGGTGGGGGCGGTGTTATGCCACGTACTGGAGAACGGGAGGGAGGCCCCGATAGCGTTCTACTCTAGGTCCTTGTCCCAAGCGGAGAGAAACTATGCCCAGACAGACAGGGAAGCACTAGCGATAATTGCGGGGACCAAGAAATTTCATGATTTTGTGTACGGCCGCCCCTTCACCATAGTGACTGACCACAAGCCCTTGCTAGGCATTTTCACCGCAGATAAGCCCACACCCCAAATCCTGTCCCCGAGGATGCTCAGGTGGGCCATTTTTCTCAACGCGTATCAGCACGCGTTGGTATACCGGCCCGGAAAGGAAATCAGCCATGCGGACGCCCTGTCGAGGTCCCCCATTCCCCGGGATTGTTGCCACGTGGGCGAGGAAGAGGGGGACCACCAGGTCTTAATGATAGAGGTCCTAGACTCCCCTCCAGTAGTACCGGCCAACATCGCCAAAGCGACCGGCAAGGACAAAACGCTAGCTACAGTTTGCTCCTGGGTACAGAAAGGGTGGCCCGTGTCTTCCCCAGCAGCGGAATTCGACACATTTTTCAAAAAGAAACTAGAGTTGTCCCTAGAGAGGGGTTGCCTTTTGTGGGGACAGCGGGTAGTGATCCCCACGTCGCTCCGGCCGAGGGTGCTTAAACTGCTGCACGTCAGCCACCCGGGGATCGTCCGCTCTAAGGCACTAGCCCGTAGTTACTTTTGGTGGCCCCAGCTAGACGCCGACATCGAACACATGGTCGGCACTTGCGAAGCGTGCCAAAGCTCCAGGCCAGAAGAGGCTCGCTTGCCACATAGGGAGTGGGACGCAGCAAGGGGGCCCTGGTCCCGGGTACACGTAGACTTTGCTGGCCCGTTCAGGAGAACACTTTTCCTCCTTGTGGTGGATGCGTTCTCCAAGTGGTTGGAGGTCATTCCAGTCTCGAGCACCTCCTCGGCCACTACAATTAAACAGTTACGGAGGGTCTTTTCCACGTTCGGTTTACCTGACACCCTCGTCAGCGATAACGCTAGCTGTTTCACGTCTGCCGAGTTCGGGGCATTCATGGATCGCAACGCCATTCGGCACGTCACCTCCGCCCCCTTTCACCCGGCCACCAACGGCCAAGTAGAGTGCCTCGTGCGCACCACAAAAGACGCGCTGCGGCGCATGGGCCCCGGAGACCTCGACCTGAAATTGTGCCAATTCCTGCTAAGGTACAGGGTCACCCCATTGGCATCAGGGTACTCCCCCGCGGAGCTGTTAATGCGCAGGAAGCTGGCCACAGTAATCTCCAAGCTAGACCCCACGAGAGTAGAGGACACGGGGCGGAACATAGGGGTGGAACCCGCAAAGAGTTTCAGCGTAGGCGCCCTGGTGCATTGCAGGAACTACGCCGACGCGGGGCCAGCCTGGGTGCCGGGCACCGTAATAGAACAAACCGGCCCCGTCTCATACCGCGTGGAGACCAGTACAGGCCTCCTGTGGAGGCGACACGTGGACCAACTCAGGCGCAGGGTCCCCGGAGAACAGGACGAAGACGAAAATAGCCACGAATCAGCGTTAGGGTACTCCCCCACACGTTTAGCCCAAGGGGGAGGGAAAGGGGGACATGGGTCCCCACCAAGGGGGGAGGAAAGGGAATCGATCCTCAGAGATCTTTTGCGGGACTTCGCGGCAGAAAGGAAGAGCCCCGACCTCACACATACCCCTCGGAAGTTTCCCCGAAACACAGATGCCCCTAGAAGTTTAGACGTTGATTTACAGTACCAGGGGGAGTTAGCGGAGTGGTCCCCCACCCGTCCTGGCGAAAAGAGGGGTTTCAGTTCAGCCCCTGGTACTTCCAGTCCCAGTAGCCCCTGTGAGTTAGAATGCAACATAGCGCCAATTCCCCGGAGACCGACACCCCCAAGACAGGAGGCAACAGCGAGTCCGCCCACCACAGTCTCAAGGTCCCCCGAGCGGGGAACAGAAGGTAGCAGAACCACAAGGGCGACCTCATCGGTTCCGCGGTTCACAATAGGAGGGTCCCCCGGGTCCGAGAGCTGCAGGCAGGGGTTTACCTCCCAACTGTTCATTCCATTCCCATCCCCGGGCACAAGACAGGCACGGACCCCCCACAGAGCCACTAACGAATCCCCGTTTCCCGTTGCAGGACAAGTACCCGCGGAGTCAGAGATCACAGGCTCTCCAGCACTAGGTCAGGCGCAAGCACGCCCCAAGCGCACATGCGGCAAGCCACAATGGTTGCGGGACTTCGTCCCGTCCTAGGGGGGAGGGATGTTATGTATGTATGTATGATTGCATGTTCATTGTACTGTAAAGGCAAGAATGTAACCACTCCAAATACAAGGTATCTCAGCTGTAAAGGAACGCGAGCAGGCAGCCCATAGAGGGCAGCTGCGAGCGTTCAGTCTCACATGGTTCACATTGCTCAATCACGGACAGCCGCGGGAAAACCTTCCCCGCATTCAGCAGCAGAAGAAAGATCTGCATTCAGCAGCAGGAAAAGAGGCGTGCCTGGGCGAGGCCACGTCGGTAGCAGCCAATGAGCTACCGTGCTACAAGATTCAAATGTATAGGGCTACTGTATATATTGAGATGTATCACCGCTATTACCTCATGCTCCACCGGATCATCATGCAATAAACCTGTGTTAAGCCAACACTTCGGCTGTTCTGTTGTCTTTGGTCCCATACACTAAACAGGGGTTCCCAACCTTTTTGTGAGATGGGCCTGCCAATGCCCTCCGGACAGTTGAGTGGGCTGGACCACACACCCCGGAAGCGGAAGTGGGCACATTTATAGATGTCATAAATGCACCCACTTCCCTGCTTACGACAGCCGTGGGCATGTTTACGCATGTGCAGGCATGTTTTACGGCTGACATAAATGCTTCCACTTCCACTTCCACTTCCAGGTGCAGCGGCAGTGCGGGCCACATGAAATAGTGCCGTGGGCTGGGTCTGACGCTTGGGTAGTAGGTAGGGAACCCCTGTCCTAGACTGAATGAAGGAATGTGATGTTCTCCAGGCATGGACTGGGGAGTGGAGGAAGTCATGGAATGTTGCCCTAAGGCCCCCCCTATTCTTGTTTAAGGCTCCCCCCCCCACAAGCTACAGAATGTCAGCTGTCTTAAACCGGAGTTTCAGGGAGGAGGAAAGGGCCACTTAATGAGAGCACTGATTCCTCTCACTGTTTAAAAGGGGGGAAATTTGTCTGCAAGTCTAGGAATATCTTCATTAAAAATGCATTTAGCTCTGGAGCCCTACGAAACAGAGACCTGTAATACATGAAAGATTAGCCCCAGATTGCTGATTGGACTATTTCACATCATTATGGTAATTAGGTGCGCAAGCCTGTTGTGCTGACACCAACACTTATGGCTTGCCTTTGTATCGGATTTAAGGTGGGTCTGCTCTCCTCCTTCCTCCTCTAATTCCCTGGCTGCTTGCTCTCCATTGAAGGCACTGCTGCGCCAGGCGTTTGCTTCATGAATATGGATCGTGCTCCCTTCCGAATCCGTACATGCTCTGCCCTCACTGTCTCGCCTCTTTTCACCCTGGCCTCCTTTGCCAACCTCAGCCCAACTCGCACAGCGGAGAGGGGAAGAAATTAATGGTAATTACAAGGTGCGAGTGGATATTACAGCTCTCAATCTGATTGCCAGTAAAAACCAAATAAAAAATACAGGACTCCATCAGCCAATTATAAAAACAGAGGATAAACAAGGCAAGGCACTTTGTTTGCCCTTGACTCTTCTTTCTGGTGTTTTTTTGCCCTGCTTGGTCCTTCGGTTGCTTAGCAAGAGGCATCATGTATATTACGGACAGGGTGGCAAGAGGTGGAAGGGCAAGAGCCAGCACGGCACAGCAAGATATCTGTCCAGAGAGCCTCCACCCCTGCATCTTTTCAAAAGAGAGCAGCATAGTGTGTGATGTATCCATCCACTGATCTGATCATGGCTGCCCGCCAGAGGACTCCATGGAAACCCACCTTGACTTAAACCAGAGGTTCCCAAGCTTTTCAAGCCTTGGGTCGGATCATGCTCTCTCACACAGCTAAGGGGCACATCCCCTGGACAGTTGAGTGGGCGCATTTATGGCCATCAGAAATTTTCCCGCTTCTGTGTTTACAACAGCCATGGGTACATGTATACATTTGCAGGCACATTTCATGGCTGGCATAAACATGTCCAGTTCCACTTCTGGGTGTGGCAGAGGAGGAGGCAGGCCACATGAAAATGGTGCCATAGGATAGGAACCCCTGCTTGAATCGGTAGTAAAGATTCCTAAACATTTTCCATGTAAGAAAAGTTAAAAAGTGCACTGTTTGGGTGCAGAGCAGGACAGACATAATCCCTGAACCTGCTCATATGGGTAATTAAGGACTGAGTTTGAGCATGCCTTCCACACAGCCACCTTGAACCATAGAATAACCAAGTTGGAAGGGGACTTTTAGACCAGTTCTTCCCAACTTTTGGTTTTTGGACTTCAATTCCCAGAAGCCTAAGTTAATTCCTCAAAGCACTGATCAGCTTCTGGAAATTGAAGTCCACCAGTGGTGGCATGGAACATAGTTTGGTAAACTCTGTTTTAGACCAACGAGTCCTACCCACTTCTCAATGCAGGAATCCAAATCAAAGCAGATCTGACAGATGGTTGCCCAATTAATTCTCCTTTGAATGTTTCCAGTGTTGGAGCACTCACCACTACCTTTGGGTCTTTGATTCTTGCTTGCAGTAGACTCTGAGAACCCAGACACTAGAATCACTGCCACTAACCTCTACTACCACTCCGCCTCCTGTTAGTATGGGCAACAATAACAACAGTATATCCTATGCTGGGAAATCTCTTTTGCTTTCATTTAAGCCAGGGGTTCTCAATGTTTTTCAGCTGTGGCCCAGACCATGCTCCCTCAGACAGCTGAGTGGGCCAGACTGGTGCCATAAAACACTTCCGTGGCTGTCATAAACTATGTTCATGGAATCATTTACGTCTGTAGTAAACACATTTATGACGGCCACAGGCTCATTTATGGCTGTTGTAAACGCATCTATGTGGCCGTAAATGAGTCTGTGGTTGATTCTGGCAGTGGCAATTGTGGTTGCAAGGGCAGCTGGAGGGAAGTCGGGGGCCGGATCATTTGGCACTGTGGGCCAGATCTGGCCCATGGGCCGTAGATTGTGAACCCCTGATTTAAGCAAATGGCCCCATCTACATACCTTTCATCACTCTGTGTCAATTACCGATACTGTTAACAACCCTCCCTTTTCCCGACTCCCTTCATGCCTCCATCCCTTAATTTTCACTCTTCTCCCTCTCCTTCAAATCCGCATAACCTTTCCATCTTAAATTTCAGACGGTGCCATTGGCAGTCTGAAGGCTCTTCAGGCCCACTCAGACATTCTGGTTTTAAATAACAGCCTGTAACATTTACAATTTCATCTTCCTTTTCTGCTCCTCCCTGCATATGTATCAAAGCAGCTATTTTCATCCTCTTCCTTCTCTGTGTTCATCCGTCTATCTATGTATCCCCCTGGCATGTTCCTTAATTACCTGCCCATTAGGGTCTCTCTCTTCCCGGCTGCACATTTTATCCTCTCTCTGATTACTGTAGAGAATTAACGTTTTACTAAGCAAAAGACCATGGAGGGACGTGTATGTGTGTAATTCTCCAAGGAGGAGGATGGAGTATTTTCCAGCACACTTAAGGGAACCTCAGCTTCTTCCCATTTGTGGATAGAAAAATCTGATTAATGTGTGTGTGTTTGTGGTGGTGGTGGTGGTGGTGTGGTGGGGGGACACCTGACAACTACAGGATGTAGGGATGTAACCCCGTTATTATTCTTTGGAGATCTAGTTGTGATATAATCCCATCTTTGTTTCTAGTGGTTAAACTGCTGTCCTGCAGCCAAAAAGTTATGAGTTCAATCCTGACCAGGGCTCAAGCTTGACTCAGCCTTCCATCCTTCCAAGGTTGGTAAAATGAGTACCCAGCATGTTGGGGGGCAAAATGCTAATTACAGTCAAACCTCGACATACAAACGGTTCAATATGAAAAGAAATCTTGGAATTTTTTGGAGAAACAAATTTTAACGAGATTTTTTTCAAGATATGAAAAAGTATACAGTGGCCTCTAGTGGCCACGTCTGGTAATGCAATGTGTTTTTCATTGTGTTTGGAGATACTGTACAAATTTTTTTAGGATACAAAACCCCCTGAAGAATGAATTCATTTCGGATCTCGAGGTTTGACTGTATATTGTGAACTGCCCAGAGATTGCACTAAGTGCTTTGGGGCAGTATGAAAATATGTTTGCTTTGCTCTAGGTTAGTCATTCCCAACCTTTTATTTTGGGACAACAATTCCCAGAAGCCTGAGTCAATTTCACAAAGCACTAATCAGCCAATGTACTGACTTAGGCTTCTGGGAACTGAAGTCCTCCTGTGGGGCATGTGCCCCACTTTTGGAACCCTGGCTCTAGATCTACTGGAAATTATCAGCCTAAGACTTAAAAAAAAAACCCAAAAACCTTCAGTAAAATAAAAATGTTGCTTTCTTTTTCTCTGCCACTTACTCTTTATGTGTTTTATCCCTTCTTCTTTTTTTACAATGCACAGAGGGACCATCACTGCAGGCAGGGAAATGACTGCACTCTCTTGAACCGGTTGGCTAAGTGTCCACACAGCTAAGATGGGAGTGAATTTGGGATGGATACCTTATAGCCCTCTAGAAGGTGCTGGACTGCTACTCAAGATGCCTTGCCATTGTCTGTACTAGTTGGCGTTGTAATCCAACAACATTTGGAGAGCTACAAATTTCCAACTGTTGGGGGGAAAGCTTTATTGGCCATTGCTTAGAACAGAAAATTAAATTTAGAATGGCTGCACCTTTCCATAAGTCAGTTGTTGAGACTGCAACATTTTCACCCATGATGGCAGACTTTGCACTCTAGGTGTTCTTGGACCTCAATTCCCAGAAGCCCTTGTGAATCCACACAAATGGGTTTAGTACGCACAATAAACCTATTCGTGTGGATTCACAGGGACTTGGGCTTCTGGGAATTGAAGTCCAAGAACACCTGGAGTGCCAAGGTTCGCCATCACGGATCTATACCATTTGCAGAACTATGCATGGTTTTTTTATATTGTGTGTTCTCAGCAATGCTGTAACATTCAGTGCTTCTATGTTTGAAAGTTTCTCTAATAAAATGAGCCAACTAAAGCCTTGCTTGTAGAAAAGCAGCATTTCAGGACAATGCTTCAGCCTCATCCATGGATTCAGAGCTATTGAACGCAAAGAGGTTTGCTTAAATACAGATGGACCCCACTCCCATAAGCAGCTGTCATACATAGAAACAAAACAAAATAGAAGACCAAATGGTTAATCAGGATTGCAATATGAAGCATCTCTTAAATACATTCTGTTTGTTCTCTGCCTCTTGGAGCATCTGTTTGACTTAAACAATTGCATCTCCCCCCTAGATAGCAGATGGATTTATCATCACTCTGATAACCCACTCCCCCCCCCCCAAAAAAGGGGGGAATCGCATACTCTCATAATGATAAGGTATGATATTAAATGTGCTGTTGCATTTAACAAACAGGGAGTTTTTTAAATAAAAAAATGCAATAGCATTCTGATAATTATCAGAATTGTATCAGGAGCATAGGAAGATTTTGTATCCTGAAAAAAAGGGGGGGTTAAAACAGGTGTTCACTTCTGAAATGGGGAATCATTAGGATTCTAACAGGAGAGGTAAGGTCCACATTTCCCATGCTTTGCTTGCCCTTATCTCACTAATAAAACCAACTGCAGGTTAAATAGAAGGCTGCAATGCTCCTAGTGCAGTGGTTCCCAACATGGGGACCAGACCCCATAAGGGGACATTAATTCCTAGAAGCCTAAGTCAGTATATTGGCTGATCAGTGCTTTGGGGGATTGACTTAGGCTTCTGGGAATTGAAGTCCAAAAACCAAAGGTTGGGAAACACTGTCCTAGTGACAACTAGATGGCCACCATACAGGTAGATTGTGTGACTGGAAAAGCCTTTAAGCTGATCTCCTAACACTTTTTTTTAATTGCTTGTTATGTGGCAAAGGAATCAATTACAGCACTGTTCAACACCAAAATACCTCCGTGATGGACACTCTCTTTTATGCAGCACTGCCTGAATACCAAAGCCAAAGTTAGTACATGGAACAACATCATCAGGAAACTCACAAGCTATAAATGGGCAATTCAATCATCCACACTGTGCACATCGGCTTTGGCCCCGAGCGTCTCTGCAGCAGAGTATGCTGCTCCAGTATGGAACACATCCACACACACAAAAGAAGTTGACATTGCTGTTAATGAAGTCATGCAGATAGTGACAGGATGCCTTAAATTTACACCAGTTGAGAAATATACCCCCTTGTTGGTATTGCTCCACCTAAGACCAGGAGAGATGTAGCTGCAGATGCTGAGAGAACTAATCAAAAGAATGGCCCTCAACACCAACTGAATGGAGATGAGCCTCAGTTCTGCCGGCTCAGGTCCAGGAAGAGCTTTATGGCAAGAACAAACATTCTTGAGGGTACACAAGAGCAAAACCACATTAGAAGATGGAGGAGCTCACTGTGAAAGGAACATAATTAAAGGTGGACATAGCTGAAGATCTCAATCTCCCCTACGTCACCTGGAGGACCCTGAATAGGCTGACAGTTGGAGATCCTAAATGCAAGACCAACATGCTCAAGTGGGGATTGCTGGTGGACAACAGCTGGTGTGAATGTGGAGAGACTCAGAGTCCAGCCCATTTGCTGGTCTGCCAATTGCTGCCAGAGACATGCACTGATGAGGACTTGTGTCTGGGCAATGGCAAAGTCAAGAAAGTGGCTTCATTTTGGAAGTCCAGGGTCTGATCAGGACACAAAAGAAGAAGAATAGCTTGTTTTACCCTCAGACAGATTCCCTTTAGAATGCCAGCCTCCCTGAAGGCCTTCCCATAGTCAATCTAAACCAGGGGTGCCCAAACCTTTCAGGCCATGGGCTGGTCCCATGGTTCAGCAGGCCGGTTGAGTGGTTCCTCCCACTGGAAGTGGAAGTAAAACATGTTTTCCAATCTGTTCTGCAACAGAATGAGATAGATTTTAGGCTGCCATTTTCTCTGCTTAAACCATGGGTGCCCAAACTACAGCCTGCGGGCCATATCTGGCCCCCAATGCCAATTCATCCAGCCCCTGCTGCCCTCGTCACTCCTGGGAGTGGAAGTAAAACGTGCCCATATGGGCATGTTTTACTTCCACTTCCAGGAGTGATGTGGGTGATGTAGGCCAGATGAATTGGCATTATGGGCCAGATCTGGCCTGCAGGCTGTAGTTTGGGCACCCCTGATCTAAACTGTGGCACTCTCGCAGAAATTGTATATCACTGTTAGAAGTGACTCTTTCTCTACCCCAGATTTGAGCATGGGGATAATTTGCTTAGCTGTCTCACCCAGGTTTCCACTTGAACATCACGGGAGCTCACAGTCTCTGCGGCAAGTGGCTGTGATGTCATAATAGGACCCAACAGCCTAGTAGGCAGTTGCTATTCATAGCCTGCGGAGGTCAAATGAATCCAGGCGGGGACTATTGAGAAACCCACTCTATCATTCCGAACAGTGGGAGCCCGGTTGTGCCTGGGTTATTATTACAACATTTGCCTGATTGTGGTGGGGGCATCTGAAGTTCATCGAGGCCACCTGTGGTTGTTTTCTCCCCATTTCCTTTACTAACGCTGCAGACATCGTCTCGGATAATGAAACCTTAATTTTGCTCAGCATTTCATGCATGTCTCCGGCACCATAAAACTGTCTGGCTACATGTATATGAGAGTGTTAGTGCAAATAACTGCAATTATGTGTCGCATTGTGGGATTTCCCCCCATCACTCCTCTACACACACACGCACACGCACATGCACGCACACACACACACAATTTCTGTTCTTCATTTTTTTTTTAAAAAAAGGCAAAAGGAATAATGCAAGCGGGGAATTTAAGGTTAATGCCCTTGGTTGCAGCCAAAGAAACCATCCAGAGAGCAGAGCCCTTTCTTCGTTTTCAAAGCCAACAGTGAGGATTAAGCATCTTCTGCATGTCTGAGAATCCGTGTAGAAATGATCTGTAGTCAAAAGGGGAAGCATCTGCATTTATAAACCTACAGGTGACAAGCTACCCTTGTGTTGTTGCTTCAATGGTTGACAGACAAGCTCCACTGTTTTCAGTTCCATTATCACAGCTGTGTCAGTCTCTCTGTGCATCAGCCTTGCTCCTTCAGACGCATGAACCGGCTTGTCCTCTTGGATTTATTTTAACTGCATGCCACAGATAGCCACCCCTTCTGCTTCATCTTTCCCTATCCCACTCCTGCTGATCAGGGCTTCTGGGAACGGAAGTTAAAGAACACCTGGAGTGCCAAGGTTAGCCATCACTGCCCTATCCTAAAGAAAGAATAAAACACAGTTTCTGGAAATGCCTTGGCTACCGCTTGAATTAGGCTCTTGGTCTATTTCACCATCCACCTTCCATCTCCAGCCCTCTTTTGCTCTTTTAAAACACACTGTTATAGGCACATACAACAAAACATAAGCAAACATTGGTTACTGTGGAAATGAGAGGTCTGAGGAAGGCTGCTGGAGTAACTAGACAGGATAAAATCAGGAATGGGGTTATAAGGTAAAGAATTAGAAAAGAACCAACCTTGTGCTACATACAAAGACAACGAATAAAAGGGTTTGCCCATTTGGAGAGAATGTCTTGGAATTTCATACTTTACAAAGCATATGTGGAAAGAGGTGAAGGACAAAGACAATGAAGTAGACCCAGAAGCAGGTGAAGTGATAATATCAGAGAAATATCATAAGAACACCAAATAACATTGGTAGAGGCTACTAGAAGTGCCAGAGCAAGAACCTTGCATCTCCCTCAACACCCGATGAGGTAAAAGAGGAAACGAAGAAGAAGAAGAAGAAGAAGAAGAAGAAGAAGAAGAAGAAGAAGAAGAAGAAGAAGAAGAAGAAGAAGAAGAAGAAGAAGAAGAAGAAGAAGAAGAAGAAGAAGAAGAAGAAGAAGAAGAAGAAGAAGAAGAAGAAGAAGAAGAAGAAGAAGAAGAAGAAGAAGAAGAAGAAGAAGAAGAAGAAGAAGAAGAAGAAGAAGAAGAAGAAGAAGAAGAAGAAGAAGAAGAAGAAGAAGAAGAAGAAGAAGAAGAAGAAGAAGAAGAAGAAGAAGAAGAAGAAGATATGCACATACACAGTGAGAAAGAGATACAGTGATACCTCATACAACGTCCAAAGTTGGTTCCACAAGTTTGGACTTTATACGGATTTGGACTTTGTATGAGGCATGCAAAATCCTAGCCACGATGCCTCATACAATGTCCAAACCCTTGCTGCGATGCCTCGTACAACATCGTTTCCATAGAGAGACGTTGTACTGTAACAGCACAGACTTCAGGAAAAAGTCAAGGAAACAGACAGGGAACTTGCAGAACTTTAAGAAATCATTGTCTAAAGGCTAAAAACATTACAAAAACATGTCAAACAACCCTGATTGTCCAAGAACCTGAAGAATGCTGCAAAAATCCCAGGAATGCTTCTAAAAATTCTGGTGAAAAAATTTGAAAAAATTCAAAATCACATTCAAAACCACTCCTAAACACTCTTTGCCTCATGCAAAACCCGCAACAGCAATGCATGCATGTGTCCTGCCTTTTATACTGCCCAGGCACAATGCAACCTGGGGAAAACCCAATGCCTCATACAAAGTCACAAGACTTTGTATGAAGCAACTTTTTTCAAGGAATTAGGTGATGTTGTATGAATCCGATGTTGTATGAAGCGGACTTTGTATGAGGTATTACTGTACAGCAGAACCCAATTTTACGGAAGCCATATTTTACAGAAAACTCATTTTACGGAAAGGAATTTTGCTGAAAACACATCTTGCTTTCCGGAAAAACCCCATTTTATGGAACATGATTTCCCAGAGTGCACTGTGCTTGGTTGGTATAAAAGACTACCCACAGCCATTCTGGACTCTGTGTTTCATTTTATGGGAAAAAATGAGTTAATTTAAATTTAATGTAATTTAATTTTCACGCTTATATACCGCTCACTCAGGCGAACCCGACTCAGGGCGGTTTACATAGCGGACAATAAATACAAAAATACAATATCATAATATACAATGAATACAGTAAAAAACAATTATCAAAAGTACAATTACAAAAATCTCTGTCCATAAATATAACTACAAAATATATACTACAGTCTGCACTTACATGTGCACTACAAGGGAGCTCAGGTGCTCGCTGTCCCCCCGCGGCAAATGCCAGACCAGAGGGAGGCAGGGCCGGTTGCCGCAGGTGGCTCCCATCCTGGGCCGATGGCGGGGGCCCAGGAGAGCTGCGATGCGGCGTCCCGGCTGCGGCGCGGCATCTTTTCATCCCTCCGGTCGAGGCAGGGCCGGAGGGAGATGGGGCCGGTTGCCGTAAGTGGCTCCCATCCTGGGCCGATGGCGGGGGCCCAGGAGAGCTGCGGTGCGGCGTCCCGGCGGCGTCCCAGCTGCGGTGCGGCGTCTTTTCATCCCTCCAGTCGAGGCAGGGCCGGAGGGAGGCGGGGCCAGTTGCCGCAGGTGGCTCCCATCCTGGGCCGATGGCGGGGGCCCAGGAGAGCTGCGGCGCGGCATCTTTTCATCCCTCCAGTCGAGGCAGGGCTGGAGGGAGGCGGGGCCGGTTGCCGCAGGCGGCTCCCATCCTGGGCCGATGGCGGGGGGCCCAGGAGAGCTGCGGTGCGGCGTCCCGGCTGCGGCGCAGCGTCTTTTCACCCCTCCGGTCGAAGCAGGGCCGGAGGGAGGCGGGGCCGGTTGCCGCAGGTGTCTCCCATCCTGGGCCGATGGCGGGGGCCCAGGAGAGCTGCGGTGCGGCATCCCGGCTGCGGCGCGGCGTCTTTTCATCCCTCCGGTCGAGGCAGGGCCGGAGGGAGGCGGGGCCGGTTGCCGCAGGTGGCTCCCATCCTGGGCCGATGGCGGGGGCCCAGGAGAGCTGCGGTGCGGCGTCCCGGTGGCGTCCCGGCTGCGGCGCGGCGTCTTTTCATCCCTCCGGTCGAGGCAGGGCCGGAGGGAGGCGGGGCTGGTTGCCGCAGGTGGCTCCCATCCTGGGCCGATGGCGGGGGCCCAGGAGAGCTGCGGTGCGGCGTCCCGGCGGCGTCCCGGCTGCGGCGCGGCGTCTTTTCATCCCTCCGGTTGAGGCAGGGCTGGAGGGAGGCGGGGCCGGTTGCCGCAGGTGGCTCCCATCCTGGAATCAACTTTTTTCCGTAAAATGGGGTTTTACTGTAGGTAGGTAGGTAGATGGACCAAAAGACAGATAAGCAGGCAGGCAGGCAGGCAAGCAGGTCGACTATGAGATGCTTTTGCACAGGGCTGACTTATTTCAGACAGCAGCCATGACTTTGCACGTTACAAAGTTGGCCCCTCTCTTTTGCTGGTTTTGGAGAACTGGGAGATTTTTTTTATACGATTGCCAGTTCTCAGGTGGCTGGCCTGAGAGACCTGCCATGTTTGCATGTGTCTCCAAGCAGGAAGATGGACCTGAGGGCGAGTGGTGCTGGAAGAAGAGCAACTTTGATTCTACCCACTGTGTTGGCTCAAAGCCCAGCCACCATTCCCCTCCCCATTTGGAACTGGTTACCAAAGTTCACAATCTTTTTATAACATTGCTGTGTATGTGTGTTGCACACATTTTTTTCCATTAGGAAGTACCATGGGAAATCCATACCGTCTGTCTCTCTTTCATCCATAATGCACCTCTAGTCTCATGTTTTGGCTCTGAATTATCAGAGAATGGGAAGATGCTGACCTGCCAACTGTAATCTGTGGGCAAATGAGGAGAAGAAGCCTAAGGTGAGTGCAATTTTATTAGAACACCTTTGACACCAAACAAATACCTTGATTGTTCAATGGCTATTTGACCAGATTTAGCTTCTGCTCAGCGACAGATAGCTACTGTAACACAATCCGGTCCTACCTATTTATCTGTCAATTGATTGGTCTGTCTGACTGTTGTCTGTCTAAGAATAATTCAAAGGTTTCTTTGATGAGCCCAGATGAGAAGATAGTCCAAGATATATTTATCAACTAAGGCAGGATATCCACATTATAGCGGAAATGGCTACACATACACAGTCTCTAAAACTCTACAATAAAATGCAAATGCAAATATATAAGATCACTATATGGCCATTTCCTACCTGTGCCCCTCCTGCATAAACTTAGTGAATTAAACCTAAGCCAAGTTTAACACAAAAATAGGGCCAAACGGTGCAGGAGCAAATGAGAGAAAGAAACCCTTTGAGGCAGGAGTATCTTTCAAGTCTCTTTTACTGCAAGAATGCGAAGAAGTGAAGAAATAAAATAGCATCAAAAACTGTCCCGGCATTGCCAGTTTTTCAAAAGAATTTTTCTTCATCAGGATATAATCTTAAGTATTTTTCTGTAGACAATAAAATGAAAAACAAAATCATACATTCGGACAACACATTTTAGTTTGGCTGTGAGCCTTAAACCAAAATATCTAAACATAATTCTTACCAAGAGTTTTTTACGCATCTACTAAGCCAAGTTTGGCAAAAGCTTTCACCTCCTTTTTGGGAACAATAGCTCCTATCTCTCAGCTCTAACAATATTTCTAATACAAAACCTGAACTTTAGCCCCTATCTAGGATTTCTCCACCCATTGGACTGAACCAAAATTTCCATAGGGTTTACAAAATGCAAGTAACATCTGGTTTCAGATATTAAGTTACAATTTCTAAGAAAACAAGGACTGGACTTCTAAACCTCATGGGGTAAGGAGAACATGTGTTGACTTCACATATTATGCTCCTGGAATGAGGATACTTTCCACAAGCACTTCAGCAACAGCAGGACACAAACTATTTCAGAACTGGGGGGTGATCTGGAGCAGGGATCCTCAAACTTGGCACTCCAGGTGTTCTTGGACTTCAATTCCCAGAAGCCCTGAGCAGCAGTAGTGCTTCTGGTAATTGAAGTCCAAGAACATCTGGAGAGCCAAGTTTGCTGACCTCTGGTCTGGAGGAACTAAAGCCATTTCCCAACCTCAAGTTCCTACTCTTTGCAATGAAACAATATAGTAAAGTGTGTTTGATGTCATGGGAGTAATAATAATAATAATAATAATAATAATAATAATAATAATAATAATAATAATAATAATAATAATAATAATAATAATAATAATAATAATAATAATAATAATAATAATAATAATAATAATAATAATAATAATAATAATAATAATAATATGATGTCAGAAATTATTCTGGGTTGAAAGAATTTTTGCAGGAGAAACTCCACTAAGGAATGTCCAAATAAGGCTCCTTTCATGTCCCCAAGAACTGGGACAGAGACGGGCGTTCAATCCATCATGCAGTCCCTGGGTTTCAAACTGTCAACATGCCAGCCTTCCAGCTAACAAGTTGAGCTTCTTAACCACTGAGCTACCACAGTAATGAATCCAATTTTGTCTCTTCATCTGAAGTTTAAAGTTGCTGTTCTGGGTGCTGAATCTATTTGAGGAATAAGGTTTGGTGAGTTGAAGAGTGGCTGAAAAAGTTCAGAATAAAAACCGCAACAGCTCATCTCATCCCCTCCCATCCTTCCAAACATAGGAGGCAACAGACTGTGCTGCAATGAAACAATGCCAAATAGTATTCAAGACATGTAATGATATGTCATTCCCTCAACTACCTCCTCCGTGTTTTTGATTGGTTGCCTCAGTGTTTTAGTGGCAGAAATCAAAGCCACAAATGTTTTATCACTTTGCTAGGTTTGCAAAAATGAAAGTCACAGTTATAGATTGCCTTTGCTATTTTATTTGGCTCGTAACTTTCCCACTGAAGTACAGCATGACAAAAGGCAGCAAGGACACTCTCTGTTGTTGATTGGAGAAACACCTCATTCTTCAGAGAAGACACTGCTATCCATAATTAAAAGCTGTTTTTCTCCTACTTCCAACAAATGCCAGGGTTGCAATTATATCCATTTGGCACAGAAATGCATTTTCTTCTAGCAAGACATAAAACGCTGAATGTGTTTCCAATTATTATTAAAACGCAAGTGTCTTCAAAGTCACCTGTAAAATATATGCTTTCCTTCTAATCTAATAATTGCTGCTATGGTTACAGAACATAGTTTTTATCCCCTTTATGGGTCAACATCACTGTTGTGATCTATTCCTTCTACCTCACCTGTTTTGGCTTCCCCATATTGGGTAAACTTTTCTAATACATTACATATTGTTATTAGAGGCCAACAGGCAATTCCCACCCTCACTGCTTGGTGGGGGATATACAAGAAACTTCACTTCTTCTGTGGAGTTCAGGGTTTCAAACATGGCTTTCTTTTTGATCCTCATTCTGTGAGGTTATACACCAAAACAGCCCCTGGACCTTGCATTTCTTTTCTTGTAAGGCAGGGGTTCCTAACCTAAGGCCCATGGGCTGGTTCCAGCTTACGGTTTCATTTCATGTGGCCCCCAATCCCTCCAAGGATATTTGAGAAACAAAATGGCCATCACTTTGAAGCTGTTGGGACAAAGCGCCCCCCCCCGAAAATAATAATAATAATTGTGCAGGCAGGGCAAAATGGCCGTCCAGCCCTCAAAGCTGACTGAGAGAGCATTGCCCGGACCCCAGCTTGAAAAGGTTGGGAACCCCTGTTGTAAGGGGTGAATCTGTGACATCAGGGTAATTCTGTTAGGCACAACTTCATAGAGTGACTATGCCTTGATTTACAAAGAATAATCATCAGTTTGAAAGCCCAGCAAGAGCAAAGCAGCCCTCTCTGTTCATGTAGTTCTCATCTGGTTTAAAGGCGAGGGTCCAAGCTAAAGGAGAATGAGCAGAGTCCTGAAGTTGGCCATCCACAGTTAAGCACTTGGACAGCAGGCTGAAGAGACATAAACATAGTTCCCCTGGTTATATTCTGTTCCAATTTAGTGAAAATGATTCTATTTAGATTCAAGTCACTGAGTTAAATAAATCCATTTGTCAAACTCAACTAGAGTATAACCAGTTAAGTATTGTGTCCCTGAAAAGTCAACACCAATGTAATTCCCATTGATTCAAACAGTCTCCTCCACTTGAGAGTAGGATCTCTACTTAGTTATTTATGTCTACATTTGTATCTATCTATATAAATTAGAGCAGTCAAATTTTAGGCTAATCAACATGCCCTTTTATCTCCTCTTTTTGTTATGCATATCCTCTTTTTTTGGCAACGTAATGTTACCGTCATTCACAGATTTCTCAATGCCAACATCATAAAATTTCCACATCACGATCACCTTCTTTTTCTCCTCCTCCTCCTCCTCCTCCACCACCACCACCACCACTGAAGTTAAATTAGATATTCACAAAACCCCTAATGAAAGGTATAGCCTTCAGAGTTTCCAGCAAAGCCAAAATATCTATTTGTGTATTTTATTCATGTAACAAGGATCGAAGCCACCTACATTTTCCTTTGGATATCTACTTACTCTGAGAAATGGGAACAGCTAGAATGTGAAACTGGCTATTTTCCCAGCTGAAGAAATGCTGTTCAAGGATAGAGTGGGCCATGTTTCACAGATCATATAATTTATAGGCCGAGAGGCTCCATTAAGACCACTGAATGAATCCTCTTGCAAATGGAGGGGAGAGAATGCAGATATTAAAGCCTATTCTGTTCTCAGAGCCACGGTCTTAAGACTGCAGCACATTAAAAGCAGTTTTTGAAGAACGATAAAGAGATAGCACAAACGTAAGATCGGTCTCCAACTGGCTCAACTCAGCTGCAAACACAAACGCATTCCCATATGTTTACTCCAAGCCTGGATTTGCCCTCCAGTAGATAGAGGACTTTTGTAACAGAGAGAAAAAAGAAGAGAAAAAAAAACTACTATGGCTTGTTCCCTGTAGACTAATAGAAGCAGCCTGCTACGCCTGCCTTTAATAACTTTGCAATCAGGTTTAAATTGCCATTGCAAAGGGTTTATAAAAGTTTGTGTTGCCTGCTAATTAAATCCATGCAAACGCCGGCTTGGCATTAATTTACTGTAAAATTAGTGGAAGGCAGTGGTTGAGTTCGTTGCGAGGAGCATACCCTAGTCGATCTGCCAATTTGGGAAGTAAAGACCTTAGAAATACATCTCTCTTTCCTACCTCAAAGATCTGAAGGTGCTACTTCTCAATGGTGCAACATTTGTGCAAGATTGCCTTTCAAATATTCAGCAACAGGTCTGGTAGATGGAACATGGCAGGTAATTAAAGTCTGGTTGAAATTAAAACATTTCCAGACCCATCTCCTTCCATCGCTTCCCAGAGTTTTGGAGTCCCTTGACTCTTTCCTGCACTCACAGCTGAACCCATGGTCCCATTGGTCCCTCTGTTTTGTAAACAGCCAGCACACAATAGTTCGGTCTACCATGGAGGAAAGAAAATGCCTTGGGTCATTTTGTATGAGGTTGAAATGGATTCCAGACAACTGATATTGGAGAAAGGTGAAAGGCAGAATGAAGGAGAATCTGGCAGCATAGTGGGGCACATACAAAACAAAAAGGAGAGAGGGTGAGTGGAAGGAAAAAGAGGGTTGGGTGGGAAAGCCATTGGAGTTTATTATTATTTTCTAGTCTTCTTCCAAAGAGCTGAAACATGCAGAGCATTCAATCACACACACAAACCCACTTTTTTAAGTGCACAACAGCCCTTTAGGCAAAACTAGCAATTTCTGGCTTTCGAACTGCGAGGTTGCCAGGAGATGGACCAGAATATGGGAGCTCACTCCGACGTGCAGCACTCGTGTCTTGAACTGCTGACCTGCCAACCTTACAGTCATCAAGTTCAATGTCTTAAAATGGGCACAATAAAACAGGTATATGCTCCAAGCATTCTGCCATAGTTTTTAAAAAAATTAAATTTTCAAATAAAGACAAAAAAAAAACATACAAAACTACAGATATAAAATCAAGGCAAAATTTATAAAAAGAAAATTTCAAAAAAACAAAAACATTGCAAATGCAATCTAAAATATTAAACAAACAAAAAAAAGAAAACGGAAAAGGTCAATGAAAAGAAAACAGACACAATACAAACTTAGTAATCCATAACTCATTTTCATCTTCACTCATCTAAGTGTTCATTACTTTTTATGCATATTTTAAATTTGTCTTCTGTGATCATTTACATGCTTATATACTACCTTCATGTTTACTGTATTTAATTTACCAAACACTTATCAGATTCTTTTCATTTGAGTACATAACTAAAGCTAAGCATAACAAAAATACAATAAAATCAAATTCACTATACACACCCCATGATATATACATTGCTCTGGAGGATCCGGTGTGTCATTGACCTTCTTTCAATTATTCCAAAAACTCATTTGATCTGGTACTGGCCTACTACCTTCCCCTCTAGTCAATGTAGAGCCCCCAAATGGTTTCTGAATTTTCCAAAATCTGTTTTCTTTAACTATACCTTTTCTGCCATCATTTGTGAGCTCGTGTGTTTCTATTTGCATATACTCTGGTAATCTTCTGGCAATGGAAATTTAAAACTGATGGCTGAGTCTCTGCATTGACGCTGATCTAGAATCCTGGAAATGTGCTGTTTATTTTTATTTTATTGCAATGCTACAAAAAGCGTTGCCGATGTATGCCTATACAGTGGTACCTCGGATAAAGTCCGATTCGGATAAAGTCACGGTTTTCATGCACACGTGATGCATCACATAAAGTCCAAAAACGCTTTAAAAATGGATGTTATCCGAGGTATTTAGTATAGGAACCTCTGATAATGTCCATTTTTGTATGTTATCCAATGCATCACCTATTTGATTCGGATAAAGTCCAAAATTGAATAAAGTACAAACTTGTGGAACGGAGTTTGGACTTTATCCGAGGTTCTACTGTATGTGGAAGAGCGAACAGAATTGGGACTGGAGGAAACTTGTAGAAATCAAAAAGTTCTAATATCATTGTGGCCACAAGCTGTTTTATGCAATATCTGATGCACTGCGTAGTGTTTTGTTCCTGCCTTAAAAGCAAATTATGCAAAGTGTCTGAGCTTTGTTTTTTTAAAAAAAAAAGTGCTATATAAAAAGTGAGCATTAGTAATTATTGCAAAAAGATGATAAAGAAGGAAAGATGGTCAGAGGAGACAGAAAAGAAGGGATCATGAGAGGTGAAGAGCAAAAGAAATTAGATGGATGAAAGCAGTGACACAATTAGTTCAGTGCCTACCCGCTCTGAAATAAAATAAGCAATGTGTAACGAGAATTGCCAAGCAAAAGAAAGAGATGAAAGAGGAGTAGTGTTGCTTTCTTAAAAATAGTAAACAAAAAAAAACATAATTATTCATTTGGAGAGTTCCTAAGTCTGCCACGAGAAAAATGAAAGCATGTTCCACTTGAAAGATTTGTTGGTTACGGGAAATGTAATTAGAAGTCTGCTTGCATACCAGGTGCATGTATATACTACATTGTTATAGAAGTCTGATATCACTTTAAAACACTGTCCTTTGGAATTTGAGGAAGCCCACAGAATTAATTCTCCTTTGGATAGCTCTAGTGTACTCCCTGGGGAAAGGGTGGGGGGGGGGGGAGAGAATTTGAAGTACCTCAGAAACTAAGAGTCCCAAGTTTCTACAACAAGGAGCTGTGGTAATTAAATTGGAGTAAAACTGCTGTAACTTCACAGCACTGATGCACTCACAAGCTGTGGGCACCCATGAGAACAGGTGTGATCCACTTATTTCTTTAGATTTCCTCTACATTCTCATAGGTTCCTCCTAAAGATTTTCATAAGAAAGCCATCTAATGCCAAGTTAGTCTGTCAGCCAAGGGGCTGTGGTGGCTCAGTGGTTAAGAAGTTCACCTTGTTGGCTGGAAGGCCAGCAAGTCGGCAGTTCGAGACCCAGGTACTGCATGACGGATTGAGTGCCCGTCTCTGCCCCAGCTCCTGCCAACCTAGGAGTTTGAAAACAAGAAATTGCAAATAGATAAATAGGGACCACTTTTGTCTGAAAAGATCTTGGGGACATGAAAGGAGCCTTATTTGGACATCCCCTGAGTGGAGTTTCTCCAGCAAAAATCCTTTCAACCCATAATAATTTCTGACATATAACAACAACTACTACTACTACTACTACTACTACTACTACTACTACTACTACTACTACTACTACTACTATTATTATTATTATTATGATTATTATGATTATTATTATTATTATTATTATTATTATTATTATTATTGTTATTGTTATTATTGTTATTATTATTATTATTATTATTATTATTATTATTATTATTATTATTATTATTATTATTATTATTATTATTATTATTATTATTATTATTATTATTATATCAGCCATCTCCTATTGACCAAAACAAAAGGCAAAACAAAAGGGCAGGCTAGGTGATACAGGATGCTTAACACCACAGAGGGGAGAAAGGGGAGGGACAGGAAGGGGGGAGGGGAAATGCAATGTTGCAAGGAGAAATACTGCATAGGGACATGGAATGTGAGATCAATGAACCAAGGTAAACTGGAAGTGGTAAAAAATGAGATGGAAAGAATAAGCATTGACATCTTGGGCATCAGTGAGCTAAAATGGACAGGGATGGGTGAATTCAGCTCTGGAAACCATCATATCTACTACTGTGGACAAGAAAACCTTAGAAGACATGGAGTAGCCATAATTGTCAATAAAAGAGTGAGAAGAGCAGTAATGGGATACAATCTCAAAAATGACAGAATGATGTCAGTCAGATTTCAAGGCAAACCTTTCAATGTCACTGTGATCCAAATATACGCACCAACCACTGGTGCAGATGAAGCCACAATGGACCAGTTCTATGAGGACTTACAACACCTCATAGAACAGACACCAAGAAATGATGTCCAAATTATATTAGGAGACTGGAATGCCAAAGTAGGAAATCAAAAAGTGGAGGGAATAACAGGCAAATTTGGTCTTGGAACACAGAATGAAGCAGGGCAAAGATTGATAGAGTTCTGCCAAGAGAACGCACTGGTCATAGCAAACACTCTCTTCCAGCAACACAAGAGGCGACTTTACACATGGACATCACCAGATGGCCAACACCGAAACCAGATTGACTACATACTCTGCAGCCAAAGATGGAGAACCTCCATACAGTCAGCAAAAACAAGACCTGGAGCAGACTGTGGCTCAGATCACAACCTATTGATCGCAAAATTCAGGCTTAGACTAAAGAAAATAAGGAAAACACGGAGACCAGAAAGATATCACCTAGACAGCATCCCTAAAGAATACACGGTGGAGGTGATGAACAGATTTAATGGCCTAGATTCGGTAGACAGAGTACCAGAAGAATTATGGACGGAGATGAGGGACATCATGCAGGAAACAGCAAAGAAAACCATACCAAAAGAAAAGAAGGGTAAGAAAGCAAAGTGGTTGTCTGATGAGGCACTTAAAATAGCAGAGGAAAGAAGGAACGCAAAAGCCAAAGGAGAAAGGAAAAACTACAATCATTTGAACACAGAATTTCAAAGAAAAGCAAGGAGAGATAAGGAAAACTACCTAAAAGAACAGTGCAGAGAAATGGAGGAAAACAACAAAAGAGGCAGAACCAGAGATCTTTTCAAAAAAATCGGGGAAATTAAGGGAACATTTAAAGCAAAAATGACCATGATAAGGGACAAAGAAGGAAAGGAGCTAGCTGATGCAGAAGAGATTAAGAAAAGATGCAAAGAGTACACAGAGGAACTCTACAAAAAGGACCTCAACACTCCTGACAATCACAATGATGAAGAAGTAGAACTTGAGCCAGACATCCTGGAGAGCGAAGTCATAAAGGCCCTAAAGAGCACTGCAAACAACAAAGCTAGTGGAGATGATGGTATCCCAGTTGAATTTTTCAAAGCGCTAAAAGATGACGGCGTCAAATTACTGCATTCAATATGCCAGCAGATTTGGAAAACAAAACAATGGCCACAGGATTGGAAAAGATCAGTATACGTCCCAATCCCAAAAAAGGGCAATGCCAAAGAATGTTCAAATTATCGAACAATCGCGCTCATCTCACACGCCAGTAAGGTGATGCTCAAGATAATACAGGATAGACTTCAGCAGCATGTGGAAAGAGAATTACCAGAGGTGCAGGCAGGTTTCAGAAGAGGCAGGGGGACTAGAGACCACATTGCCAACATACGCTGGATCATGGAGAAAACAAAGGAATACCAGAAACAAGTTTACTTTTGTTTTAGTGACTACACTAAGGCATTTGACTGTGTGGACCACAACAAGATGTGGCAAGTAATTAAAGAGATGGGAATACCAGAGCACCTCATATGCCTCCTGAGAAATCTGTACATGAACCAAGAAGCAACAGTTAGGACAGAACATGGAATGACAGAGTGGTTTGGAATAGGAAAAGGAGTAAGACAAGGCTGCATTTTGTCACCATGCCTATTCAACCTATACACAGAGCACATAATGCGCAGTGCAGGGATGGAGGAATCACAATATGGGATTAAAATCGCTGGGAGAAACATCAATAATCTGAGATATGCAGACGATACCACCCTAATGGCAGAAAGTGAGGAAGACCTAAAGAATCTCTTGATTGGGCTGAAGGAGGAGAGTGCAAAAGCTGGCTTGAGACTCAATATCAAGAAAACCAAGATAATGGCAACAGGCCCAATCAGCTCCTGGAAAATAGATGGGGAAGAAGTAGAAGCAGTGACAGATTTTACTTTCTTGGGATCAAAGATCACTGCAGATGGGGATTGTAGCCATGAAATAAAAAGGCGACTGATTATTGGGAGACAAGCAATGAGAAACCTGGGGAACATAGTGAAAAGCAGAGACATCACATTGAAAACAAAAATTAGAATAGTCAAAGCAATGGTTTTCCCAGTAGTAATGTACGGATGTGAGAGCTGGACAATTAGGAAGGCTGAACGCAGAAGAATAGATGCCTTTGAAATGTGGTGTTGGAGGAGGGTTTTGAGAGTCCCCTGGACAGCGAGGAGAACAAATAGGTCAATCTTAGAAGAAATTAACCCCGACTGCTCATTGGAAGGTCAAATAGTAAAGATGAAGCTAAAATACTTTGGACATCAAATGAGAAGGGAGGATTCACTCGAGAAGGCATTGATGTTGGGAAAGGTGGAGGGCAAAAGAAGAAGGGGGAGGCCAAGGATGAGATGGCTAGATGGCATTGTGGACGCAATGGGCACAGAGCTGGGAGGGCTGAGGGGGATGGTGGAGGACAGAGGCGTCTGGAGAACAATGGTCCATAGGGTCGCAAAGGGTCAGAACCGACTGTGCGACTGAACAACAACAACAACAACATCTCCTTCAATACTGTTTACACTGCAGATCTTGAGGGGTTGGGATTGCAAGAGTCTCTCTGAGCCCTACTAGGAGAGAGGTAAAGGCAAAGGCAAAGGATTCCTTGCTCAAAAGCCAGTCATGGAATGCATGGAATGCTATTACCTTTCCCACCAAAGCAGTACCTATTTATCTATTTGCATTTTTATTTTTGCTTTCAAATGGCTAGGTTGGCAGGAGCTGGGGCATATAATGGGTGCTCACTCTGTTCTGCAGCACTCAGGTCTCAATCTACTGACCTGCCGAACTTCCGATCATCAAGCTCAGTGTCTTAACCACTAAGCCACCATAGCCCCTCTAAATATGGGACCTTCTGTCTGAAGAGTATGTGTTGTCTCACTAAACTATGATTCAGCCTGTATTGCCATATGTTATTTGAATGTCTGTCTAAGGATGATGTCACAACCATGAGAATGAATCAGGAAAAGCATCAGAAACAGAGTTATCTCAAAGTTTTAAGGAACCTTTTGTTTCTTTTGGCATTGAGTATGGAAGCATGAGACAGAGACTTGGCACTTGTTTGACCTTCCACAGGAACTACCACAGGAACTACTAGGTTACGAACACCCAAGGATCTGTTATACTTAACCCAAAGACAATTCAGTCTTTACCCCCAATTGGCAATGATAGCTCTAAACCCATCAGAAGGTTTCTAAATGTACCTGTTGATCTATACAGGCAAATAAAAGATGCTTTCTTCTTGGGAGGCAAGCTATGACAAACCTAGGCAGCATAATAAAACGAAGAGAAAACACCCTGCCAACAAAATTCCACATAGTTAAAGCAATGGTCTTTCCAGTAGTCATGTATGGCTATGAGAGCTGGACCATAAGGAAGGCTGAGCACAGAAGAATAGATACCTTTGAACTGTGATGCTGGAGAAGACCCTTGAGAGTCCCCTGGACTGAAAGGAGATCAAATCAGTCAATCCTAAAGAAAATCAATCCTGACTGCTCCTTGAAAGGACAAATACTGAAGATGAAGATGAATTTAATGTAATTTTTACATTTGTATTGCCGAAGATGAAGATGAAGTACTTTGGCCACCAAATGAGAAGAGAGGACTCACTGGAGAAGGCCCTGATGCTGGGTAAGATCAAAGGCAAAAGTAGAAGGGTGTGACAGAGGATTAGATGGCTAGATGACATTGTTGATACAGTGGGCGTAGATCTGGGTGGACTATAGAGGATGGCAGATGACAGAGGAGCCTGGCATGCAGTGGTCCATGGGGATGCAAAGGGTTGAACTCAACTGTGTGACTGAACAACAACAACAACATGACCAGTATAGATGACATCATAAGGATAGACATATCTATCTTCACCCTACAACAAGTATCTTTTTTTTCCTTGCCAGAATACTTTGAAGCTATTCTTGAAACTTCTCAGAAGCATTTTGGGTTTGATCCATATGGGGAAGAATCTCTAAATCTGCTTCACTGCTGAAAAACAGCCAAGCATACAGCTTTCTTTACAGAAAAGTAGGCATCTGATGTGCTTTGCCAGAGAGATCTAGTAGGCCCATAACATATGTCGGACTCAGGCCAAATTTCCAAAGAGAGATCTATGGTGGAATCAATACAAATGGCACAACAGATTGAGAGCAGCAGAATTCTCTCCCTGTGTGTCTCTGTAGCATATATCAACACTGAAAGGGTGTCCAGTTGGATCACCCAAGTGTTGACAGTAAAGAACAAGAAATGGAAGAACTAGAATAGAAAGGCAATGGAAAATAGCATTAATCCAGGGGCACAGAATGTTTTAAAAAGTCACACAGCATAAAAGCCCGTAGCTGGTATGAAAGGTATTGCAGGCACTTGAGGCTGCATTAACTCCAGCGGCATTTAGAGATCTTGACTTAGCACTGAAATTGGGGATGGGGGGGGGGGAGAGAAGGAAGGAGAGGGAATGTAAACAGAACATACAAAAAGGAGCAAGTGGGAAACAGGGATGAAAAGGAAAGAACTGCAAGAGGGAACAGCAAATGTCTAGACCAGGGATTCCCAACCTATTGCCCATGGGCCAGCCCTGACCCCTGACACCATCTGCCCAGCTTGTCACTGCCTCTGCCTCACACAGAAGTGGAAGTGTCATCTGTAAAATGCATCCATGCATGCACAAATGTGCCTGCAGCTGGTGTAAACACGAAAGTGGGCGCATTTACGTCAGCTGTAAATGCGTCCGCTTCTGCTTCCTGGGGGTGTGGTCTGGCCTACAATGCTGTCCAGGGGCATGGTCAGGCCCATGATGGGAAACAGTTGGCCACCCCTGGTCTAGACCTCCCAACTGTCATATAGGCAAATAATTAGGTGCAGATCTTGAACTGTGATCAGAAATGACAGAGTGGAGAAGCAGGGCAGAGCAGGAAATGACAAGCAATATGTCTCCCTTAACCACCTCCTTGATTTCACTCTGCCCTATAGAATAATAATAATAATAATAATAATAATAATAATAATAATAATAATAATAATAATAATAATAATAATAATAATAATAATAATAATAATAATTATTATTATTATTATTATTATTATTATTATTATTATTATTATTATTATTATTATTATTATTATTATTATTATTATTATTATTATTATTATTATTATTATTATTATTATTATTGGACACTGTTTAAATCCCTTTTGTCTGCCGGACCAAGGCTTTTGCAGTATGTGCTCTTCTACGAGAAGAACCAGTTTTCTCCTATGGCTTTGTAACTACCCAGGTAGGAGGTGTGTCCCATCCTGCACACAATGATTTTCAGAACATTCATTTAAATAGGTGCTAAAGAGAAGCAAAAGAAGTTGAATTGAAAGGACAGGGCAAAATAAGAGAGGACACAACTAACACCAACAGATAGTGCCAGATGAGTTACTGGAAAATCCAGTTGTGTAGCAGAATTCCATATATACGTCCTGAAAAGTAAATCCCACTGATTACACATAAGAACATAAGAACATAAGAACAGCCTTGCTGGAACAGGCCACAGCCCATCCAGTCCAGCATTCTGTCTCACACAATGGCTCACCATTTCCTTCAGGGTATTCCCAAGCAGATGCCTGCTTAGGATTCCCTGGAAATGATATTGAGAGATATCCTGCCTATCTCTCCAACCCGGAGGTTGTCCTTAGGTAGCCATAATTATAGCCATTGATAGCCTTGTCCTCCATGAACTTGTCTAATCCTTTCTTAAAGCTGTCAAGACTGACAGCTGTCACAACTTCTTCTGGCAGGGAGTTCCATAGACCAGTAATCCTCTGGGTGAAAAAGTACTTTCTCTTATTTGTTTGAGAACTAGTACCCAAAAGTTTCATGGAGTGTCCCCTAGTTCTAGTGTTATGCGATAGGGAAAACAGTTTTTCCTTATCTACTTTGTCCACACCGTGCATGATTTTATAAACTTCAATCAGGTCACCTCTTAGACGTCGTCGTTCAAGAGTGAAGAGGCCCAACCGTTGCAGCCTCAGATGGTAAGGAAGGTGTTCCAGTCCCCTAATCCTTCTGGTTGCCCTCCTCTGCACTTTTTCCAGCTCCATAATATCCTTCTGGAGGTATGGCGACCAGAACTGTACACAGTATTCCAGATGGGGCCTCACCATAGATTTATAAAGAGGCAAAATGACACTTGCTGACTTATTTTCTATACCCTTCCTAATGATCCCTAGCATTGAGTTTGCTTTTTTCACTGCTGAGGCACACTGGGTTGACACCTTCATTGAGTTGTCCACCAGGACACCAAGGTCCCTTTCCTGGTTTGTCGCAGAGAGTTCAGACCCCATCAGTTTATAAATGTAATTGGGGTTCTTTGCCCCAACATGCATCACTCTGCACTTACTAATGTTGAAACTCATTTGCCACTGTTTTGCCCACACCCCCAGTGTCGAGAGATCCCTCTGGAGCTCCTCACAATCTCTCACAGTTTTCACTACCCTGTATAATTTAGTGTCGTCAGCAAATTTGGCTACCTTGCTTTTTACTCCTACCTCTAGATCATTTATGAAGAGGTTGAAAAGCAGGGGTCCCAGTAATGAACCTTGGGGGACCCCACTCTTTACTTCCCTCCACTTGGAGAAGTGTCCATTTAGTGCTACCCTCTGTTTCCTGTCCCTTAGCCAGTTGCTGATCCAGGACAAGACCTGTCCCTTTATTCCATGACTGGTAAGTTTATTCAAGAGCCTTTGGTGTGGGACCTTGTCAAAAGCCTTCTGAAAGTCCAGATAAACAATGTCAACTGGATCCCCCTTATCCACATGCTTGTTGACACTCTCAAAAAATTCCAACAGATTAGTGAGGCATTATTTGCCCTTGCAAAAGCCATGTTGGCTCTCCTTTAGCAGCGCCTTCTCTTCTATGTGCCTATTAATTCTATCTTTTAGGATGGTTTCCATCACTTTACCTGGGACACATGTCAAACTGACAGGTCGGTAATTCCCTGGATCACCCCTGGATCCTTTTTTGAAAATTGGTGTTACATTCGCTACCTTCCAGTCATCAGGCACAAAGCCTGATTTGAGGGAAAGATTATATATTTTGGCTAGGAGATCAGCAATTTCATCTTTAAGTTCCCTGAGAACTCGTGGATGGATGCCATCTGGTCCTGGTGATTTGTTAGTGTTAATT
Organism: Bradypodion pumilum; assembly: GCA_035047305.1. NCBI lineage: Eukaryota > Metazoa > Chordata > Lepidosauria > Squamata > Chamaeleonidae > Bradypodion > Bradypodion pumilum. The sequence goes on from JAWDJD010000010.1 coordinate 34,368,331, forward strand.
TTAACAAGACATGCAAGGACCTCCTCCCTGGTTATTTCTATCTGGCTTAATTCTTCGGTTTCCCTCCCTACGAAGATAGGCTCTGTTTTGGGCATGTGTCCTCTGTCTTCTTCAGTGAATACTGAAGCAAAGAATTCATTGAGTCTCTCTGCAATCTCTGTTTCCTCTTTAATAACCCCTTGCCTTCCATTGTCATCTAATGGTCCAATGGCCTTCCTAGTTGGGTTCTTACTTCTAATGTACTTAAAGAAGTCTTTGTTATTTCTCTGAGTATTTTTAGCTATACGCTCCTCAAAGTCTTGCTTTGCTTTCCTGATTGTTGCCTTGCATTTGTTCTGTCAGAATTTATGTTTTTGCCTGCTGTCCTCATTCGGACAAGCCTTCCATCTTCTAAATGAGCTTCTCTTGCTTCTGATCACTTCCCGAACAGCTCCTGTAAGCCACATTGGAGTCCTCTTGGACCTGGCAGTGCGCTTTTTCCTTTTGGGTATGCATTCCAATTGAGCCTCTGTTATTGTTTTTGTAAACAGCCTCCATGCCTCTTGGAGTGTTTGGACTCTCTCAATTTTCCCTTTCAGCTTCTTTTTTACTAGTTTCCTCAACTTTGGGAAATTTCCTTTTTGAAAATTTAAGGTCTCTGTGTTAGATTTTATCAGTGACTTGCGGTCTATGATCAAGTTAAACATAATTGAGTTGTGGTCACTGTTCCCTATTGGATCAGTCACATTAACATCTTGCACCAGATCCTGAGTATTACTCAGGATCAAGTCAAGGATTCTTGTACCTCTAGTTGGGTCTTCAACCATCTGTCCCAGGGAACAATCATTTAGCATATCTAGGAACTTTATCTCTTTATCATGTGCTGAACAACAGTTCACCCAGTCTATGTGAGGGTAATTGAAGTCCCCCATTATAACCAGGCTTCCCTTCTTGGATGCCTCCTTTACAACATTCTCCAACTGCCAGTCTCCCTCAAGAGTTTGGGTCGGAGGCCGATAGTATATGCTTACTGTTAGACCATCCTTGTGGCCTGGTACTCTTACCCACAGAGCTTCTAATGGTGACTCCAAATCACCTAGATATTCCAATTCATACGATTTTATCACTTCTTTGACATACAAGGCTACACCACCTCCCGTTTGCCCCTTCCTATCCTTCCTGTACAGTTTGTAGCCTGGGATAACTGTATCCCATTGGTTATCATCCGTCCACCAGGTTTCAGTGATACCAATAATATCAATATTCTTATCTATTGCTAAGTATTCCAGCTCCCCTATTTTGTTCCGGAGGCTTCTGGCATTTGCATACAAGCATTTATATATGCTTTTCTGACACAGTCTTTTGTGTCCAGTTGCATTGTTAGACTGCCTCTTGCATCCTTCTGCTAGAATGCTAGTGACTAGCTCCTCGCTCTGCTCAGTAACACCAGGATTTCCCCCCTGTGATTTATGTTTCCAATTGCAGTTTTTAAGTTCCCCTGCTCATGAAGCCTGGTAGAGTTGTTTTGAGCAAGATAAGCCGGACAAAATTTAGGGACATGCCCCCAGTTTTCACAAAATCCAATTTACTAACTGAACTGAACTGACTTTGACTTATTGGCCCTGGCTGAGGTAGATTCACCAGATTTGGTTCTCATGAAGATGCAGGACACACATCTAATTGGATAGCAAATGAATACTTTGGCCTTTAAAAAAACAACCCAGAACATAATATGCAAACTCCTGAAGCTATCTGAAAATTGACAGATTTGCTCTCCAGCCTTCCCCAAAACTATTGGGTCTGTCATGTCTCCACATTTCACACACATCAGTCAAAAAACAACTTGACTGAATGGCACACAATTATTTCCATCATTATAACAGATGTTTGTCACCTCTGCAGCACTTTCATTTTTCATTTGCAAGGGATGGGGATTTCAGACAAATCTGACCATCCTGTGATCTCCATCAAACTCTCTGGACTTCTCCGGATGGACGTGTTCTCCTGACATTCCTTTCAGGTGTATCGGAGAGTAAACAAAACAAATCAAAACAAAAAAGAAAAAATATAGTGGCATCTTAAAGACAAACTCCTGTCCTTTAATGTTAGCTTTTGTGGACCAAGTCCACTTCTTCAGAAAGCTAACATTACAACATTAAAATACAGCTAACATTAAAATACAGGAGTTAGTCTTTAAGGTGCCACAGCATTTTTTTTTTGTTTTCTCTCTGATGTGCTTGCACAGACTAACATGGCTACCACTTCAAAATGTCCTTTCAGGTGGTTTCTCACTTTTGGGAGAGTTTTTCTCCCACCAGCCTTTGAAGAGGTAGCAGTGATTCTCTTACACCAGGGATTCTTAACCTGCGGCGCAAGGCAAAGGGCCACCATTTCATGTGGCCCTCCACCACCTCTACCACACCAGGAAGTGCCATGTGGTGGAGCAAGGGCAAAATGGGCAAGCAGAAACCTCACTGTGCCAGTAGTAGCCAAAGTTCTCCCAATGCTTTGAGGCAGGAGGAGGAACAACTCATCACTCCATTGGATGCTTCACCTTGGTCTCATCACTCCTGTAAAATCAAACTGAACCAAACCAAACATCACCAGGCCAGTTCTACATAGAAACATGCACTTTGCGAGGCCAGCACTTTTTACACCGAGAGTAGGCAGGTATCTCATCAAGGAGGCACACGAAGTGAAGATCTTGTGCTGCTGCTTGAACGTGTGTGGAACAGAAAGAGCAAGAAAGACGGTAAACTGAGGGATGGAGCAAGTCAACTCAAGGCACCACAGGGCCGGTTCCTCAATTGCTCTTCAAATACAAAAGAGAAGGACTAAGACATGTTATGTGAAAGAAAGAAAGAAAAAAAGAAATGCTTCCAAAAATGCAAAGTAATTCCCGGTAGACACCTGACCTCATTCTCATTGTGTTTACCATTCAATGGTCCCATTCCTGCTGCCTAATCAACCCCAGCCAGGGTTACACTTAAACTCATGATCTAGCTGGGAAAGGGAAATTGATCTCATTCACACATTAAATACCATATCAGCACTCCCCATGTTGAATTAGTGCCGGTAGATTTCTCCGACTGGGATGTGTTTGAAATTGCAGCTAGGTTCGAAGAATCAATTAGGGCCCAGTGTGTGAGTGACTTAAACAACAATTTGCAATACTGTGGCGACTCCATGCTAGGGCAAAGAAGGCCGGTTTTGTATTTTCATTTAGATTTAAAGCTGTTCAAGTATGTGCTCTAGTACAATTCAAGCCAGTGAATGTAAGAGTGAAGTATTGGCAAGGCACAATTTGCATTCTTTCCTTTTTTTGGCATCCTTAGCAGCTAAGGAGTTGTTTCATAGCTGGTATGAATGATCATGGCTCCATAACATGCTGAATTGTTCATTGCAGGTACTTGGCTGGCTCCATTTCCATAGCAACAGTGTACCTGATGAGACTGCTGAACTACCACACATGATGTTTCCTTATTCTTCATTGTCCTTCTTAGTTAGGGACTCCAGAGGTTGAGCTTCAATAGTCTGAGGGCCAATAAACCTGGAGATGTGATGTGCTATATGTCTCCTTACAATCAGGAGAAATAATTGAGGGCTCCAAAGGAAAAGGACATGATTCTCTACATGAATCATGCCCAGAACAACTTGAGAAGACCTCCCCAGAAACCTCCCCAACACTGCCTTAAGAGACCATCAGAAAGTAACAGGAACCATGGTAGAAGAGACCAAAGACCTATCTAGGTTAGCATTCTCTTCATACAGTGGCCAAAAAGATGCTTATGGGAAGCTTGTAAGTAGGACATGAATGCAATAACAGTCCCTTAGCACACACTCATATGAACTTCTCAGCAAATGATAAACAGAATCACGCTATTTGAAACACAGCGAAGTATAGAGATCCTTCATGAAAATGACCAATTCTCCATTAATTTATCCAACCCCCTCTTAAAGATGTCCAAGAGTATCCACAACTCAGCAACACCTGATTCACACATTGTTTACCTTGTTTTCATTCAACACCTACTCAGAAGAATGCCTTATTTTGCCTCCTCTGCCAACCTTTGTTGTACGGAAAGTATAGCAAACTTCCTCTGTCTGGAGAGGAGACATTCATGTTTGTATGAAGGCGACTTCTGAATGCAACAACCTTCCAAGTAAACAATGATGGAATTGTGTGCCTCAAGTTCTATCTGAATAGTTCTTAGCCTCAATATCTAAATAGTTCTTAGGATGATGTTCTTATGTGCTTGTATGGTATGAATGTGAAGAACAGCTAGTAAGGGCTTGTCTACATTAGCCCTTCTAGTTAATCTATATATATATTTATAACTGTGTTTTTAAATCCTTTCGTTGAAGCAATGCAGAAAAATGACAATCATATTGGAAAAGAAATACTTTATTTTATTTCCCACTAGCTGATTACCCAGCCTTGCCTGGGTTTTTTTTCCCCATGTAGGTAAGCCTTTCCCTTGGAAACCTCATGGTGTGTGTGTGTGTGGGTCACTCCTGCCTCCCTACCTCCATCTCTCTCTTCCCTCATCCATCCCCTCTCTGCCTCCCTCACTCGTCCCTACCTGGGACTGTGACATCCCTTCCTCTGTCTCTCTCTTGCCTCACCTGTCCCACTTCTCTGTTGATGGTCCACCCTTATCCTTCCCATACATGTGTCCCTACCTGGGACTGTGACATTAGCCAGCTTAATTGGATCACTATGATGTCACAATCGGGTGACCTACCTGGGGCTATGAAATTAGCATCAATATGACATCACTTGGACACACGCACACACACACACGCCCTCCTGTTGAGCATACCTCCCTTTGCAGATCAATTTAGGGGCATACACCCCAACATGGGCTGCCAGACCCCTGCAGTGGCAATCTTACATGTGCAAGGTAGACATGTGCCAAGTTTCAGTGCAATTGGTGCAGGGGTGCGGATTTGTATAAAGAACATACAAGACCTCACCTCTGTTTTATATATATATACTAGCATAGTTTGCCCGGTGTTGCCAGGCTGTTTTAAATTGTGTTTCGCTTATGGTGTGTGTGTGTGTGTGTGTGTGTGTGTGTGTGTGTTTGAGTTAAAAATCAACAGAGGATGCTATAAAAATTATTTTACTTATGTAACATATGTTTGTTATTTGTGTAAACTTTTGATGCATTGTTATTTGTTTGACATGTTTTTACTCTTGTGGCCTCTAGGTGGGGCTTCATTGTTTTTGAGTTGTTTTTACTATTCTGCCCTGCAGGTGGGGCTGTTAGTGGTTTTGTTTTCATTTCACATGTTTTTTCTCTCCTGGCCTCTAGTTGGAGCTTCTTCTGGTAAGTAGTCTTTGTTTCTTCATTTCTGTTCTGATCTCGTGGATGGAGGACGTGCTAGTGAGTTCTCTGGTTTTCTTTCTTCTGGGGTTTTTCTTTGTTTTGATTTTGTGGTGGTGGGTGGGGAGGTGTTTCTGTTTGTTCTTTTGTGGTTTGCTTGGGCTTTAGATTTGTGTGATTGGTTTGTTTATTTCTGGTGGTGTTTATTTTTGTTATTTCATTGTTGTTTATTTGTGTTATTTATGGTTGTTGTGTTGTTAGAGTTAGGTATTTTCGTGTTGTAGTTAGGTGTTTTGTCTGTGCTTTTGTGGTATTATGGATGTTTTTGTTTGTGTATTTTGTGGTTTACTTTTTTGTTTATTAATGGTTTTTTCAAATTATTTATTTTTGTTTTATTAATTTTTATTAATTTTGGTGTTTGTTGTTGGTGTGTAGGTTTGCATGAAGAACGGGCTGCCTGTCGGTTTCTCTGTTCTCCATTGCTGCTTCGAATTTTGGATTCAATGCAGCAATGGGGGAAAGGAGGATCCGGCAGTCAGCCCGTTCTTCCATTGGCTGGTAAGGTTTGTTAGGTAGGTCGGGGGAGAAGGAGGCAGAGAAGAGCTATCTCTGCCTGACAATAGTTCTCTCCTCTCCGTCTCCTTTCTCTCCCGGCTTACTTAACCAGAGATGGGCAGGCAGTGATCCATAAGGGGTGGTGCTCTTCCTTGCGGATTGCTGGCTGCTGCTTTTGTATTACCTCTGTTGGTAGTACAAAGGCAGCAGCCAGTCATTCACCAGGAAGGGTGCTTCCCCTGACAAACTGCTGCCTGTTTTTGTTTTTTCCCCCCACTACAGCTCAACTTTCCTTGAGGCCGGCGGTGGTCTCGCCATGTCTTCAGCGGGGTAGTGTGGAGGAGAGGCAGTCCCCTCTTTTCCCAATTGCTTCAGGAAAGAAGGCTGGTGGGTATCTTGTGGTGGAGATTTATGGCTTCTTGTTTTGAGAGGCTGTGAGGCGCTGCATCTGGCTGCGGTGGACTTGTGCTCCCATTGCGTTTTGTAATTTTATTTTTCACGCACCAGTTTTCTCAGCATTCTGCACGCTCACGTTGCAAAGGACGCTGGGACTTGTAGTTTTGCGTTTTTTGTTTGCGTTCATGGGGCAGTTTTTTCCCTGCGGCTCAATTTTAATTGGCAGCACCACGTTTCCCAACGTTCTTTTTGCTCACACCTCTCAGCCTGATTGCCTGTGGTGCGGTGTGGTGCAGAGAACACTGGGAAGTGAAGTTATTTTCCTTTTTTTGCATTCGTGGGGCTCTTGCCCCTCTGGCACCTTTCTCAACCCTGCAGTAACCTCCGGACCGGATTCGGGCGAGTGCAGAAGGCTCAGTACAGGATAGGATGGATGGGTGCAGAAATGTATAGCAAGTTCCAACGGTTAACCTTTGGATTTATGGGGATAGATACTAGCATAGTCTGCACGGCCTTACCGGGCAGGTTTTTTTTGTTTTGTTTTTTGGGGGGGAGTGGTTTGGGTGGGTGTGTTTTGCATTTGTGGTTTGTGACTTTTTTTGATCTATTTTATTAGATTTATTGGTTATTTATTTATTTATTTATTTATTTATCATTCATATTTGTAAATGCCGCCCACTCAGGCAGAACCCGACTCAGGGCGGCATTACAACAACTCCAAAAAATACATAAAAACATTATAAAACCTTATAAAACCCACCCAATAAAAAACCCACCCAATAAGAAAAAACCAACATCCACCCCCATTTAAAACCCATATCCCAATCACCCGTCCCACCTACCACACAGAGGGAAAGAGAGAGAGACTTATAAAAGCCAGCCGGCGGGGGCCATAGTCCCGTTCGGGCCCCATACCTGCCCTGCCAGCCAGGTCTTTACTCCTTTCCTGAAGGGCAGCAGTTCACTTTGCAGTCTTAGATCTGTTGGTAGGAGGTTCCAGAGGGTTGGTGCGGACACAGAGAAGGCCCTCCTTCGGGTGCTAGTCAAATGTGCACCCCTCGTTGATGGCACCACCAGAGAGCCTCTCCGGTCCGCTCTGGTTGGACGGGCAGCCACTCTTGGGACGATGCGGTCTCTAAGGTATCCTGGCCCCCTGCCATATAGGGCTTTAAAGGTCAAAACCAGCACCTTAAATTGCACCCGGAGACAAACTGGTAACCAGTGCAGCTCCCGAAGCAGCGGTGAGGCATGGGCATATCGCCCACACCCCATCACCACCCGGGCCGCCGCATTCTGGACCAGCTGCAGCCTCCGAATGGTCGTCAAGGGCAGCCCCATGTAGAGCGCATTACAATAATCTAGTCGGGAAGTAACCAGAGCATGAGTGACCATAAGCAAGGAGCCCCGGTCCAGGAGCGTGCGCAGTTGGCGAATCACCCGAAGTTGGGCAAAAGCCCCCCTGGCCACAGCTGCCACTTGTTCTTCCAGCAGGAGCCGTGAGTCCAGGAGGACCCCCAAGTTGCGCACTGGGTCTGTCTGGGGCAAAACAGCCCCATCCAGTACCAAAGATGGTAACTCCTTGGATAACGTGGGGCCCCTTATCCACAGCCACTCTGTCTTGCTGGGATTCAGCCGAAGCCCATTATTTGGATTTATTTGTTATTTTTCTGACTTGTTTTTACTCTTGTGGCCTCTAGGTGGGGCTGTTAGTAATAATGTTGGATTCTCTTTTTGTTCGACTTGTTTTTTCTCTCCCGGCCTCTAGGTGGGGCTTCTTTTGGTAAGTAGTCTCTGTTTCTTCATTTCTCTTCTGGAGTCGTGGAGGGAGGACGTGCTGGTGAGTTCTCTGGGTTTTTTAATCTGGGTTTTGTTTTTTGTTTTGTTATTTTGTGTTGGACTGGGAGGTGTTTCTGTTTCTTCTTTTGTGGGTTTTTTTTTGTTTTTAGATGTGTTTAATTGTTTTGTTTATTTCTGGTTGGTTTTTATGTTACTGATTTCTTTTGTGATTATTTGTTTAATTTGTGGTGTTTTTGTTGTTTGAGCTAGGTATTTTTGTGTTGTAGTTAGGTGTTTTTTCTGTGCTTTCATGGCATTTTGGGTGTTTTGTTTGTGGATTTTGTTGTTTATTGTTTTGTTGGTTAATATGTTTATTTATTTATTTGTGTTTTATTATTTTTGGTGTTTGGCGTTTTGGGTAAATGTTTTGTTTTGTTGTTGGTGTGTACTTTTGTGTGAAGAACGGGCTGCCTGTTGGTTCCTCTTTTCCCCATTGCTGCTTTGAATTTTGGTTTTGATGCATCAATGGGGGAAAGGAAGAGCCAGCAGTCAGCCCGCTCTTACCCCGTTAATGTTTGTTAGGTAGGTCATGGGAGAAGGAGGCAGAGAAATGCCATCTCTGCCTGATGATGGTTCTCTCCTCTCTGTCTCCTTTTTCTCCTGGCTTACCTAACTGGAGATCGGCAGGCAGTGATCCATAAGAGGTGGTGCTCTTCCTTGCAGATTGCTGGCTGCTGCTTTTGTATTATCTCCGTCGGAAGTACAAAGGCAGCAGTCAGTCATTCTCCAGGGAAGGTGCTTTCCCTGACGAACTGCTGCCTGCTGGTGGTATTTTTTCCCACCCCGGCTCAACTGACCTTGAGGCCAGCGGTGGTCTCGCCGTGTCTTCGTCGGGGTAGTGTGGAGGAGAGGGAGTCCCTCTTCTCCCTGTTGCTCTGGGAAAGAAGGCCGGCGGTGGTCTCAGCATGGGTTTTTGTTTGTGTTTGTTTGCAAGGCCATGCAGTGGACTTGCACTCCCGTTGCAGAAGGCTGGCATGTTTTTATTTTATTTTTTGTGCACTGGCTTTTTCAGCGTTCTGCGTGCTTGCGCTCTTCAGCCTGATTGGCTGAAGTCCTCACAATGCATAGGACGCTGGGACTTGGAGTTTTGTTTGTTTTGTTTTCGTTCGTGCGGCAGTTATTTTTCTGCGGCTCGATTTCAATTGTGCACGCCACGGTTTCCAACGTTCTTTTTGTTTGCGCCTCTCAGCCTGATTGGCTGAGGTGCACTGTGGCGCATAGGACTTTGGGAATTGAAGTTGTTTCCCTTTGTTCCCATTTGTGGGGCTGCTGCCCCACTAGCGATGACCAAAACCCTGTGACGCTGAGAAGGCAGGGGTTATGGTGAGTGTGGAAGGCTAGGTCGGGGATGGTTGGGCCTGGTGCAGGAGCCTTTGAACGAACCCAATGGTTAACCCCTCTTTTTATAGGTATAGATAGATTGAGTTTGAAGATAATCCGGGGGGGGATTATAAATTTCTGACTAGCAGTCAGACGGATGTTTATACTGGAAGCAGCAGAGTGAGCTAGCACTGCCAGCATCTGTAGATGTTTTCATGGACATGTGACAGGCATGACTAGACTCAGAACACTGCTACCTTTCCCACTGAAGTTGTACTTATTTATCTACTTGTCATTTCTTGCTTTCAAACTGCTAGATTTGCAGCAGCTGTGAAAGAGACAGGAGCTCACTCTGTCATGCAGTACTCCTGTCTTGAACCGCTGACCTGCCCACCTTTTAGTTGTCAAGTTCAGCATCTTAATCACTAAGCCACCGCAGTCATGATTGCACCAAACCACATCAAAATGTGAGATATTGGTATGTTTAGAGAACCTGCAAGTTTCTTGTTCTAATGCATTTATGTGGTTTCGACCTAGCACTATGTTGGCCAATGACAAGGCCATGAAAGTGGCTTCATTTTGGCAGTTTGATCAGGACACGGAAGAAAAAACATAGCCATGCACCTCAAGAAAAAAGTTTCCACACCCTGCTGTGACTCCATCCAGCACAAGAGCGAGACAAGGAATATTGAGTCCAAACTTTGGTCTGAACAGCAGGTGGACTGTGCACATCTTTGTTAATAATAATAGTGTTTCGTCAAGTCAATTCAAATTTATAGTGACCCTTTCCAGGGTATCGCCATTTTCTGAGGACACCCAGGGACTATGTAGCTCATTTGGGTCTATGTAACCTGTCTCTTTTCCCTGAAGGCACAGTGGGTGATCAAACTCTCAGCCGGCACCTCTGCAAGCAGATAATTAAACCACTAGACCAGCATGAATAATAAATAGTGGGATCTTCTCTCCTATGGGGAGAAAGATGGCATATATCTCTCTCTTCCTGTTTTTCATTCAGTTATAACCTGTCTGCCAATAGAGCTTTTCTGTGGGAACAGCAAAAACAGAAACTGAGGACAGGGAGACCTGCTGTTGGGTTTAATACTTACCCTCTTCTTCACCTCCCTTTGGTGCCGCCTATTCATTTCCTTGGCACTTTCTTTTGCCAGTTTCCAGCATCTGCTGAAAAACACTCTGTTTTTATGGGTGGTTTAACGTGGTTTCATTTTATTCTGCTTATTTGCTGGTTTGCTCTGAGTTTAATCTACCCCCCACCCCACCCCCAATTTTAATTTATTTGAGATTATGTGTTTGCTTTGTTTACTACCTGCTGTTTTATTATTGGCTTTCATGCTGTTGCAAAATCCCTTTGGAACCACTCTTGAAATTCAGTTGGATAAATAAATATTACACAGATAAAAAAGTAAGGCAGACCAATGATGGTCCATTTAGTGGACCCTGCCTTCTTTGAAAAATACAATTTCCTCTTTCTGTTCCTAAACATCTTAAGGCAAAAATAGAAAGTGAATTTGCAAGTGTCCCTTTACTTCCACAAAACCGTTCATCGCTAACTTGAAGGCTGTGAACATGTTCAGGAGTACATGGCCAACAACAGCACCCTCTTGACTGATCTTCCCACTCCAGAAACAACAGCAACTACCATACAAGGCACATGTGAAGAGAGGAGAAAGACAATGACCACAAGGTAGACACAGAGGGAGGTGGAGAGATAATATCAAAGAAACATTACAAGAAAAGAAAATAACACTGGTAGAGGCCACTAGATGTGCCAGAGTGAGAACCTTGTATCTCTCTTAACATTCAAAGGTGTAGTAGAAGTAGTAGTAGTAGTAGTAGTAGTAGTAGTAGTAGTAGTAGTAGTAGTAGTAGTAGTAGTAGTAGTAGTAGTAGTAGTAGTAGTAGTAGTAGTAGTAGTAGTAGAGGAGCATAGTGGAATCCACTCATATACCAAAATTTTAATGCATATTATCTCAGAAATCCTGTAATCTATATTGTAATAGATATTACACTTATATACTGCCACATATCACTAAGAGCACTCTCTGGGCTGTTCACAATATGCCCCCAACATGCTGGATACTCATTTTATTGACCTCAGATGAATGCAAGGCTGAGTCAACCTGGTGCCCATCAGGGTTGAACTTAACCTTTTGGCTACAGTACTACAGTGTAATCACTGTACCACAAAGGCTTCTTCTCCGAGTGAAGAAGAAGCTATGCCTGGTCATACAGAAGCCGGATGTAGCCCCATTCATTCACGCAACTTTCGATTCTAAGTTGGATCACTGTTGCAACTCAACCTTGAATATCATTTCAAAAGTGCAGCACTCTCAGGAAACAGTTGCATGGATTCAGATGGGTGGTGTCATTTTTGACCACAACCCATGTTCCCGATCTATGCACTGCTCTTCCATGATGGTTGCTACTCCCCAATTAAGGTAAATCCCAACCTTTCACATCTTTAAAGACATCACCACCATTTTGAAATGTACTGGGAAGTCAGTTGGCAACTACGGCTGCTGCTATGTTAAAATGCACACAGTGCCAATACCACATGAACTCCTTTTCCCCATTTGCTTCCATGCTGCTGTATTCTAGGTCAACTGATATTTTCCAAAGCTGTTCAAAGCAAAAGAGGAAGGGGATTTTTTTTATGTGCGTGTTTGCAATATTACCGGCTTTGTTTCTTTTATTTTTATCGCCTCTTTATTCCCTAGTCAAGCTATAGAGCTAGTCACCTTCAAAAATCAGCAGAACAAAACCCTTAACAAAGTCATTCTTGATAGACCCAGAATTGGGAAATGGGGCTCCGGAAAGGTTAGTCGAGGGGTCGGCAGGCAGCAAAAGGCACTCGCTAATACGCTTTACACCTCTATTGCTGCAATAAAAACAAGATTGAATTGCAGAAAGTGGCTGCAGGTCTTGTTTCTATATGTTTCAACGTTGTGCTCCACCAGGTCGGAATATTGTTAGCAATTCTGCCAGCCAAGAAGACGAGGCTGAGCCGGGTAAAACATGTGTTAAATTTCTTCCTTGCACTCATCTTTTAGATCGGGTGAAGACATTTGATTATAAAAGCAAGAGAGTTATTTGCATTATGGGATTCCCACATCTCCCTCCTCTCCCTCCTCTCCCCAACATTAAAGAGCATTATGCAAATCATCTCAGAGGGAGGCTTTCTGCAAAATGTTTCAGCTGAAGGAACAACTTTAATCTCAAACCTGGCTACTTTTCCAATTACGGCCTGGTGTCGTCTCTTGCCACCCAGTGCTTTGTAAGGGAAATCTGGCCCTGAACAGATTCTTTGAGGGGGTCCTGAGTCATCGTGTTTAGAATGGATAGAAATCACCCCAATTCAATTTCCCACCTGCATGCATAGGCTAATGCACCCCTTTGAGAGTCGAGAAAAAGTTAAATAAAATCCATTAAAACATGGCATGAATTTTCAATGACAGGTCCTAGTAGCCATCATGCTTTGTAAGTGTAGTTATTTGTTGTCAATAATTACACTGCACAACAATGATTTTGCTACTGTGAATAACACATGTGATTTACATGATATCAAGTGTGCTGATTACAAATCTGAACTCAGAATTTGCCTATCACGTACATATATTAAGGGATGATATAGCTGTTCGAATGATCGGTAATTGGGTAATGTATTTTTACATGGGAACATTGTAACAGTTGCAGCTACCACTATTCCTGCTGCCGCCTCAGCTGAATCACATCCCCTCATGGCATGCATGTTCCAGCAGCAGCCAGGCATGTCTGGACAAGTCAGTGAGCGATATCAGAAATAGGTACATAAGGTGAGATGGAACAAGGGCTTGTCTCTAGTGCAAAACCACCTTATTGGATAGTACAGCTAAGCCATAGTGAGTCTGTTTTGAGCTAAAGATGAGTTGGTGCAGCGGTGTTAATAAACCGGACAATTTTTACTACATTTGTGGCAAATATACCACACATGACGAATGCAAGAACCTAACCAAGAGGGTGAGATTTGTTAACTTAAGATTCTGATGTTCTAGGAAAAAACAGACTTTAGATTTGGATTCAACATACTTGATTTAGTATAAGAAAAATGGATTAGACCAAGTAGCAGACAATATTATTTTTTGTGATGCAATGTTATGAGTCTTATTATTTGTTACTATTGTTAGACAAAATCAGTGGTGGGCATCAGCAGGTTCACACCAGTATGTGTGTACCGGTAGTAGAAATGGCTGGCCATGCCCACCTCCTTGCACCGCCCCCTCCTCCTCCTCCTCCTAGAAGAGGCTTCGGAGGAGTGTGGCTCCATTTTCCCCTTCGTCAAAGGCTTTTCCTGGCCTCCGTTTCACCCCAAAGCCCATCCCCAGCCACTCTGGAGTGGTTGAGGAGGCACTTTGGGGTAAAACACAGCCCTGGAAAAGCCTTGGACAAAGGCAGAAATGGTTTTGGAGGGGGCTCTTCGCTATAGAGCTATGAGAATAGAAGCCTATTTTCATCACTCTACAGTGAACCTCTGAAGCCATTTCCCCCTTCTCCAAAGATTTTCCTGGGCTCCGTTTCCCCCCAAAACACATCCCCAGCCACTCCGGAGTGGCTGGGGAGGCGCTTTGGGTTGAAATGGAGCCCTGGAAAAGCCTTGGACAAGGGGGAAATGGCTTCAGAGGTTCACTATAGAGTGATGAAAATAGAAGAGGCTTCTATTTTCATAGCTCTGTAGTGAAGAGCAGTCACATAGCCAACAGGCCACGCCCACAGTGTGGTAGGAATTTTTTTTGATGCCCACCACTGGACAAAATAGACAATGTTCAAGCACCTTTGGCTCCATGAGTTGGGTTGTCCTGGTCATGAAGGCAAATGAAGCAATATGCTTGAAAGAGAACCATAAAGGGGGGGGGGGATTACAGGGCTGATCCCATGGGAAGAGGCAAGACCAAATCCATCTTAATTCCATGTTCAGCAATAACCTGAACTGGGAATTACATCTCATCTCTCCATTGACAGTCAACGAGCATGCTCCATCTTACCCGTGGGTGGGTGGTTAGATTCGAAGGCACAAACCAGGCCACATGGGTACATGGTGTTGCCCTCCAGAAGCCTCCTGCTGTTCCCTGGCACCTGGCACCTAAGGCACCTACTTCCTTCTACCTAATAGTAATGGCCAGCTCTGCTAGGATAAATACACTGAGAAAATTGTGCTCTTCAATTTCAATGTTTCCATTTTGGGTGAGTGATTGGAAACCATTTGTGTGCTTCTCCAAAAAGTGGAAGATCTTTGGAAGGCATTGAAACTACTCCAGATAAAACAGCAGAAGAACCTAAGGACTGATGTGAACATTTGTAATAACTTTTCCAACACTGCCTGGGGAATTCTGAATGTTGAAGCCCCAAAACACAGATCTCCATATCTCTACGCCCAAATTTCATCCACTGAAGACATATCATGAGTTAGGACCATCTTTTCTGAATTCAAGAGAGGATGCGGACGGTAGGGGAGGTTTTTTTAATGTTATTTCTCACATTTTAAAAGTGCTTCAATGTCATTGTTCAGTGCAGTGGTGGTGAACCTTGGCATTCCAGGTGTTCTTGGACTTACCAGAAACCCAAGTCAGCACTCCTGCTGATCAGGGCTTCTGGGAATTGAAGTTCAAGAACATCTGGAGTGCCAAGGTTCACCACCACTGGTTCAGTGTCTACAAGGAATGAGGGAAATCAAAACTCTGGAGTTTGTGTGAGTGCCATATTCATGTTTGGTACAATGTTGACCCTAGAAAAGTGTCTCCAAATGTCTAATAGACCTGGTAGGTTCATAAAGAATGTGAAAGTCCTTCACAATTGTAAAAAGGGGAACATTTCTACCTGGGTGCCCATTGGTAAGTCAACATCTCTCAAACCATTCCATTGATCTATTTTGTTACTAAAATATCACTCACCTTTTGACTGACAAAAGCTTTCACTTCATATAGGTTCATCCTATCCTTTATACTTTATAGTGCACACATACCAACAGCTGAGACAAATTTCAGTGGGGAAAAGGATGCTATCTGATAACCGATACTCTTGTGGACTCTTTATTCCTTGAGAACTGAAACATCTATACAATAACAGTTTCCAAAATAGCAATTAAGTGTCATAGGGATTCTTCACATTGACATACTCACTGATGTGTCTATTCATAGCTGATTGTTTCTAAATTTCTATTATTAACAGAATTGTTTAATATTTTAAAACTTTCTCTTTTTATATATACAACATTATATAACATCTCTGGGAGTCTATTTCTGAGATGAACTCCCCAGCCCCTGCCCAAGAAAGCTTAAGCAGTCTTTCCACAAGCAACAGCTTAGAGCACAGAAGCATAGCTGTCAAGTATCCCATATTGCCCAGGAAAACCCTGTAATTTAGCCCCTCTTCCTGCCATCAGTGTAATTTAGCCCCTCTTCCTGCTGTCACATTTTTTTTTATAATTTCCCGTATTTAAAAAAAACAGGGAGCATATAAATCTCCCATATATTATTGTATTATTGTTATATCTTTATTTATGAGGTATGTTTCTCATATCAGAGGCAAAGAGGAGTGTTGGGCTCCCCCTGGTGGAGGAGGAAGCACCCCCTAGGCATTCCCCTTAACATGATTGCTTGCCCTCATGGAGAACAAGGAAGCAGGCCAGCCTTATTGTAATAATTTTGTTTTAAATCTCTTTCCTCATTCTCTGCTGCAACAGCATTTCATATTATGGTGATTTTTCATGGAACTGTTTTTTACACTATAATCACTTAATTGTTTACTGTCTTAGCCTTGTGTACCTCAATTTCATTATTTAAAACTCTGTGTTTAAGACAGAACCACGGAAATATCCTCTTTATGTTGTATGCAAATATACTTGAAGCCAATTGGCTCATTGTCTCTTCTCTCTCCTGGGAAAGAGGGTGTTAAAGGGAAGAGACAATGAGCCAATTGGCTTCAAGTATATTTGCATACAACATAGGGGCTGGCCTGTTGCCTTATTCCTTGCGAGGGGCAGCAGTGGTGCTAAGGGGAGTGGGGGAGTGCCTAAGGGGTGGTTCTTCCTCCACGGGGGAGGGGGGCCCAAGCCCAACACTCCTCCCTAGCTCTGGTGGCTCCTCCTCTTCTAGGCTCTTGGATGTGTCTGGATATTGGGGAGGAGGGGTGTGGCCTGATGAGGAGAGGGGCAAGGGCCAAAATTTCCCTTATTTTCATGCCCAAAACATGACAGGCATGCTCAGAAGTATGTTAACAAACAAAAAAGGGGGGATAGGTAAAGATAAAGTTGCCAGTGCTTGAAAGCCAGTCGTATCTGACTCTATGGTTTGCTCTCATTTCCATTTATAGCCAAAGAACCAGTGCTTTCTGCATCTGCAGATGTTTCCATTGACATGTGGCAAGCATGACTAGTGCACGGAACACTGTTTACCTTCCCACTGAAGTGTTACCTGTTTATCTACTTGCAATTTCTTGCTTTTCAACTGCAAGGTTGGCAGGAGCTGGGACATATGATGGCAGCTCACTCCGTCATGCAACACTTGGGTCTTGAACTGCTGACTTGCCAACCTTCCAGGCATCAAGTTCATTGTCTTAACCACTAAGCCACCACAGTCCATAAAAGTGGGATACAAGAGTTATAAATCAATGATCCAAAAAGGCTAATTTGTACAGACTATCTGCAATTCTAGCATACTACCCAAACCTACACTTTCCTACACATATGTGTGTGCCAAACTGCACGTGACACACACACAAAGACCCGCTTATGACTAAGCTCACTCTATTCCTTAGGATTTAGCTCAGTGCTTCTTGGGAAGACAAATCTCTCAGTCAGAGGAGAGCTGCATTAAATGTGACTTCATACAAAATCCAATAGGGAGTAAATTACACATTTGTAAATATCAAATGCAGTTTGTTTAGAGAAATGTTCAGTACAGGTATCTCTGATGCTGGTGATTCTGCTTTATTTTTTAAAATACTATTTTAAAAGCTTTGTCAAGACTATGATCCCACCCCCTCTCTACTTCTGGAAACTCTGTATGAGAAACAGTTTATTTTAACCTATTTAGTCAGAATTACGGTAATTTTTCCCACTGTCAAAACAGGGCATGTCCATATACATGATTTTGAGCAGATGTTCCCAGCGTAATGTCTGCAGGCCATAACTGGCCCATGGTGCCATTTCATGTGACCCCCACCCCACCCCTCCAAGGGCATTCAAGAAACAAAATGGCCACCCCTTTGAAGCTTTTGGGACAAAATGGCCAACCCCATTATTCATGCATGGCAAAATGACCGTCTGGCCTGAGAGCGCATGACCCGGCCTCCAGCTTGAAAAGGTTAGGGACCCTTGATTTAGAGCAATGTTTCCCAAACTTTGGTTCTTGGACTCCATTTCCCAGAAGCCTAAGTCAATTCTTCAAAGCACTGATCAGCCAATATACTGACTTAGGCTTCTGGGAATTGAAGTCCCCTGTGGGGCATAGGGCTACACTGATTTAGAGGATCAAGCAAACTTTGAGGCCAAATCTCTTCCAGAGCTTAAGAAATAAAACTGTATCTTCCTGAACATCATGATAACATGTATGAAAGAAGTACAAAACCCAAAATGTTGGCTCAAGATTGTGATTTCATTCTCTCCAACAAAGGGTCTCAGTCTCCAGAAAATCCTGCATAGAGTGTCAAAGACTCTTTGGCATGATGGGAAATGTGTGTGGACATCCATCTCTGAAAACTGCCAGGAAGCCTGGATCCCCACAGATCCATCCCACTGGCTTTAATGTATATGTGGCTGTCATGTATTTATTATAGTTTAATAGTTACATTTGGGGGCCATGGTGGCTTAGTGGTTAAGACGCTGAACTTGATGACTGGAGGGTCAGCAGTTTGAGACCTGAGTGCTGCATGATGGAGTGAGCTCCTGTTGTCTGTCCAAACTC
This sequence comes from Bradypodion pumilum, assembly GCA_035047305.1. Taxonomy (NCBI): domain Eukaryota; kingdom Metazoa; phylum Chordata; class Lepidosauria; order Squamata; family Chamaeleonidae; genus Bradypodion; species Bradypodion pumilum. Next base: position 34,386,701 of record JAWDJD010000010.1, read on the forward strand.
CTGCCAACCTAGCAGTTCAAAAGCAAGAAATTGCAAGTAGATAAATAGGTACCACTTTGTCAGAAAACATAACAGTGTTCCATGCACTCTGGTGTCTAGTCATATCTGCCACATGGCCATGGAAATGTCTGCAGATGCAAACAGCACTGGCTCTCTGGCTGCCCCCTATAGTCAGACACAACTGGCTTTAGAAAAAGAGAGCCCTTTACCTTTACCTTATTAGTTACATTTGCATCCCACTTTCCTCGACTAATTGCAAGCAGTGTGGGTAGCTCTTCTCCTCTCCACTGTCTCCTCAGAATGACACTATGACAGTGATGGCCAACCTTGGCACTCCAGGTGTTCTTGCACTACAATTACCAGAAGACCTAGTTATTACTCCAGTTGATCAGGTCTTCTGGGAATTCAAGTTCAAGAACACCTGGAGTGTCAAGGTTGGCCATCACTGCACTATGAGGTAGAGCCAGGGTTGGAAAGGATGATTGGTCCAAGGTCAACTAGTGAACGACATTACTCAGAAAACCTGAAAATCTCAAGTCTCATTACAACACTCTTAACAATTACAGCATAGTGGACTTCTGTTTAGTTTCATTCTTCTTCAGTTGTCTACATGTTAAGCTATTCACATTTTTTTAAAAAATGTGCATATATGTCATGCATATGCTGTTTCTCTGAAGAAAGGTGAAAACCACACAGATCTGTAGATTCCCAAGAAATAATGTCTTTTGTCTCAAAGCAACTCTTCAGAACCAGCAGCTTGACTTCAACAATCAATTTCTTTTCCTGTTCCTACATAAAGATGATTTGAGCTGATTCCTACCACCTTTCTACCAAAAGAACATCGATATAAGACTGTACCATAAAAGGGTCTAATCTTTTCCCTTGCATTTCCTAAATCTTTATAGATTTTTTTTCCAAGAGTCAGTCCATTTAGGTCTCAGTAATTTCTAAGCCTTTCTTTCTTCCAAGGGAATCAATCTTTCTTTATTCCAAAGTTGCTTTGTTAATGAATAAACAAAAAAAGCACCCTAATAAATGGTTTTTAGCATCAAAAGTGCTGAAATTTGTCTGAACAGCTAGTTAAGTCCCAGCAAATCCATTCTTCATACAGAATTAAAATACAACATTTTCTTCCCCACTTAGAGCATTTCTTTTTAAGTCACTAATTACTAAGACTGTTTTGTATTATCATCAGTCCTGATATTTTTCAGATTAAAAAAAAAATATTGTTTGCTTTCTTCATGCTATTTATAGCCATAAAGATGTTACAGACCTGGTCCTGCTCCCACACGCACAGTGGCGCCTTTAAGGCTGGAGAACTGAGTGTGAACTTGTATTTTTAATCAAATCTATCACACAGAGTGAGACTGTGGTGGCTCAAGTGGTTAAGATGCTGAACTCGAAGAATGGAAGTTTGGAGTTTGATCCTCGAGTACTGCATGATGGAGTGAGCTCCCATCGCTGTCCCAGCTTCTGCCAACCTAGCAGTTCGAAAGCAAGAAATTGCAAATTGATAAATAGGGACCACTTTGGTGGGAAGGTAAACTGCATCCCGTGCACTCCGGTGTCTTGTCATGCCTGCCACACGACCATGGAAACATCTGCAGAAGCAGACAGCGCTGACTCTTTGGCTATAAATGGAGATGAGCACTGAACCCTAGAGTCTGACACGACTGGCTTTCGAGCCAGGACATCCTTTGCCTTACCACACAAAACTTTCATAAGGCCACAATTTTACCTTGGACAAGCTTTCACAAGGGGACAGTTCACAACTGAGCTGAACCTGATTCGCATATTCACATCTACCTTCATTTTTCCTCCAAGCATTGCAAGAAGACAGTAAGCTGCTGTATCCCTTCTGGTTATTGGCTAACATCATGGCAATGGTCTCCCTGTTTTAAACCCCTTGTAACAGTTCTTCTGAGGACCTTCCACACCAGTCTCTCTCAGGTTCTTCAGCCATGATGTCCGTCTATGTCCAGGGCCTCTTTCTTCCCAGGGATCTTTTCTTGCAGAGCGAGTTGGAGTATTCTATATTTTATGTTGCTCCTCTTGATACGGCCAAAGTATTGGAGCTTTCTTTGCTTAATGGCCAGGTTATCCTGCTTTGGTAATGGAGTAGACCAGTCATGGCAAACTTTGGCACTCCAGGTGTTCTTGGACTTCAGTTACCAGAAGCCCAAGTCAGCACTCCTGCTGATCAGGGCTTCTGAGAATTGAGGTTCCAGAAGACCTGGAGTGCCAAGGTTGGCCATCACTGGAGTAGACCATACTGCCAGCAGCTCAACGCCAAGTGTCAGACGGCAGTTAACTAACCTGACAACCCTGAGGACTAACTGCTTGGGTGCCAAAGTCCACAGGGAAGGGTGGATTAAATCCCACTTAAATCCATCTTGATGGAGGGCAGCTGCTTCATCAATACTGGCCTGGGGCTGATGAGGACTTTGTGTGCCAAAAGGGCTCCGGACCAAAAAGTGACTCACAGAACAGTAAGTATAGAGGTGATCATCTGCAGTCGTATTACTGAAGGCAAAAGTGCATCTTCAAGAAAGAATGGCAAGTCCAGAATGTCTTGCAGATTGCTGAAGAGGTGTGCAGTGCCACTATGCTACCATCATGCCAACACCCCACAGGTGCTTTTTGTTCTTGCAAGAAATTGTTGCTGTAGTTCCCATGAGGAAATGTACTAAAGCTCATGTGAGAAATTCATACTTGCCTTCCTTCAGAATTCCCTTATGGAAAGGGAAGAGCCATTGATCTGTATTCTGTCTGCTCGGCATATTCAATCCCCTTCAATCTCTGGCAATGACTGGGAATGATTCCCCTCTGGAGTTTTGTATCATCCATTGCTAGTCAACGTAGACAGTTCACAGCAAGATGGACTGATTGGCTGACTTTGCAGCTTACGGTGCCCCTACAATCATTAGAGCAGGGGTGCCCAAACTACGGTCTGTGGGCCTGATCTGGCCCCCAATGCCAATTCATCCAGCCTGTGCCACCCTTTTCACTTCTGGAATCGGAAGTAAAATGCACCCGTACGGAAAGAAAGAAAGAAAGAAAAACTGTTCACAATGTGAGTTTGATCCTGATGGAAGCAAGGTTGACCCCACCTTCCATCATTCTGTGATTGGTAAAATGGGGACAAAATGCTAATTAGCTTGGAACCACCCAGAGAATGCTTTAAGCCAGGGGTTGTCAACACAAGGCCCGTGGGCCAGATCTGGCCTGTGGTGCCATTTCATGTGAGGCCCCCACCCCTCCAAGGGCATTCAAGAAACAAAATGGCTGCCCCCTTTGAAGCTGTTGGGACAAAATGGCCACCCCCATCAGTGCAAAATGGCCATCTGGCCCTCAAAAGTGACTGAGAGAGTGTGACCCGGTCCACAACATGAAAAGGTTGGGAACCCCTGCTATAAGCATAAGGGGGCAACATGGCAGCATAATTGCTAAAGCTTGAGCCAGCTTAGCTTCCAAAGTCAGACATAACCAAGTGTATTTAGTGTGGTATCACCACCATAGTCAACAAGGTGCCAATTTGAGAAGTGGGACAGCAGTAAATGTGCATCTTCAGCAAGGATCACTATGACCTTTGAAGACTTATCGAAGCCCACAGGCATACAGAGAAGTGGCATGAATGCAAGGAGTTACCCTCAGAATATTCTGTTCTTAAGAACTCTCCAGTCAGTAGTGATTAGGATTACTTTTATTGCTAACAGACATGCTGGACATAAAACTCTGCCTTTCCTGCTTCACTGCCTTAGGACACAGCTGCTTGTTTCACAGACCGTCTGTCTCAGCTGGTCACAAGCAGACTGCATTATGCTGGGGCCAAAAAGCTTTTGACCCAGAGAGGACTACTGTATTTCTAGTTGTCCCAGTCTACCAGGGAGACCTCTTGAAATAGCTTCTGTTGCTCCTACAGTAATACAGTACCAAAAGGACACGCTGTACCTTCTGAACTCTTCCCTCTAGGGAAGTTTGGGTATTTTTACACAGAGCTCTGTGCACATGAATGCACACACATGCACAGCGCTAGTATATTTTAGTGGAGCAAAGAACAGCAATGTGTCCCACTGTCAAGGTTGTGATAAATAGCAGTTTCGCCAACAACGCTTGCACAAAAGAGGGAGAAAGATTGCAAGAACTGTTGCCATGGACAGGCAATTAGTGTTTGCAGGGATTTTTATACGCCAGAGCCCTACTCAGCTACACAGCTGCAATCCTACTAGCAAAGCAAGTTCACCAAGCTTGTTTTGTGAGTATTTGGTCAACCTCAGAGACCCACAGTATTGTTGAGAATAATAAATCATGGCCTCTTAAAATGTGTAGCAAGCATCTATCAAAGGCCAGACATTCTTCAGCCTAGCCAGAAAGAAGGGGAAGGATCCTTTCACTAGCTTGTTTCCATGGGTGAGCTGTGGTCTTACCGGGGGTAGCCAGAGCCTGAAATGGTGGAACGAGGTGGTGTTGTTCTGAGATCTTGTCAGAAATCCAAAATAGTGGCTCATACTTTTTTATCTTGTGTCAAGGAGCAAGCACAGGTGTCAGTGCTGGTGGTTTACCAGTCAAGAATTTGAATTGAACATTACATTTAAAAAAAAAATGTTCAGCCTTGCTTGTTATCAACAGTAGTGTTATCATTACACTACTTCTTAGTGGTACGTTACTGTTCACTTCTTCTTCTTCTTCTTCTTCTTCTTCTTCTTCTTCATCATCATCATCATCATCATCATCATCATCATCATCATCATCATCATCATCATCATCATCATCGCTGCCACCTCTTCCTCCCCTCCATGTCTAGGCCAGATATGAAAATGCCAACATGAAGCTACTCTTTGGTGAATTCATTCTGCAGTTCCTTTTACCTGACCTAGTGTGAGAAAGATTAGCCACCACAAGGTGGTGGTGGTGGTGCTGCTGCTGCTACTACTACTACCTAACTTTAAAACCCATCAAATCACCCCTGAAATAATGCTATAGGTCAGTGGTGGTGAACCTATACCTGTCAAGTGCGGCTCCGGAGATTACGGGACCTGCGCAGAACGTTTCTGCACAGGTCCATTCTACGCATGCGTAAAAGCCTTCTATGCATGCGTAGAAGGCTTCTATGCATCCCCTTCTGCACAGAACCCTTCTACGCACGCGTAGAAGGGTTCTATGCATGCGTAGAAAGGACCTGCGCAGAAGGGATGCACAGTAACTACTTTCCCTCTGCTGCCAAATTACGGGGTAGTGGCAGCTCCAAGCAGGAAATTGAGAAAATTGGTGCAGAATTATGGGGTAATCCCATCCAATACGGGTTACTTGACAGGTATGGGCAAACCTAGGGCACACATGCCAGACAGGGCACTCCCAGCACTCTCTGTTGGCATGTGTGCCATCACCCCAGCACAGAGTTCACCCCATCCCTTTGCCCAGCAGCCCAATGGGAGCCCTTCCTCCCACCCCTAGCATAGAGTTTGCCCCACCTATCTGCTCAGCAGTTCAATGGGTATGCCTTCTCCCTCCCCCAGCATAAAGTTTGTCCACTCCTCTACCCAGCAGACCAATGGGAGTGCTTCCTACCTCCCCTCAGCACAGAGTGTGCCCCACCTATCTGCCCAGCAGTTCAATGGGAGTGCTTCCTCCCTCCCCGAGAATATAGTTCACCCATCCCTCTGCCCAGCAGCCCAATGGGAGTGCTTCCTCCCTCCCCCAGCACATATTTCACCCCTCCCCTCTGTTTGGGCACTTGGCCTCTAAAGGTTTTGCCATCACAGTTATAGGTTGAGTGCAACAGGGTTGCTCATTGCTTTGTTACTTTAAAAACTAATTACTATTCATGTGTTTCACTCCAAGTTGTCTTCCAGACATGTGGATAGTTTTTTTTACTACTTACACTAGATAAGACAGCAACAATAACATAGCACACAAAGCTTTTTAAAAATTCAATTGCTGCATCACTAGGAGACAAAAAAGAAAGAGGAAGGACAGGGTAGCCCTTCTTTTCAGGGGTGACAGATAGAAAACCTTTTGACTTTAAAATTTCTGTCCCTGGTGTTGTTCTTCAAAACAAATAAAATTTAATCGGGGTGGTGGCAGCGGCAGCATGAGTGAGAAAGTCAAGGGAAAAGAAAACAGTGTGTTGTGATTACTTCGATGTCAGAGAAACCATTGGTCAATGCTGTCCCTGAGGACACCGTTTAGCCAAAGCGTCAATGGACTATCAGGGGTTCACAGAAACAGGTTCCCCAAAGAGTGTGGTAGTTTTGAACCACAATCAGGCATACCACGGGCAATGGCAGCCTTGTGTTGCCAGCTAATCTTTCTCACACTAGGTCAGCCAAAAGGAACTGCAGAATGAACTCACCAAAAGGTGGCTTCATTTTGATAGTTTCACATCTGGCCTAGACACGGAAGAAGACGTATATGTCAGAGAAACCTTTGGTCTACTGTTGTGTTCTGATGGTTTTACTGTACACATGGATTGCAATGTATCTGAGTCAATGTAACCTTGCCTATAGCAACAATGTAACCTTCAGCTGTATCATATAAGCCCTGTAATAGGACGCGAGCTAATGACCACCAGCTGGCAGCAGCGAGCGTCCAAGCTCTCTTGGTCCGAACTCATCAAAGGCAACAGCGCGGGAAGTTTTCCCGCCACTACCTACACCTGGACAAGAAGGGCGTGACCTGAAATGACGTCACGCAGACAGTAGCCAATGGGCTACCATGGCACCACGTTCAAATGTATTACTGCTGTATATAAAGAGCTATTGATCCGCCATTACCTCATGTTCCCTCTGTCCACGATGCAATAAACCTGAGTTAACCCAGCCCGAGGCTGTGTCCCGTGTCTTGGTTTGCATACACCAAATTGGCGACGAAGGTGGGATAATGGATCCCCACGGAACAGCCAGGGCACAGAGCGGGTTCAACATCACCAAACCGCAAGACTGGGAGCTGCTTGAGATGGACTTCCAGGCGGCACTGGTGGAACTCAGAGTCAAACAAGACGACGAGGAGAGGAAGAGGGCCATCCTCACCAGAATGCTCGGGATGGAAACCAAGCGGACGCTGGTGGGCATAATCGCTCCGAAGAAGGTGAGCGACTTTAAGGCGAGCGACATCATGAAGCTGCTGCGAGAGCGGTTCTGCCCCTCGAGGGCAATGTTTCCCGCTCGGAGCGCGTTTTGGAGGCGAGTCCAAGCGCCAGACGAGTCGGTTGAGGCATTCGTGGCCGCCATGAGGATAGCCGCCGCCCCCTGTAAATGGGGCGACATCCTGGAGATGATCCTCAGGGACGGCGTGTTATGTGGCCTGAAAGACAAGGAGGTGCAGCGCAGCTTGATGAATAAGGAGCCGCCACCCACGCTGGCCGAAGTCATAGAGGCCGCGGAAGCCGCAGAGTCCACGAATGCCGGAGTGGACGAGATGCATCAGTGGCGTGAGTGGCGTCCTAAAGCCGGCAAGGCGGAAAATTCGGTGCACGGGGAGGCCGGACAGTCGGTGCACGCGACTCGGCGGGCCTCAAAGTCGTCTACGGAAGGCAGCGACGGCGAGGAGGTCCAGAAGGTCCGGAAGGGCGGTCGACGCTGCGAGGGTTGCGGAGCGGCCCACGAGCGCGCGAGATGCCCGTTCAGGAAGGCCGAGTGTTACACCTGCGGCCGTCGGGGACACATCGCCAAGGCGTGCAGAAAGCGGAAAGAGGGCCGGAGGCAATCACAAGACCGCGCGGCCAGGCCGGACCGTCCAGCAAGGCCCAAAGATGGCGCCCAGACCACGAGGAAGCAGGACGGCGTGGGCCGCGTCTCGGACAGCAGCGAGGACGACGCCTCAGTGTTCAGCGTGTCCGCGGGACAGTCCCATTACTTCGTTGAGGTATTAGTACAAGGGGCCCCTATTAAGATGGAAATTGACTCGGGGTCCTCCTTTTCCATAATTCCCCAGAAAGAGTTCCTGAAAATCGACCCCCACGTGCGGCCAAAGCTTAAAGCGTTGAGGTCCACACTACGGGACGTACAGGGAAACAACATTCCGGTATTGGGGGTTGGGAAGTTTCGGGTCAATTTTAAGAGACATTCTGCGGAACTGCCCCTAGTTGTCCTGAAAGGGGGAAGCTGTAGCCTCCTGGGAACACAGTGGTTTCAGCCCTTAGGGTTGTTCATAGGGGGGGTGCATACCGTGGGGGGAGACCCAATACAAGCGGTTTGCGATGCGCATCCCGCCGTTTTTGAGAAAGGACTCGGAAAGTTCAAGGGACCCCCTGTAGCTTTCGACATAGACCCGGAGGTCCGCCCGATAAGACTCAAACCACGCAGGGTGCCGTTTGCGCTCAAGGACAAGATAGAGGCGGAATTGGACAAACTGGTGGGCCAGGGGATTCTTATTCCTGTTGATTCCGCGGAGTGGGAAACTCCAATTGTAACGGCTCTAAAGGCTAACGGGGAGGTGCGCATTTGCGCAGATTATAAGTGTACAATTAACAAGGCGATCCGCCCTAATGCATACCCGGTGCCAGTGATAAGCCACCTTTTGGCCAGGCTAAATGGGGGAAAGTGTTTCGCTAAGCTCGATTTGGCACAAGCCTATCAGCAACTTCCTGTGACCCCCGCCACGGCCGCGGCACAAACGATAGTTACACATAAGGGAGCGTTCCAGGTGTCGCGGTTACAGTTCGGCGTGAACTCGGCACCCGGTCTTTTTCAATCGCTCGTGGAACGCCTCCTAAAGGGCCTGGAGGGGGTGTTGCCTTATTTTGATGACGTGTTGATAACAGGGGGGAGTGAGGCTGAACTAGCGAAAAGGTTGGACAAGGTACTGACCGTGTTCGAGAGAGCGGGGCTGAGATTGAGGAAGGATAAATGTGTTTTTTTCGAAACAGAGGTCGAGTTTTTAGGGTTCCGAATCACACCCGAGGGGATTAAGCCGTCTAAATCCAAGGTAGCAGCCATTAAAAAGGCCCCTCGCCCCACATCCAAGACCGAGCTGCAATCTTTCCTGGGGCTCCTAAATTTTTACCATACATTCCTCCCGCGGAAGGCGTCCGTGGCCGAACCGCTCCATCGGTTGCTGAAAAAGGAGGAGCCGTGGATGTGGGGTGATGAGCACGAGAGGGCGTTCAAGGAGCTAAAGCAACTCCTAACATCTGAGGCAATCCTGACGCATTTCGACCCCAAACGGCCTGTGGTCCTAGTTTGTGATGCATCCCCGGTGGGGGTGGGGGCGGTGCTGTGCCACGTGTTGGAGGACGGAAGGGAGGCCCCGGTAGCATTTTACTCAAGGTCCCTGTCCCAAGCGGAGCGGAATTACGCGCAAACCGACAGGGAAGCATTAGCAATCGTATCGGGGACCAAAAAATTTCACGATTTTTTGTATGGCCGCCCGTTCAAAATCGTGACCGATCACAAACCGCTGTTAGGGATTTTCACGGCGCACAAGCCCACGCCGCAGATCCTGTCCCCGAGAATGCTGCGATGGGCTATTTTCCTCAACGCGTACCAACATGAGTTGGAGTACAGGCCCGGAAAGGAGATCAGCCATGCTGATGCGCTTTCGAGATCCCCCTTGCCATTGTCGGACGCCCAAAAGGCGAGAGCAGAAAAGGACCGCCAGGTGTTGCTAATTGAGGTTTTAGACGCTCCCCCAATAGTGCCAGCCGACATTGCTAGGGCGACAGGAAAGGACAGGACGCTGGCGAAGGTTTGCTCATGGGTGCAGAAGGGGTGGCCGGGTTCGTCCCCGAGTACGGAGTTCGACCCGTTCTTTAGGAAAAAGCTAGAGTTGTCCCTAGAGAGGGGGTGCCTTCTGTGGGGCCAACGGGTGGTGGTCCCTGCGCCCCTGCGGACGAGGGTGCTCGAACTGCTGCACGTCAGCCACCCGGGCATAGTTCGTTCAAAGGCGCTGGCCCGGAGTTACTTCTGGTGGCCGCAGCTGGACACGGATATTGAGCACATGGTTGGCACTTGCGAGGCTTGCCAGGGGTCCCGCCCTGAGGCGGCCCGTCTTCCACATAGGGAATGGGACACAGCACGGGGGCCATGGTCCAGGGTGCACGTAGATTTCGCTGGCCCATTCCGAGGAACCATGTTTCTCCTAGTCGTGGATGCGTTCTCCAAGTGGCTGGAGGTTATCCCGGTAAAAAGCACGTCCTCCGCCACGACAATTAGCCGGCTACGGAGAGTCTTTTCCACGTTCGGTTTACCCGACACTTTAGTCAGCGATAACGCTAGTTGTTTCACCTCCGCTGAGTTCGGGGCATTCATGGCGACAAACGCCATTCGGCATATCACGTCCGCACCGTTTCACCCGGCCACGAATGGCCAAGTGGAACGGTTGGTGCGTACAACGAAGGAGGCGCTGCGGCGCATGGGCCCGGGGGACCTGAATCACCAAGTGTGCCAATTCCTCTTAGCGTATAGGGTGACCCCTTTGGCATCCGGCTACTCGCCGGCAGAGCTCTTGATGCGGCGAAAACTGACCACGCTCCTGTCCAGGCTAGACCCAACGAGAGTCGAGGATAAAGGGAAAAACGTGGGGTTGGCAGTCTCGAAAGGTTTCGCTGCCGGTGACCCTGTTCACTGCAGGAACTATTCCAGCGCAGGGCCAGCCTGGGTACCAGGGACGGTTGTAGAACAGACGGGGCCAGTGTCGTACCGGGTCGAGACGAACACCGGCCTCCTCTGGAGGAGGCACGCAGATCAACTGAGGCACCGGGTGATTGGGCCAGTCAGTGGAGCTCAGCACCAGGATTCAGCGTTAGGGTTCTCCCCCACCCGCTTAACCCAAGGGGGAGACAGCAGTGGACCACAGTCCCAAGCATGGGGGGAAGGAAGCAGAAGCAGCGGCCCCGACTCATATCCTTTTGATACGCCAGCTCTAGCAGGGGCCGGGGAAGGGGGAGAGGAGTTCGCGACCGCTGCCCCCGATAGTGATTTTGATTTTGATTTGGCGAGCCGGGGGGGTTTTCAGGAGTGTTCCCCCACCCATCCAAGCGAGAAGAGGGGTTTTTCGTTAGCCCCCAGTGCCCCCGGTTCCTCCCTAAGGAAGAGCACACCTCCCAACAGCGCCGCGGAGCCGCGGAAAGTCACTAACGAGTCTCCCTCTCATATTGCAGGACAGGAGACCAGGGGACAAAGAGAAGGTAGCAAACCCGGGGAGAGGCAGCCCGCACCGAGACCCCAGCGTGTTCGAAATAAGCCATCTTGGCTGAGAGACTTTGTCTCCTAAGGGGGGGGGAGTGTGTTAAGGTGGGCTCGAGACGTTGTCTCGTCCTAGGGGGGAGGGATGTTGTGTTCTGATGGTTTTACTGTACACATGGATTGCAATGTATCTGAGTCAATGTAACCTTGCCTATAGCAACAATGTAACCTTCAGCTGTATCATATAAGCCCTGTAATAGGACGCGAGCTAATGACCACCAGCTGGCAGCAGCGAGCGTCCAAGCTCTCTTGGTCCGAACTCATCAAAGGCAACAGCGCGGGAAGTTTTCCCGCCACTACCTACACCTGGACAAGAAGGGCGTGACCTGAAATGACGTCACGCAGACAGTAGCCAATGGGCTACCATGGCACCACGTTCAAATGTATTACTGCTGTATATAAAGAGCTATTGATCCGCCATTACCTCATGTTCCCTCTGTCCACGATGCAATAAACCTGAGTTAACCCAGCCCGAGGCTGTGTCCCGTGTCTTGGTTTGCATACACCAAATCTACAAAGCAGCAGCTAGCAGTGTCAAAGGATCACCAGGGTGCATTAACAACTGGAACAATGCTCTTGTGGATCATCGCAATTAAAAATAGAATACCCCTTCCCAAAAGATCAGGCCTTCTGAGGGCTATTGTGTGCTCACCCGCTTTGAAGAACTGCCAGACAGTGTTGAGAAACAATCCAACAGAGACTAAAGCAGTAGGCTTGGCAAAGCAGTAGAGTGCATTGAAGGTGAAGAGAAAGGCTAGCTAAAGGGTAATCTAGCTGCTTACATGAAGGTCCCTTGTGGCCAGTCCCTGTGTCTTCCCTACCAGATGGACTAATGAGGGAGAAGAAGGGGGACGGAGAAGGTGATAGACTGACAAAGAAATAAGCCAACATCTAAAATGTTCTCTTTGATCAGAATTAAGAGACAACTGACCCAGCAGTCTTCAGCTAGTTAAGATTCAGAGTCCAAAAATGGCAATGCTGTATAAGGAGATCTCCATGGTTTTACTGCATGTCTTTCTTGTGTCTTTGTACTGTGACAATACAGAAACACCATGGTTGCATGTCATGTCATGTCATGTCATGCCATGCCATGCCATGCCATGCCATGCCATGCCATGATATACTGTGGGACATGTCATTTCCAGCCATAACTTCATAGTAAAGGACAGGGATGGCCAACCTTGGCACTCCAAGTGTTCTTGGACTTCAATTACCAGAAGCCCAAGTCAGCACTCCTGCTGGTCAGGGCTTCTGGGAATTGAAGTCAGAGAACACCTGGAGTGCCAAGGTTGGACATCACTGGTATAGGAGACCTGTTCCCCTTTACATTGGTTCACCCTCTTTTCTCTACTTTCATTCTGGTCCCCCATTTTCACAGTTCCTCTCCCTTCCCTCCCACTTCAAAAATAAAAAAAATGAGCAGAAATAACAGTGAAATTAATGTTGTGAACTCAGCTGAAGACCAAGGATTTTAGTGTATCATGTGTCATGATATTTACCCTCTTTCAGGGGATGTTTAATCATGCCTTCCTGTCACATCTCACCATTTGCCTTCCTACCAGCAGCATCTGCCCCCTCCATGGAGCAACCTCCCCTTATAAGTTCCCCTTGGCTCCGCTTGGCCCAGGCTAGCAAGGGTGCAGGGAATAAGAATTAGGTAGCATAGATGTAGACTCTCAGTGTGGTCCAGTCAACCCCCAGTCCCAATTCAATAGACACCAAGGGTCTATGATTAATAAGGTTTAATAAGAAAGTTAAGAAAATGAGTATAGCATATGGAAGCAAACTTGCAAACGTAGTCATTTAAAGTACATACAAAAATAAAGAAAACTTAACTGGTTATCTAGGCCCTCTGGCCCTATCTGCCTCATGTTGTGAGGCTCTCCCATGCCTGGTCCATGGTGAAAGAGAGTGAGCAGTTCCTTGCACAGTGATTTTATTATCCTGATATCAGTCTTCCCATGTGGGGACTTCTAGCCAATTGAAATTAATTTACATTCTTCTGTCTCTTATTGGAATGTCATACACAGGGACTCCTACATATGAAATCCTCCATCTTGAACCACTAGGCAATCAAGTGGCTACAGGGATCAAGGAAAAGCACAGTCAGAATGTGGGCCAAGCAGGGGCTAAGCCTGAAGGGTGATAGTTACTGAAGCAACATTCACGTCTTTGGAAACTGATATGGAGGGAGAAGTGTTATATCTGCCATAGCAACCCACGGTCCACCTTTGCATTTCCAGCACAATGTTTAGCTTGACCCACATGGCAAACAGAAAAGCAAAAAATGCAAACAGAAGAGCAAAAACAGCAGGGAGATTAAAGCATGAAGGGGCCCATTCTGGAAGCAGAAATGTATGGGCACACACGTGACACTGAAACTAGCAAAGAACTGCACTGCAGTGCACACTTAATTTTAAGTATGCTTTTAAGCCCTTTGAATTAAATAGGACTTCAACATGGTAATACAAAAAGTTATGGGCTGTGCTAAATCAAGTTCTATTGCGGCAAAGAGGCATGGTGAAAATGATAAAATCTGATAGCTAGACTAATGTGGCACTTGCCTAGATCTTTCAGGTTGCTGCTGGACGGCAGAAGAAACTCAAGAATTTGATGAGTGTTGGCGCAGAGGAGATGTTTCTGCATCTGTTTCCTCCAAATTCCAGTATAGTCTGATTAGACAAATGCGCAGCTTGGAATTCAGCCGCTCACTGTATTTATGATCTTTGAATATCACAACACAGAACCAGGGAGGAATAGAAAGCTTCTCACTGAGGACTAGTTAACACAGAGGGGTGGGAATATTTTCTCTATCTCATTCTCTTGTAAAAGAAGAAGAAAACCATTTTTCTCTTCCTTGCCTGGGGAGCTGACAATCTATTTTCTCTTGGTCTTGACTACAGTTTTCATATTTCTATAGAGACTTTGGCATAAATGACACAAATCTATAGTAGCAGCTGTCTTCTCACATGGATGTTTAAATATCAGAAGTGTCAGATCGTTTGTTTGCACCATTTTGATCAGGCAGGTTTTCTCTGCTTGTTGTGTGTTTGTCCTTTGCTTCAGTAAGAGAAAATACATAAGTTTTGCATAAGGATATTTCGACATATTTCAGATAACTCAAGTTATCTCTTTTTCATGCTGGGGATAAAGATGACCGACGGCTTTCAAATTTCTTGTCCAAATCTGTCGGCCATTCTAAAATAAATGTGTGCCACAACATTTGATTGCCTTGATGTGTAACCTATAAGCAATGGTTGTTAGTACAGAATGATGTCCAGTTGGCAAAGGTGACAGAAAAGATTGTATTTTATCTGTGTCTTCTATCAATTCTATTTATAAGTAAATCATGATCACATGAAATACTGGATTAATTCAGTGTCAGAAGGAGGAAAAATTGATGCAATAAATGTCAATAATGTAAAATATGCAGATGACTGACATTACCAACAGAGAACAGATATGACTTGAAATGACTACTGATGTTTAAATAAGAAAGTACAAAAGCTGGATTACAGGCAGCATGGAGAAGAGAAAGGTCATTATTATAAAACAATTGTACAACTTCAGTGACAATGAAGAAATCAAAATTGCTGGTGATATTCTATACTTTGGTTCAATCATCAATTTATAGGGAAATTGCTGGCAAGAAATCCGAAGAAAACCGAGATATTTAAGGGCAGCTATGAAGGAAACAAAAATAAATAAACCCTAAACCAGTGGTTCCCAATGTGGGTCACATGCCCCACAGGGGCACTTCAATTCCCAGAAGCCTAAGTCAGTACATTGGCAGATCAGTGTTTTGGGGAAATGACTTAGGCTTTTGGGAATTGAAGTCCAAAATCAAAGGATGGGAAACACTGTCCGCTGCTTACCAAGGTGAAGCCTATCCTCACAAACACATGTTCAAGCCCTATATATAGAGGCAAAAGCAAGATTTTTAAGAAATAATACAGAAAGATTAGTTGATTTTAAATATGGTATTGGAGGAGAGCTTTACAGATCTCATGGGCCATCAGAAAAACAAAGGGGTAGCATAAGCTAGATAACTAAATTTAGGCTGTTGTACTTTGAATATAACATGAAAACACAAGACTCAAGGGAAATAATAATACAGTGAAACCTCACATAAAGAGCACCTCGCTTAGAGACTAAATTGCTTAAAGAGCAGAATTTTCTCTGAATGGTCACCTTGCTTAACAACTAAAACCAACCAAAAACTCGCTTAACAACTATATTGAGGTTTGCAATCCTCCCCCCCCCCCAAGTCAGAATTGGACACTTACAATGGTGTTTTACTTAAAGAGCAAACTTGCTTAAAGAGCAATCCCATGGAACGCATTATGCTCTTTAAGTGAGGTACTATGGTACTATGAAAAATTAAAAGCAGCAAGAAGAGAGAAAGGCTGAATATGAGCTTGATTCAAAAACGGAAGCCATGACTTTGAGTTTGCAAGACCTGGGAAGAATTGTTGAAGATAGCATCTTCTGGAGGTCACTAATTCATAAAAATAAATTAGAAATAAATGGATGGGTCATAAAAACAACTGTTCCTTTTTCTTCAGATCATCTAAAGTCTTTCCTTCTGTTTTGACCCACTCATCTCATAATACTTGAATGAATTGTTAATCTTGAACTCCTTACTTGTTAAGGTGGATAGTTTCACAAACGTTTTACTCTGTGAATGCCAGAAAGCTGATGGGGAAAGCAACAGAGAACTGATTTTATCAGGGGACATTGATAAGTAGCAAGAGATGTAGATCTTTTTTGGATCTTTCCCTCCTCTCTTCCATTCCACCCACGTCTATTCATCATTTCTATTTCCCTTTTAACCATCTCCGAAGGAAACCAATGCAGCCCTCGGTTCACTTTATGCTGCATTGATCTATTGGCTGGCTCAAGACCTCTCTGAAGTTCACAGATGGGGCCATTTTTATTTTCTCCCCAGCATTATTTAGGCTTGATTTATGCTGAAGTGTTAGAAACCCAGCGCTCTTGTTCCTGGAAAAGCCGTGTTGGCTGGGAAGCCCTGTATATGGCAGAGGTACAAGGCAATTAACCCCATGCATGCAAAAAAGGGGAAAAAAGAAACATAAAACATTGATTGCATTCAAATCTAGCTTGCAGTTTCTCTTGCCAAAGATGAGTGAGATTAAGTTGCAGTCTCCATGTTTCTACCCTGCTACTCACCATTGAGTTTTAGACCAAGATTAGCCTGTGCAAAGGAAGGTGACCTGTATAAGGACTAATAGAATACAATATATTTCAACATCTTTCCATGAAAATTATAATAGTTTTAGACATAACAATAGTTCTAGCCATATTTGTGTGCTTCCTGTGTATGTACTAGAGGTCTGTAGTAGCAGTTGTAAGTGAATCCTACAAAGGAGGGGGGGAGATTTTCTCTTCCCATTGTGATCAAGTACCAATATCCAATCCAATATCGACTTGTCATCACTTATCTATTTAAGTCAAATCAACTGAAATCCAAAAAGTTCTGTCCTTTGCCTTCTGTTTCCATCTCTGGATCCAGCTCATCCCATCATTTTTGGGGTCTGCCTAGTGGTCTTTTGTGCTCCCTTGGTATCCAGTCTGTTAGCTGACAGGTCCATCTGTTATCCTTTAGGTGGGTGAAATGGCCTGCCCACCTTCTTTTTACCACGTATACTGTAGTTCATCAACCACATCACACAGTCCGGTTCTTTGGTGTAATTCCTTATTGTTGACCTTATCCCTGATTGTTACTCTACACATTCATCTTTCCATTGCTCTTGGAGTTATCACCAGTTACCGCCATCCATCTTTCCATCGCTCAAGTACACCACATAAAAAGAAATTATCCCCACTTACACTAGGAGCTGGCTCGATATTTCAATGGTTTAGGTATCTGGTTGTGGAGTCAGAGTTTGAGATCTTCGTTAGGGAAAGCTGGCCATTCTCAGCATGTGTCCAGAAGAAGGAAATGGTAGACCACTTTTGTGTATTGTCTACCTAGATAGCCCTGGAAAGGGTTGCCATAAGTCAGAATTCATTTAACAGTACACAATGCATTTAAAATTGAGGAGACTAACAAAGAAGCAACCCTTTTTATTCCCCACCTAGTTACACTCCACTTACTGAATCGCTCTGTGGTTTTGGTACCTGGCTGCAGAGTCAGACACCAAGAGCTTGATTCCCCACTGTGTCTCCTGGAGGGAAAGCCAACCTATGCAGCCTTGGGGAAGCTGCACAGTTCCTGGTCAACCCCATCCCAGAAGAAGAGAATGGTAAACTACTTCTGTTATTTTCTACCAACTGTCTCGAGAGGTGGTGAGTGCTCCAACACTAGAAGCATTCTAGAGACAATTGGACAATCATCTGTCATATCTGCTTTGATCTGGATTCCAGAATTGAGCTAGGGGCTGGACCCAGTGGTCTAAAACCCTTCTTCCCACTCAGTTATTCTATGTTTATACGATTCTATCTTTTAAAAAAAACATGGGAAAGGATGCCATAAGTCCGAATTGGCTTGATAGCATGAAATTCTTATTTATTAGTTACACTTAACAAAGAAATACAGTGATGAATAAGACTTCTTTACAGGTCTGGTCTGGTTTAGCATTTGAATTATACGCACATTACCTCCTCCAGTCATTCTCTCATTCAATGGTCTTGAAATTATTCAGTCACTTTGAGTCACTGGTTGTTTTCTAGGACTTTGGGAAACAAAACCAGACTTATTGTGCATAAGTGCATTCTTTTGCCTTCATCTAAGAAACAAACAAACGTATGCCTTAAATTCATGGAAAAAAACCTTGGGGATTCTGAAAACTCTTCACCAGCTGAGATGTTGATCATCATCATCATCATCATCTTTTATTGTACAAAATAGAACATGACTTAAAACATTTTGTAAAAAATCTCTAATAAAATCAGGTATAATATTCACTAAAACAACTCAGATCCGTTGACATTAATTACTCTAAAACTAAAGTTGTGGTATTTGGGAAGAGAGTCCATAAGTGTAATTGGTCATTAGATAGATATGCCCAGGAACAGATGCGTACATTAAAATATTTGGGTTTATATTTTAATGAAAAATTATCATACAGACAACATTTAGATCACTGTTTCCCAACCTTTGGTTTTTGGATTTCAATTCCAAGAAGCCTAAGTCAATTCCCCAAAGCACTGATCAGCCAATGTACTGACTTAGGCTTCTGGGAATTGAGGTCCTCCTGTAGGGCGTAGACCCCACATTGGGAAACACTGATTTAGATGCTACCATACTAACAATTTCAAGATACAGAGGAACTCTGGATAAAGACAAAACTTGGTTTCACAAGTCGTGTTGTTATCATTATTTGGATTTGTCCTTATCCGGTGCTGTCGTTATCCGAAGTTCCACTGTACTAATCTGAACCACAGAATAATTCAACTTTTTCCCTTCCTCAGCTCTTTCATCTTCATGTTCACAGGAGTTATGGGAAAATCAAATTTCTTGAGGCTATTATCTTCAGGGCTATTTCTTCAGTAACTCTTGACCAGGGAAGGGTGAGAAATATTGCTTACTATCTCATGGCAACAGCGCAACAACCATGCTGATAGGTGGGAAGAGAAATGTAGGTTTATGGGTGGGGGACTGACTGAGGGATCGCACACTTTTGTACTCCAGATGGGTTTCACTGAGAATATGGTGGAGCCTGCTTTCATTCTCAACTTGGAATGAATTAAGCTCAGCTGTTTCCCAGTTGAGAGAGAATAGAACTTCCTCCCCCAAGCCCTATTACAAACTAATTCTCACAGATTTTCATCCAATTATGCTGAAGAGGTTGCTTTCTTAATTTAAGCTAAAGCTGTATGGACTGATACTATGAAAAACACTTGAAAAAGAGCTGCATAAATATGTACATTTATACATCTCATAGCACATCACAGCTGTGCAACTGTTGCAACAAGAACAACAATTGTGAAAGCTGCCTAGTGATGTCCCTTTTTCTAAGCTGCTTTGGTTAACTGCATAAATATGAAAAGTTTTCACAAGTGCTAAAGGAATTGAGATAAGAAGTCCTCGCTGAAATATCTGCCTATGTCTCTATTGAATGTAGTCTACTGGTGGTGGTGGGAGTGTCATGGAGTCAACTTGTTCTTACATCCCCTTCTATTTATTGTTATACTAGCTGATCACCCAGCTTAACTTGGGTTTTTCTTTCTTTAACGTAAACCAGACTTTCCCTCTTGGAAACCTCGTGGGGTGTATGTTTGTCACCCCTGCCTCCCCTCCTCTGTCTCTCTCTTTCCTCACCCATCCCACTTCTCCATTGATGGTCACTTACTACCCTTATCCTTCCCATAGATGTGCCTGGCCATCTGGTGAGAGAGCAGCATGCAGCCGTTTAGGAGTCCTTGGACCTTCCCTCCCTCCTCGGCTTTGCCCACTGTGATTTAGATGCTGCCTCTGCAGAGCTCAGAGGGACCCCCACATGGGGCTTGTGACCCCCACAGTGCTGATCACACATGCCCATTTGCCTTCCACCTACTGTGAAAACTACAGTTGAGCTCAGAGGGCTACAGCTGAGCTAGTCAGATGATGTCACAATCTCAACCTACCTGGGACTATGACATCAGCCACTGGGAAACACACACATTGTATAGATCAATTGGGATGCAATTTGGGGGTGTACGCCCCCCTTGCGGCTTGTGATCCCCACAGTGCTGATCTTAATAGACCAAAGTACGTTTGTGCCGAATTTCAGCAGGATCAGTCCAGGGGTGTGGGAGCCTTTCAAGCACATACAAACCCACACCTCTGTTTTATAGATATAGATGTGGCAGCTACCACTGACATTCTGACTCTACCTAGGATAGGGTTGTATTCTCATCTACTTCTGGCATGTAGGATTCTTAGTCCCATATCAAATAAAACAAGATCCAGGGAGTTTTAAAGTCCTGTCCTTCTCATCAGTTAACCTATGACATATTGGATGTGTCCCTTAGAAAGCTTGCAAAAGCTTATTAATGACTTATTTCACTAGAAATGTAGAAGGAGAAGACAATATACCATTATTTATTTATTTTTATCAGTAAACAAAAGGATCTTTGCGAGCTTTCGTGATTAAAGATCACTTCTTCAGGCATGCAAAGGCAGGGAAATTATCAATGAAAGTCAAAATGCTCATGGCATGATGGTTTGTTTGCCAGGCTCTGTTCTTAAAAATGAATGTAGAGTAGCAGTTCATTTGATATCCCACCCCATTACACTACAGTTTCAAAAAAAAATCCCCCACAGAGAGAAAAAAGATGGGAAGAGAGAGACAGAGAGACTGTAACTATTTCCAAGCTCCAAGCTCTTTGTCTCACCATAAACTCTTTTTTAGTGTCTGATCTTTTAACCATTCCCAAGTCGAACTCCTTCCCACAAAAATGGAGTACTCAACCTTCAGCCCATGGGCTGGACCTGGCCTGCACTACCATTTCATGTGGCCCATGTCATCACCGCTACTGCTGCCACTGGAATCGGAAGCAGACACGTTTATGACAGGTAGTTTGTGGCCAGGTTATCCTGCTATGGTAATAGAGTAGACCAGGGGTTCTCAACAATTTTGTGCTATAGGCCAGACCATGTCTCCTCAGACAGCTCAGCAGGCCAGACATGTGGTTCCACCCACCATAAATTCTGCCTTAAACGATGACAGCCGTGGGTGCGGGTGCACTTGTACAGGTGCATGTGTGTTTACGGCTGTTGTAAGTGTGTCCACTTCTGGCGGCGACCACTGGTAGGGGTGGTGATGTAGGGGAACCACTAGTCTGGCCAGGTCAGCTGTGTGATTGGGCATGGTCCCACCCATAGCTTGAAAAGGTTGAGAACCCCTGCACTAAAATGTCCCAGTCTCTTTCTCTCTAATAAAATAAATGCAGAAACCATACTTTGCTCATACCAGTGTGTGTTTTAGGGTTCCTGATCTAGGCTTCCATCCTTAGGCTGCTGCATCTCTGAGAAGCCAAGCATATCAATGGGTTTTTGCAAGTGAGTTAGCAGGAACAATAAATCAGCCCCAGCAATGGCTAAGAAGACTAATGACCTCAGCAATTAAGGCTGCCTCCTGCCGTGCATTTTCTTAGCAAAAGTGTTCTTCTGATTATATTTCTGGCTGGGGAAATGGCAGAAAGTAGTTGTAGAAGTCAAACAGAAATAGGTGCAAATGGAGGGAGGGGGGCGAAACATTGCTGGCGGCAAAAGAGAAAGCAAGAGTTAAAGTTGAATCAGGACCTGCCCATCACTTCAACAGAAGTTTACATTTCAGGTAAGTCTCCACTGAAGATATGAATGATAAAATCTGTCCATTTTATCTTCTTTCAGTTTGTCAAATTCAATAAAACTGAATTCCATTTTTTACTGTTTTTATTTATTTATTAAAAAACAATCCTCATTTTTCTGCAAGCAATTTCCCTACAATGACACAGGACTCTGGAATCTACGGGCATTTATCTATTCAACTTTTTCTGAGCTCAGAGTGCAAACTCACCAGGTTGACAGCAACCCCCCCCAAACAACAACAACAACAACAATTCACCACTGCTTTATTACAGCCAGTACACTTCCTTGCATTTGTCCCAAGGATGCATCCCATTTTCATGCATCCTTTAAGTAAGCAACACACTCATTCATTGTTTGCTGCTTATTGATATGCTTCGTGACAATCCATTGCAGCTCATATGACTTTCTTCTCCTTCTGCCATATCTGAATCAGAATATTGGTAATCCTGATGGCAATTAGCCATGAAGACTGTCTTGTGACTATAACGCAGTGGCCCTTCATTTGTCTTCCACATTGCAGCATGATATGCATACCACTGATCCAGTTCCATAAGTCACTTTCTGGTCCTGAGCCCTTTTGGCACACAAAGTCTTCACCACCCCCTGGCCAGTATTGATGAAGCTGCTGCTCTTCATCAAGATTGAGTCAAGTGGGACTTAATCCACTCGAAGACCATCACACTTCCCTATGGACTTCATCGCTCAAGGATGTTAGTCCCCAGGCTTGTCAGATTATAGTTAACCACTGCCTGACACTTGGGGCTGAGTCACTAGCAGTATGGTCTACTGCAGGGGTTTGCAACTTACAGCCCACAGGCGGGACCCAGCCTGAAGCAGCAAATCATCCAGCCTGGGAAATGGAAGTGGATATGCTTGCGACAGCTGTAAACACACACATGTCTGTGCAAATGTGCCCATGCCTGCAGCTGTCACGTTTTATGGCACCATTTATGGTGGGGAGAAACATGTGTCTGGCCCACTCAACAATCTGAGGGGGTGTGGTCTAGACTGAGGCATAAAAAGGTTGAGAACCCCTGGTCTACTCATTACCATAGCAAGATAACCTGGCCACATGGTAAAGGTAGAGGTAAAGGTTTCCCTTGTTCGAAAGCTAGTCATATCCGATTCATGGGTTCAGTGCTCATCTCTGTTTCAAAGCTGAAGAGCCAGCATTGTCTGCTTCTGCAGATGTTTCCATGGTCATGTGGCAGGCATGACTAGACACCGGAGCGCACGGAATGCTGTTTACTTTCCCACCTTTTTTTCTTGCTTTCGAACTGCTAGGTTGGCAGTAGCTGGGACAAAGATGGGAGCTCATTCTGTCCTGCAGTACTCGGGACATATTACCTGGGCAGAAAATCCCTGCCCTTCCTATATCATAGTTTTGATTGTTGCTCCATATTGGAGAGGAATGACTGGACTTAACATGTAGAAGAGATGAAAACAAAGTATCAGTTGTGCCAGGAAATCATAACAGAAGAGTAGCAGGAGAACAAGCAACAATACAAAACAAAATATTTCCCTCTTTTCTCAGATGGATAATAGGTACATACTTCTTCTTCTTCTTTTTTTTGAAATATCTAAGTGTATCCAAACATAAAGAGAGAGAAATGACAGGCATATTTTATTGCATCACTGTTTTGAAACTGCTGAAGTTAGCTTTTCAGAGCCTTTGCTTTCAGAAGGGACGTCAACTCACCAGAGACTCTGCGTTAGCCATTCAGCCAATAAGTCAAATGTCTCTGGTCAGACTTCAGCAGTTCAAAGCCAAGGGGGAGGAAAAATACTCAGGGATTGGTTGCTTTGTAAGAACTACTTCCACTGGAGTTTGCCTAGATCAGTCATGGCGAACCTATGGCACGCGTGCCAGAGGGGACACTGAGAGCCCTGTCTGTTGGGTCACATGCCATTGTTCCAGCAAAAGGTTCACCCCACCCCTATCTATTCCCAGCAGCCAAATGGCATTGCTTCCTCCCTCCTCCAGCAAAGAGGGAATTGCAGCCTGTTGAGTTTGGTCACTCGGTCTCTAGGGCAATGTTGGAGGAAAAAATGGAAGAGGCTTTTTGATACAAAGCAAAGCAGCAGAATTTCAGGGGAATGCCAAGGGTACGGATGGATCTGGTGTGGTTCCTTGGAACAGAGTAACATGTGAAAGTGTAAAGAAAGACTGACGGTGTCATCTCTTCCAAAGGAAGCCATTCCTTGATTATGTTTTCCAGTTGAGCTGTCAAAAATATTATAAATGTCACAAGCTGGAATCTTATATTAACTAGTTTTACAGTATTGTTCCTATGGCAAGGTTGTCTGCGCAAATTTGACAAATGTGTGCAACCCCCCAAAACAACAACAACAACAACCAACAACCAACAACAACAAACAAACCAAAAAAACAAAAACAAAACAAAACACCATCATTCTCTTTCTTGTCTCAAGATCATCACACAATCCAGAGGTACACACTGCCTTCAGAGAAAGGAGAGAGGCAGTGACATCTGGGGACATCATCATGTCCATCTGAAACAACTTCCATACAGAGAGAAAGATCTAAAAGATGACACCGTTGGCAATCAATTTAAGAATCGAAATCAAATATACCCAAGATCCCACACTGTTGAGTCTTTGTAGAACAGTTACTTATTCTGCCTTGCCATCTGCCTTCTAATATGGAATTATTTTTGTCCGGGGAAAAATTGTCTGTCTGCAGAAGGTCTTATTTTAAAAAGAGAGATGTCAGGGTAGCAGAGCTTACAAAGGGTGCCCATTAAATGCAATGTAGTAAAATACCATCTACTCTTCAATTGACTACACTAATAGATGACAGGGTGTTATTTATATGCAGAGCAACACTGCTTTTACTGGTGGCATCTCCTGTGATCCCCTCCTCTTATTTGCAAAAGAAAAGTCATGGTTGACATGAAGATTGCATCCCTTAGTGCCAAGGCAGCTGGCATAGAGAAATGCTTTGGACTGAAAACAAAGAAGAAGACTTGGCCTAAGGATGCTTCTCAATTAGAAAAGAAGGTTCTTCTGAGCCAGGGGTTTTATAGCCGCAGAGCAATATTTTAAATGTGAATTGTGTAGGATGTTTAACAATGTCAATGGAATCTCCATATGGTCTGTGTCATGTCCATATGTGTTGAATCACTAAGTCCATTTGGTCCAATACCTGCAACAGTCTGCACTAATTCAGTGCATAAATACATGCATTTATTTATCTTTTTTGGTTTCCAGCAAACCCATTTGGTGCATCTCCACCCCAGGATGTGTGTTTGCTTTCTCTTTCTTTCACCCCCCCCTTCTCTCTCTTACCAGCAATATTCACTGGTATACATTTTTATTTTCATAATTGCACTGCAAAATTTAAAGAAGCATTCTGGTTTAAATATCTGGCTGCCGAGCCAGAAGTTGGGAGTTTGATTCCTTACTGTGCCTCCTGGGAGAAGAGTCAAACTTTGTAGTCCTGGGCAAATTGTTCAATCCAAGGACATCCACTACAGGAAGGTACTGGTAAACCACTTCTGGACAGGGTCACCATAAGTCAGAATTGACAGTACACATTCACTGCACAACAATGATTTTGCTACTGGGAATAACACATGTGATTTACATAATATTGAGTGTGCTGATTCCAAATCTGAACTCAGAATTTGCCCCTCATGTACAGATTTTAAGTTACATATGTGCTATAGCTGTTCAAATGGTCAGTAATTGGGTAATGTATTTTTACATGGGGACATTATAACAGTTACAGCTACCACTGAGCTTGCTGTAGCCTCAGCAGAATCACATCCCCTGGTGGCATGAAAGTTCCAGCAGCTCCTGGACATGTCAGGGCAAGTCAGTGAGCTGACATCAGAAATAGATATATGAGGTGAGATGGACCAAGAGCTTGTCTCTAGTGTGAAACCATCTTATTGGATAGTACAGCTATAGTGAGTCTGTTTTGAGCTAAATATGAGTAGGTGCAGCTGTGTTAATAAACCAGAATATTTTTGCTACATTTGTGGCAAATATACCCCACATGATCAATGCAAGAACCTAACCAAGAGGGTGAGATTTGATTACAAGTATTACTTTGGATATAAAATTGGACATCAGGATAAATGCTGGGCACCTCATATCTGCTGTCAGGTGTGTTGAGTTTGATTGATTTGATTGATTGATTTGATTTACAGTAGACCCTCACATAATGATGTTACTTGGTTCCCCAAGTAGCATTGTTATGCAGAAAACTTAGTTATGCAGTTTCCTATGGGAGATCTCCTGTAGAATGACAAAAAACTGTTGTTATTTGCACAACGACGTTTAAAAAACCACCAAAATTCGCACAACGACTTTTTTGTCATTGTGCGGGAGATCACGTGGGGTGCATTGGTAGTGTCGTTAATCAAAAATGACGCTATTTCAATGTGTCGTTAATTGGGGGTTCACTGTATTCTATTTTTATGCCGCCCACTCAGCATACGCCGACTCAGGGTGGCTCACAAAAATAACTACATAAATCAATAATATACAAAGTAAATACACAATAATACAATATACAAAATCCAATCTACAAAAACAACACATTATAATATACAACAATACAGTACAATACTACAATATAATAATAAAGTCACAACCACATAGAAAAAAATCCCAAAACAAAGTCCAGGGATGGGGTTGCAGGCATCCTCAGCCTCAAGGCAGGACCGTCTTCTGCCACACGAGCAAGACAATAGAGTATAAAATATAATAGAATACAGTAGCATATAACAATAATACATAAGTCAGAATGTCATGAATGTACATTGGCTTAACACAATGGTTGCATGGGAAAATGAATAAAATGGTTTTTGCTGTTCCTATGGTTTGGCATGAGCCCAAAGACTATCACTCGGGCTGCTACTTCTGTATGAGTAAAATTGCTGGGTTTTCAAAGAAGACTAAGTCAAAAAATTGTCTATCCTGATTGTGAATCTGCTCTGAGGCCTATGACACATGTTGCAGAAAATCCAGTGCCAGCCATAAACCAATCAGATTAAGATGATCTAGTAAGGGACCTGTCTTTGTCAAAAGAGAAGTCTGAACTGTTAGCCTCCATTTTAAAGGAGTGGAATTTGCTACAAAAGGGAACAACAACATGAAGCATAAATCACTCATTGACCCACAGAAAGTTTACCTTCCGCCACTTCATATTAAACTTGGATTAATGAAAAACTTTTGTCATTGCAATGGATCATGATGGTATGTGTTTTCAGTACCTGAAGGACAAGTTTGGAAAAGTTATAACAGATGCTAAACTGAAAGCAGGCATTCTTTTTGATCCCTAAATCCACAATTTGATATGTGATGCCACATTCAGAGACAAACTCAATTCACTTGCAAAATGCGGCTGCCCGCAAGGTGATGGGGTGTGGGCGTTATGCCCATGCCTCACCCTTATTGTGGGAGCTGCATTGGCTGTTGGTGTGCCTCCGGGTGCAATTCAAGGTGCTAGCTATTACCTTGAGAGCCTGACATGGTAGTGGACCAGGTTACCTATGAGACTGCATTACCCCAAGGATATCGGCCCGTCCCACCAGAGTGAATTGGAATGGTACCAATGGTTAGAGAGGCTCATCTCTCTAGTACTAGAAGGAGGGGCTTTACAGTATCCCCTCCAGCCCTGTGGAACCTCCTGCTAACCGACCTATGCTCCAGGCAGAGTTATTAGCCTTTGGAAAAGGCCTCAAAACTTGGCTGGCCCAGTGGATGTGGGGTGCTGCCTGTGGAGCTCCCCCCCCCCCCCCCCCGGATCATATGAATGTCATCTGGGTTTTAGTAATGTGGAGGGGTATTTTTACGTTTTTTAATGCTTTTATGGTTTTAATTGTTATTGTGGGGATGCTTTTATATTTTAGTATTCTCATTGGTTAGACTGTAAGCCGCCTGGAGTCGGCTCAGCAAGGAGGCGGCGATAGTCAAAATAAATAAATAAATAAATAAATTTAACTTGCTGCTTGGGGCTCATTTGTGCTGGTTGCACAAAACTTTCTGGGCAACAAGCAAGCTGAAAACCATGCTGAACTCGTGGACAACATGCTAGCAGCATACCATCAACGTGAATCCTGCCGAACATCACTTAAAATTAATTTCTTGCATTCCCATCTGGACTTCTTCCCACAAAATTTGGGTGATGAGAGTGATGAACAAGGGGAGAGGTGCCACCAGGACATTTCTGCTATGGAAACAAGATATCAAGGCCGGTGCAACCCCAACATAATGTATGACTACTGCTATTTTCTGCAACAGTAGACAGTGGAAAGCCACCAATGTGAAAGCAAGTGTATAAAACTCTTTTGAAGTGTGCATGTGTGTTGAACAAGGACTCATGTGAATTATGTGTAATTGTATATGTTGTTGCAAAATAAAAGTAATTTTGTGTAATGTCATGGAACTATGAGGCAAAAGTTAGTTATATAGAGAGATTACATAGTAACCTGTGGAATGAGAGAATGTAGCTAATCACCTCTATATGTGTAATTACCTTAAGATCCTGATGTCCTGGGTAGAATCAGACCAGATTTGGATTTAGCACACTTGATTTAGTATAGGACACATGGATTAGACCAAGTAGCAGACAATATTTATTTTTTTGTGATGCAGTTAGTGTTAATGATTCATTGTTTTTAGTTTTCAATATTGCTCCTTTTTTAATGATGTAAGCTGCTTTGGGGCCTTCAGGAGAAAGGCAGGATATAGATTTCTTTTAAAAAATCAACCAATAAATAGATTGTTTTTCAAATTGCAGCAGCAGTTTTCCATCAAAGCTCCCAAAAGCTTCTCTAAGTCAAAAAAAAAATCTTTAAGGGGAGGAAATAAGAAGTTATAAATGTCATTAAAGTTAATCTTCTCTGGGTGATAACATCACCACCACTTATACCTGGCATAGTGTCAAAAATGAATGTCAGCCAATACTTCTAAGCCATAGGATGTAAATTGAGCTGAACTGTTGTAACTGCCTTCTGACACAATTGTCCACTGGTCTGACACAGATATGGCACAAGCATGTGAATATTCTTTTTTAAAAATCCCCACTAAGTAGAATTGGGAGGGGGGGAATATGTTTGTAGTTCACTTTCTTGTTCACTTTTCAAAATGGCACTAGTAGGCAGAGAATCCAATTGGCCAATGTCTAGTCAGCACATTACTGCTTTTGACTGTGTGTGTGTGTGTGTGTGTGTGTGTGTGTGTGTGTGTGTGTGTGTGTGTGTGTGTGTGTGTGTGTGTGTGTGTGTGTTTGTGTGTGTGTGTGTGTGAATATATCATCCGAATGAATCAACAATCATCAACAAACATCTCCTTCCTCCTCATCTGAAAATTCTCATGCCCCTTTGGGACAAAACAGTCAACGAAAAGGATTTACAGTCTTTCATGGTTTGACCTCAGAAGTATCTCAGCAACTTTATAAACATATATACATATATACATATATACATATATACATATATATATATATATATATATATATATATATATATATATATATATATATATATATATATATATATATATACATATATACATATATACATATATATATAATTTAAAAATATATCCTTTAGAATGTCTTCCATGAACATTCTAACTTCAGAGGCGTTCAGGATGAATTCTGATTTTTATTTTTTTTAAGGGAAAGTGGTAACCAGGGATTTTTGGTCCAGGACCACTCTTGCTCAGCATTTCACCTTGTAAATAAATAGGTTTGAACTTCAGCCCAGAGCAATGAGATCTTTCAAAGGCATTATCTGGAAACAGTCAGTAGAAAGAACCTTAAGTCCCCATTAATCATCTCACCTCTTGCAGTATTTCTCATGGCTTTTTATGGTTTATCCTTTCAACACCAACAAAGAGTGTGATTTCTCCTAGCTTATTCTATTAAACAGAAATCAATATCTATTACCAATGTACCAAAAGCGGGGTATTTGGACTTCTGAAAGACCCCTGCTTTTTCCACCCTCCTATCTAGTCTGAGCGGTGGATCACTCGTGCTTTCAAATGACTTACCATTCGTGACTTTAATGAGATTAAACAACAATCAGATTAGAGTGCTAACAAGGGAACCTTTGAACAACGAGAGGTGCAACCCATAACAATTGACAGATACAGCCTATATGATTATATATTTTTTCATCAAACAATCCAATCACCTCCTACTAGCCATTCTGAATATCTTGATATTATGCTTTTCTATGTACACCGATAGACAGTGTTGCTGAGTACATAAGATCTTGCAGGATACTCTTGGAAAAAGCAGATTGTTTAGTCCAGAGTCGAGAAAAGTACCTTTAAAAAGTAAATGTTTCCTCTTACTCATTATAATGTTTGGAAAGTACAGTACAGTAATTAATTGTCATGACTCACTGCATTTTAAAGAGCAGCCCACCTTGTTATTTGTTGAATTGCACTTTACTTTTTCATTACTATTGTCCCTTTTAAAAAAATATTCATAGGTAATTGGTCGAAACTTGGAAAAACATCAACATGTCTTTCAAGTGCCTCTGAAAACAACTGAAAGGAACTTCTGAAATCCACTAAAACTGTTCATTACATACACATACATTCGTTCCAATTCATTGTGTTGCTTTTGGAATCTAATTCTATTATGTCTTCACTGCAAAAATAAATCTCATCACAGCTAATTATATAGCTTGCAACATGTTGCTTCAAAATCTGAGTTTGGTCCATTCCTTGATGGTTTCAATCCAAGATTTGGGAAGGAATCAGTTCTGGTCACCTTGATGGAGGATGAGGGAGAAAATGTAAGAAAATGTAACCACCCTTGGTTTTCTGTGGTCTTTTTGTAGCCTTTAATACCTAACACAGTACACTCCTTCAAGTTCAGCATCTTAACCACTAAGCTACCACAGTCCCACATGATCTTTAGGAGACCACTAATGCAGAGAAGTAAATTAGACATAACTTGACAGATCATAGTGCATGACTGCTTCTTTGCCTTCAGAACATCTAAGATCTTTCTCTGTTTCCCACCTGACACACCTGAAGAAGTTCAAAATCTTGAACTACTTACTCTTTTAGGGTGGATGTTTTCACACATATTTCACTCAGTGAATGCCAGAAGCATTTGGGAATGCTGTTGGGAAAAGCATTAGAGAAGTGATTTATCAGGAGACATTGATGAGTAGCAAGAGATGTAGATCTTACTGGATCCTCCCCTTCCCTCTCCCATTCCACCTCTGTCTATTAATCACTTCTTCCCTTTTACCATCTTCAACAAAAAACCAGTGCAACCCTCTTTTCTTTTTAAAACCGCATTGATCTATTGGGCAGCTCAAGACCTCGCTGACATTCACAGATGGGGCCATTTTAATTTTCTCCCTAACACTATTTAGGCTTGATTTATGTTGAAGTGTTAGAAACCCAATGCTCTTTTTCCTGGAAAAGCAGTGCTGCACCTCAGACATACAAGAGAGGCCACCAGGACTCTTCAGAAAAGACAAAATAATAATAAAAAAAATCCAGGAAAAGAGGAAGGTGATCTACATCTCTTGCTACTCATCAATGTCTCCTGATAAATCAGTCTTCTACTGCTTTTCCCATCAGCCTTCTGGCATTCACTGAGTGAAATCTGTGTGAAAACATTGACCCTAAAGAGTAAGAAGTTTAAGAGACCATGTTACCCCAATGTCGGTCATCTGCCCATCCCACCAGAGCAGACCGAGGGGCTCCCTAGTGGTTCCATCTAGAAGGAGGGCATTCTCGATATCTGCCACGGCCCTGTGGAAACTCCTGCCAACTGAGATGTGCCTCCAGGCAGAGTTCCCAACCTTCAGAAAGGGCCTAAAAACCTAGTTAGCGCAGCAGGTGTGGGGTGGTGCTACCGTGGCAGCTCCCCCGCCTCCCGCCTGATATAAAGGCCGTTCGTGTTTTAATTTTATAGGGAGGGTATTTTAAATGGTTTTAATAGTTTAAAAAGTTGTAAGTGTTATTTTAAGTTTTTGTATGATGGGGATGTTTTATATTTTGAATTTTTGATGTCAACTGTGCTGCCGCCCAAAGTCGCTGCGGTGATGGAGGTGGCAAAATAGATACAGTAAATAATAAGTTAATGAGTTAGTGAGTGAGTGAGTGAGTGAGTGAGTGAATGAATGAATGAATGAAACAGGAAGATCAAACATTAGGTATATTGACTGGACAAAAAAAGCTTCAGTCTTTGGTCTAAAGGACCTGCCCAGGGCTGTTATGGAAAGGATCATGTGGAAATAATTGATTAATAGGTTGAGTAAGGGTAAAGGTCGTCCTTTACTGGACAATTTTTGCTACATTTGTGGCAAATATGCCCCGCGTGAGCAATGCAAAAAACTAACCAAGAGAGTGATATTTGCTAACTTAGGATCCTGACATCCTAGGCAGAATCGGACTTCAGATTTGGATTCAGCGCACTTGATTTAGTATAGGACACATGGATTAGACCAAGTAGCAGACAATATTTATTTTTTTGTGATGCAGTGTAATTGACATGATAACATACAATACACATGAACACCAACTTGCTCGCAAAGAGTCAAGAATTTTGACAGGCTATTAACTCAAAACTCTAGTTTATCCAGTGCTATAAATATTCTTCTTTTTTTAAAAAAAAAAATCTAGCAAACAGCATTTGATCAGTGTAGTGCTTTGACAGTCTCCCTCTTCTGTGTCTGCTGTTTGGATGCTGAACTCATAAACATCAGCTCTTAAAAATCCCTTTTTTGGGCAGCGGAAGGGGGAAATTTCACTCTAGATGCAACTTATTGGTTCAGCACTGCAGTGAACTCCTGCTACTTCCGCACTAAAATTGGTATCAACAGAGGGAAGACAATTCAGAGGAGAGTCATAAAAGCCAGTTATGGAATTGAGTAGGGAGACCATAAAACTGGAGACTGCCCTCCAATACGGCAACGAACCAATCAGCATATCCGCTGGACTGCGGTTGTATCATCAGCCCCCACATGCTTGCCTTTCCATGGCACCCCTGCGTACGACATATGAGTCTAATTACACATTGTTGACTAGAATGACTTCCGATGCTTCCTGTGCACAAGTATCTCTTTGGGAAATAAGTCAACTAAACAGCTATAGATGCTCCAGGCACTTAGCTACACTTAGTAACCCACAGTCTACCAGCAGGCACACATTCACATTAAGAAAAAAAAGGAGTGAGAATTGTTCCGAGAATTTAACTTCTGCCTCCAAGTCATTCATTAATAAATGGGAAGGATGTTGAAGCAGGGAAGGTATTAGCAATGGCTATACCTCACTGTCATCCTGCCAAAGGTCATAAATGTCCACTTACAAACAACGTTATGAGTGGAAAGGTTAGTGGGAAATTACAAGAAGTTATAATGCAGCCTTGCATCAGAGGATGAGATGGCTGTCCTGAAAGCTCCCAATGTACCTGGGAGGTAGCCACTTTGGTATGCCTCATGTCACACATTGAGACACAGTGCAGCTCTGTTAAAACAACTGAAGAATTATCAAGCAAGAAAAACCAGGATTGAAGGGATGGGAAGGGGGGAGAGATAGTCAGTGAAACTTACAGAATTTTGTTCTCTCAAGGAGATGTCTAGACTCTAGCATTTAATTTTGGTGAGCGTGTTATTGTTGCTGTTTTGAATCAAATGTTGAGATAGGAAATGTCATTCCTCCGGAAAGGCCACAAAAGGTTATTTGGATTTTCTCCCCTGGGAAAATATATATCTGGTTTCAACAACGAAAGCTGTTGCCATTGTCCTTTTGCTTTCTCACCTGTACTCACATAATTGATTTCTTTTAACTCTCCATATGCCAGTTGATGCATAAGCAAGAGAACATCTGGCAATGTTAAGGAGCTGCTTCCCAAGCCAGCATTACATGTTCCCCTGATAATGCTCCTTGTGCTTCTCTCTAGGGACAGAGCAAGCAAAGCCAAACATATCAAAATGCCTCCTTTTCAAAACTGAAATTTACTTTAATAATTCAGCATTGCCTGTTACTTAATATATTATTCATCAATGGTTGTGACATGCAAACCTGTGAACGCACAGATACTAAAAAGAGAGAGCACCACCTTTAACATGTTTCTGTGCTGCCGGATTATGTCTGGACCCATTAAAAGATAAAGCAGCAAAAAGGGACGGGAGAGGCAAAATTAGTCATTTTAAATCCTTACAAACCACCATCTCCTTTGTGTCTATGGATGAAAGGTTGGCAAGAGTTTTGTGGAATAGATAATGGCAGGAAATTGCTGGCCGATGAATACCTCGCCACTGAAGCATGAAACAGGGTAGAAGCAAATGACTCAACTAATTCTGGGACATAAAGGGCAAAGCCAGGTGGCAGGTGCTGAGGAGGGTATGGGGATGTTTCTAAGCCTTCATTTTCCTTTTCTGTAGAGCACAGCTGCAAGGAGAGTGTCAGTGAACTTTAAGATAAGAGGCCAATGGGAATATGCACTCGTAAAGGTGAAGATCCCCCTTGCTTGAAAGCTGGTCGTGTCCAACTCTAGGGGTCTGTTGTCTGCAGACATTTCTGTGGCTATGTGCCTGAGCACAGGGAAAGCTGTTACCTGTCCAACCAGAGCAATACCTTCAGCAAGTTCTTGCTTTCAAACTGCTAGGTTGGCAGGAGCTGGGACAGACAATGGTAGCTCATTCCATCGTGCAGCACTCGGGTCTCAAACTGCTGACCTGTCAACCTTCCAGTCATCATGTTCAATGTCTTAACCACTAAGCCACTGCAGTCCATAGAGAGACTTTCACCTTTACTATATGTATATGCCTCAGGTTCAAAAGCTCAGATAATTATAAGATTGTTAGCCCACTAAATAATCTGGGTGGGTGGGTGGGTGGGTGTAGGGGGGAGATTAATCTTGCTCACTTCTAAAGCTAACATTGCTCAAGCTATTTCTGTTCCTCCTTTACTGCATGGCTATGATTCCACTGCTCACTTGGCCAAATTCCAAGACTTTTATCTTTTTCAAGTACCGAAGGTCAGGTAGGTGGGAGAGCCTGGATGGAAACCCCATTGTACCTCCCAGTAGAGGGGCTAGACAAGATCATTCATATTTTTCACTAATGCGGTTAAACCATGGTCCTTGAGCAAAGATGCACAGTCCCAAAGTGCCTTGAGAAGGAGGGAGTAAGATACTACATCTGGATACTTTGCACACACACACACAAAGCACCCCTGGGGCAGGTCATCCTAATCAGAATTGACTTGATGGAACACAATCTCTCTTTTCCCCATATATTTGTCAACACTATATATTTGTCACACATTCATTTTGCATCTTCAACTGCATTTGTGTTCATTATTTATTCCATTGTCTTAACTGAGGCACCTACAGAGACAATCTGAATTGCCCGATATATCACCTGCATAGCATATGTTGTTGATAATCTCCTCAGTGACAAGAAGTATAAAGTGCTTCTCTGGTGGCACAGTGGTTAAACTGCTGTACTGGAGCCACAACTGCTGCTGATGTGAGTTCAATATTGATGGGACTCAAGATTAAATCAGCCTTCCATCCTCTGGAGGTCAGTAAAATGAGTACCTAGCATGTTGGGGGCAAAAAGGCTAATTGCCATGTGAACCGCTCAGAGAATGTACTAAGCACAATGGAGCAGTATATATGTGTAATTGCAACACTGTGGTGGCTTAGTGGTTAAGATGCTGAGCTTGGAGACTGGAAAGTCGGGGTTTGATACCCGAGTGCTGCACGATAGATCTTGGGTACATGAAAGGAGCCTCATTCGGGCATCCCCTGAGCTGAGTTTCTCCAGCAACAATCCTTTCAACCCAGAGTAATTTCTGACATGAAATTTATTTATTTATTTATTGCTATTGCTATTTCTAAAGATATTTTCCACATATAGTTTCAAAAGCCGTAGTAGGAGAATATATCTAGATCACACTAGGTCAGATGAAAGGAAGTACAGAATGAATTCAACAAAGGTTGGCTTAATTTTAGGAATTTAACGTCTGACCTCGACAAGGAAGAAGAAGATACTTTTCATGTTTCCGTGTCCCATCAGCTAATCTTCACTTTTTACTACAGCTTTCTGTTGCACATACAGATTGCCAGTTATATGACCATCTATTGGTCCAAAGTCATTGTTTAACACCCATGGCAACAGATTGCTACATGGATGCTCTTCAACTAATGACATATTACTGGATTCATAGCCAGTTAAAGTGTACAACAGGTTGTGCTTTCAGCCGACTGCTTCCCTTCCCTTCCTACAGATCCAGTGAAAATATTTTCAATGCACAAGCTTCTGAGATATATATTGTCAATTGCAAATATGCTATTTTTGTGATTGGAAACAGAAGATCAGGGCTATTTGCAGTACCCCTGAAAAACCACGTGAGGGGAAGTCTGTCAGGCAGTCTTTTCTCTCTGCAACAGGACGAATACACACCTGGACAAAAGCAATAGCAAGGACTGCTGTTTGACCAGTTGGCCATGCAAGGGACTTGACCTTTCTAAATGTTCAGCATGTTTGTTTCTTATAAGCCATTTGTGGAGATGAACTTTGCGGTCTCGACAGCAACAGGAGGACATGGGAGTTAATGAGTAAAAGAGAAAGAAGCCAAGAGAATTGAATCTATCCTTTATGGCAGTAAATGTGGCTGATGGGAGGAAAAACACAGAAGAAAAGGAGACAATGAAGGCTACAAACAGCTAATCAATAAGATTTTCAGCCTTCTCACTTTTTAACCATTTTTTGCCATTTCCCTACACTTCTGCTCTCATTCTTTGCCCCCTTGCTGTCAGGGTTGTCTTGGGAAAGGTAAATTAATGACGGCAGAATCTTGCTTGCTTATGTGTTGTGTATGGAAGTTCACCGAAGCTTTTTCTCCTCTCTGTTGCACTGCGGTTGCTGCGATGGTAGTGAAATTGAGTGTGTGACTTGTTACACACCCAAATGTGCAGAGCTGTGAGCCGACAGGAAGGGGAAATCCCTTGTACAATTGTCGTGCAGGTGTGAGGATTCGACTCTTCGATTTGGTCTAAACCTTTTTGTTCCCAAACTCTAGCTGGAACAGTATAGAAACCCAATCTGTCCCTTGAAAAGTTTCAATCATGACAAGAAAACCTAATGTTGAAAAGAAATCTGCAGTTTTACAAGTTTGAGAAAACTTAAAGGTGGAAAACCATGGATAACTGGGCACTCTTTCTTTCTTTCTTTCTTTCTGCTACCCTGTGGCATTTCTTGAGTACAATGTGTGGTTTTGGGCAGCTCTTATGATACATAGTTTTATTTTTAAAAAATAATGAAAATCAGAATAAAACCAACTACACTAGTCGACAAATAAAGACAAAAAACAAACAAACACAAAATCCATTAGATAATATATTTTTAAAAGGAATAATGAACATGGCAAAAACAACCCAGAAAATGTTAAGATCTGTGATGAGATCTGATTTGCCTCCTACATTTAGGATTAACATCTCCAGCTTCATAGCAAACCGAAAGAAACTGAGCCATGCATAATCCTGGTGGAGTCCTTGTACACCTGCCCATCCTGATGTAGTATTAGGGCAGTGATGGCAAACCTTGGCATTCCAGCTGTTCTTCAATTTAAATTCCTAGAAGTCCTGATCAGCAGGAGTGCTAACTTGGATTTGGGGGAATTGAAGTCCAAGAACACCTGGAGTGCTAAGATTCACCACCACTGTATTAGGGGAAGATATCTGTTTTGCTACCATTGTGATGATGGAAGAGTCATCAAAAAGGGCTTAAAAGCTGGGTTTCTCCCCACCATTGTTCTGGTCCTCTGCCCAGGTAATTGGGTTAAGCTCTGGAGATGAGCCAACAGGCTGGGGCCGAATTCCCATTAAGGCCCCACACCTGCCCTGCCAGCCAGGTTTTCAGACTTTTCCTGAAGGGCAGCAGTTCTGTCTGTAGCCTCAATTCTGTTGGCAGGAGGTTCCAGAGGGCTCGTGAAGACACAGAGAAGGCCCTTCTTCATGTGCCAGAGTGGTGGGCCCCTCTAGCTGAAGGCACAACTAGGGAGCCCCTCTGGTCAGACATGCAGACACTCTTGGGATGATGCAGTCTCTCAGGTATCCTGGCCCACTGCCATATAGGGCTTTAAAGGTCAAAACCAGCACCTTGAATTGCACCCGGAGGCAAACTGGTAACCAGTGCAGCTCCCGGAGTAGTGGTGAGGCACGGGCAGAACGTCCACACCCCATTACCACTCGGGCAGCTGCATGTTGGTGGCAAAATGCTAATTACCCTGTGAACCAGCGAGAGAGTGCACTAAGTGCTACATACAGTAGAGATACGACACCAGCATCCCTGTAAACCAGTAAAGGTAAAGGTTTCCCTTGCTCGAAAGTCAGTCTTATCCGACTCTAGGGTTCAGTGATCATCTCTGTTTATAGCCAAAGAGCCAGCACTGTCTGCATCTGCAGATGTTTCCATGGTCATGTCTCAAAACCGGAGTGCACTGAACACTGTTCACCTTCCCACCGGAGTGGTCCCTATTTATCTACTTGCAATTTCTTGCTTTCAAATGGCTAAGTTGGCAGGAGCTTGGACAGAGACGGGAGCTCACTCTGTCATGCAGTACCCAGGAATCAAACTCCAACCTTGCAGTCAGTGAGTTCAGCATCTTAACCACTTGAGCCTCTGCAGCGGTATATTAGTGCAATTGCTATTTCCAAGGACTCACATTCTTATGCAAACCCTGCTGCTTGATCTAGTTGGATTTTTTAAAGCATGTATTTAGTGATAATTGGCTCCAAAAATAATCCAATATGGTTCTTGTACTCTGGAAATCTTTTAGTAGTGGTGGTTATAACCAGTGAATTATGGCAGAGCTGAGACTAGATGAAATGGTGTCAAATATGTTTTCAGCCTCAATGCTTAAAAAAATGATGTGTTGCCAGCCACCATAGCTCAGCCTTGCATGTAAGAAAAACAGAAGTAAAAAAGAGGATGAGATGAGTGGTTGAAGATACTCTATCCTTGGTTCCTTGAAGTCAAAACTTCAGAGTGTTAATGAAGCAATGCATTTAACAGTGTTTGATCTTCAAGTTCTCAGATAAAAATTTTCATACGATTTGAACACACTCAAATGCTAATGTCTTGTAGATCATATCGCTGTGAAATGTACATCAGTGGAAGATGCTGAAAAGCTGTCAGTCCCACCTGGGACCAGATCAGAATTTGTTTGAGATGTTTATGAACAAAGATAGTCAACGTACCCCATCCACAGCCAAATGCCTGATCAATGACACCAACCGGCTGAGAATCTCAACTAATGTCTTTGTAGAGCAAATTTCTCTGT
The DNA here is from genome assembly GCA_035047305.1 of Bradypodion pumilum. NCBI lineage: Eukaryota > Metazoa > Chordata > Lepidosauria > Squamata > Chamaeleonidae > Bradypodion > Bradypodion pumilum. Next base: position 34,425,485 of record JAWDJD010000010.1, read on the forward strand.
TTATGAAAGAAAAACTCAAAAGGAAAAGAAATTAATTTTTATAAATGCGGTATCAACTTTAATATCAACAACATTCATTTTTTTCCTCTTTTCCACTTCATTCCCGCATGTGACTGTTCGGCTTCAACCAAATTATCTAACTGAATGCAGCCCCAGGTTTCTCTTCGTTTCACAATGCCTGCGAAAATAAATGGAATTTGGGGGATTCTGCTTCGGCAGCAAACTGCAGCCTCCTTGTGGGACTAAAAGCAGAGGCATCTAAAGAGGTTCTGCCTAGTTTAAATGGTAAATGAAAAGCACCTATCAGCGGCAGCCTGCAAGCAACACAATATCTGAGTGGGTATTTGTCCCGTGTCAATATTCCTGACTGAAATACAATTGATTAAAAGGAAGGAAGACAGGGGCTGGCTGGTCTGCAGAATCACTCAGGTGGGGAGAAACAAAGCAACCAGAATTTATCTTGGTATTATTTGTCTACAGCAGGGATTCTTAACCTGTGGCCCGCAGCCCGGATGTGGCCCGCAGTGCCATTTCATGTTGCTCCCCACCGCCTCCACCACACCAGGAAGTGCCATGTGGTGGAGGAAGGGCAAAATGGCCATCCGGGCCCCGGAGCTGTCTGAGGGAGTGTGGCCCGGTCCCCGGCGTAAAAAGATTGAGATCTCCTGGTCTACAGCTTGAAAGTAACTATTTTCAAGCAACTAGTCGTTTGTAATCAATTATTCCCCTATAAGGAAAGTGTAACTATCTTCCATTTATCTCCACACAATGTAATTACAATATTTTAGGTACTTTTATGGCTCTGAGTGTATGGTTTGAAACAATTCAAAATGGAGGAATATCGCAAAGTTCAAAGGGTGTGATGTGTTCTGTTTTGTGTTCTGCTGTTGGTGTCAATGCCTGCTTATCTCTCCCCTACACACACAAAAAAAGAAAGAAACACAATATTTTTCTGCTCACTGGAAAGATAGTCAGAATTTTGGGAGGTTTTTTTTTTAATTTTAGTTTTCGCACAAAGTTTCACAATAAAGAGAGTTTATCAGAAGTCTGTCCTGGTTGACATTTTGGCTGATCTAATGTTGAATACCGTAAAACCTCGCATAAAGAGCGCCTCGCTAATAGACTAACTCACTTAAAGAGCAGAATTTTCTCTGAATTGTCGCCTCGCTTAACAACTAAAACCAACCCAAAACTCGCTTAACAACTAAATCAGGTTTCACAATACCCCAACACCACCACCAGAAGTCACAATTGGTCACTTACAATGGTGATTCACTTAAAGAGCAAACTCACTTAAAGAGCAATCCCATGGAACGCAATCCCATGGAACACAGGGATTGCCAACTTTTTGAATTTGGTGGCTGGGTCATGCTCCATCAGACAGTTGGTAGGCCAGACAGGTGGTCCAGCCACCAGCAGAATTGGGGGACTCATTTACGGCTGTTGTAAACACATTTACAATAGTTGTAAATGAGTTCATGGCTGATTCTAGCAGTGGCAGCAATGATTGGAGCGAGGGTGTGGGCCAGGTGATTTGGCACCATGGGTCAGTTCTGGCCCGTGGGCCATAGTTTGCCTATCCCTGGCTTGTAGGGATAGGGACTGTAGTGGCTTAGTGGTTAAGATGCTGAACCTGATGACCGGAAGGGCAGCAGGGCAGCAGCTTGAGACCTGAGTGCTTTACAACAGAGTGAGTTCCCCTCTCCATCCCAGTTCTTGCTAATCTAGCAATTCAAAAGCAAGAAATTGCAAGTAGATAAATAGGTACCACTTTGGTGGGAATGCAACAGCATTCCATGTGCTCTGGAATCTAGTCATGTCTGTCACATGACCATCAGAGGTTTCAGCAGGGGCAAATTCCTTGCTGAAAATCTGAGTGGCATTTTTATGAGTAGTGTGAAATGTGTGAGATTGTACTCATACTAATACTAGGAAAACATCACACATTTTAAAAGCAATTTTCCAAGCTCGTGGGCATTCATTAAATAGAAGACCTGAATGTTCTCCGTCCTTTTCATTTTGGTTCCCTTTTAGCTTCCATTGGCTTGTGTGGGGCAAATCCGTTTGTCAGTCTCCATAGGTATCTTCCCATAAGTGCGATTAGAGCAGAGGAGATGATAAATAACGGAGTCGTATCACTAGTAGATGAGTGTGGCGTCTGCATGCCGATGTGAAGGTAGAGATGCGAACAGCCTGGGCTGAATCTCTCATAATAATATCAATCAAGATTAAAAATGAATGGACTATCCCAGTATTTTTTAAAGCCCTCTTCCATTAATGTTTTAAAATATAGATATTATGCCTTAACCAGAGTAATGGGGAAGCGTCACACAATGGCTGCTTTCTTCTCTTGACCGGAGAATTCAAATGGGCTCATACAATGCAACTGGAAAGGTGCCACTTCTATACTGGTTGCATTTCCTGGAAACTGGGAAGGATGATACAGCAAAAAGCCTTTTGTTGAAAGATTCTTCCTGAGTTGGCTTTACTTTTTAGTCTTATTCTCCTTTGGAAGGTTTGGAGCATCCTGGATAATATAACGATGAGAAGGTACTTACAGGGTCCAAACAAAATCGTTTTGAACAGTGCAAAGCCGAGATTTGAAGATAAGGACAAAATGTGTAAAACAAAATAGCATCAGAGAATGAGGATCCTTTAGTACAGATTAGAGATTTAATTTTCTTCCTTGTTGTAATTTTTATATGCAAGAACAAGCCATTACTTCTTTTTCTCTCCTCACTGATGGCATAATATGATAGGGTTTGTTCAGTGGTGGGCATCAGCAGGTTTGCACCAGTACACCTGTACTGGTAGTAAAATGGCTGGCCCTGCCCACCTCCCCACCCCACCCCACCCCCTGGCTCCATTTCCCCCTTCATCAAAGGCTTTTCCTGGGCTCCGTTTCACCCCAAAGCACATCCCCAGCCATTCCGGAGTGGTTGGGGAGGCACTTCAGGGTGAAACAGAGCCCAGGAAAAGCCTTGGAGGAAGGGGAAAATGGATTCAGAGGGGGCTCTTCGCTATAGAGCTATGAAAATAGGAAGCGTCTTCTATTTTCATCACTCTATAGAGAACCTCTGAAGCCATTTCCCCCTTGTCCAAGGATTTTCCAGGGCTTGTTTCACCCCAAAGTGCCTCCTCAGCCACTCTGGAGTGGCTGGGAATGTGCTTTGGCTGGGAATGTGCAACAGGCCATGCCCACCCAGTCACATGGCAACACCCACAGTGTGGTAAGAACTTTTTTTTGATGCCCACTACTGGGTTTGTTGGTTTTGATGAGTTTTCACATTTTCAAGAATTGTTGTGCAAATTGCATAAATTGTGTAGAAATAACTATGAGAGTGGCTGTATGGAATTGAGGAAATCTTGATTGTGTGGAGGAATGTGCTCATTGTCACAATGTGGGCAAAAAAACTCTTGGGGATTAGAAAACTCTCAACAGGCAGTCTTGGCATGCAGAGATAAACCGTGTTTCTGAGAATGAATAATTCAGCAGTGTCTCTTCACAACCCTAGCACAGAGTTTGTGTATCAGGTGAGCAGAATCACAAATATAAAGGACAGTTGCGGATCCACCCAATTTTTCTACTTATAAACAGGGTAGACAATTTCACAATGGAGGGACATAAATGGAGAGATGAAAAATCATAATAAGTTTGCAACAATATATGCTTGCTCCAATCATTCATTCAAATTATATGATATGCTTGATCTCCAAACTTGTGTCACCTCCTTTTAGGATGCTAAACACACACACAACCACAAACACAGCAACTACACCAGGGCACAGTGTCTGTACACCAAGATCAAACCCTGTCTCATGCTACTACTGTAACCACAAAGTCAACAGTTATAGCTTTTTTCCATACTACTACTACTACTACTACTACTACTACTACTACTACTACTACTACTACTACTACTACTACTACTACTACTACTACTACTACTACTACTATGTCCTAATCAAACCATGGACTGCCAAAATGAAGACACTTTCTTGGCTTTGCCGTTGGCCAAACTTAAGTCCTGCATTGTACAGAAATGTGCAAAAACTCAGTGCAAGGATGTGTACATTTTCTCTGGCTCTGGGGCGGGGGGGGGGGACCCCATTGCCATCTTGCAACAGCCTGTGGTAGGACATGCATGGTTTAAGTTTTCTACTTCACTACAAAAGCACATATCACATCAGACTTTATATTCCTATTCTATAGAAGTTAAGCACTCAGATCCATCCAGATTTAGCCGTACCGTGAGTAAAGCTTTATACAGTACAGTGATACCTCATACAACATCCAAACTTGGTTCCACACATTTGGACTTTATATGGATTTCGACTTTGTATGAGGCATGCAAAATCCTAGCCGTGATGCCTCATACAACGTCCAAATCCTTGCCGCGATGCCTCATACAACGTCATTTCCATAGAGATACATTGTACTGTAACAGCACAGACTTCAGGGCAAAGTCAAGGAAGCAGACAGGAAACTGACAGAACTTTAAGAAATCATTGTCTAAAGGCTAAATACATTACAAAAACATTTATTTATTTATTTATTTATTTTATTTAGTCGTATTTATATATGCCGCCCACTCAGACAGAACCCGACTCAGGGCGGCATTACAACAAATTCTAAAAACATATAAAAACACTTTAAAAACCCCTTATCCCACCCATCCATCCCACCCACTCTAAAAAAGGAAGAGAGAGTTCTTAATTCTTTACGTAAGCCAGCAGGCGGGGACCGTGATCCCATTCGGGCCCCACACCTGCCCTGCCAGCCAGGTCTTCAATCCTTTCCTGAAGGGCAGCAATTCTCTTTGAAGTCTTAGATCTGTTGGCAGGAGGTTCCAGAGAGTTGGTGCGGCCACGGAGAAGGCCCTCCTTTGGGTGCTAGACAGATGTGCACCCCTAACTGATGGCACCATTAGAGAGCCCCTCCGGTCCACTCTAGTTGGACGGGCAGACACTCTTGGGACGATGGGGTCTCTAAGGTATCCTGGCCCAACAACCCTGATGGTCCAAGAACCTGAAGAATGCTGCAAAAATCCCAGGAATGCTTCTAAAAATTCTGATGAAAAAATCCAAAAAAATCCAAAATCGCATTCAAAACCACTCCTAAACACTCTTCGCCTCATGCAAAACCCACAATGCACGCATGTGTCCTGCCTTTTATACTGCCCAGGCACAATGCAACCTGGGGAAAACCCAATGCCTCATACAAAGTCAAGCGTAACTTTTTTCAAGAAATTAGGCAATTGTTGTATGAATTTGATGTTGTATGAGGTATTACTGTACAGTTATGCTGTCAAATCTGTTCTGACTCATGGTGACTCTTTCCAGGGTTTTCTAGGCAGAGAATACACAGAAGTGGCTTACCATTACCCTCCTCTTGGGGGAGCTCTTGGGACTGTGAAATTTACCCAATGCTACATGGTGCTGGTGAAGACTTTTGAGAGTTCTCTGGACTGCAAGGAGATAAAATCTGTCAATTCTAAAAGAAATCAACCCTGACTGCTCCTTGGAAGGACAAATACTGAAGCTGAAGTACTTTGGATATGAAATGAGAAGACAGTACTCACTGGAGAAGGCCCTGATGCTGGGAAAGATTGAAGGTGGCAGAGGATGAGATGGCTAGATGACATTATTGATACAGCGGGTGTAGATCTGGGTTGACTACGGAGGATGGCAGAAGACAGAGGAGCCAGGCATGCTGTGGCCCATGGGGCTGCAAAGTGTCATACTCAACTGTGCAACTGAACAACAACCAACACAGGCAAGCTCTTCTCCCAGGAGGTACAGTGGTGAAACAAACTCCCAACCACTGGCCAACAAATACCTAAACCACTGAACTGTTCAGCCAGTTTATACTGAGAGGAGACCAACTGAAATCAATGAAACATTACTCATCACTAATTTGAATCTTATGAATTTAAATAAGTGCAGATCTGTCCCACTGTTTTAGAATCAGTCTTTTTAATTCCTTGGGGAGGAAGGAATAAAGCTGACTCAACTTTGCTGAAGGCTTCAAGCAGACCCCTTTGCAATGAATAGTCCTACAAGAAAAAAAAATCACCCCATATCTTCCCTCAAGGGAAAGCATTACTATTTTCTGTCACTCTGCTGATGTACTTAAAACACCTTAATAATGCCAGCCACGAGATAGATACACAGAGGAACACACCATATGCATTTATGCTAGGCAATTAGGTCAGCCCTTAAGCAAGCCTTTGGCTTCTTACAGAAATTGTAGACAGAGAGAAGGCCCGCAGCACTCATGGTGCCCTTGCAAAGCAATGCTTCTTTAAAAGGCATGATTGCTCCCCGATTCCCAAGCGGTACATTAATTGCAGACACACAGCCTTCCTATAGCCCATGGCTCGGCAGCTGTGTTAAGAAACACTTTGGAAACCCAGCTGCTATCTAAAAGCTGCCTTCCTGTCTATTGGGAGTGTAGCAGGAAATCGCGGTAGAATTGAACTCAGTGGGGACAAAAGCAGTTCCCCAAATAAGACTGCACTAAAATTGGAGTTGTGGCAAAGACAGTTTTGCTGAGAAAATTTCAGACACATTTCTTAGCCTCTTCTCATTTCCCAATACATCCCAAGGAGAAGCCACTTGATTGGATTTCTCCCATACTTCATCCACTTTTGTGTGCCAGACAGTGGTGGGCTGGCCCATTGGGCAACAAGGACTCAGCCTGGAGCATCCCCCAGGCCGCCAGTACCAATGCGCCTCCCTTGGCTGCCAATCCAAAGATAAGAGCTGAGCTGCAATGCCCAGAATGATTGAGCAAAGGAGCGGGGCTCTGTGTACCTCTGCCTACCTTTCTCCTCCTGTGTTGCCAAAGATAAGATTACAAAAGCAGCTCCATTGACAGTGGAGCTGCCATGGCTTAGAGATTGCAATTTTGCCTTTGTCACTCCTTGTCCAGCACCCTTTTAGCTTAGCCAGCACACCCCGAGGGCCAGGTGTCATGGCTGTGGGGGACCTTCTCTGTTCACCTGTAGGCCTAGGGATGCTCTGGCATTGCCGGATCAGCAACTGCAGTATGAGCGGGAGGCTCCTGTTATTGGTTTGCGTGGCCTAAGGGTGTGCTCTCTCTGCTCAGGCTTAGTTCGGCAGAGAAAGACTGGTCCAGATAGTCTGGCTCATGGGTTCCAGAGAAAACCGGCAAATTAATGTCGCAGGTCTAATTTGGCTGCAAAGACCTCTCATGCCTTTCTCATGGAACCACACCCTTATCTCTAAGCTTGGGAAGAGATTGCTGACCTTGAAACTGTTGTGGGTGCGTAGGAGTTTGCCCGTTACCTTCTTCTTCAAAGATGGCTCGCCACTTCTTGGCTGAGAAAGGCAAGCCCGCAGGTCCTCCCTTGGACAGCTGGAAGAATTCCCCTCACAAACCTCACAGGAGAAAGTTGCTAACTTCCCTGCAATAATGGGCCTTTTGTGATGCAAAAACCTCCCCTCTCTGTATCTCGCTCTCGGCTTGGCTTTGCCAGCGAGAAAAACTCAGACTGACTCAAAAAGCCAATTTAACGAGTTTATTATAGAATCGTAAGATGAATGCACATAATACAGAATTCAAAGAAATAAAAGTTAAGAAATAGAGCATAGCAATACCCTAACCTGAGCTAGGTAATGGCGCTCTATGGTGCCCCATAAAAGATGGGTTCGATAGCTTCCTGGATGGTTAGGCAAGTGTATCAAATGTGTGGAAGTGTGCTTTTCTCTCTAAGGAGAGAGATATCTCTCTAATTGAATTAACCTTCTGTTTATATACCTTTTCTGATGAGAAAAGATAGATAAGCAGGGCTAATTGGCTTGCCAAAGTGACAAGGCAAGTCCGTAGATCAAAGATCCAGGTGGCTCCTTATCAGTGTTATCCACCTAACTCCGTGAGAGAGAACATGTTCAAGGCTGGTTCCCTAGGGACGACCTTGAACAACCGGCCAGTAGGCAGGCAAGCTAAGCCTTCTAGAAAATGGTGGAATATTCTCATAAAATGGCATTGCTTAGGCTAAGTGTACTAACTCAGAATTAAATGAAATTTGAAACATAGCATTGCGACATGATAACATACATGAAACTATGATTAATAACATAAAATAATGTCATCTTTGCCATGGAATCACGACAATGGCTTCCCTACTGTACCTACAACTGGCCACCATTTCAGTTCCTGCTGTTGGACACAAAATCCAAGGTGAGAAAAAGGAAAGGGGGCTATGAGTTTGCCGGTGCTGATCATGATGCACTAAAGCCAGCATCACCCCACCCCAACCACCCATTGGGGAAATTTGGTGAAATTGAATCCCCAGTGACTCTGAGCATAAATAAGGTAGCAATTTTTGAGATGTACTTCTCTATTTCTTAAAACAAGCCATGCCACTGAGGTCAATGGACATACCATTGGTCTAAAAGGATCAGCACATTTACAAATAAGAACTATATACTGGAGGTTCAGTGAAATTGACAGCACTAAGGAAATGTATATCTCTGATAAATCTGAAAGGTGTTTTATCCACAACATACAGATTTATTCTGGTTCTACTGTCTCAAGTTTTTAGGTATCTGGCCAAATGGAAGGAAGATTTAGAAACCAGGACCTGTGTGGTGCAATGACCTTGCATCTCAGACTGATTTGTGCTTGTGAGATGCACATTGAAAAGAAGAATATTTTCACAATTTGCTGTGTCAGTTGAACTCTGCATCAAAGTGGGTACAAATAATAAAAAAGAATGAATGAAATGAACAAGACCAATATGTTAGCAATAAAATTGCAGGAATAGTGACTTCTGGATGCCTGGAAAGATGCTTCGGGTAAATAATGCTTGAGCAGGACAGAGAAGGCAGCTTGAAGCAATGTTTTCCTCTGACCTTAAATAAAACCTTAGGCTGTAGTAGAATTTGGGGATTGTATTGCTCCACTCTCTGGTAACCACTTGAACATCACTAAAATAAGTGGTCATAAGAAGGCACTGGTGGGCATAAACCTGCATATGAAAACATATGGAAATAAAGTTAGAAATGACTCGTGTGATAATTTAAAAAGAAATATAATCTATCTCACTCAGGTGAATAATACAGCAACTAGGTAGCTGCTGTTGACTCGGCTGCCCAGATGCTCACTGCGAATGATGGGCAGGGTCCCTTTGAACTAGCTGATTACCCGGCTTCACTCAGGTTTTTTTCATTTCTTTCATAGGCCAACCTTTCCCTCTTGAAAACCTTGTGGGGTGTATGTGGGTCACCCCTGCCTCCGTTCCTCTGTCTCTCTCTTCCCTCATCCATTCCGCTTCTCTGTCGTTGGTCACTTACTGCCCTTATCCTTCCCATACATGTGTCCGGACACCTGGTGAGAGAGCAGCACGTAGCCATTGAGGAGCTCTCAGACCTTCCCTCCCTCCTTGGCTTCGCCCATAGTGGCAGCTGCCTCCGCCGCCTCTGCGGCTCCAGAGGTCAGCGGGCTGGCCTCCTCTGTGGCTCCCATGCCCTCCTTGCCCTCTCAAGGGCCTCCATCACCACTGCTGTGCTGGCCTGACCAGGCCCCCTATTTGCCATCCACCTACTGTGAAAACCACAGCTCAGAGGGCTACATCTGAGCTGGTCAGATGATGTCACAATGGGACTATGACATCAATTACAACACTGGGAAACACACATTGTATAGATCAATTGCATCCCAATTTGGGGGGTGTATGCCCCCCATGGGTTCTGAGACTCCTGCAGTGCTGATCTCCCAAGCCCAAGGTAGGTATGTGCCAAATTTCAGTGGAATCGGTCCAGGGGTGTGGGAGCCTTTGGAGCACACACAAACAAACACTATTTGGACTGGATAGACCTTCCAATAGAGAACACCTTCAAAATGAGCCTTGTCTTCTGGCAGGCTTTCTGGTGAAGGGACATGCTTCCTTAAAGACGGTGTGTGGGCGCCCTACTCCACTCATACCTCAGGTAGTTATTCTAAGTCAAGAAACTAAGGTAATGGTAAAGGTCAGTCCTGACTCATGTTCAACTCTAGGGAGTGGAACCCATCTCTATTTACAACAAAAAAGCCATAGCATTTTGCTTCTGGAGACATTTCTGTGGCCATTGGTAGGCATGACTAGATGGCAAAGCACACAGAACACTGTTACCTTTCCTACCAAAGTGGTACCTATTTATCTACTTGCAATTTCTTGCTTTCAAACTGCTAGGTTGGCAGGAGCTGGGACAGATGACAGGAGCCCAATTCATCATGCAGCACTTCCATCTCCAACTGCTGACCTGTCAACCTTACAGTTGTCGAGCTCAGTGTCTTAACCACTAAACCACCATGGCCAAACATGAGAGATACAAGTTCAACTCCTCAGGAAACACACGGAATTTTTTTAGGCCAGACCAGTGGTTCCAAATCTTGTTCCTCAGATATTCCAGGACTTAAACACCCGACAGCCTTCACCATTGGCTATGCTGGCTAAGTTTTCTATGTTCAAGAACATTGGGTTCCCCAAGGGTAGGGACCGTTGGGCTAGACCCATGATGACAAACGTTGGCACTTCAGGTGTTCTTGGACTTCAATTACCAGAAGCCCAAGTCAGCACTTCTGCTGATCAGGGCTTATGGGAATTGAAGTTCAAGAACAGCTGGAGTGGCAAAGTTCGCCATCACTGGGCTAGACTATTTTTACTCTCTGTGTGTTGTATCTGAGACTGGTCTACCGTGGATGATTTCTGCAATGATGACGTAGTGAAGGCAAGATCCATGTCCACTGCCTCGGAAGATGAGTGGGATATACAGCTACCTGTAAATTAAGGGCTGCACTTTTATTTTTAGGTAAAGGTTTCCCTTGCTCGAAAGCCAGTCATATCCGACTCTAGGGTTCAGTGCTCATCTCTGTTTCAAGGCCAAAGAGCCAGCGCTGTCTGCTTCTGCAGACATTTCCGTGGACATGTGGCAGGTATGACTAGACACCGGAGAGCACAGAACACTGTTTACCTTCCCACTGAAGTGGTCCCTATTTATCTACTTGCAATTTCTTGCTTTCATACTGTTAGGTTGGAAGGAATTGGGACAAAGAACATTCTTATATTCTTCTAAATTAAACAAATTAAATAATACCACATGTTACTAGACATGCCTGGATTAAACTAAGGGGTTCTTTTTTTATATCACTATAAATCATACCCGTCAAGTGCCGCTCCGGAAAATACGGGAACTGCTCCGGCCCGGGTGCGCATGCTCAGCAAAAACTCCTTTGCACATGTACAGAACCCTTTGTGCATGCGCATAGCCCATTTGCGATGGGCATGCATGCACAGTGACCCCTTTCCCCGCTATTGAAATACAAGACGGCAGTAGGGAAGGGGAGGAACGGGCGCCGAAATATGGGATTTTCCGGCAATTCCGGGATACTTGACAGGTATGCTATAAAGTGCTATGGAGGCTGTTTGTGTATAATAATGGTTCTCCCTCCCTTTAAGCTTTTAGGGTCCCCCTCAATCTTCAGAACAGAGAACTGGCATTAAATCTGACTTTTTCTGAAGTGTGACAGGATTGCGGCAGAAAAGGTTTGTGGGGCTGTAGATCCGTCTTTGTCTGCTTTCTCTTTCAAGCACACACGAAGCAGTCAAGCCAACTCACTGCAGTCTGTAGTTCCTAGCAGGAATTCAGGAGACACCCAGGCTGTGCTTGTTGTGCCAAAATCCGTCAATGACGACAGCTACTCCTGCTTAAGAGAACTCTACGAGCATGAGAAAATGCCAGGCAAATGGCACTCAGAAGAGAAAGGTGCTTCCTGCCGACATGCTACTAATATATGCAGGGGAAATGGCATTTCGCTTCTGCCTCGCTTGCCATTTTGCGTTAAGAGGCTGCACGGCCCGTGGAATAAATGGCTCTTTGCACAGTAAATACACTCTGCTAAATTGCTCTGGATTATTGTGTTGTGTTATTGCCCCTATAAAATGACATTTCAATAATAATAATAATTGTTGGGGAGCTAATTGATGTTTTCAAACCGCTCACAATGCGTGGAATGCTTTTGCGGTACCCAGACCATGGATTCCTTGTGCTTCAAGTGAGGTGCTGTCATGATCCAGGGAGGCTGTGTGGGAAGCTGCACATGACTAAGGTGTGGTTGTAGCTCAACAGGCTACCAAGACATAGGCCATTGCATTAAAGCAGGGGTGCCCAAACATTTCAGGCCACCGGCCGGTCTCGTGGTTCAGCAGGCCGGTCACACGGTTCCTCCCACTGTAAGCGGAAGTAAAAGATGTCTTGCAATCTGTTTTGCAACAGGATGAGATAGATTTTTAGGCTGCCATTTTCTCTGCTTAAACCAGGGGTGTGCAAACTACAGCCCGTGGGCTGGATCCGGCACAACACCAATTCATCCAGCCACCCTTGCTGCTCCTGTATGGGTGCATTTTACTTCTACTTCCAGGAGCAGCAAGGGCGGTGTGGGCTAGATGAATTGGTGTCGGGGGACAGATCCAGCCCACAGGCCGTAGTTTGTGTACCTCTGTATTAAAGCAATTGCAATAGTAATCACAACTGCACTTATACACCACCCCCATAGCTCTTAGAGCATTGTCTGGGCAGTTCACAAGATAATTCGCATTTTGCCCCCAAACACACTGGATACTCATTTTACTGATCTCAGAAGGACAGAAGGCTAAGTCAACCTTATGCCTGTCAGGACTGAACTCAGATCATGAGCAGAGTTTTGACTCCACACTGTATCTTAACCACTGCACCACAGAGGCTCTTAGGGGTGGAACAGATTGTAGGAACTGGACTTTAGAGGAGAAAATAGCATTTTCTGTCTAGGCCAGAGTGGGCACGTTAAGCAGATGAAGGACCTACTATTCATGTCCAGTTTCTGTGGGGATGGGGTACCCAGTGTGGTGTGGTGGATAGAGAGTGACAGAGTGGGACTCAGAAAGTCTTAGTTCTAATCTCTCATCAGCCATGGAAGTTCACTGGGGGTGTGGAACCGGTAAAACCACTTCTTAATTTTCCCCTTACTCTGAAAGCCCTATTAGAGTTATGCTGATGGTTTTTTTTTTCTGAAGGAGTCTGATAAAGATTTCACCTGTATCTGCATTTATATTGTGTAAAGACCTCGGGGCTATGTTCATTTTCCTGTATGCTGTAATGGTATAGGTCACAAGTTATTCAACATGGAGTCTCTTTGGTTTTTAAACTGTCTTAGAATGTAGCTTTGCTTCTTTGCAAAGACCTCATAATTCTTTCTGCTGTGCTTATCTAGCAGATGGGCCTTGTAGAAGCTTCTCCAAGCTTCAGGCTTATGTTTTGTCTTATTCCCCTGTTCTCTAATGTCCATTTTTGTCCACATCCAGAGCCTGGGAGCACCAGACATTTGTTATGGGAACCAGTGGTTGTTTATAAAAACCCTGGGCTCTAATTTGCTGTATGCTAATTAGGAGGGCCAAGCTCATGTCTTTCCTGTAGGCACATGGGTTTGAGAGTGTGAGTGAGAGTGAGGGGTTTCTGAGAGTGACACCTCAGAAGGGAGAGGGGGACTCTAACACCGAGTCCTGACTCCAACCCAAGCATAGGCATGATTTCTTAGATTAGTCAGGTTTTCCTTTTGTTTCTGGGGGAAGGCCTGAGAGTAAATTTCCCTAACTGTCCTTTTTGATAAGTATTTTTGCATGCTGTAATTCTGTATCCTGAACCAAAGGAAGAACTGTTATTTCTACACTATGCTTTGAGAACAATAAACATTTTCACTTCATCAACAATGCCTGTTCTTTGGGAGAGGGGGTAAGACAAGAGTTAAGCCATAAGCCACACACTACCATATTTAATACAATTCTCTCCATATTACTGGCTGGGCTCTGTTCATACAGGTAAGCCCCAGGTTGTTGCTGCAGAAGGATCTGCAAGATGGCACATAGGCCTCCTGGAGCTCAGAGTCTTTGAGGAATTTCCATAGGGCAGACTGGTAAAACTCGCTTGCCAGGAATGGGAGAGACCCAAGGGCAAGGGCCAGGTCAAAGCCTATCTGTCACAAATGCCTCAGACCAAAGTGAATGTAAGTGATGAATGTGGAAGCAGTGGGATAAAGGGAAAAAGGGGGGAATTGGCCACACTGGAATAATAATAGGTGTGCATATTGGAAATCCAAGCTCATCCATGAGCAGGCAACTTTTATTTTAACCGTAGTTTCAGCCAGTGGTCTTTTAATTGGCTTAGAAATGCCCAACCACTCCAACTTGTCTCACCTACCAATTAGCTACCCCTGTGCAACATTGCTAAAACCAGAAGCTTAAGGAACATCCTAGCGGAACAATTTCCTAAAGATTTCCTTTCTCCACACACTTTATCTCGGATACAACACTATTGTGCCTGTTTAGTATTCATACCTAGGCAAGATAAATCATTTACACAAACTGTAATTAACAAAAACAATGATGGTGTTTTCAAAGAAAGGAGCACTAATAAATACAATACCATAAATAAATTTCTCTCTCCTCAGTTACGGGAATTAATTTGTATTTAATTACAAGAAATTGCTATCAGTTACTATGCAGCCCTTACAAGAAATGCAAACTCTTGTAAGCCTGGTAGCATAACTGCTTATTAAAAGTGTCTTCCCTTGCAATTTTTATCACGTTGTTCAGTTAGAGCCAGTACAATGTTGATCAGGATCATGGGCCACAAGAACATAATCATACTAGACATCAGAGGATTATTTCTAAAAGAGAGAAAGAAATTTGCAAATAGTATCTATATCTATAAAACAGATAATCTATGTTTGTATGTGCTCGAAAGGCTCCCACACCCCTGGACTGATTCCGCTGAAATTTGGCACATACGTACCTTGGGCTGGCAAGATCAGCACTGTGGGGGTTCACAAGCCCCATGGGGGGCAAACACCCCCCAAATTGTGTCCAAATTGATCTATACAATGTATGTGTTTCCCAGTGATGTAGTTTTCACAGTAGGTGGAAGGCAAATGGGCATGTGAGATCAGCACTGTGGGGGTCACAAGCCCCACGTGGGGGTGTATGCCATTGGACACCACTGTTGGAGACTTCTGGTCTGTTAGGTGGCCGGACACATGTATGGGAAGGATAAGGGCAGTAAGTGACCATCGACAGAAAAGCAAGATGGGTGAGGGAAGAGAGAGGTGGAGGAAGGGAGGCAGGAGTGAGGTTTCCAAGAGGGAAAGGCTGACCTACGTTTAAAAAAAAGAAAAGAAAAGTCCGAGTGAAGCCAGGTAATCAGCTAGTATGCAATATACTCAGAGTTAAGCAGGATTAAGTTCCATTGAGTGAAATGTGTCCAAAGGAAAAATCTAAGTGTGCTTTTAACCACAAATAGGAAAAGGTCTTCCCTCAACTTATTAGTGCTTTGAGAGATTATTTCCCATTTCTAATAAGAATAGTATTATATTCAGTGATAGGCATCAGCAGGTTCGTACCAGTTCACCAGAACAGGTAGCAGAAATCCTGGCTGGCTCCACCCATCCAAGTTTTGAAATAAAGTAGTCCTAATTCGGGTGCAATTCAGAGCTTTCCCCTTGGCCACACCCACCATACCACATCCACAGTGTGGTAGTAATTTTTTTGAGCCCACCACTGATCATATTATTCATATAGCAAGAGAAATAGTACTAGACGCCAAGAGAACTAAGCAAGAGAATGACCCTCAACATCCTCTGAATGGATATGAGCCTCAAGTCTGCCAGCTCAGATCCAGGAAGAGCTTTATGGCAAGAACAAACATTCTTGAGGGTACACAAGAGCAAAACCAAATTAGGAGATGGAGCAAGAAGCTCACTGGACAAAGGACTTCATTAAAGGAGGTTATAGCTGAGGAACTCAACCTCCTCTACATTACTTGGAGGACCATGAATAGGTTGAGGGGTGGAGTCCCTAAATGCAAGACCAACATGCTCAAATGGAGACTACTGGTAGATAACACCATGCTGTGTGAATGTGGAAAAATACAGAATCTGGCTCATTTACTGGTCTGTCAATTACTGCCAGAAACATGCACCAATGAGGATTCAAGTTTGACTAATGACAACGCCAAAAAAGTGGGTTCATTTGGCAGTCCAGGGTTCGATCTGGACACAAAAAGAGAAGAAATCCATATAGCAACATTTCACTGCTTCGTACATTTCAAACTGTGTCTGCATGCGTGTTCATGAAAAAGTGAAGGACTTCTTCAATTGTCTTGCTCTAGAACTGGAAAGCAATTGGCAAAGCTATAATGGGCAGCCAGCAATGTTCATCTCTTCTTGGCAGAAGTTTGGAACATTTTCAAGCTTCTCCAAATGCCTCCTAGCATGTGAAATGTTCTGACTATAGTAGAGAAAACTCTTGAAAGTGATGATGCCAAATTTCCTACAGAAAGACTACTTGTTGTACAAGGTACCAAAGTCTCAGTAAGTGTAGGCTTTAGAAGGACTGTGAGAAGAATATGTCTCAACATGTCTAGGCTTTTGTACATCTTTTCTTCCCCTCTCAAAATGGCTGCCATTATCAACTAGAACCCTGGTGGCAAAGTGATTAAACAGATTACTGCAGCCAAAACATTGTGAGTTCAATCTTGATGGGCACCTGGGTTGACTCAGCCTTCCATCCTTTCAAGACTGGTAAAATGAGTACCCAGCATGTTGGGGGGATGCTAATTACCTTATGAACCACTCAAAAAGTGCACTAAGGGGTGGTATATAAGTGTAATTGGTATTACCAAGCTCAGAAGCATTGAAGGTTGAAGGTGTGTGTGTGTGTGTGTGGGGGGGAGGAACATTCCAACTATTATATTTTAATATTGAATTCCTGTTATATTATTTTTACTGCTATATTCTGTCTTGAGGTGGTAATATATAAGGTGGAATATAAATTTTATAAACAAATAAAAACATAACTTTTAGAAACTTTACTTGCAAGTAATATATCCCAAGAAGAGACTGGCCAGGTGATGGACAATGGAAGTCAGAAAAAAAATGTTACATTCATCTTCTTACCTTCCCCAGTCACAATTGTATTAAAATTGTATGTTATAATAATAATTTTGTGTCAGAAATTATTCTGGCTGAAAGGATTTTTGCTGGAGGAACTCCACTCAGGGGACACCTGAATGAGGCTCCTTTCATGCCCCCAAGATCTTTTCCCACCGAAGTGGTCCCTATTGATCTACTTGAAATTTCTTGTTTTGATCTGCTAGGTTGGCAGAAGCTGGGACAGAGATGGGCGCTCATTCCATCCTGCAGTACTCGTGTATTGAACTGCCGACTTGCTGACCTTCTAGCTAACAAGGCAAGCTTGTTAACCACTGAGCCACCATAGTCCCACCCTCACCCTTCCCAATGGTGCTTCCCCTTTGCATCTTGTGACCCCCACAGTGCTGATCCCTCATGCCCATTTGCCTTCCACCTACTGTGAAAACTACAGCTGACCTCAGAGGGAAAGGCAAATGATGGCCAGTGGGTGACATCAGCCAGCTGCCTGGTGACATCAGCTAGCTCATTGGGCAACATATCATTGGGAAACAGATCAATTTGTGGGGCACAAAGCCTCCCATTGTGGTCCAGACCCTGACAGTGACCTTCTCTGATGTGCCAGGTAAGTGTGTGCGAAGTTTGGTCACGGATAGTTAAGGGGTGTGGATTTGTATTCACGACCCACAATGGGACACCTCTCTTTTATATATATATTGTATGTTGATTTATAATTATGCAGCATCAGATCTTATTTTGCCCTTAACTGCTTCTTGTCAGGCTTCAAACACCAAAACTTGAAGCCTCAAATTAAACAACTTCTCTAGAGCAAGGGAAATTAAGCTCTCCTTCCTCGGTTGTTTGGCTTTCCAAACAAGGACAGCTTGCATTGATCCTGCTGCATTCTACTCAACACACAGAGAAGCTCTTTCTTGTTAAATTGATACTCCTAAGAGTTGCACAGCAGCAACAGTAAAATCTGGGTCACGCAAAAGAGCAGCCACCATAAACACATCCATCAGCAAAACCATGACACGTCCCCTTAGCAGCAAATAAAACAAAACCCATGCTTTAATAATACAGTACAGAAGAAGACAGTCTGAGTAGCAACTCATGGATCTGCTTTAGCTACAGCTGTAATGTTCATTTTGTGTGCTCTGAGCCATATGTGGATGTATTCTCATGCAAAATAAAAAAAATGTCCCTGACAACTTCATATTCCTGACCCTTTGGGTACCGGGTGGATGGGCATTCATGAATGCAGTTGTGCAATGTGGCAAGCCTATTCGCAATGTTGATGGCCTCTTTCCCCTGCACTCTCTCCTTCACAATCCCGCCGACTCATTTTCTGCCTTGACATCCATTCAGTGCAGTTATTAACATGCGCTTTGAGTGTGAAGGACAAGAGGATTCTCAGAAAGTGCCGGGGGCATCACATCCAGATCCATCACTCATGGTACACAACTGACACATTTTGCCTTTAGAAGACACATTACGGGCAATGGGGGTGAGGACGGGTCTATTGTGCAAATGGGGATTAGGAATGCAAAGACATAAAAAACAGAATGGGTAACTCTTATTTCGTTCCCAAAGGCGTGATTTTAAGAATTTAAAAACCCACTGGGAGGGAGATGGCAATGATTCTTGTGCACTTTTTTAAAATAAAGGCTTTGTTCTTACTTTTGGAAAATCAAATACTTGGAAGTGGTTTTGAGTGCAAAAAATAGTTATAATGAGCCCTCTAAATATTACAGACAAGAATTAAAAGCGTATTTGTTTGATGAATTGTGATAATGATGATTGGGGGGGGGGGCGGAAACAGTACCATGTCATTTTGCTCTTGGTGAAGTAGTGAGAAATATTGTAGCACTTGAGCATCAGTGGTGCTCCAGGTTTTCATATGAGATTCTCTCCTGTTCCTACTTACAGTTCATACCTATTCATTTCTCTTCTGTCATCTAATTCAGGGGTTCCCAACATTTTCGTGCTGTGGACCAGACCCTCCACCACCACCCCGGACAGCTTAGTGTACTTCCTCCCACCATAAATGCTGCCATAAAACATGTCCATGGCTTTTATGCATTTATGACATTCGTGGGTGCATTTATGGCAGGGTTTACAGCAAGCGTGGGTGTTGTTTATGCATGTGCAGGTGCATTTTACGGCTGTCGTAAACATGACCACTTCCAGTAGCAGTGAGGGCAGTGGTAGACCACATGTAATGGTGCCACAGGCCATGTCTGGCCAGTGGGACATAGATTGGCCACCCCTGATCTAACTTCTAACTACCTGTGATCCTCCTTAGCTTCCAAATATGAATGAGCTTGGTTGTGTTTATGGTGGCAAGATAGACGTGTGTCAATTTCCATTCAACAGGTTTTGAACCATAGGCAGCTTGTGGGTCCTTCAGCCTGTCCACTATGCTCCTGGAAAAAACAATAGTCCAGGGCTCAGGTATCTTCCTTTCTTGGTTTACAGCAATTCCCCCATTCAACCAGGGCTCTAAGTCCAGGGCTTTGATGCAATCCACCAATCTAGCCAGCCTCTTATTTTGGAATCTGACCACAGCAAAGGATCAGCATGGCATTGTTAACAAAATATGAATTGCATTTTTATGCAACCTTTTCCTCTAAGGAGGTTTTATAACATTCACTCCATCATGCATCCCTGTGGATCTCATTAAAGGATCCCTACTTTTCTCCTATAATTTAAGCACTGAGGCTTGTTACTACAATAACAAGACAGGCAACTGATCATGCAGGATGATTGGCATCAATTCTGTTGAAGAATAGTAAGCTGTTTATATTTATTTATATATATTCATAGCATTTCATTAGGCTTACTCACGGATTAGTAGGTTTGTCAGGTCAGCCTGCATCCCATCACCTGTGATTCCTAGGCCCACAACTTGAGACTGGAGTGCATGTCATTCATACATAGCAACAGAAGTGATGTCACAGGGTGGGTGTTTCTGATGTCATAGAGAGAGATGAGGCAACAGTTGAGGGGAAAGCAAGCACAGCTCACAACATTTTACTGTTGTGCCAGGAATCCTTGATGCACAGCTTAGATTGGGAAAAGATGGGTGTACAACCATTAAATCCCTGTGTCGTAAAAACCACTTTCCCCCCATCCATCAGAACTGCTCACCATGAGATTCATTTCCATGCTTCAAGACTTTGGTAAGAACCTCCATTCCCTTAGCATTCAGCTGATGCCTTGATTCCTGGCAAGCTGTGAATTAGACTGCACCCTTGAAGAAGTCGTCTCCATTAAGTTCAATGGGGTGTACTCCCAGGGAAGCAACCTTAAGACTGCAAGCTTAAATGGCTATTTTTAAAAAAATTCTAAGGCAGGAGTTCTCAATCTATTTAAGCTGGGGGCCGGGTCACACTCCCTCAGACAGATTCAGGGGCTGGACAGCCATTTTGCTCTTCTTCCACCACATGGCACATCCTGGTGTGGTGGAGGTGGTGGGTCCCACATAAAATGGTATCATGGGCCACATCCAGCCCCTGGGCAGCAGGTTGAGAATCCCTGATCTAAGGGAAGGTCTTATTCTTTTCCACCCAATACTGCTCTGATCCTGTAGGATCTTCTCTCAATACTTTCCAACCCATCATACTCTGCCCTGGCATACCAGATCATGCCAGATGTTGACTCCTGGCTCCCCTAAAGTTGAAGGTCTCCCCATTTGCTGGCATACTGCTAAAAATGTATGCCTTCCCATACCCCACTTGCTGAACAGGCTGATGAAGCTGATAAATTTGGAGGAGGGTGGGAGACTTCATGAGGTGTATTTAGATTGTGAGAGGCCCCAAATTCAGCCGATTAAAACAGGACGTCCCTGTAATTGGTTGCATGCAATGCAGATGTCTTCCCCTGAAATGTTGTCAATGAGCATATAATTTTGAGTTAATTAGACAAATATTGTACATTAAGCAGCCATTGATTTCTAAGGCATTTTCCAAGGGAAAAGCTCAGCAGTGTGCAGTGGACATGCCTTATTATATCTCGAATGAGGCTGGCAAATTTCTTTAGCTGTTTCTAATCATCAGCTAGTAATTAGCATCCAATAACTCGCAACTTTGGTTTATCATTATAGATTTAGGAAGGCAGTAATTGTACTGTATGCTAATTAAATGCCAATTGATTATTTAAGGCCTATATAGTGCTAACAACTGTGTAACAGATACACAGAGTTGTTAAACAGTAATAAGTGCCAGTCTCTTTCTCCTGCCTGGCGTACTGCTCCTTCCATCAGTGTTCAACACAAAGAACTCTCTCCTCGCTCAGAAGTTGATGGGAATTGCATTGAATGGGTTCCTTCTTTCCTTCCTTCCTTCCAATACAGCCTTCCATGAGACCATGGATGCAAGCTAAGGTCACCATTTTGCAAAGTGCTCACAGACAGCCAACTGATCATTTCTATAAAAGCATTTCTTAGGCTGAATTCTACTATGCTGGGCTGGACACGTTTCTCCAATGATAGACAAGCATTGCACAGCACCCATTACTGAGTGGAATCCCAGAGTGGTATCCCAGAGGGGTATAAAGACCCTTTGGCAGCCGACCCCCCACCCCAAGATGGGAAGACTCAATCGTGAAAAGTTTTGGCCGAACCTGAAAAAGAAAAGCACAAAAGCGAAAGGAATTGAAAGTGTGTTGCGACCAGTAATAACTCATCCCTTGATAGTCTGGACAATTGAGGAATCAAGGAAATTCTACTGGGAAATGCACTGACAATGTAACTTGTACGGTCAAGAATGAGTGTCCCAGCATCGGAAACTTGAAAGTGGCAGACTTTGGCCACTGTTTGTAATTAACACTCACCTCCTTTACCAGGTAAGTATCTTCTCTAGTTTGCCTCCACAACAGTCTAAAATGTTGGAAATTTTGGAAACTACAGGTCTGAGGTTCCAATTTAGCTCCTTTCATTTTTTGGGACTCCAGATTTTCTACCGCTTCTTCCCTGTCTAAAAGACTGGCATGACACATTTAAGTCTCCATTATTGGTAGAAAAAGAATTAGACTAAAAAACGCTGATATTTTTGGCCCTACTCCTTTGCCTTTGGCCTTAACTAGTCTTGAAAACTGGCATCTTCCTCAAGCACTGAAACTGTAAACATTTCTGCCCTGCATTTCCATAATGCCAGGAATTTCTCCCCTTTCTAGAGTGAAAGTGATGTATTTTGTTCCTGCTACAGGATCAGTAGATGAGGAAATTTTAAACCAAAAAGTTAAATGCTCACCCTTAAGGAGAAAACATGGCAAGGTGCTATTTCTGGCTGAAGCTTATTTTTAGCTGACTCTGTTGTAATTCTCAATTTCTTAAGCCATCTGCTAAATTCTTTATGAGACATTCATGACACCCATGTCAGAATGTTCTGTTATTCTAAGCTCAGGTGGCATTCCTCACCACCAGGTGATGTGTGCTTACCCAAGTGCTGCTTGGTGGAGTGAGCAGTTGATATCTGACCCAGCTCCTGCCAACCTAGCAGTTCAAAAACAAGAAATTGCAAGTTGATAAATAGGTAGCACTTTGGTGGGAAGCTAACAGCATTCCATGCACTCTGGGAGTCTATTCATGCCTTCCACATGACCATGGAAACATCTGCAGATGCAGACTCTTTGGCTGTAAATTGAGATGAACATTGCCTTCTAGAGTTGGACATTACTGGTTTTCAAGCAAGGGGGACCTCTCCCTTTACTAAATTTTGTTGTTGTCGTCGATTGCAACTCGTATCCGAGAATGCATTTTTTCCTGAAACAGGAAAAATGTCATTGGCATAAATTTGTTTAAGGTGGATCCCAGCTTGTCATAAAGTGACCCATACACTATGATCACGGAGCCATTTCTTGCAGCACACATGAAATAAGACATGCAGGATTTAACACCAGGACTGCAATGGACTGCTGCAGCCTTGAGGATATGGACATGGTGCGCCTTCACAGCCAGTCCATCTGGCATGGCCTCTTCTGCCTCCATGTCCATTGGGGATCAGAGTTCCTCCTCCACTCATTTTGCCGTTGAGCGCAATCTGATGGTTCCCAGTGACATTTCCTCCACTGAGGAGACCATCATCCCACCTAAAGGGGCTCATCCCTCCATAGCAGTTGGCCCCTTTAGGGAGTCAGGTTAGTTAACTGCATCCTGACACTCAGCATTGAGTCACTAACTGTACGGTCTACTCCATTACCGTAGTGGGATGTCCGGCCAGACATGCCTTTACTAAATAATGCTTATTTTACTGCATGGCATAGTGGAAGGTATTGGGGTGTGGTACCTTTGTCTGCCCAATCTATAAATAGTTTCAAGAGGCATGTTTTTAGTTCTGCACATCCTTCACAATCATTCTTGTAAAGAACATCAAGCTGCGGTCTATGTTTCCCCGGTGCCATCTGGTCTGCAATAATAGTTTCCATGGAACAATCAGATAGCCATAGTCAATGGCCAATTTGGGGGCACGAGAGCTTACAAAAATTTAGCTTCAGAACTTGCTCCTCCATCTTAGTGCTAGCCAAGACCCATTCCAATCTCTCTTGGTGGCTCTCTAAGGCTCCATCTTTGCCTGCTTTTGACCATACAAACACTTCCTGTTTCATACTGTTACAGTTTCACACTCTTAAGCCTATAGAGCAGTGTTTCCTAACCTTTGGTTGTTAGACATGAATTCCCCAAAAGCCAAAGTCAATTCCCCAAAGCACTGATCAGCCAATGTACTGATGTAGGCTTCTGGGAAATGAAATCTACCTGTGGGGCATGGGGCCCATATGGAGAACCACTGCTCTATAGCTACCTTGGAGCACCCAACCATTTCTGGACATAAATATGCATCATGCTCACATGTAACCTAACAACCAGCTCTTTGGGTTCCCGGAACATGATCACTTGGGAGTGACCTTTGCCAAAATGCAATGTTTGGGTAATTTCCTTGTCACCCTTTTCCAATTAATATCGGCAGCCAAGCAAATTATGTATCACATGACCTTCCTCCAGAACTTTCCTGAAGCATCCAGCTTGGTCTAGCAGGGTTACTTAAGGGAATCCCATGCATGAGAAGTACTTAAAAACTCAGGCTTTCTCCTTGTCAAAGTCTGACTAATAAGCCTGAATTCTGCAGGAACAGGGGAATGTCTTTCTAAATTGCTCAGTTTTAGATACCACAAAATGGTCAATCTTCTCTCCAGCTGCTTAAGGGGTTTCTGGGGGCACCTCCTTAATGACATCGACCAAGCTGATCAGCACAGACATGCAGGAACTCAAGTCTAAAGTGATTTACTGCTAAATAATAAACAAAAAGAATCAATAAATGCCAAATGATGTTAAGAAAGCCAACAGGGCCCTGTCAGGCTTGGACCAGTAGATGCCTCCTCAGGTCAGGTTCTTATTGCTGGATTTACCTTCTCAACTATTCATTTGTATTCAACACCAAGATGCCTCCTACCTTAGTGTGTTTAATGTATCACCCACAAGAAAATCCTTGCATATTCAGGCTCCAAGAAGACACACGCTGAAGCATATTTTGAAATATAGTCCAAGTCAAGAGACTGGAGGATATGTCAGTCCATTGTGTATAGGATACATGTTCCCATTTTAGCCAGAAGAAACTTGAGTTTGCACAACCAAGATGGGGCATTGCCTTTCTGAGGTTGTGTGCACAGCTTAGGAATCAAACTTCCCTCCAAATGTATTTTTGACTAGGTGGAGAAC
This sequence comes from Bradypodion pumilum, assembly GCA_035047305.1. Classification (NCBI taxonomy): domain Eukaryota; kingdom Metazoa; phylum Chordata; class Lepidosauria; order Squamata; family Chamaeleonidae; genus Bradypodion; species Bradypodion pumilum. The sequence continues at coordinate 34,450,162 of JAWDJD010000010.1, forward strand.
TACTGGCATTCTTTCCCCCCAGCTTTTAATCATGTATGCATCAATATCATTCTGTGTCCCCATCCAATCCCATACAGTGTTTACTTTTTATTTTATTTATTTAGTAAATTCTGAGCATCCCATCAATAAATAATTTCCATGAGAGTTTATGTGAGCGTTATGATTTATCTCAAATGTAGTAGGATAAAATATGGTGTGAGGAGCATATTAGTTGGCATTTATAAATAATTTTTCAGACATTGGCAGAAATCCAGTAGTAAGTCGCAGCAAGATGAAGTACGCATGAATGGAAATTACTCACTAAAACTCCACTAAATCAATAAGCCTACTCTAGTTGTCACTTATGGACTGTGGTGGCTTAGTGGTTAACATGCTGAACATGATGCCCGGAAGGTCAGAATGTCAGCAGTTCAAGACCTGAGTGTTTGCACAATGGAGTGAACTCCCATCTCTGTCCCAGCTCCTGCTAACCTAGCAGTTCAAAAGTAAGACATTGCAAGTAGATAAATAGATACCACTTCAGTGTGAAGGTAAAAAGTGTTCCATGCACTCTTGTGTTTAGTTATGCCTGCCACATTTCCATGTAAATGTCTGCAGATGCAGACAGTACTGGTTCTTCTATATCTATAAAACAGAGGTGTGGGTTTATATGTGCTCAAAAGGCTCCCACACCCCTGGACCAGTCCTGCTAAAATTTGGCACATACATACCTTGGGCTGGCAAGATCAGCACTACGGGGTCACAAGCCCCATGGGGGGCGTACACCCCCCAAATTGCATCCAAATTGATCTATACAATGTGTGTGTTTCCCATTGATGTAATTGGCTTATGTCATATTCCCAAGTAGGTTGAGTTTGTGACATCATCTGACTAGCTCAGCTGTAGCCCTCTGAGCACAGCTATAGTTTTCACAGTTGGTGGAAGGCAAATGGGCCTGCGAGATCAGCACTGTGGGGGCCACAAGCCCCATGTGGGAGTGTATGCTGTTGGGCACCACTGTTGGAGACTTCCGGTCTGCCAGGTGACCAGACACATGTATGGGAAGGATAAGGGTGGTAAGTCACCATTGACGGAGAAGCGGGATGGGTGAGGGAAGAGAGAGATGGAGGAAGGGAGGCAGGAGTGACCCACATACACCCCATGAGGTTTCCAAGAGGGAAAGGCTGGCCTATGATAAAGAAAAGAAAAACCCGAGCAAAACCGGGTAATCAGCTAGTTGGTTATAAACAGAGATGAGCACTGAACCCTAAAGTTGGATATGACTGGCTTTCAAGCAAGGACAACCTTTAACGTTACCCTAGTTGTCACTACTGAATTTCAAATATCACCCATAACAAACGTCAAAACATTCTTGGTAAATTAATCTGGTGTTATCCCACATTGTAGCTGGCTGGATAGTGGTTTATGTATCTGGTTGCAGAGCCACAAGTTGGGGCTTCATTCCTTCACTATGTTTCCAAGGAGAAAGGCCAGCCTCCGTAATCATGAGCCAGCTGCACTCTCCCCAGACGAAGGGCATGGTAAACTAAATCTGTATATTCTCTACTGATAAAAAATGTAACAAGGGTCACCATAAGTCAGAACTGTGTTGGTCACATGCAATTATCATCATCATCATAATCATCATCCCTGCATATAGGCATGCTGAAGCTGAGATATAATGATTTGCCTAAGGCCATCCGGAAAATGCATGATATATTTGGGTCGGGATAAGAGCTCATGTTGCATTATTTCATCTCCTAGACTACGATTACCCTTGGGTAAATGCTGCAGAAAAACATAATGTGTGCACAATTTTTTCAAAGGTTTTTTTACCTGCCTGCTGTAACAGGAAGCAAAGAGCAATATCAAGAGAAACAAGCCAAGGGAGGTGTCATAACTGATATCGGATTCTCCAAGTACGAGATGAAACTTGCTGTAGAAATCTAGCAGAACTGTTTTTACAGCCTCCAGAGGATATCAGTTGGGAGTTGTCACTTGGCGTCAGGATAACTTTTCAGATAGCTCCTGGGGCTTGTTAAGGCTCCAGTATTCAGACAGCATTTTAACCTTGGCAGCAGCACAGTCTATAAAATAAGAATGGCTAAAATAAAAGAAGGGGGTGAATTGTCTTAATTCCTTTTTCACTCACTCTCTGCCTCTCTCTCGTCCGTGCAGATCATTTCTAGAGCACGGTACAAACTCTAGACTCGCTGCGACTGTCTTTATCTGCACTCAGCTGTCAAACGTAAGGCTTTTTCCTCTTTGTCTTCTTCAAGCATCAGAAAGAAGAGCAAACTACGGGGACCTTTAAAATACACATGGCTTAGTCCAGTGATGGCGAACCTTGGCACTCCAGGTGTTTTTGAACTTCAATTCCCAGAAGCCTTGATCAGCAGTGTACTGACTTGGGCTTCTGGGAACTGAAGCCCAAGATCACCTGGAGAGCCATGTTTGCTGAGCCCTGTTCTCCCTCATTCCTGAAGACTGGGGAGTTTTAATATATTAGTAATTAGCCTGGATCTTAATATTCTGTTCCTCTCCTGGGGCATGAACCAGAATTAGGCAGGACAAAAAACTCATGGTTTGCTATACCAAATCCTTCAGTGTTAAAAGCCATTTAATTATTATCACACAAGCTCTTCTGATCTCCCAAAGTTTGCAAATTAGTTTACTTCATTTGGTGATTGGCTAACAAAAAGTGAAGAAAGGCTTCCTTTGTATTCTGACTGCTCAGATATGATCAGATGAAATTGTGTTTGGCGAAAAACTAGTGTGTTTTCTTGTTCTAATAATAAACCTACTCACTAAAGCATGGGCTGCCAACCTTTTTAAATTGGGGGCCAGGCCACAATCCCTCAGACAGTTGAGTGGGCTGGATTGATGATCCCACCCCCCATGCTGTCATATATGCTGCCGTAAAACACATCTGCATTTACAGCTGTCATAAGCATGTCTGCTTCTGGTGGCGGTGGTGGCATGGGCTGGATGATTTGGTGCTGCAGGCTGGGGCTGACCCATGGGCTGTAGGTTGCCCACCCCTCCACTAAAGAATCGGTTTTGGCCCTTGACCAGCTTCCATTCTGATTGCAAGTTGCACTTGTTGGCACCCATAGGACAATTAAATCCTTAGTACAGAGTGGACCAGTCTCTTAAATGAGAATAGAGGCTGTGACTGGAAGGAGGTACTCAGTAGGAGAGGAGATTTTTAGCTGGTTTAGACATGGTTTCAGTTTCAGCTCAAATTTCAACAACTATGTGGCTAAAAGAAAGGTCTTCCTGACCTATCTGCTACCTCCTTTTCTCTCCCCCCCCCATCTCATCTGTGTTAGAGTCTTGGCTGAGGTTCAGTACTAAGATCACACTATTTATTCTCTTTGCAGTAATCTTATTAAGGTTGCCAATTGACTGTACAATAAATGAGAAGACCGTGATATAGGTAGACAGTATCTTATTAGATTCATAGACAAAGGGACAAGCCAAACACTGGCAGGTGGAAACAGAAGTAGGACAAGTTACAAAATAGACCTGAGGAGGAAATCAATGGAATAATGTACAAAGGGATGTCATGGTCCTTTTATCACTTTCAATCTCCAAATCAATATCTGACAACTTCCTAAAAGATGGAAGTCCTTCTATCACCAGAAGTGGAATATTTAATGGAGCAGAGTTTAATAGATCCTGTAATACAAATACAGGAGAGCATACACATTTTTTTTAAAGTCTCCTCTAATACACACAAACTCTGCAAGCCATGCCATTATTGACAGTGTTGCCAAATAGTGTAGAAATTGAAGCAAGGAGATAGAAATCTGCACCAAACTATGAGCCTTTGGCTACTTGGAGATATCGTGTCTTGTCTACCTTAATGCTAACAGTCTATCTATCAAACAAGATCCCAATATTTGTATGCTATCTGATCCTAGACCCACTAACATTTCCTGCACTAACATTTCCTGCAAGCTCTTCACAACCCATTATTGTCCCAAGCTTATACCCAATACATCCCTGTTTATTCTAATGTACACTACTCCAGCTTCCCTGGAACAATGAAGATCTTTTTGAACCCATGTCCACACTAGAATGACAAAATATAAGTTGGATTTGTCTTCTAAGTGAATATCATTTGAGATATATCAACAGGTACCATCTGTTCTGGAGGCTCACCTCTCCAGCACAAGGAAAAGGGCCTTCTCGGCCATAGCTCCCACACTATGGAACCTCCTCCCAGTAGAACTATGCCTCCAGGCCCAGTTACTACCATTTAGGAAATAATTGAAGACGAGGTTGGCAAAATGTTTCTCAGGGCCGGGATTGTCAACAAGCTCCCCTTTTTGGCTTGTCTGAGGCTCCTCCTTCCTGTAATTATTTTTTTAATGTTAAGGTTTTTTAGCTTTTATATTTGTTTTTAGATGGTAAATGGCACAGTAGGGGTTAATATTGCTACGTTTTAAAGGGTTTTGAATTGTTTTATATTGGTTTTAACTTGTGTACACCGCCCAGAGTCAATTGGATAGGGTGGTATATAAATCTATTAAATTAAATTAATTCTTGACTAAGAGGATAAAGAAATTCATGAGATCCTTCAATCTCAGTTATCTAGGCTATCCTGAATTGACATGATATGTAGAGTTTTATGAGAGTTCTCATCTGCAGATAAGATTGAGACAAAGGAGCATGTTTTTAATCAATTTATTTATCAATGAATCTGTCATTTAGCTGGTGAGATAGATCTGTGATTAAGGTACCTGGCTGCAGGTGTTGGGAGTTCAACTCCTCAATGTGTCTCCAATGAGAAGAGGCAGCCTGTGTAGGCAAGCCACATGGTCCCCACAAGGAGACAATGGTCAACCATTTCTGAGTATTTTTTATCAAGAAAATCCTGGAATTGATTTAATGACACTGCATCATCATCATCATCATCATCATCATCATCATCTGTCCTGTCCAGAATATTGTACTCTTTTTCTATTTAAGGCTAATGACTACTCCTGGTTCACCTCACACAGCTGCCCATGGTCCACTTCTGACAGATGTTTTGTGTGGCAAATAGACTGCTAGCATCAACGTGGACAAGTCTTGATATCCCCACTCAGCCAAACACTCACCGTTTGCTATGTGCAGATTTCCATCTCCTAGCTTCAGTTTCGAGTCAATTCAGAAGAGTATTCAGATGAGGAACATTTCGGAATAATCCCTATTTAACTATCTGTGCTTGACTGCATTCCTATTTTCCTTGCCTGCAATAAACTCAGAGTTCTGCAACAGATTTTGACTTTCTTAGCGGAACTTCTTAGTCAAATCCCCAAGCCATTTCCTCCCTGGAGCTTGCAACTTTCTACTACATTTCATGTTTCCTATTGCAACCTTCTCACTATAACCACATCTCTTGCTGAAGAAGCCAGTTTTCTTCTTAATTTTATAGTCTAACATTTACGCCAAAAAACAGCTTGCCTTTTCTACATGCCGTGGAAGCATCCAAGAAATGCCTAGATCTCTGGCATTTCCCTATGTTAATTTCAACACTGTTTTAGGAACCAGTTGATATTTACACAGGATCAATGGTGGTATCCTTTCTCATTGCTTAAAAGCTTATGTTCTAAGAATGGATGATCAAAGTAGATAATAATCTCTTCTGGACATAAAACGTCTCAGTGTTTAAGCCAGCTATGATGTTTCACAAACAACTATGACAGCTATGCATTCGCACTCAACTTACAAAGGCCAAGCAAACAGTTTGTGTGTGTGTGTGTGTGTGTGTGTTGTGAAGCCCTTCTTCTCCTAACAAAACCCTGACATTATTCTGACAGGTGTAAGGGGAGCATGGATCTTTCCAAATAACAGCTGAGCCTACAGTCAGGTGATAGCAATGAGTATAGGATTCCAGGTACAGTATTAATTAAGACAAAACAAACAAACAAACAAACAAAAGGTGGGGAGTCAAGCCAATCAGTGGCATTGAGATAGATATACAAGAAGAGAGTAATAATACTAATATTAATTTTGTGTCAGAAATTATTCTGGGTTGAAAGGAGTTTTGCTGATGAAACTCCACTCAGGGGATGCCTGAATGAGGCTCCTTCCATGTCCCCAAGATCTGGGACAGAGATGGGTGCTGAATCCATCATGCAGTACCTGGGTCTCGAACTGCTGACTTGCCGGCCTTCCAGGTAACAAGGTGAGCTTCTTAACCACCACAGCCCCTTAAGAAGAGAGTAGAAAATGTGACCATTCTCAAAAGTGGATCCATTGATCAGCTTTGAGGTTCAGTTTCTCTTGAGAGAAAGTTTCAAGCCTCCTTGGGGAAAGTAAGGCCTCTTTCCCTTCCTCCTTTACTTACCGGGACAGAAAGAGAAAACACAAATAGCGCAAAGACTTTTAAGTCTGAAATTTAACAGCTTATCTGATTGAATTAAATGTGACTACAACATAAAGAAGCCTCTTCATTTAAGGTGTAAAAGCTTGCTTCCTTCCCTTTTACTAACAGCCTGCATCCTATTTACAATATGATGACTTGATTACAGGCTATGTTGCTATTTTCTCCCCTCCTTCCTCCCTCGTCTCATCTCTTTATGTCACTGATAAAGCAGGTTGTAAAGTGAGGTATGGTAATAAAGGCAGGATGATGATCTTGGCAGAATGTGATGAGAGAGGTGGAGGTTGTTAAGGGGAATGCATTATCTCAGCTGTTCTCCAGGTCCTCCCCCACCTCTTTTCCCTAACCGTGATTCAGTGGGGACGACATCAATCCATCCATGATTTCAGCAGTGCTCCTCAAAAAGCACAGAGAGAAAAAAAAGCATTAAAACCCCACAAATCTTTATTTATGCATACATATATTAGAATGTATGAATGCAGTAGAAGGAACTGGTGCAATCATGAATGGCCTGTACTACTTTGACAAAGAGTGAATGGTTTTTGGCAATGTTAACCTATGCAGAAATGATCCAGTGAGTTGAACAAGAAATAATTGGCAGGAGAAAGAGGACATCCCATTCATTTATCTGCTCTTCTACTTTCTATCTGTAGTTCTTTCTTTCTTTTTCTGCTGCTGTGGTGGTTTAAATATAGGACATCAGAAACTGAACCCTGAACTTTGTGCATTGCGTGCACTTTACATGTGGAACTAGCATGCCCAACACTCAGTTTTGTAAAACAAGGGCACATGGGTGGTAGCTGTGTTGCCAACTTAGGCTGGTCAGGCCTGATGGGCTTCAGGTTCTTTGAGGAGCTCAGAGACAATAAGCATTCAGTGGGTGAAAAAACAATGCTTTATTATACAGTTCTCTAATCAAAGCATATCAGAGACATAGCACAAGAGCATATCAAAAGACAAGAAATAGAAAAACAAAGAGGCGTGCATACCTAATGGATTCCCTATGTCACTTCTCTAGCTGCCTGGGTGCCCAATAATGTAGCAGATGGTTCTGGCTCTTCTGATGTTCAAGGAGCTCCAAAGTCTGGACATAAATTCGTATATCCTTATACAGGAAAGGGTCACTGTGACCTGTCTTTTCTCTTTTATATTTAGTCTGGGACTTTCTGTTCATTATGAGACCTCTAGGTATCTTATTCACTTTATCAAGCCAAGGACACAAATATTCTTCAGAGTCATCCTACTTCCTCTTGTGTTCCACCAAAAACTCGACTATCCTTATGGCTCTACTAAATCTTACTACAGTACTTGACAGGTGTGAAGGGAATCCTTTCCTAGTCAACACAATCTTCTAGATGCATAAATTGATTAACAAGCAAATTCTACTTATTTAACACATTTTCATGATTTCAACCATTTTAGATATTGGAGGGAGCAAATGGGACTATCACGTTAAGTCCTCACAATTACAATAATCTTTCACAATAGCCCTCCAGCTAGGCATCTCTGAAACCAGTATAGCTTTATGTGTTCATCTGCTACCAGCTTAAGAAAGATGTTTCCCCTTCAGAATACAACCCCCAGCATACTTTAATCAGTACAAGCAAAAAATTCTGGGAATTATATTTCCCCAGCAAAATTATGATTTATTTTTTTTTGTCGTCATGGTAAAAGAATAGGCTTATGTAGGTCTGAAGACTAGGCTTTTGGGGGTGGGTGGGGGTGTCACATCTGCCACTCTTGAAGAGGATAGCAATGCACTCCCAACACATAGCATCCCTTAAAAAGGGCAACAGCTAGTCCATTCTGAGTCCAGCTCTTGTGCATACACTCCATGCTGGGAAACAGGAATGCATCCTCCACTGGTACATCCAAGGGATATTTGAGTTATTCAGTCTTTCTGAATTCTGCTATGAATTGAACTGATCTACAGTGCGTAGACCAGCAGTGTCCAACCTTGGCCCTCCAGGTGTTCTTGGACTTCAATTCCCAGAAGCCCAAGTCAGCACACCAGCTGATCAGGGCTTCTGGGAATTGAAGTTCAAGAACACCTGGAGTGCTAAGGTTGGCCACCACTGTCCTAGTCTTATGTCCAACTGCATCCACTCTAGCAGGTGGCTATCAAGGGAAAGTAGAGATTTGTTTTCTACACAAGACTTCTGTCCACGTCACCCTTCTCTCATTTTGCCTTCCACCCTTTTAAAGCCAGATTGTCATCAATCTTGATTGTATGAAAGCTGATGTGTAAGACTTTTCTAGCACTTAAAGCATATTAGGTAAAGCTAGTCGTATCCAACTCTAGGGTTCAGTGTATTCATTTCTGATTATAGCCAAACAGCCAGCACTGTCTGCATCTGCAGACATTTCCGTGGACATGTGGCAGACATGATTAGACACTGGAGTGCATGGAATGCTGTTTACCTTCCCACCAAAATGGTACCTATTTATCTACTTGCAATTTCTCGCTTTCAAACTGCTAGGTTGGAAGGAGCTGAGACAGAGATGGGAGCTCACTCCATCATGCAGCACTTGGGTCGAAAACTGCTGACCTGCTGACCTTCCAGACATCAGGTTCAGCATCTTAACCTCTAATCTACCACAGTCCCTCTTCAAGCATATTTTATTTATTTATTTATTTATTAGTCATATTTATATATGCCGCCCACTCAGGCCGAACCCGACTCAGGGCGGGTTTCAAATATTGAAACTATTTAAATAAACTGTGTGGATGAGAATTTAGCCGTGCCATGGCTTTCCTGCTTCCATGGATATTCAGTTCACAGCTCAAAAAAGGGGACAGAGACATGTACCTATAGTGCATTTTTCAGAGACAACACCTTTCTAAAGGTACACAGTAAAGGAGAGGAAATGCATTTACAAACATGCATCTTGTTATGATGTGACATATGTTTGTGTGGGCATATATATGCCCCATTTCTTTGTACATAATTACAGGCATGGGATGGAATGGATGCTCAGAAAAATGCAAGAGGAGGGAAAACATGGTAAGAACAGTAGACAGGTTTGCCTATCTCTGCTACCCACACATTTCCCATTTGTTTGGTGAATGGGTGCATGGAAAGTTTCACTTCTACCTCATCCTCCCATTTTAAAAATAAAAAAGGGTGGGGGTCCTTGGCTGAAACAGGCAAGAAAGTGCTGTGAGAATTACAGCTAGGCTTCCAGGCCCTACTTCGTTATTGGTTCCCCTTTTACAAACCTTTGTTATTACCACCTTTTTCCTTTTATATTCCTGCCAAAATACTTGCATTAATCTCTTTCACTCCTTGAAGGCAGAACATGGGTAATTGGATTTATACAGGTCAGAAATCTTTCAGATTTGTTGTGTGTGTGTGCACGTGTGTGTGCACGTGTGTGTGTGTGTACACACACACACACACACACAAATAAACAAACAAGTTGTAGAGAGGGCTGTGTGCCCTGCCATGTCAAATCTTAGAGCCTAGAATTAACTTCAGGTCATACCCTATAAATCACCTCTATGCAACCATCGCATTCCTCTGTTCCCCCCAGGCTTGTTGTGATTGTTGATTACTTGGGCTTGATTTAAGAACTCTTTCTTCTTGGCATGTTGAACTTTCCCAAAGCTTCTCATTTTGGACTTGCCAAATCAACCTGTCTGTGCTAAATCCTTCTTGCTTTTCCTCAGGTCTTCTCCCTCCTCTACTTGCTTCTCTTCCTCTCATTTTAACCCCCCCTACTCCATTATGATTCTGGAGAAACCTCATCTGCAGATAGTTTTGGAAGCTACTTTGGATGGATATTTGGCAGCTACAAAGTCCATATTCATTACCAGATGTCTCCATGTCAAAGGATGTCTCAGCAAGACCTATGCCTGATTCTCAATAAAATATTGTCAGTCATAACACACAAAGTGACAAATATCTCTAAAATAGATATTTAGGAAGAGCTGGTACAAGGTGATGAATATGAATCTTTGTTTATCTTCTCATACACAAGGAGAGACATCACAGCAGACTTCTCATCTTTGGGGACTAAAGATGCAAATCTTGGTTTATTTCATTCTCATATGCAAGAATGAAACACTTCAAAAGTTTTATCCACCTTGGTGCAATTATCAAAGTTTTTGTGCATTTTTCATGATTCAACATGTTTTTCTGGAAAAAAATCACAAAATGTGTATGTGGCGGTTGGCAAGAACACTCTATTTTGCATAGAAATCCTTGTATTTTTTATGCCAATCTTTGTGTTTTCTGCAAAAAGCAAGGTCATTAATACAAATTGTAGGAGGTTTCATGCAAAAAAGTCATATCTCCTCCCTCAAATTCTGTAGCTGCCTGGGAAAAAATTATTTTTATTGGTGTACTGCATTTTGTCAGTATTTCTTAGAATGTTGAAAGACAAAACAGTATTATTTTTAAGTGAGGAAGATTTAAAATTGCAAATATTTGTTACATCCTTAGTTGAGTACTGTTGTCATGATTCTGCCTCGTCGTTTGCAAGGATGATGGGAGAGGATTACAATTCTTTTTTTTTAAATGAACAAAACAATACAACTGCTCTTCAGAATGGGATTGCCTTTTTGTTAACAATCTGCCATTCTTTCTGTTTCTGTTTTTGTTTTTGGTGTGTGTGTAATGGAATTTACTAAGTGTTCTCCTATACAAGGTGGCAATTAGAACCAGTACAGAGAAGGACAACAAGGATCATCAGAGGACTCAGAACCAAGCCTTATGACAAAAGACTGAAGGAACTGGGCATGTTTAACCTTGAGAAAAGGAGACCAAGAGGGGATAGGGTTGCCATATGTCCTGGTTTTTCAGGATTTTCCTGGTTTCAAGCTGTCCCAGCCAGTTCAAGAAAAAACATGTAAAAGTCCCAGATTTTTAGATTTGAACAAAGGAAGCAAGATAATCCCTCACCAAGGGATTTTTGCGAAGAGTTAGTTCACTGCCTTTCTTTCAATTATGCTGCTTGAAAGTGGCAAAGGCAAAACAGCACCCTGAGAAGTCCGCCGGGGAAGGGAGACACTTGCAAGTGAGATAATTGAAAGAAAGGCACGGATACAGTGAAATAACTCATTGCAAAAATCCCTTGTCTCACCTTCAAGTTTTGGGGACAAGGAGTCATCCTCAGCCCTTTTCCTCAAAAGTCAGGAGGAGCAAGAATTACCCATATCTAAGAAGCCAAACCTCCACTGTTATGTACTGAATAGAATGTGACAAGTACTCTTTAACTGATTGTATCTGGCAATTGTATCCATTGTAACTAATCAGAGACACATTGTAGCAAGCTGTTAAGGATAATACTGCTCGTGACAGTAGCAGCATCCAGCTCATGTGATACAGATTCCCCTGAATACCTGAAGGGCAGGAAACCTTCCCGCCGCACCACACCTGGAGAAGATGGGCATGACGATCCATGACGTCACGCGGACAGTAACCAATGAACTATCACCCGGGTTATTCAAAATGTACAGTGTGCTATAAATAGAGCTGTTTGGTCCACCATTGCCTCATGTTCACTCTGACTACCATGCAATAAAGTTGTGTTTTAGCCCTTACTGTGGCTCCTTCTTTGTCTTCCGTGCAAGACACCAAATTGGCGACAAAGGTGGGATGGTGTCCCGAAAAGTGATCATTGCGCCCTTCGACAGCACGAAGCCAGAAAAAATGGGAACTCTACGAGCAGATTTCCTCTACGCTATGGACCTTGAAGGCATCGAGGAGGAAGCCCAGCGCTGGGCATTCCTACTGGCCCAGTGCGGCCTAGAGACTTTGGAACTGGCCACCAACCTCCTGATGCTGAGACCACTCAGGGCCATGCCCCTAGATGAAAATCTCGCCGAGCTGAGGAAACACTTTCGCCCGAAGGTGTCGGTTTTCCCAGCAAGTTTGGCGTTTCAGCAGTGGTGCCAGTGGGCCAATGAGTCTGTGGCAGACTTCGTGGCAGCCCTGCGGATGGCTGCTGTGCCTTGCCGGTGGGGAGCGTCCCTGAGCACTCTTCAAATACCTGAAAGATGGTGAAAAAAGAGGAGCAGGATCTGTTTTCAGTTATCCCTGAGTGCAGAATGCATAATAATGGGTTGAAACTATAGGAATCCTGATATAGGCTGAATATTGGGGGGGGGATCTTAATGGTTAAATCAGTATGACAGTGGAACCAACTGTGGTGAGCTCCCCAACACTGGAAACATTCAAGAGAGTATAGGACAACCATCTGTCATATCAGCTTTGATTCTGATTCTTGCATTGAGCAGGGGGTTGGTCTTGACGGCCAAAAAGGCCCCTTAGAGCTCAGTGACTCTATGATTCTATGGCATATCTTTATGGAACAATTGTAGACTTCTCTGGCACCTGATTAGCTCTTACTTGTATTTATTTGTGCCATCTCTCCTTGCTCTAATTGGCTATCCTGTTTTTCCCCTGTTGCTCTGCTAGTGTGCTGATAACAAATTTGTGCAACCAAACACCTTCTGGTTGCATCTCACATACTGTATTCTTTCCCTAGCTTTATTTTGACACTAGACCTGAACCCACGGCACAACATATCGTGTTTGCCCCTCCAACGTATGATTTCATTGTTTCTTTTAACCACATGCTCTGTTCTGTCTACCTATAGGAAAATGTCTTGCTATGTAAAGTCCCAAGCACTTTTAGTGGTAGATGAAACCATTTCCCCCCAAAACAGGATGAATGCAAAATAGGTAGACCCTTTCCTAGCAGGTAGATTTTATGTGATTTTTTTTTGTTTCCCCAAGAATATATATGACCCACCTTTACAGTTGCTATGACAGATGTTAAGACAGGTAGAACTTCACTTGCTGAGACACTTAGAACTCGACTGGCAGAGGGGAGCATTCCTACAACCTTGATCCTACCCCTGAGCTAGCAATACATCTTAGCTATTGCAGCAAAATTAGTGGGCATGCAATTATAACTATCAGGAGCAGACAAAGCCAAGTTAAATACCATCTCCCTTGGGGGGGAAATTATTATGACAGCCAAGAAAATACAAAATGCCAGTACCTGTGGCTGTAATTTCACCAACTCTTCAATTACACCTCCAACAGTGTAAGGAAGAGAGATGCTCCTTTAGAATATCAGGTATATATTTAGCTGCTCTCTGAATTTTTATTGTGGGGGGTTAGGGGAGGCTGACACAAGGTAGAGGCACTAAGAACATGGCTCTTGTAATGTGGCCTTTGCTGCACTTCAGCCATTCACATAAAATAGGAAGGAACATTTCTACCCCTCCCCAATGGTTACCAGCAAAGATTTAATGGCAGAAAAAATTGCAGCAGTAATAACGTGTTAGCTCTGCTCAGTATTTTACACTAAAAAAAAAAACTCAACAAGAAGGGTGATATTATTATCTTAACTTCTTAGAATCGGAAACTGAGGCTCAAGAGCTCAACATGCCCCACAAGGGGGCAATTTGATTTTTAAGGGGGCAATTCAAGATTGTTTAACCCATGTTAATGTCCTTTTAGGCTTCCTCCAATTGAATAGGAGTTCACCTTTTGGAATAATTAAAATTATATGTCACAAGGGGAGAGGGCATCAGGATTTTAATTATGCTTTGGTGGGACAATGCAAAAAAAAAAGGTTGGGAACCAGTGCTCTAGAGAGAAGGTGCTGCTTTTACTACAGTTAAACACCTGCAATACTAACAAATTATGCATACATTCCATGTGACTCTCATAGAATCTAAAAGCAAAGGTTGTAGGAGTAAAACCAACCCTCCTGGACCTCAAATCAAGTTCTCTATGATGATAGAAAAAAACAAATGTTTCCTCCCATTATACATGAAAATGTAAATACAGACATTGGCACCATCATAATTATTGGTTTCAATATATTGACATGAATAGACAAAACTGTTTTGGTTCATCTGTTGAGATACATGACAGTTTCTTGGTCATAGTTCCTCTCTATGGACACTCAAACATACTGCTCCCTGGGGTAGGTGAGTCCAGGGAGGAGTCTGATGTCCTGAAGTATATGGAATATGACTGGAACTGTATCCCTCCCAACATGCCAGTCTCCCAAACTAGGCAGTGCTCCAGGGAGTAAAAAAATAAATAAAGATCCACAAGGCTAGGCACTTACAACTCACACACCAACTGTATAAGGTAGCTGCCACCATAGCCACACAAGCATTACAATTTCCAGGAGCTGATCAAAAAAACAACTAGATCAAAAATCTAATCAGCTGTTTGGAAGAATGTTTGTATTTTTTTAAAAGAGAAAGGAAAAAAAGGTAAGAAGATAAAAGGTAAAGTTTCCAAAGAGTTACATTTTCCCCCTCAAAATGCTGGAACAAATTACAGAGCCAGACTTAAGATTGATCAAGAGAAACACACCAGAAAATAAAAAAAAGCTGAGCTATCCTATTTAACACTCACACTTTAGCAGAAAGCCAGGAGACATCCACAGTATACAACGCTTCTTGGTACAGCTTTGTAGGACCGCAAAAGGACAGCAGGTGAGCAATGGCTCTTCTTAGACACATGAAGGGCAGACTAATTAACTTTCTAACTTTGCTTATATCTTAAATGATCCATTCAATTAAGATTTTAAATACATTTTAGTTTTTTTACACAGACAGGCAACCTCTGTCACTTCTTTTTATACGGATCTAATCTTTTACTTGTGATCAAGGAAGCCAACTGGCTTTTGATGTGCCATCTGATCAGAGAAAAGCTTGGAAGCCCTATTTCTCTCTCAGCCCTTCTTTGAAGTCCCCTATAACAGGAGGTCAATTGAAGGTGTTAATTAATTATCCTTTTATTTGGAACACACACTGGCTCACACCTTTCCAGCCATTTTTTTCTGGTCACACACAGAAAAGCCTCATAGTTTCTGGGGAAATTTAATGGTCAATATTCTCCTAATTTCTCAGTCTCTTCACAAGAAATGTGAATATGAAATGTGTTGGAGGAGAATTTTGAGAGTACCCTGGACTGCAAAGAGAACAAATAGGTTGATCTTAAAAGAAATCAACCCTGACTGCTTCTTGGAAGGTCAAATATTGAAATTGAAGCTACAGTACCTTGGACATCAAATGAGAAAAGAGGATTCACTTGAGAAAGCCTTGATGCTGGGAAGGTCGAGGGCAAAATAAGAAGGGGGTGGCAGAAAATGAGATGGATAGATGGTATTGTTGATGCAATGGGCACAGAGCTGGGTGGGTTGAGGAGGATGGGGGAGGATAGGGTTGTCTGGCTTGTGATGGTCCATGAGGTCGCAAAGGGTGAGAATCTACTATCCGACTGAACAACAACAAAGTTTGCAAAGCAAAACATACTACAATCAGCATATGGGTCACAAAACAGTAGATTTGTCTGTTGCTAGGAAATAAATGTAGTGAATGGTAGAAATACAGGCTTTATACTGGCAAATTATCAGCAATCTATGACACTTAGCATGCTTGCTAAATCCAACAGTCTCCTCTAAAGGAGAGTTACTAAATAAATAGGGCTTGTTAAGTCAACATTCATGTAAATTCCATTGGCTAGACATGCCTGCCACATGACCACGGAAATGTCTGCAGAAGCAGGGAGCGCTGGCTCTTCGGATTTGAAACAGATGAGCACTGAAGCCTAGAGTCGGATACAACTGGCTTTCGAGCAAGGGAAACCTTTACTAGAGTAGACATATTGAATCAGTTAGGATTTGGTGAGTCAGTTTCTACTGATTCAAATTCTACTGATTCAATGATTCTACTATAGTTGCAACTTACTGTCAAACTTCCACTGATTCACCAGGTTTCCTCTATCTGGGCCATACAATTTGATTTAATCCATTAATTCCTTAGCCTGCCTCTCAATCTTAAATAAGAACAATCTATATCCTTTCATCTCAATGGATAGGAAGAGAAAGAAAGGAGAAAATGAAAGAATATGGAAGGAAGGGAGGAAATCAAAGATGGGAAATGGTGCCTTCTTAATACTTGTTTCCATGCAAAGAACAGTATTGCTCATTTGCCTAACCAATGGCAAGGCATTGCAATAGCTAAATTTAAAAAAACATCTTGAAAGCCACAATTATCTATGATAAAATTTTTATCTCACTGCTATTTTCACCAGTGAGCAAATGTTTAGTGCAGGGATGACCAACCTTTTTTCACCGCTGGCCTGAGCACACCCCCAGACAGCTAAGCGGGCCTGACCATGTCCCCCGCAAGCGGAAGTGGGCATATTTATGGCTGTCATAAATGTGCCTACTTCCGTGTTTATGACAGCCACAGGCACATTTATGCATGTGTGGGTTTGTTTTACGGCAGATGTAAATGTGCCCACTTCCACTTCCGGGTGTTGGAATGACAGTAATGATGGGCCTGATGGAATGGCGCTGTGGGCCAGGTCTGGACTGTGGGCCATAAGTTGGGAACCCCTGGTTTAGTGTGTCCAATACATTTATCATAGTTCATGGTGAGTATTTCAGGCATGTCCAGTGAGCCTTCAAATGCCTCTTCAGACTTTCATACTGAATGTGTGATGTCCTTGTAGACAGCCAGAATGGCTGTACACTTCCGTGGTTTCAGTTATGACTATTCTGTTGTGGCACTAAACTAGAACCAACAAAAATGTCATTGAAATGTGTGTGTGTGTGTGTGGGGGGGGTATATATAAAAAAAACCTCTTAAGGCCCTAAAAATAATAACTAAAATAGATCACTGAAGAAGACAACACAGAATGAAGCATCACTATCATTAAATGCACAACTGCTAAACTCTGACTGAGATGACATTATAACCATGCTTTTTTAAAAAAACCTCTAATTGGATTTGTTCACATATCCACTAATTGGCAAAATTCAGAGGTAGAAGAATTCTCTGTGGTAGGACAATTTTAAAAGCTTGGCCTGATTGTGCCAACAACACATTCACAAATCAAGGTGATTTCATTTGGGCAAAGTTTTTCTTTTTCCTTGTTTTCTTTTTAGATGGAAGTCAAAAGAATAAAACTGGAGCCATATATTTCAGGTTACTCTTATTTCCTGCCCTCACTTACATGTGATCTCATGCTGTTTAGAATACAACACTCCATCTTTATGGGATGTGTCATCTGAGCCCTTATATATTGTGTAAAAACCCACACCTTATTCAAAATACGGAAAATTCTGCTCATTGAGTCCAGACAGAATTCCTGAACTATCCCCATACCAGCTTTTGTCCTATCTCTGCTCTCCTATCAAGAGTGCCACAAACCTTGCTTGTTCTCCATTAAAATCAGCCATTTTGCAATCCTTGTCACAGACTCTGCTATGTGGCACAATCCATCAAATTTATTGAGGTGTATATGCCGCCTTTATTATTTCTAGCCCTGCTGTTATTCCATGAGCACCAATCTGTTATGAAAAATAGTGATGTTCCAGAATCTCTATTTTTGGAACCAGAAGGACCTGCATCTTGAAACAAGGAGTGTTGTAGAAACTTTGATATTCTAATGTAAGCATTTGTGAACTCGAGTATCACTCAAGTCCATGGCAATGAATGCTGCAATAAATCAGGTAATCTTCGGAGCAACATGTACAGAGAAGTGTGCATAATCTACAAAGTCTGCATTTTAATACAAGATTATCCAAGCTGCACCTCCCAGAATCCAACCAAATGCAATGTGCAGTCTGAAATCTGAACATATTAGAGTTTTGGAGTGAGAAATGAGAGCTCCATTGGATAAGTGGACATAGTTTCTTACTAGATACGACATGAATGAAATGCAGAAATAGTCTCTTTTCAGATCCTACCTTCCAAATCTCATAGTCAGCATGGCCATATTCTGAGCATGAAGGTACAGTATCTGCAGTGGCATAGATGGTATACAACAGTATCTCTTCTATGTGATAGAATTACTGGTGTAAGATGCTGCAGCAAAACAAAGTCCCAATACTTCTGAAGCAAAATCTGATAGCAAATCTCAGGGTCCCTCTTCATGCAAACAATCTAAAGATTCATTCAAGAGAAAAGTTCACAATAGAGCCTGACAAAATGTGTTGGTGAGGACATGTAATTATACAACTTCCAACCATCCCTGTGAAGCAGGGACTGATCCTATTTTCTGATAAGTTTCTACAGTAAATCATTTTCTCTCTTATTGCCTTTTGTGGATGTCTTGTTAAAACTGTTGGCATGAGTTGCTAAAAGGGTCAACCTTAAACTTTAAACTTTCTTCCAAGGTCTTCTGCAAGCTTGGAGAAGTCATTTTTTTCCTTCCTATCCTAAGCAATAAATAAATAAATAAAAACACATGAAATGTTGTCCCACCTGTGACAGATGAAGAAGCCAGTAAGACTGACAGTTGAAACATGCCAACATGGGCAGCGGGAAAGACTGCTTCATTACAACTGTGGGCCACAGCCTGGTTTTAAGAGCTGAGGGTGGGATCATGGACATACAGTTCCACTCTCCAAAGAGGGAAGCATGCCATGGATGTTCACAAGAAGCATTTAGGAAATGGCAAATGCTGCCCCCCAACATATGCCATCAGAGACCATCTCCTCATTCTGTCTCTTGATAAGGAAGGTCCTGGTTACATAGAAGCTAAATCTCCAAGGGGCAAGGGCAGTGTTTTTTAATGTAAATGTCTAAAGCAGTGCTTTTGGGACATCACTTCCCAGATTTCTCCAAAGCACTGATCAGCCATTGCTGGCGCACCCCACCCCCACCCCCCAAGTGATGAGAGATATGCATGAATTGGATGAAACAATGGGCCACTTTATTGAAAACAGCAAAACTTAGCACTGGGGCTAGTAGTGTGGGTGAGGATGGGAATAGGATGACCAAAAACAGTGAGAGAATGGTCTATGGGCCAAACACACCGGGTTCCAGTAATAAGCCACACAAGGTGACAGATGGAGGAGACTTGCCGATAAGCCAAAAAATGGTGGAAGGTTGGTACAGAAGCCTTTGGGCACACCCCTAGATGATGCCGTTCCAGCTGCTGCAACAACCCCAGCCCATACCTGATGGAACGCTGCAATTTTGAATGGAATACACCTGCATTAACCACCACACAGGGGAGAGGAACGACCCCGACCCACCCAGCCCAACCTATCAGACTGGGGGAGCCCAAGTGCAAGAAGAAAACAGGGAAACCCTGCCCTCCATAGGAGGAGTTTGGTAGGAGCTGAAAAAAGAGCCAGGAAAAGGGAAGGCAGGCAGACGCATGCAGGAGGAAGTACCTGTGGGGGAAAGAGAACAAAGATAAGAGTGATTATTGGAGAAATAGGGAAGCACACATTAGGAACCAGTGGGGGGGGGGACCAATGCTGGAGCACCAGGAGGGGGAATGGCCGGGCATGCCGGGGGCCGGGCAACCAGTGCAGGGAAGGCAAGGGCCAAGGAAGGGCAGGAAGGTGCACCATGGGTCCCGAGGCAAATGAGGCACTAGAGCTTGTACCTGCCCCACTTCTTGGCACAGTGACCTTAAGGTGCAAACTCCCAACAGAAAGTGTGTGGTTGGGGAGGAGGTGCCTTAGGGGCGGTAAGAACAGTGGGGTGCTGAACCAAGTGGCCACAGTCATACCTGTCTCCAAGGTCCAGGTGGGACGGGGTCATATACTGAAGCCACAGTTGGGGATTG
The DNA here is from genome assembly GCA_035047305.1 of Bradypodion pumilum. NCBI lineage: Eukaryota > Metazoa > Chordata > Lepidosauria > Squamata > Chamaeleonidae > Bradypodion > Bradypodion pumilum. The sequence goes on from JAWDJD010000010.1 coordinate 34,470,087, forward strand.
AGCTCATCCCACTGCATGTTTGGCCGGATTGTGGCCCACATATGGAAATTATCATCATAAGCTTTCCAGGAATCACCTGGGAAGTCCACATATACCCGGTATTAAAGATCAAGATATTGAATGAGAGACAAGGCCAGGGAAGGGTAGGACCCGACAGAAACACCTGTGTAAATAAGGAAGGCAAGCAGCCAATTGGCCCATGTCCATGGGGGCTTTTTTTGCCAGATCAGCTCCTTGTCAGAGTCATCCAATCTGTCCCATTCAGCCTTGGGTGAGTCACAGTTGAGGAGGTCAAAAAGGTCAACGTATTCCCCCCCTGGAATCTTATCCTTGGTAGGGAGGGCTGGGTCACCAGGGGGGAGAGCTGCAAGGGGGATGCTGCTCTAGTCTGACCCAACCAGGCTGCAGTGCGGCCAACCATATGGAATCATTTGTGGGCCATGCAGGGAGGGGGTGGGCCAAGGAGACACCCTGTAAACCGGTGGAATGCCGGGGTGGGCCAACTGCCCCTGCTGGAGCCAGGGCCAGCCCCAGGGAGAGTGTGGGGGAAGGGGCATCATGCCTGAAGTGGTGTGTGTGCTAACGACCGGTATACTCATGGGGACCCGGTAAAGCAGGAACCAGAAGAGCGTCAGTGCTGGGCCACTGGACCACCGGGGAGACATGGGGGCCAATGAGGGCCAGAGCTGGCAGCTCAGGTTGTGGAGCAGCTGGGGAAGGGCCCATGGGCACAGAAGTTGCAGGGTGAGAATCGGCTCAATCCTGGAGGGAGGGCCCAAGCGCCGAGAAAGGCGGTGGTGCCGAGGCCTTTAATGCCGCAACCCTTCACAGGAGGGAAGTGGCAGTCGGCGCCAGTTGGGCGCAGTCCTGGCTGGCCCGGGGAGTGCCGGTGCTGGGGGAGGTACAGGAGAAAGAAGAGTCCGGTGGTGTGCCAAGAGGCAAGCCGAGACCCGGGCAGCACAAGCGCATGGCAGGTGAGAAAGAGGAAAAGGATAGAGGCAGGAACAGCCATTGGTCCATGCGGACCTGCCACCAGGAGCCATGGAGTCAGGTAAGAGGGCAGCAGGGTGAAGTGGGAACTGATGGTTCACACATGCCATGCAGTTGAAATTCCTGCTGAGGTAAAAGCAGAAGCTTCTCTGGGAGCAGGACAAATGAATGGCGGGGCAGGGAGGAGCACCCCTTATAAAGGGGTGCTGGCTCCTCCCTACCCGACCAACGTGAGAAAGGCACGCTCCCGTCTCAGGGGTGGGTGACAACAAAGTGTACGCTCGGCCTAGGCGGTGCCGGTGTGCATCCAGTGTACTGACTTACGCTTCTGGGAATTGAAGCAGCCCAGTGGGTGTGGGCCCCATGTTGGGAACCACTGGTCTAATGGTAAAGGTCTCTCATGCTCTAAAGCCGGTTGTGTCCTACTCTAGCGGGTGGTGTTCATCTCTGATTACAGCCAAAGAGCCAACGCTGTCTGCATCTGCAGACATTTCCATGGTCATGGGGCAGGCGTGACTAGACACTGAAGTGCACAAACACACTGCTATCTTTCCCGCCAAAGCAGAACCTATTTATCTACTTGCAATATCTTGCTTTCACACTGCTAGGTTGGCAGGAACTGGGACAGACGATGGGAGGTCACTCCATCACGCAGTACTCAGGTCTCAAACTGCTTACCTGCTGACCTTCTGGCCATTTTAACCACTAAGCCACTGTGGCCCTATGTTCATGTATTAATGTACATAGGGCTAAATCTACTTTGATATGGATTCCAATACTGAGCAGGGGTTGGACTTCCAACTCAGTTCTTCTGTGATTCTAAATAAACCATGAATTGTTTATAATTGCTGGAGATGAAATTGCATTCAAATATTCAACTATTCCATTTCAGCTTTGGGGGGGGGTGTGTGCCTGTTTTTACACCCAATATTTATTGCTGCTGGGAGGGGTATTGGGAATGTTTGGAGACCCTTATCTTTGGACATGACAATCCATGGGCTTGGCGGCTTGGCTTGACCTAGCTCCCAAACAAGCAACCACGTGGCACCTAGCTTGCTATCCAATGCCAGGATATAACACTAATTCCGAACTGAAAGGTATAGGTTTGTAAGTTAGCAATGTTCTCACTATGGCATATCTTTGACCCAAATAACAGATGCAACTTTACTTTGTGTTTGTACTTGTTTTTAAGAAACAGTGACAGACTGTTGCAAAGGAAAGGAATACAACGGGGTGCAGGGAGAACAGACAGACTCTTCAGCACAATAGTTGTGTTATGCAGATCTGTTTCCTTTTAGTCTCCTAGAAAATGTTAGAAGATATGAAATCATAATTGGACGACTACTCACAAAGCTAGAAGGGAGGGAACAGCATTTAAAGCACATATGTTGTTTTTTTACAATAAATGAGTGTAATTGGATCAGTTCACAACGGCAAAACTTAGCTGCAAAGAAGACGTCTGTGATTGTACATCCAGCCATCGATACAGCCAGGCAGAGTTAGCTTCCAGTCATTTCCACTCCCAGGCATTGATGCTCGCTTGCGGAAACTGACTCCCAGACCCTTCAAAGTGATCTATTTATTTCTTAAATAAAGACATAAATCTTGACACTCCTAGCAGCTGTTGTTTTATCTGCCTTTATGTACACCACTGATCATAAAAGGTTCATCTGTTGGCAGCATCATGCATGGCCACATGGTGAACCGTTCGCCCTCATTTTCATTTCTGCTTTCACCAGGGCATCATCATCCCAAGCTTACTCAGTTGTTCATTCAAGTTTTATAGTCTCTCGCTGGCTCAACTTTGATTTTAGCAGCTTTTTCTTTTTTCTTGTGAGAGAACAGGCAATGTTGCACTGTACAGTGTGAAGCAGAGAGTGAGGAACTCTGGCCCTCCGGGTTTGTGGTTTTTGTTCACCTTTGGCAGTGTTAGAGCTGAAAAGAGTTTTAAAGTAAATGTGGGAGATTGTGTTTTCCTACTCCTGGTGAAAAAAATGCATTCTGACCAAACCATAGGTCGTAAAGGTCACCCTTGCTTGAAAGCCAGTCATATCTGGCTCTAGGGCTCAGTGCTCATCTCTGTTTTTATCCAGAGAGCCAGCGCTGTCTGCATCTGCAGACATTTCCATGGATATGTAGCAGGCATGACTAAACACTGGAGTGCACAGAACACTGTTTACCTTCCCACCGAAGCAGTACCTATTTATTTACTTGCAATGCCTTGCTTTCAAACTGCTAGGTTGGCAGGAGCTGGGACAGAGACGGAAGCTCACTTCGTCATGCACAGCTCCATTCTCGAACTGCGGATCTTCCAGTTGATTCAGCATCTTAACCACTAAGCCACCAAACCATACCTGGCCATTATCTCCAGAAATTATGTGGGGTGATGATAGGGGTCCAGGAATGATTAATTAGCAGGTTCTGCTCCCAGTCTGCAGGATTACTAAGTTGTATTCTTGTTCCCTACAGAACTGCCCTAGCATCTTCATTGCCACCACAATGACACTTACAGCTTAATTCAATGTGCGTTGGTATGCCTGTCATACTCAAGTGAAATATCTGAGGGATGTAAAGAGGGATCTAAGGATTTTTCAACAAGGCAAGTGAAATTTCTCCAGGGGTCTCCAGAGGAGACTGGCTGTCAAATGGGTTTCACCTAACACAAAAAATACCAAAGCACACCTTTGGGCTTCCTACTTAGAGGAGGGATCAAAGGAATTTCCAGGCAAGCTGAACAATAAATTCACTGGCATATTGAAAAGGGACCATACACAATTGTGATCTTATGCTCTGGCTATCACGTCTCCCTGAATAAACCAATCTTTTTTCTTTTACTTCAGCAGCTAGCAGGTTCAGGAATGGTTGGTTTGAATAGGAAACAACCAACATTACCCACTCATCTGAAGGGAAGACCGAGAAGGAATCCTGTCTGAAACCCCAGAGAGCCATCACTTGTTGTCAGGTTGACAAAATCAGCTTTCACGGACGACAACTTTACATGATTTTAAAAGAGGTGAAGAATATTGAAAAGATTTCCACTCCTCAGGGATTTTCTGGTGTCTCCATACTGAGACTTCTCACCGAGACATCTCCCTTTGAAAGAGACCTCAGTCTTGTCCCTCCCTGGTCCAGGAAGCTACCAAATCCTGTGCAACTGAATATGCTTTTCAGGAAAACTTTTGCAGGAAAAATGCCATTTTTCAAAGGAATTGTAATACTTTTGCACAGGTAGTCATGCCTGCCACATGACCGTGGAAACATCTGCAGAAGCAGACAGCGCTGGCTCTTTGGCTATGAAACAGAGATGAGCACTGAACCCTAGAGTCAGATACGATTGGCTTTTGAGCAAAGGTGACCTTTACCTTTATCAATAGGGAAGAAAAATGACCATGAAACATTGAAGGAATCTCACAGGATTTCTTGGGAAGAGGAGAAGAACTAGAGGAGGCTGCAAGATTTCCATACACGCTAAGTACAATTGTAGAACTTTGTTTAGCACCCTCAGCACCACTTAAACATGTACTGAATGTAGTGTAATAAGTAGGCTTACCTCCTCAACGCAATGCATCAATGCAATACATAATCATTTTCTGGAACTAAAATCAAAGACCATCTATGGTGGCGTGTCACCTTCTAATCATGTTTGAAACTTAGGTTTCTTCTCAAATTCTTTCTCTACAATGGGTTCCCAACCTAAGACCCATGGGCCAGCTCAGGCCCATGGTGCCATTTCATGTGGCTCCCCACCCTTCCAAGGGCATTCAAGAAACAAAATGGCCACCCCTTTGAAGCTGTTGGGACAGAATGGCCACCCCTATTGTGCAGGCAGTGCAAAATGGCCATCTTGCTCTCAAAGCTGACTGAGAGACCATGACCCAATCCCCGGCTTGAAAAGGTTGGGAACCCCTGCACTACAACAAGCCTTTGAGTGGTAACTTCCAGAACAAACACAACAATACCCTACTTATTTGGAACTGTGTCTTGGAGCGTTTCATTCATGCTAACTTCTTCTCTACTTGCACTTGCAAATTCATTAGCCCCTTGTCCATGTGGAAACTCTACCTTGCTATCAATGGAACAATCCACGGCTTGTGTAACTGCAAAGTAGAGACGAGGAGAAGAAAATACAGAATGCTGTATGCATAGAGACTTCATGATTCACATTTGCTGATCAGATTTCTAGGATATATTTCTGCTATACTCTATATAACACAGTGTGACGATTGTGCATCAAAACAATCTATGGAGCAGCACTGCTTGCAGCATTGTTCCACTGTACAATGCAACGTCGTAAACTGACTGCGGTCAACATTATTCCCCCTGCCAGCAGTCCAGAGCTTTTCTCTACCTTCACCCCTAAGGTCTTGAATTTTGCTTCGGTATACACTACATTCATTCCAGAGGAAGTAAAAGTCATAACATACAGTTAGCCATATGAGAATTGAGGCTTTTAAAAGCAAAATAAAATGAGGAGCAGAGGCACGAGATGAAGACCATGAAGATGGAACAATCCATGGCACTGCAAACAGCAGGCAGCATGTGTGCAGATACATGTAACACACACATGCATTCATGTGTGCTATAGACAAGTGCTTTGTACAAGTTAAAGTTTACCTCTAGAACAGTTGTCCTCCAAGACAACTCATCTCCAGGGAAAAGAGAGAATAGCCCAGTCTTAGCCCTGATGCTTAGTGTCCCTTCTGATTACTCTGCGTGTAAATTACAGTTCCTGCTGATGAAGGAAAGGGATGGGGCCTGCTAGGAAGGAGTGCCATATTGGGAAGAGAAGTTTCCAATATGGCTCCCTTTTCACAGAAGAATACCTCAGGATGTTGGATTCCTTCTCTTCCCCAAAAGGCCGGTAGGACTGGCTTCATTAATTACTCCTGGACGCAAGTGGCAAGTTACACCTGTGTAAGATGAATTAAAGGCCCTGCTAGAGAGCACCGAGGAAGTGGATGCCCAAACTATGTCCCAGGGGCCAGATCTGGCCCCGATGCCAATTCATCCAGCCTGTGAAGCCCTCATCACTCCCGGAAGCTGGAGTAAAATATGCACATAAGGGCATGTTTTACTTCCACTTCCAGGAGCGACGAGGGCTTCACGGGCTGGTTGAACTGGCATCAGGGCTGGATCCGGCCCAAGGGCCATAGTGACCAACCCCCTGAACCACATGACCAGCCCAGAGCTCAAAAAGGTTGGGACTCCTGTTGTAGACTGTGCCATTGTTTCCACTCATATAATGTCCCTTACTGCTTAGGGAATATCTGGGGACTTCCTAAAGTAATTGTCCAAATTAAAGTTTGTCCCCATCAAGCTGGGGATTTTACCACATTCAGAAGGATGGGCAGCTGTGTCAACCTTGGGCCTGTTGGGATGGGACTCAGGTCATGAGCAGAGTTTTGAGAGCAGTACTGTAGTTTGTGTTGCATTTTTGGGAACTTCCCTGATCCCCAAAACTCTGCCCAGTTGTCCCTTTCATTACCCAGATTAAATTTCAGCTGCTTCTCTGACTGTCATGTTCTATTCTGATTTATCTTAGTCGTGGAATTGCCCAACTTTCTCAGAATCAAAAGCTGGCAAATCTACTGGAGAATGTGTGTATGTGTTGCGGGGGGGGGGGGGGAGTAGAGTTGGCACAAAGAGACCACCATATTTTGGCAGCAAGTTATCATAGCAATGCATCAAAAATTGGAGAGAAATGCAATAACTGAGCATACAATGATAGCAATACAGGGTTGGAAGAAGATGGTAAGAGTAGGTAAGAGTAGGGTTAAATGGGAAAAAGGGGGGAAGATGTGACGGCAACTGTGTGGAAGGAATACAATAATACAGGAGTATAATTAATTGGGGAAAGCAGTGGCACAAGTGGCTAAGACACTGACTGGGAGGCGGAAGGTCAGCAGTTCGATTCCCGAGTACTGCAAGACAGAATGAGCTCCCGTCTTTGTTCCAGCTCCTGCCAACCTAGCAGTTCAAAAGCAAGAAATTGCAAGTAGATAAATAGGGACCACTTTGGTGGGAAGGTAACAGCGTTCCATGCACTCCGCTGTCTAGTCATGCCTGCCACATGACCACGGAACTGTCTGTAGAAGCAGACAGCACTGGCTCTTCGGCTTTGAAACAGAGATGAGCACTGAACCCTAGAGTCGGATACGAACTTTATAATTAATAGAGCGAAAGAAAGAGATGTTTTGAGAAAGAGAAGCAGGCATGTCAACACCCCAGAAGTGCTCAATGATGATCAGAAAGTTGCAAAATCACATGGCAATTCCACAAATGTTTTCTTGTGGGAAGACTGCAAAATGAAAGTATGGGAGGAAGCAACATTTAATTCTTTTTTAATTATAGAGAATACTCATTCCCAAGTCTAGCTATAGAACATTAACATTTAAGGGCATGGAAAAGGGCAGTTTGGAAAAAAACAACACACACACACCCAAAATTAAAAATTAAATCCGAGTTGGCCATCTACTGGCAAAAGGCTATGATTGCAAACCCAAATATATCAAGGGGAGAAGAAAGAGTTCCCCTTATCTTCAGACTCCCGGAACAGTGGAAAGAAAGCCACAGATCTTTTCCAGACATGTCTGGAGTTTATTTGGGAGAGTGAGGAAAGTGGCAACTCCTGGCATGCTTGGATCCTGCACTAAGGGAAAAGTAATTTCTGTGAAGCACTGCCTCTACCATGTTCATTCAAGTCACCATAATTTCTTCAAAGGAGCTGTTTTACATTGTCTGCAAATGCTCATTTCCTTAGCAAGCAACTGTGTGCGCAGTAACAACAACAACCTGCCTTAATATACATATGGAGGATTATTTATTTCTGTCTATGAATCTTAGGGAGGTCTTCATTATTAAATAACTGCAGCTAAGGAAAGTATTATTTGAAATGTAGAATATGTTAACAGGAATTTCAGAACTAAAACAAGCATATAGTTTTCATTATATATGGGGTTGTATATATGGGATAAAGCAGGGATTCTCAACTTGGGGCCCACCGCCCGAATGTGGCCCACGGTGCCATTTCATGTGGCTCCCTACTGCCTCCACCACACCAGGAAGTGCCATGTGGTGGAGGATGGGCAAAATGGCCATCGCCCCCCCCCCCCCCCCAAGCTGTCTGAGGGAGTTTGACTCAGGCTTCAGCTTAAAAAGGTTGAGAACTCCTGGGGAAAAGGATTGTGGTGTCAGAGTGAGAAGGGACACCAGTTGTGTGTTTTTTAAATTAAAAAACTGGTACTAGACCCACCAAAGAACAATACTTGGCCTGATCACTGGCACTGAGTGACACAGTCTATTCTCTTTCCTGCAATTTTCATTGTATAAATGTGTCAAAAGCTTTTCAAAATTATAGAGGCTGACTGTTTCACTGCTTTGCTATTAATCTGATGTGCATGTTATTGGGATACAATACAGACACATACGAACTAATTATACGGCTTCTCCCTGCTGTTGAGCAGATAATTAGATTGGTAGCCCATGAAAGGTATCCTTGCCCATCAGTGATACGACTGGATGATTTTATATTCTGGCCAATGGTCGTACTGAGAGCAGGGGGCTCCTTGTTAATCCATTTGAGTCCATGTGAGGCTAGGCACTTCTGCTCCCATGCCTTGACCTTGAAAGTTGAATACCACAGGAGGCTATCTTGCATTAAAGGCCTTGAAATTCAGCATTAATGCTCTTCATCTTTCTTCCTTTCCCCCTTCTGAGCTCCACCAAAACTGTATCTACCAATGACCAGAGTGAGCATTTCTCCTCTATCAGCAAGTCAAAAGTTGGAAGAGTTCCAATGTGCATGCATTTAGAGTTAACTCCATGAAACAAGTGCTCTGAGGTTTATCCCTCTGTGGAGGCAACAGGCTGCCTTACAGTTAATTGGGCAGCAATACAAGTTAGAAAAATAAATAAATAAATAAATAATTCTTCAATTGGCTCCTTTTTTTTTCAAAAATGAAAACTGATAACAGAGGAGGTATAAAGATGGGCAGCAAGGTTGATCGGGGGCCTGGAAATCAAGCCATATGAGGAAAGACTGAAGGAACTGGACATGAATAAATCTTGAGAAAAGGAGACTCAGAAGGGATATGATAGCACTCTTGAAATACCTGAAAGATAACGATAAAGAGGAAGAACAGGATCTGCTCTCCATCATCTTATATCCGGCTTCCTGATATATTAGGGGAAACCTCTTAATGGTTAGAGCACTATGACAATGGAACTAACTGCCTCGAGAGGTGGTGAGCACTCCGATGCTGAAAACATTCAAGAGACAATTGGAACACCTTCTGTCAGATTCAGATTCCTGCATTGAGCAGGGGGTTGTACTTAATGGCTAAAAGGACCCTTCCAAAACCAGTGGTTCAAAGATTTTTTGATATCACCAAGAAAAAATGTAGATGTATGTTTGTCCTAGCATGAGCTTCTCCACCTCCCTATCTTGCTAATTAGCTTGGTCATTGGTAACTAAACATGAGCATCATACGTATGATTATACAGGGATTTGGGCCTATGAAATATGTATGTGATCTGTAGTATCTGGTGGCCCCCTCTGCTTCCATGCTTAAAGCACTGGTTCCTGACTGTTGGGTCATAGATGTTCTTAGACTACACTCCCAGATTATCTTGGTCAGCACAACCAATGGGTTTTTTATCCAAGAATATCTGGAGATCCAAATTAGGAACCACTAGTTGAAAGTCATGGATACAAGTCATGCAGCTTGGGACAGAATCATGACAGTTAACAGCACTGGGCGAAGGAAAGAGAAGCCAAGTTAAGAAGACCAAGTAAAAATAGTAGCAGTAGAAGATCTCTTCCAGCCCACCACTATGCTTGGATGTGCTGCACTACATAACTCAGCATCCCTAGCCAACAAAGTTTGTAGCCACCATATCTAAGGATGTCATCCTGGGGAAAGAAGGTTTGCTTCCAGGAATGGGTACGAGCTGTTTTGTTTTCCACCCACCATTTGGTGGGGTCCAACACACTTTTGAAGATTTTAGAAACATTAAAAAGAATCTGGAGAATCTGTTTAGCAGACGTGAAAGGGGGAAAGAAAGATTATAGAAAAGCAAGCAACAATCCTCATTCAAGCTATCTTTTGCCCTTCTCTCAAGCCAGCCACCACCAAATGCAAAAAGGAAAAGAACCATATCACCTGTCTCCAGCCTAAGTGGGGAGATTGTTAATGGTTGCTCTGCACAACTGCAAAATCAATGAACAAAACTGTTGTTTCAGAAGCAGGAATCTGTGCTCTCACATCACCTCCAAAACCCACACTCCTCCAGATCAAGAGTAAGGGTGCATAGTCTTTCTGATTGTCTATCAGTCTCTCTTGCCTGTCTCATTTCTCTCTCGCTGTTCAAGATCCGTCATTTAAATTGTCAATTTCCAACCAAGCCACTAGAGTAAAAAAATGCTTTGCAGTTTTGGAAAGAGCAGAGAACGAGATGCTTCCAATATGAATGGTTATGTGTGATTTGTCTGCCTGACCCAATGAGTCTCTCTCTGTCCCAGAAAAATGGGGAGATAAATGACAAGCAAGCAGCTGGGAGGGTCAACAAATGGCTCATTGAGAAGGAATGAGGCCACTCACTCACGTGCCCGTTCCCCTCCGAGGGAGAGCTATGCTATTCTAAAGCTTCTGTCTTTTCATCCATTTGAGAACCTGAAATGGCCTTCTCCAAAGTGTGCATCATCCGCAGCAGGAGAACTCTGTCAATGTTACAAATGTTGCTGGGTTTTGTGCAACAACACAGATTTTATCATTATGGTTTCCCCTTGCACTCCTTTGTATTACTCAACTCCCACCGAGTACAGTGTTTCACTTCCAAAATGAGAGGTACCTGAACTTGAATCTTCATAGCCTTCCAGCTTAGCTCTGATGTTAGTGGAACAAGTCCAAGCTCGGTCTAATGGCCATCCATAGGCATTATACTTTATACCAGGGATGGTGAACCTTGACACTCCAGATGTTCTTGAATTTAAATTCCCAGAAGCTCTGATCTGCAGGAGTGCTGACTTGGGCTTCTGGTAACTGAAGTCTAACCTAGAGGCATCACCCTGCCAAAAAAAGTCCTCATAGTCAAAGCAATGGTCTTCCCAGTAGTAATGTATGGTTGTGAGAGCTGGCCCATAAGGAAGGCTGAGCACAGAAGAATAGATACCTTTGAACTGTGGTGCTGGAGAGTCCTGTGGACTGCAAGGAGATCAAATCAATCAATCCTAAAGGAAATCAACCTGATTGCTCCATAGAAGGACAAATAATGAAGCTGAAGCTCAAGTACTTTGGCCACCAGATGAGAAGAGAGGAGTCACTGGAGAAGGCCCTGATGCTGGGAAAGATTGAAGGCAAAAGGAGAAGAGGACAGAAGAGGATGAGATGGCTAGATGGCATCATTGACACAGTGGGCGTAGATCTGGGTGGACTATGGAGGATGGCAGATGACAGAGGAGCCTGGTGTGTGGTGGTCCATGGGGTTGCAAAGGGTTGAACATGACTGTGTGACTAAACGACAACAACAACAATTGAAGACCAAGAACACCTGGAGTGCCAAGGTTCGCCATCACAGATTTATACCATAACATCAAAGATAAAGGCTCCCTTCAGCTGTAATCTTGGATAGGTTGCTTCTGTCTATAATGATTCCTTGGTCCATGATTTGCTCTCTGTACATGCTCCATGAATCTCAGGTTTGAATAACAGGTTCCAGTTTTTTTTTAAAAAAGGCCACATTCCAGTCTATTGTGTGCTAAGCTATCCAAGACTCATTGATGCCTGAAATGAAGGAAAGGTGAATATGGCTGGCTGTCTTCCTCACAGTTAGGTAATGGAAGGTGAACCACATGGAATGCATAACCATGTCTTTGAACACTTTTCCATCTGTGGTAGCTACTTCATCTTGCTTAATGATAGAGTCAGCCATAACCCAAAAAAAATCTGTTAGCAATCCCCAGCTCCTTTCACTGAATTACTAGAGTTTCCCAAAGTTCTGGGGGACAAAAAGAGAGACTATTGTTGAATCAGATAAGTCATGTCATGGGGTGGTGGTGTCTTTAATAACACAACTCTACATAGGTCTACTGATAAGTATGTCCAACACAGTTCAATGGGCCTTACTCACGGTTAGTAGATTGCAAGCAAAGATTATCAAGGGCAACTTGTTACTTCTTCTGCAGGTGTAAGGCTACAGGTTAAGCATGGACAAATGAGCCATTCAACTGATTGCATCCCTAGCTAGGGTGTTTTTACAGGCCTGAGATGTTCCCATTGGGTCAAAGAAAAGGAAAAATGAAAAACAGCACCAAAAGATGGTTATTTCCCACCCATAAACGATTCCATGAATTGTTACTTGCAATAAAATTGGGGTGCATAATCTCTTAAAACCCCGCAAATGTGAAATCAGAAATGGGATTCAAGCAACATTAAGTTTTGATTTTCCATAGTTATTTCTGATTTTCAATGGTTGTGCAAATGCCAACTGGAGGTAGAAAACTGTCTCTCCAAATTTGCTGCTCAGTAGTTTAAGCTCGATTCCCTACTCTGCCTCCCAGGAGAAGTAGCCATGAGCAAACCTCAAAGTATTAGGATGCCCCCATGAAAAAGGAATAGCTAACCGCTTCGGTATATTCTCTACCTAGAAAACCCTGGAGAGGGTTGCCAGAGGAAAGAATTGACTTGATGGCACACAATTCTTAATTTCTACAAACAAATGCTCTTGTTCTCTTCAATGTGCCAGACGCCAAAGAATGGTGTGAACAAATGACACTGACTGGATCACCTATTGTTTTGACACAAGATACACCATTTGGGCTCAGCTCTGGAACCTGTTGTCAAAGACAGGACTCAGACTTGGAATTCCTGAAACAATGATATAGGGTTCACACAATCATGTGCATACCATAAATCCTTGGTTACAGATTCCCAATTAGTGAAAGCCATTTAACCAGTGTCAGGACTAACTGGCTTCCATTATGGTCTGTTGATGGCTCTAAAACTAATTAATCTAGTAACAATTGGCAAGAAATTAGACAGCTTGATTTCTATGAAGACTTGAACCCAGGACATTGTATTTTTAATAAAACAAAAAGCTGCCCAGTGGAGGTTGTGTAGCCTACCCTTGAAATATCTCTTTTCCCTGTAGCTTTCTTGATTAACCACAGCTTCTCAAAAGATATGAACAGGGGGGTTAATTGCACAGTTCAAGGTGCAAGTTAGTGAAGCAAAATCTAGCCAGAGGAAGCAAAAAACACTACTTTGCAATCCAACAACAAATTATTTTGACCTCTTTGTCTCTCTTGCTGTCTTGGATATAGACTTGTGTTCAGCCTAGACTTGCATTTCTGGGTGTGGCTGGACTCACTGGCCAACTAAACTAGCCATAATATACAGTATTCCACATAATTATGTATCTTTCACGCATGCCCTTTAGAGACCAGCTATGTGTACAGTTCAAGATGGTGCTTCATTCCTTGATGAAGTGGACTCAAGTGTGCAAATGTAGATATGTCATAAGTTCAAGGTGTCAACAGGAAGAGCCAACTGTTGATTTCAGTCCAGTCATAGCAATGATTAATGGCCCCTTCCTGGGCCAGATCCCTTGGACAACAGAGTGCTGTAGGAATTGTACCCTCCATTCTAACCTGCCTGCTCTTTCACCATGCTTCTGACAAACTAAAATATTGCCACCTTTACCCATCCAGGCCATGCTGCCTGAGCCTCTGAACTCATTCAGAAAAATGAAAAGAGAAGGCAGGCAACAGTGCCTTGTCAAGGAGTAGCCCTATCTGTATACAGGCCACCAACATTTTTTCACACCACAAAACAATGTAAGTTTGGAAGGAGGGTGGTGAGGGGGAGTCCATCAAAATTCATAAGAGGTGTCCCAGGAGTAAAAGATTGATTTGATAGTAACAGATCCGTGTGAGGTCTATAAAACAATTGGCAAAGGAGAGTGGAGGAGAGACACCCCAGATCTTTGTAAGATATCAGAGCTCTAGAAGAGGACAGAGGTGGAATGCTGACCTCTATCATCCATGTACATGGAGGTTCCTCTTAACATCATCTTAACATCATCAGAGCAAAACTGGTCCCATAGGGAAGGGCAAAACTAGCACTTCTCTGATGCTTGGGTGCCAGTGCCAACTGTCTAGTACCTGTGCACTGGACCATAGCCTGGCAACCATTACACATATATGGAGATTAAGCCAACTGGCACACAAGTCTTCATTATAAAATAAAACAGAGAAAACATATTTCCACTTCCCATTTGCTCTGCCTGCCCCGTCCTCTGGCAGCAGAGACTTCCATGCCACCACCAGTCTGGACAGCTGCACAGGGTCCACCACACATCACATCATTTCACAGATCTAACATCCCTGGAGGCATAAGTCAACTCTCCATGTCCAGAGGGGGTTCTTCTCCCCCAACCCCCCATGCATCGTCACACCAGCAATATCTGTCAGCATCTCTTCCCCAACCGTCTGACACCTGCACCCCCCATCGGCGCAAGGAAGCACATGAGGATGGTGCCAAGAGATGCCACAGCTCACAACCACATTTAATAAAAGAAACCAAGCAAGCATTGACCTGCACCATCATCTCCTTAGGGTGCCACTGCTCACCAGCAGCACCTCCAAGCCACTGGGCATCTGGATATGGGCGATATTCCTTGCCCCCCCATCAGAAGCCAGCCCTGTCTCGATTACCCCCCTTCACCTCCTCCCACCGAGCCAACGACCCCAAAGAAGCGCATTTTGCTCCTACCTGAGGGTTGCGCTCTCCCCTTGCTTGACGGTCACGTTGTCCATCGCCTTGGGGAAGGTGGCTTCTCCGCTGCGCACGGGCACTCCTGCGGGCACAAGGAAGAGGAGCCTGAGACCCACGACCACCAGGCACCGCCAGGGCAGGACCAAGCAGCCCCCACCGACCCCCATCCTGGGCTGCGGGGACGTTCAGACAGCGGAGGGGGATGGGGGTGATGGAGTGATGGATGATCAGGAGGCACCGACGTTAGTCCTTCAAGGGGGGGGGTGTCTGGGTAGGGAATGGGGAGCAGGCGACCCACGGACGGAATCACAGAGTCCCCCCCTCCCCAATCCGGTTCTGGAGATCCGATCCCAAACAGGAGCTGCAAGGACTCCCCGGTGGATGGTTCGGATGCGAAGCGCAAGGAGGTGAGCAGCGGAGGAGGAGGAGGAGGAGGAGGAGGAAGCAAAGCGGGTGGCCGAAGCCGGAGGGAAGGATCCAGCCAGCGAAAGACGAAGGTCACGGCTCCTTTCTGCTGCTGCTGCTGCTGCTGCTTCTCCTCCTCTTCCTCGTTCGCCTCCGCCTGTTTTTTCCAGACGCCACTTTAAGATTCCGCTGGGCAGGCGCTGCGCAGAGATGGCATCAAAAGTTTATAACCCAAGAAGGAGGAAACGCAACTCTCTCTCTGGCAGGAAACAGGAGAGGAGGAGAGGAGAGAGAGACACACACAGAGAGAGAGAGAGAGAGAGGCGAAGAGGGATCCAGAGAGAGGCGACAGGTCCAGGCTTCAGGATGTCTCCCGCAAAATGAGAGTTGGTATTGCTGCTGTATCTTTTTTCCCCTTTTATTATTTTTTTCCGGGGGAAGGGGGGATCCGCAGATGCGCACTCACACACACACACACACACACACACACACACACACACACACACACACACACACACACACACACACACACACGGGGGACACACACACACACCCAACACAACTTTTCCCCTCTCTTAGGAAACTCTGAAATCCAAGGGAAGAGTGGTTGGCTGGGATGGGCGGGGGGGGGGTAGGACCAGTCCTCTCCCACTGCTTAGCGGGCTCTCCAAATCCTAGGACAGTTGGTTAGGATTGCAATTGTTTTTTGCGCTTTTCTTTTGCATTTCCTCCCAATCGGGCACCGAGAGAGAGAGAGAGAGAGAGAGAGAGATTGAGAGAGATGCTGTGGAAGGCGAGGAAAGTCAAGCCAGGGGCTCAGCTGGCTTTCTGGGGATGGAGGGAGGGAGGGAGATCGTAGCGGCCGCTTCCGTGGCTGCCCCTTCGTCCTCCTCCTCCTCGGCCACCGGCTTCAGCATCCCTGCGCCGCTCGCTTGCCTCGCCCGGAGCCTCTCCTCCTCCTCCTCCTCCTCCTGGGAAGCGCCCGCCGACATCCGAGGGTTGTCATGGCAGCCGCTCCATCCCTGACCACCACTTCGGGGCTTGGGGAGTGGACTCGGCACCTTCCATCGCCGAGGACCGCGGCGCAGAGTCACGCACTCTCGCAGGCGCACACACGCGTGCGAATGCGCGCGTGTGAATGCGCGAGAGAGGGGACGAGGCAGCCCAAAAAAGGGGGGAGGGATTTCGTCGGCTTTTAACCCTGCCAGCGCCGGGGGGGGGTGTCTGGTGGGGCTGGGGGGCATCCCGGCGCTGGCAGCCCCGCAGAGGGGGATAAATGGGGGCATTTAGGAGTATCAGGGGGTTCCCCACGGCTGCCATGCTATCCCGTTGCTAGCCTCAGCAACGCCAAAGAGGAGCATGCAAATTGAATAAAATGAATAAATAAATAAATACAGCAAATAAATAAATAAATAAACCAAGCGACTCACACACGCACACTCCAAGCTCCAAGCCAGCACAAGCTCTATTCGACACCATTGGGGTGGGGAGGGGTGGGGGGCGCACAGAGCAAGCCTGCCACGGTTTGGGATTGGCCAGGGCTCTTTGTTTAGCCTGCCGTTTGTTGTTGGTGTTGGTGGTCAGTTCAGGAGGTAAGCTTTGGTGTCACACAGAGCTCTGCTTCAGGCTCCCGTGCTTGGAATAAATCAAAACGGGAGGGGATTTGGGGGACATGAGATCAACATGAGATCAACCGTGCTTCCTACCTGTCACTCTCTGAACGGCTTGAGAAATCAGCCAGATAGCATCTCACTGGCCTCCCTTGTTGTGCCAACAAGAAGGTGCTCACAACAACAACAACAACAACAACAACAACAACAACAACAACAGCAGCAGCAGCAGCAACAGCAGCAGCAGCAGCAGCAGCAGCAGCAGCAGCAGCAGCAGCAGCAGCAACAACAACAACAACAACAACAACAACAACAACAACAACAACAACAACAACAACAACAACAACAGTGGTCTTCCCCACTCTAGGTGGCTCATTTGGTCTCATCCCTGCCCATTTTATTGCCAAAACAGCTTTATGAGCTAGAGGTGCTGGAGAGATACAGACCCAATGTCACCTGGTGAACTTCGCAAGTGAAAAGCAATTTGTTCTTGGGTTTCCAAGGGCGTCCTAACATTTCAACCCACCCCACCCCACTAGCAAAGAGACTGTGGTGGTTTAGTGGTTAAGATGCTGAACTTGATGACCAGAAGGTCAGCTGGTAAGCAATTCAAGACTTAAGTGCTGTGTGTCTGAGTGAGCTCCAGTCATCTGTCCCAACTCCTGTCAACCTAGCAGTTTGAAAGCAGTTTGAAAGAAATTGCAAGTAGATAATTAGGTACCACTTTGATGGGAAGGTAAACAGCATTCCAGGCACTCTGATGTCTAGTCATGCCTGCCACATGTCCATGGAAACCTCTGCATTCCCAGATAGTGATGACTCTTTTGCTGTAAATAGAGATGAGCTCTGAACCCTAGAGTCAGATATGACCGGCTTTTGAGCAAGGGAAACATTTAACTTTACTGACTAACAAGTTTTAAATTTGGAGTCCTGCCCACCTATTAGGCAGGCAAAGCAAACATTGTCTTAAATCAGCATGAGGAATAGAGGTGTTGCGTGAAGTATTTCAGCTGATGTTCACAGAAAGCACAGCATAGACTTATTCAGTATTAAGCTGGAAAAAATAATGCACACAGAGCAAGAAACATACACGGCACCTTTGAAGCACATTGTCAGAAAGCTCCTTTGGAATCCATTACTTCCTCAGTAGTTATCAAACATGCACACAAACAGTTTGCAAAAAACAAAAAAACAAAACAGGGTTCCTCTAAGCATCGACTACCCACCTCCTGATTATGGCATATTTTATTTTGCTCTACACTTCTTCTGCCTTAGACTATTGCAGCATAGACACAAATAAACTCAGCTGCCCAAATGTCCTGACACAGCTAGCATTTAGAGTGGGAAGGTCCTTAGAGATCCAATTTGTGGGAATGTGTAAAAGACCAAAAAATATATTTGCTATATAAGGGTGAGGAAAGAGGTAGCTGTGTTCCCTTTCCTTTTCTTTGCCATATCCAGTTTTACAACAGCCACAGTTCCTAAAGCCAGAAAAGCCTTCTGTACCATTAATGAATCTGGTGCGGAAAGCTGAACTAGATTCAGATAAAAGAGGAGTGAAAATTGCAGGGTGAAATGCCAATAATTTAAGATCTGCAGGTGATGCCATCCTATTGGCAGAAAACAGCAATGACATGAAACAACGTTTAACCAAAGTGAAAGGACAAAGTGTCAGAGCAGGGCTGCAGGTGAACATTAAGACCAAAATAAAGCTGACAATGAAGAAATTGAGATAGTGACAATTTTGCATACCGTAGTTCAATTATCAATCCAAATGGGTATTGCAGCCAAGAAGTCAGAAGAAGGTTGTGACTCAGAATGGCACCAACAAAGGAATTAGAAAATATCATAAAGTGTGAGTGTGATCCACCAACATGCTCATGCAAGACCAACATGCTCAAGTGGGGGCTACTGGCAGACTACAACACACGGTTTGAATGTGGAGAGACACAAAATCTGGCTCATTTATTGGTCTGCTGATTCCTGCCGAAAACATGCACTAATGGCGACTTGGGTTTGGACAATGACAATGTGAAGAAAGTGGCTTCATTTT
Source organism: Bradypodion pumilum (assembly GCA_035047305.1). Lineage (NCBI taxonomy): Eukaryota > Metazoa > Chordata > Lepidosauria > Squamata > Chamaeleonidae > Bradypodion > Bradypodion pumilum. Next base: position 34,488,917 of record JAWDJD010000010.1, read on the forward strand.
GGCAGTCCAGGGTTTGATCAGGACATAAAAAAAGAACTGGAGATCAAGAACAAGATCAACCGTGCCATTTTGTTCCTGATCATCATGGATGCAAAAGTTGGACAGCATAGAAAGCAGGCAGGGAAAGAAAATTGATTCATTTGAAATGCAATGCTGAAGGAGAGCTGGATTCACTGGACTGCCAGAAAGACAAATAATTTGGTCCTAAAACAAATCAAGGCTGAACAGTCTCTGTAGGCAAAAAAGACAACATTGAGGCTCTCCTACTTTGAGCACATTGTAAGAAGGCAAGACTCTCTGTAAAAGGCAATGATGCTGTGAAAGATGAAAGGAAACAGGAGAAGATCAATAGACCCCATGGGGGACCGCACAGGCTTGTGTTTTCAAGAGGTAGGCAGGGTTGTTGAGAATAGTACATTTTGGAGAGCTCTCATTCATAGAGTTACCATGAGTTGGAGACAACTTGTTGACACCTAACAACACCAACTGTTAATGAAGAGAAGAACTTGTTGCCTAGCTCAGAAATAATAATAATAATAATAATAATAATAATAATAATAATAATAATAATAATAATAATAATAATAATAATAATAATAACAATAACAATAACAATAACAATAACAATAACAATAACAATAACAATAACAATAACAATAACAATAACAATAACAATAACAATAATAATAATAATAATAATAATAATAATAATAATAATAATAATAATAATAATAATAATAATAATAATAATAATAATAATAATAATAATAATAATAATAATAATAATAATAATAATAATAATAATAATAATGCACTGCCAAGTCAGGTCCAACTCATGGCATCCCTTTTGAAGGTTTTCTAGGTAGCGAATACACAGAGGTGTACTATTTCATTCTTCAAGGCCATATATGCCAGCATTCCTCCCTAGAAGAAAAGTGAGGAATCATGTTCCCAGCCTAGCTCAAACATTAGAAATAACTTATTTCAGAATTCCTCAACCTTGAGTCTCCAGGTGTTCTTGGACTTCAATTACCAGATGCCCATGCCTGCACACCTGCTGATAAGAGCTTCTGGGAATTAAAGTCCAAGAACATCTGGGGGCTCAAGGTTGAAAAACCGTGGGTTATTGCATTGATATTGCAATGTGTCATCAAGTTACTTTTTAGTTTTGAGGATGTTAATAGGGTTTTTGAAGTAGGTGAGGCATTCAAGGAATGGCTTATTACAGCCGCTGATCCAGTGAGTGTCCGTGGCCAGTCACAAATTAGAACCTGGTTTTGTTGACTCCTAGTTAGAAACTTTATCTACTTACTGGCTTTCAGCTTCTGACCAGGAGGAGGAAATCCTTCACTAATGCAAGCATCTGAGAGTCTCAGCAGGAATTTCTCACACCTCCAGGAATTTGCAAATGAGCTTACTTTTGTTTTGGTAACTGCTCTTCAGGATTTCAGCATGGGATTCTTCCACATAAAGACAGAAAGACTGCCATGTTCATCATCTCTGTATATACACAGATGTCTTTTCAACTCCAGTTACGGGTTGTCTCTATCACCTGTTTCTAGCCTCCTTTGCAGGGCAGAAGGACTCAGTTTGTGGAATCTAAAAGAGAGAAATAGCAAACATGGAAAGAAAGCCTATAGAACTGTTGCCAACCGATGTAATGTGGTTGGCAAACCAATGGTGGGACTGAGAATAAACTCCCTTCTCATGACAATTTCGTCAGATATTCAGCTCTCCCAAACTTCTACATAGGAAACAGAAAAAGGCAGTAATTGCTCTCCTACCCATCTGATTTTCCTTTGCAGTCATTCACTGCAGACCAGCATGCAACCCTGACCTATGTCTCTTTCCACTTGCTAAGTAAGGTTGGGCCTGGATAACACTTGCCAGGGATAAGGTTGGAAAGATTCTTGGCTGAATCCTCGGAGAGTTGCTGTAAGTCAGAACAAGGATACTAGGCTACATGGATCAAAGGTCTCAGTACAAAACAGCTTCCTATGCATTTCATTTACCTAACCTGCAATTTACAATGAATCTAGAATAAGGCTGGAGTCACTGGAGAATGCCTGATGCTAGGAAAGAAGGCAAAAGGAGAAGGGGTTGGCAGAAGATGAGATGGTTAGACAGCATTGATGATGTGATGGGCATGGATCTGGGCAGACATGGAAGGATGGCGGATGACAGAGGAGCCTGGTATGCTGTGGTTCATGGGGTCATGAAGGGTTGGACTCAACAGTGCAACTGAATAACAATCAGAATGAGGCTTGTGAATCCATAGCTTTCCAGATGTTGCTGAACTGCAGTTTGCACAAGCCCTCACCTAACAAATGCCATGATATAATGGGAGCAAGAGTTCTTTAAGCAGCAGTTTAATTATCACTGTCCCAAACACAGCTCTAAACTGTTTTTTTTTGTTACAGTTTACTATGTTTTTAGATTGTCTTCTAGGAAGATCATGAGGCCACCTTCATTTGTTCTTACAACGCTCTGAAGCATGCTGTATTGAGAGGTAGAGATTGACAGCTATGGAAAGAGTCTAACCATTGCAATATACTGTGTCTCACTCTTAGCATGCTGGTAGTGTGGACCCAAAAACAGGTCAAAGAGAAACATCTTACTGCCACTTGTCTAATTGATGGGCTAGCCAAATCTCAACAGTAGAGTTTAGTATAGGTTTACAAGGCCACTTTCAAACTGATGTTCAGATTTTTTTTTTTAATGTTCAGTTAATTAACCTGGAGCTCATTCTCAATCAAAAGCACAGATTAGAATCACCCTTTACATGCTCTTTGGGAAAGTAAATACAAGAAAACCATCCAGAGTTTTTCAAACCCAATGTGTGTCGAGGGAGCCGAGGGGCAAATAATTCCTATCTTGCAATCTTAATAGAAATGTTCCCAGATGGAGTAGGTGAACTTTCTAGCAGACTGTTTAATGAAGGTGTGTGGTGATGCAGTTGGGGGTGGGGGAATTTATCTAAAATACAAGAGAAGATAACATGTTGCAGCAACCAGAATGATATCCTATGCAAATACACATTCACTCATAATTTGGTCAGATTTGCCTATCATAGGCCTAGCATAGCTTTTGATGTTTGTCATCTTATAAGGATCTGCAAAGTAACAGCTGTCATAGTCTATGTAAACATATCCATATAAAAAATTGAAATCACAATAACAAAAACAAAACTATTGCAGCATCTTAAAGACTAACTCTTATCGCCATGAAAGTTCACATTGATATAACAGTTAGTTTCTATTAGTAAACATACCAGTGACACTACCAACAGCAGCATTTGTGATTCAAGTGTGAAAGTATGGCATAGTGGAGCAGTGACAAATTAAGACTGGGAGAACTGGGAATTCATGAAGGGGTGGCAATTGTAAAACCTCTTCTTGAATATTTCTTATACCGTGGAATCTCATACAACAATCGCACCGTATACCAATGAAAGCACATAACAATTAGGTTTTTTTGGGAAATAGTGTCTCACATAACAATTTTCCCTATGGGAAAAATGTACACCAATTTTTCAATGGGAAAAAACACTTAGCCAAAAAAAAGTTGTATGATACATCCCATAGGGAAAATCGCTATAAAATGCATGTATCGTATAAGAATTGTTTCGTACAACAACGAGCCCTGTGGAATGGATTAAAATTGTTGTGTGACAGAAATCAACACTGACTGCTCATTGGAAGGGCTAATAGTAAAGACGAAGCTAAAGTATTTTGGACATCAAATGAGAAGGGAGGATTCACTTGAGAAGGCCCTGATGTTGGGAAAGGTGGAGGGCAAAAGAAGAAGGGGGAGGCCAAAGATGAGATGGCTAGATGGTATTGTAGACACAATGGGCACAGAACTGGGAGTGCTGAGGGGGATGGTGGAGGACAGAGGTGCCTGGAGAACAATGGTCCATAGGGTCGCAAAGGGTCGGAACCGACTGTGCGACTGAACAACAACAACAATACTACTGTACTTTGAAAACCCTATTAGGATCACCAAATGTTAAAGCTGGCAACTTTGTTGCAATAACTTTTAAAATTAAAAGCATCGGATGGGTTGCTTGTATCTTTATGAAAGATTAGCCACTTCCTGTTTGCTCTTTGTTTGTGATTTGCTTCACAAAGGGAAAAAAGCACTGATTTTGCACAAAGATATTTTGCGCAAACGTCAGAACCTCAGCAGAAAAAAATGTGTGTTTTATTGTCACACTGGAAGTGTCGTGGGAAAGGTGTTGTCAAGAGAGCCAGCCCTATCAAAAGAAGTTATTTATCAAGAATTTCTTCATATGTTCCCAGTGTTTCTCAACCTTTGCCCCCCAGGTGTTCTTGGACTTCAATTGCCAGAAGCCCAAGTCAGCACACCTACTGATCAAGGCTTCTGGGTATTGAAGTCCAAGAACATCTGCGGGCCAAAGTTTTAGAACTTATACAAGGAAAAGCAGAAGAGACAGAAAAGAAAATGGGCTTCAGTACTAAACATTTAAATAGGATCTGTCTTAAGTGGTTTCCTAGGACTGAGAAGACCCATGGCCAACATGCAGCCTACACCCCACAAGGGGACATCAATTCCCAGAAGCCTAAGTCAATACATTGGCTGATTACTGCTTTGGGGAAATGACTTGGGCTTCTGGAAATTGAAGTCCAAAAGCCAAACCATAGGGAAACACTGCCCATGACTCTAGCACTATCTAAAATCCTGCAGTCTGGGATTATCCAAAGAGACAATTCTCCCATGACCATGTAATTAGGGAGTGGGGAAAGTAAGTAGGTTTTAATGGTTTCTCAAGGCACTTTCTGGTCCACCCTGTAAATCAGCGTTTACTCCTTGCAATAAAAAGCTGTTGACACATGTAGCATCTTTCATCAATAATGCTGGTGGAGGAAAAGTGGTATATAAAAGCAAGATTGATACACAAGCAAAAAGCACGCCTGGCTGCATGCATGCCTCAGTAAAGATTAAGGAGACAGAGAGTCCAGTTTTCAATGGAAAGAGTATACCTGAGTTGGATTAGGATGTTTCCATAAAGAGTTTGATTGACACAAATGCATGGAAGAAGTTGAACAGCTGGAAGGCCTGGGATCCTGCATAGAGACTGTGACGCACAATACATCAATCAGTGTTGCCTGGAACTCTCCTCCTACTCCACTGATTTTATCCACTACCTGGAGTAATTAACCTCCCTTTGGTCTCAGCACAGCAATCATCCTGGTTTCCCTTTTTAACCTGCACCTTGCTGCTGCCCCTCCCCACAAATCACCAGCTCCATCACCAGAATACACATTATCCTGCCAAAGTTTAAAGTTCTGCCCTAATAACACCCCTCCCCACAACTCCCTGCCAGCTCCTCATACTGGTTGCAGGGAAAACGTCAGTAGTAACAACCTCAAATCTGTATTAGTCAATGTTATGATACGCCAGGGTGAAGGTCGACAAATATTGTGCAAGATTTAAGGCCCTTTAGAAACCTTTGGTTAAGCCAAGTGGTAAAGAAAACAAAACAAGGAAGGAAGAACTGGGAACTCCACATTTTGCTGTAGCCTCAAGATGGAAATCATGTGTGCCAAGGACCAGGAATTCATTTCCTACACAGGCTAAGCTTGGTTTCTAGATATACTTCAAATGTTGATGTCTGCAATCCTCTTCTTCACAAAGGTCTTCAAAATATAACCTGGATAGTGAAGCAAGTTCAAAATCAGCACTTAGGTTTCGAACTGCTGATCTGTCGACCTTCTGGTCATTAAGTTCAGCATTTGAACCACTAAACCACTGCAGATTAAGCCAAGCGCATAAAGAAGCACAACAGCAGGATAAGAAACAAATAGCCATACACCTTGTTATTTTGGCCTCCATTTCCAAAACACATAATGACTCTGCATCTGACTCAAAAGTGTCCATTCAGTTACCATATGTTTGCTGTTGAGATTTGGTTTCTATCCTTCCAATCTTCCACCGTTTCAAGCCTGCTAAATTCATGTTAAAAATCTGGCTTCACACTGAATGTTTCTTCAAAACATCCCACATGTTTGCTTTCTTTCTCAGTTTGGGATGCCTTTTAATACAAGCACAACGCGTTTGGGATTTTTTTTTAAAGCTTCCTCTTAAGGCCGCGGGTAATGCTTACTCTGAATATTGTTATAGTTTTAAGATTTAGCTAGTTTGCTAGAAAGACAATCTAGGACAGTGGTTGAAATGTTTGAAGTAGCCGCGATAGTCTGTGCAAGCTTATTTGAGAGTAAGCAAAACAGAACAACAACAAAAAAATACAAAAAAAATGTTGTGGCACCTTAAAGACTAACTCCTGTATTTAAATGTGAGCTTTCGTGCAAACTTCCCCATCTATTTTCCATGGGCTGATGGGGCCTGTTGTCATTATCTTGGTTTACTTGATGTTGAGTCTCAAGCCAGCTTTTGAACTCTCTTCTTTCAACCTAAGCAGGAGCTTCTTTACGTCTTCCTCACTTTCTGCCATTAGGGTATTATCATCTGCATATCTCAAATTGTTGATGCTTCTCCCAGCAATTTTGATCCCATACTGTGATTCCTCCATTCCTGCATTGCGCATTATGTGCTCTGAGTATAGATTGAATAAGCAGGGTGATAAAATGCAGTCTTGTCTTACTCCTTTTCCTATTCCAAACCACTCTGTCATTCTGTGTTCTGTCCTAACTGTTGCTTCTTGGTTCATGTACAGATTTCTCATGAGGCATATGAGGTGTTCTGGTATTCCCATCTCTTTAATTACTTGCCACATTTTGTTGTGGTCCACACAGTCAAAAGCCTTGGTGTAGTCAATAAAACAAAAGTAGACTTGTTTCTGGTATTCTTTTCTTTTCTCCATAATCCAATGTATGTTGGCAATGTGGTCTCTAGTCCCCCTGCCTCAAATAGGATGGTGGCATTTCCCAACCTTTGGCTTTTGGACTTCAATTCACAGAAGCCTAAGTCAATTCCCCAAAACACTAATCAGCCAATCAACTTAGGCTTCTGGGAATTGAAATCCCCCCCATGGGGCCTGGGTCCCACATTGGAAAACACTGGTCTAGGAGGACAACAGCAACTGTGAGAAATGTCCTCCCACTTCCCCATTTTCTCCTTCTGTGCTTCTTAACTATTTTCTCTGTTTGCATGTTTCCAGAAAACAACATTTCTCTCCCATGAGCACACTTCTCCACCAATTCCACATCCCTCACATATTTCTGGCTTCTAAGTATGTGTCTGTGTGTACCTGCATGTGAGAGAATGAGTTTCCAGCACTCTCCAGCCATTCTGTTTTCTACACCTTCTTTTCTCTGCAGTTGGCAGTAATGATTCTTGCTTGCATCTCCGTCTGACACCCAAAGTAATTTGGCTCACTGTTATCAAAAAGGGTTTCAGCAGGTACTGGGCATTGGAAGCCAGAGGCTCTGGTGACCAATTAATAGTATGTTCCCAAATGCCAGCCAGGACTATAATTAGAGTAATGAAGTCTTACACTACAAGGAATGATGTCGATTGCAAAGGATCAGGAAATCATCCCAGGCTTCTACTGGTTTGCAGTCAAGAGTCACAGTGCCAGGCTTAGCCAAGGTTTGGATACTTTGATACTCCAACTCTTTGAGTTGGTTTTCTGTATTAAAGCTGACTCTTAGAATGTGTACAGGAGGGGAAAGGGCTGTAGTAGTTAAGATGCTGAGTTTGATGACTGGAAGTGTGGCAGGTCAGCAGTTCGAGACCCAAGCGTAACAGGAACCTTCACCATTACCTTACGGGCTCAAGTGGTTAAGACACTGACTGGAAGGTCGGAGTTCAATTCTTGGGTACTGCATGGTGGAGTGAGCTCCCATCACTGTCCCGGTTCCTGCCAACCTGGCAGTTTGAAAGCAAGAAATTGCAAGTAGATAAATAGGAACCATTTTGGTGGGAAGGTAAACAGCATTCTGTGCACTCCAGTGTTGAGGCATGCCTGCCACATGTCCATGGAAACATCTGCATATGCAAACAGCACTGGCTCTTTGGCTATAAACAGAGATGAGCACTGAACTCTAGAGTCGGATACAACTGGCTTTCGAGCAATAGAGACCTTTACCTTTACAAGAAGGAAGCAGTCTCTGAGCACACACAGAGTGCTTTTCTTTCACAGTGCCTCTGATTTTTTTTACTGAATTATTTAGACTAGAGGTTAACTGAAACCATGTAGCACAAGACTATCTGACACCTGAACAATGATGTTGATGTTTTCATTATTCATTTGAAATTATCTTCCATATCTATGGTTTTTGGCTTTGTGGTCTTTCTCAGTTCTAACCTCCTCGGATGTTATCTCTTTTTAAAAGAAAGCTGGTTTATAGAGCATGATAATACATAAAGGCGAAGATAATTTATTGTAAAATTATCCTTTCGTGGTTGCACCATCTAGAGATGATCTTTCTTTTGCAAAGTATTTGCCTCACTGGCGGTGGCGGCTGTTGCTATTGTTGTTGTCAACTGCAACTCGTATCCGAGAATGCATTTTTACCTGAAGCAGGAAGCAGGAAAAATGCCATTGTTGTGAATTTGTTTAAGGTGGATCCCAGCTTGCCATGAAGTGACCCACACACTATGATCACAGAGGCATCTCCTGTGGCACACATGAAATGAGACATGCAGGATTTAACACCATGACTGCAATGGACTACCACAACCTTCAGGATATGGACAAAGTGCGCCTTCACAGTCAGTCCATCTGGCATTGCCTCTTCCGCTCCACAACCATTGGGAATCAGAGTTCCTCCAGTGCTCATTTTGCCGTTGGGCCCAATATGATGGTTTCCAGTGGCGTTTATTTATTTATTTATTTTATAAGATTTGTACCCCACCTTACTTGCACAAGTGCGACTTAAGGCAGCTTCCAACAAAAATAAATACAATATACAGTGGCTCAAGTCGCTAAGACGCTGACTGGGAAGCGGAAGGTCAGCAGTTCGATTCCCGAGTACTGCAGGACGGAAATGAGCTCCCGTCTTCATCCCAGCTCCTGCCAACCTAGCAGTTCGAAAGCAAGAAATTGCAAGTAGATAAATAGGGACCACTTCGGTGGGAAGGTAACAGCGTTCCGTGCGCTCCGGTGTCTAGTCATGCCTGCCACATGACCACGGAAACGTCTGCAGAAGCAGACAGCGCTGGCTCTTCGGCTTAGAAACAGAGATGAGCACTGCACCCTAGAGTCGGATACGACTGGCTTTCGAGCAAGGGAAACCTTTACCTTTACCTTTACAAACATGATATACAGTAAACAAAAATACATAAATTACATAATACATAAATTATACAATATACTTTAACAAAAATAAATAATGCCTTTACAATTTCAAGATACAATGCAATATAGCAATATAAAAGTAAATTCAATACAAAAATCAATAAACAATGCAAACCATAAGTAAAAATAAACTAGCATATACAAAATACCAAAAAATACAAGAGATAACAAAGTGTACAATAATACCCAAATATACAATAATATACAATAATACAGTGTGCAAAAATTACTCTAAAAACAGCACATAATGGGGGGAAGAAGCTCATGGCTCAGCGACTTTTATATGGGATATAAAAATCTATACCCTTTAAAGCTATATAGCCAGAAAATGGATTATGGCTCAATGTTACATAAGCATCCTATGTCTGGCTGGACATCCCACTACGGTAATGGAGTAGACCACGGAGACCACCACCCCACACCCCCATAGCCATTGGCCCCTTTAAGGAGTGAGCTTAGTTAACCGCCACTGGTTGTACAGTCTACTCCATTACCGTAGTGGGATGTCCAGCCAGACATGGGATGCTTATGCAACATTGAGCCATAATCCATTTTCTGGCTATATAGTTTCAAAGGATATGGATTTTTATTTCCCATAGTTGCCATGGAGATTTTTTTTAAAATCCCAGATATGATCACCATCATACACAAATTGCTTTGAGATCGTCTCCTGGAAAGGTACCAACACATTTGCTAAATATGATCATAATACCTTCCACATAAGGGTGGAGTGTGAATTCTCCCCCACCCCTCGCCTCATGGGACAACTATGAGATGAGATGGGTTGGATAGGAAAGGGAGTTTGATTACAAGAGGGGGGAAACTGGTGGTGAGGAGACCTGTAAGTTTCACAAAAGGAGTGAAGGGAAAATGCCACCTGAGTCCATTTTATCCCCCATCTCAATGTCCTTTTCAAGGAAAGCACTTCTCTAAAGTGGCTTGCATTTAGTTGGATTTATTGCTGCCTACCATATTCCATATTAAGGGCTCACTGCATTTAGAAATAAAAGATACACTCACCTTTGGGTTGGACTCAACTCGCTTTATGGAAAACTAAGAACCCTCATAGAAATCTATCAAGTGGACATTTCTGTTACCACTTTTACATTCTCCAACTTCTTAATCCCCCCCCCACTCTGATTGGGCTAAATCAAGGAGCTCACAGCATCCAAAGCATCTCTGTAAGGTAAAGGTCACCCTTGCTCGAAAGCCAGCTGTATCTGACTCTAGGGTTCAGTGCTCATCTCTGTTTACAGCCAAAGAGCCAGTGATGTCTGCGTCAGCAGAAGTTTCCGTGGACATGTGGCAGGCATGTCTAGACACCGGAGTGCATAGATCGCTGTATATCTTCCCACCAAAGTGTCTGTTTATCTACTTGCAATTTCTTGTTTTTCGAACTGCTAGGCTGGCAGGAGCTGGGACAAAGACGGGAGCTTCCATTTAATTTGGCGCTTAATATATTTTGTAGGGATGTGTAAGCACATGCATAGACTGTACACTAAGCAATGATAACAAAGAAAGAGAACAACAAGTCCCATCATTCATAGCCAACAGCTAATGATGGATGAATGCATGTTAGAATTGGATTTTTCACACACCCATCCTGCACATGGCCTGCACATTAACTAATGGCCATTCTGGCTGACATTTTCTGCCAGTCCCAAACAGTACTATTTCTCATCTTTGCATGCACAGACTTAGCAATAATAATAATTTCATGTCAGAAATTATTCTGGGCTGAAAGGCTTTTTGCAGGAGAAGCTACACTCAGGGAATGCCCAAATGAGGCTCCTTTCATGTTCCCAAGAGCTGGGAGAGAGATGAGTACTCAATCCGTCCTGCAGTACCTGGGTTTCAAACTGCCAACTTGCCGGCCTTCCAGCTAACAAAGCAAGCTTCTTAACCACTGAGCCACCGCAGCCCCCAGATTATTGTCAGAGACAGTAAAGTAGTTTGGATGGATTCTTGTTAGTTCTCAAAACAAGGCATCTTTACTTGCACATCTCCAAGTGAATGGATCCTATTCCAGATTTTGGGGAATATTCCATTTTCCCTGCCTGAAGCTTCCACATTCCCTAAACTTCATAGCAAAGGATTGGGGACCTTGGGCAGCCATACATTTCCCATGCTCTCTAAAGTGATCATAGTGAAAGTGTTGTAGAGTCCATGTACAGGTTTTGATTGTTGTTGTTGTTGTTGAGTTGCACAGTCGATTCTGACATTTAGCATGCTCATGGACCACCACCTGCCAGGCACCTTCCACCATCCTCCTCAAACCCGCCCAGCTGTGTGCCCATTGAATCTACAATACCATCTAGCTATCTCATTTTTGGCCACCCCCTTCTTCTTTTGCCCTCCACCTGGTACCTCCCTTTGAGTGCTCCAACTGGGAACAGCATCAAGGCTTTCTCAAGTGAATCCTCTCTTCTCATTTGATGTCCAAAGTACTTCAGCTTCATCTTTACTATTTGACCTTCTAAGGAGCAGTCAGGGTTGATTTCTTCTAGGATCGACCTATTTGTACTCCTTGCAGTCCAGGTGACTCTCAAGAGTCTCCTCCAACACCACATTTCAAAGGCATCTGTTCTTCTGTGCTCAGCTTTCCTAATGGTCCAGCTCTCACAACCATACATTACGAACGGGAATACCATTGCTTTGACTATGCGAATTTTGGTTTGCAAGGTGATGGCTCTATTTTTTAACTATGTCCCCCAGGTTTCTCATAGCTTGTCTCCCTAGAATCATTATTGGATTTATACTAATGTGTAAGCGCTGTGCCTGTCCCCCTGAGTAGACAGTATAGTGCCAGACTTATCTATTGTCTGAATCAGTACAAGCCAGTTTCATGTATTCATCTGCTCACTATTCAGTAGAAGTACATGGGATTGTGCTGCATTTGTATTACAGCCTCAGCGGAATGACTTAGAGATCCATTCCGGTGATCTCTATGGGATGCATGTAGCATCGTATATTAATGTACTGATTGGAACATACTGTTATTTGCATTATATCCTCTTCTGAATTTCTTCAGTCCAAGGGGCCATGGTGGCTTAGTGGTTAAGGCATTTAGCTTGACGACCTGAATGTCAGCAGGTCAGCAGTTCAAGACCCGAGTGCAGCATGATGGACTGAGCTCCTGTTGTCTGTCCCAACTCTTGCCAATCTAGTAGTTTGAAAGCAAGAAATTGCAAGTAAATAAATCGGTACCACTTTGGCATGAAAGGTAGCAGTGTTCCATGTGCTCCCTCGTCTAGTTATGTCTTCCACATGACCATGGAAATGTGTGCAGATGCAGACAGCACTGGCTCTTGGACTGTAAATGGAGATATCAATAGCAATTACATTTATATATTGCCCCATAATGCTTAATGTACTCCCTGGTTCGTTCAAAAGTTAATTAGTATTTTGCCCCCAACATGCTAGGTACTCATTTTACCAACCTCAGAAGAATGGAAGGCTGAGTCAAACTCGAGCCCTGGTCAGGATCAAACTCTATTCCACTTAATGTGTCATCCATTCTCTGTACTTTAACTTTTACTCAGTTATAGCAAGAGATTCAGAGATCATCCCCTGACATTACTCTTCTGTTGCAAGATAATGACATTTTCTTTGTTGGATGGCTGTTTCATTCCAGAATTTGCTTAGCAGAATACAGTAATACCCTGGATAATGCAAAAACTTGGATCCACAAGTCTTAGTGTTATCCGGTTTTTAACATTATGCAATACATTCATCGCACAACGAAAGGGAACCAGTGATATGTTCCCTGCTGGCCTTTCCAAAGAGGCAGGCAGATTGAGCCATGCCCCAAAGTCAGCAGGACTGGTCTCCACCTGGGAAGCACCTTCCCAGGCAAAGACCAGCCCTGCCGAATTTGGGGCTTGGCTCTCCGGCGAGCATTGCCTTCCCCAAAAGGAAACCGGCATTGGGACAATCTGAACACTAGCTTCCTTTTGGGGAAAGTAGTCTGCCTTCTTCCAAAGGAAACCGGGGATTGGAGCTGCTCCATCCTTTCAAGGACGGAGCCAAGTGCTTGGCCCGTTCCCTTCCAGGAGGAGCTGCAGGTGTGTCTGCACTCACCCACAGCCTGTCCTGGAAGGGATGTGGCCAAGTGCTTGGCCCGTTCCCTGCCAGGATGAGCTATGGGTGTGTCCACACTCATGCACAGCCCATCGTGGAAGGGAGGGGGCCAAGCGCTTGGCCCGTTCCCTTCCAAGACAAGCCTCATCTGGGGCCAAGCGGGTCGCCTGCCTCTTCAGAAAGGGAACTGGAGATCGGAAGAGGCAGGCAAGAGGAGATCCAAGCCCCAAAGACAGCAGGGCTGCACCCAACAACGTTAAGTTAACGTTGTGCGGTGCATCCATTTCCCCCAGAATTGTGGGCTTTGGGGCTTGGATCTCCGGCAAGCCTCGAAACAGCGAGGGCACCTCGGAGATCTCTGCCCCAAAGCCAGCAGGGCTCATCTCCCCCTGAGATGGCTCTTTCCAGGTGGAGAGCAGCCCTGCTGGCTTTGGGGCAGAGATCTCTGGAGGAAATCTGGGGGAAACGGATGCACCGCACAACGTTAACTTAACATTGTGTGGTGCAAATTTCCCCCCAGATTTCCCTTCGTTATCCGGTTTTAACGTTGTGCAGTGCAAACGTTAACCGGGGTTTTTACTGTACTTGCTCGTTTCCCCAGAAACATCCCCGAGGCATCACATTGACCACTATGGTAAAGAGGATGGTAGGCTCAACCCTTTCTGGTTTGATCCCCTATGCTTCTGGTTAGCCCAGAAGAGCCTCTTCAGTTAGGCTTTCTTCTCAGCCCTTAAGCTTTATATTTTGGGGTTGCTGGCTATCCCTGCCCCAGTGTCTTAATCTAATTGTGTGGGTGACTGTGGTGTCTCTTAGTAAAAGAGAAGAAGGAAAATGCAGTAGACTGACCATTTCATCAGTATTTTCACCACCTTTCTATGTGGGGGGTGATGTTCTGCACCAAAGAGCCTCTGCTAATTTTCCAGGAGTCCAACTCATGTCAAAAGTCTCCATGAAAAGCAGAGGCTCTTCTTTTTAGTCCTGTTGGCCACAGAATCAGGGATCAAGAAGGCGCAGGATTAACCTCTTCTCCTGCTTTGCATGTTGATCCGGCCTGATTAAATCTTTCCTGAATAAAACCATGTGCTACAGAAACCACTCCCGCCCCCCCATCCGAGGGCTTCGAGGGGAGCGGATGGGAGTTTTGATTCAAAATCATTCAACAAAAGACAGGCTTATCTCTGGCTACCCTTTGATTCTTTTCAGCAAAAGTCACAAGTAAGAATTCCAGTCCAAAACGAAGGGGGGGAACAAAGAAACTATGAACTCCACAAAGGCCCTAAAGCATCGGTGTGCCCCAGTTATGATATTCTGATCTCTTGTCTCAGCACAGCTGTTAAATGTTAGCTGGTCCTCCCCAGCCATTTATTGTTTCCAGAAATAACTGAATCCTCTGCGTGTTTGGCAAGAGCAGTGTTGCTTTTTTCAATTGCACCAGGGCTCTCCTCTAGAAGGTTAAGGCAGAGCAGAGCATAACTGCCATTCCTTCTCTCTCTCTCTCTCTTGGGAGCAAGGCTGGTGTGGGATTTTGTAATGTTCATGTCCTGTTTGTAACAGCTCATCAACCTGGCTGTGCCATAACCTAATTTTTCCTCCTGAATTACCTCTAATAGCAAGTCTGCCTGTGCTATTGTTCAGCCTGCTGGTTCTTTTTGCAACCTTCATTATTCCACAGTTACCTAGTAAGAAAGAAAGGAGAGAGTATACATAAAACTTTCTTCAGTTTTATGGGGTATTCCAACTAGATCCATTCCAGTGATGACAGCTGGAGATAGGTCCAGGACAATGGTGGCCAACCTTGGCACTCCAGGTGTTCTTGAACTTCAATTCCCAGAAGCCCTGATCAGCAGGAGTGCTGAATTGGGCTTCTGGTAACTGAACTCCAAGAACACCTGGAGTGCAAAGGTTAGCCATCACAGTCTGAGTTGTCAAATTTTCTTTGCTGTACCTTTAAAGATGTCCTGCTTTATAAGGAGGTTTAAGTAAAGGCTGGGAGTTCAGTTCCCATGTGAGGAGCTAGACTGTGTAGCCCTGGGCAAGATCCATAATCCTGTGGATTCCTCCTAGAGCAGTGATGGCCAACCTTGACACTCCAGCTGTTCTTGGACTTCAAATACCAGACACCCAAGTCAGCACTCCTGCTGATCAGGGCTTTAAGAAATTGAAGTCCAAGGACACCTGCAGTGCAAAGGTTAGTCATCGCTGTCCTAGAGGAAGGAAACGTGAAAACCCTTCTGTGTACCAAAAAAGTAAACAAAACGTAACAAAACAAAATGAGAAAAAATGTTGTGGCACCTTAAAGACTAACGCCTGCATTTTAATGTTAGCTTCCATGGATCAAGTCCACTTTGTCAGGCATAAGCGTGAGGCTTCATGGCATTAATTTATACATATCAGACACAGAGGTACACAATGGTTGGCCAGCACAACAGATAAGTTTACAAACTGGTGTGGCTTTTTGTAACCTATAATAACAGAAGATCTCTGATATTCAGATTTATTACTGTGAAGCCTGGCTCTGTTGAGCTGCAAATGGTCAGTAAAGGTGAAGGTGAAGGTGAAGGTGAAGGTTTCCCTTGCACGAAAGCCAATTGTATCTGACTCTAGGGTTCAGTGCTCATCTCTGTTTCAAAGCTGAAGAGCCAGTGCTCTCTGCTTCTGCAGACATTTTCGTGGTCATGTGGCAAGCATGACTAGACACCGTAGTGCACAGAACACTGTTTACCTTTCCACTGAAATGGTCCCTATTGATTTACTTGCAATTTCTTGCTTTCGAACTGCTAGGTTGGGAGCTGGGGCAAAGACGGGAGCTCACATGGATGCAAAACAAACATTATGGCATTACACATTCGCTAATGAGTGTAACTTTAAAACCTAGCATTTATTGACAACACTGTATGAAAATTGGCAATGGTGTGAGTGACCAAGTACTTCCTTTGTTCTGTGAGGTGGCCTGATGCTATGGATGAGAATCACGGACCATCCTTCTGAAGTATGTTCTGTAAAGGTGGTACGGGAAATTGCAGCACATAACAACCTGTTAGTTGTAGCTCTTCTGTTCCAGAATAGCAAATTTCAAGTCCTGTGCAAAGTGCCCAGGTACCTTGACATGATTTTAAACTGGTTTCTGTGGGTTGTCATTCCTGATGTCTGACTTATGTCCATTAACACTTTTGCTCAGAGACTGTCCTGTTTGTCCCATGTAGAGTTTTCTGTGTATTCTATGCCTAAAAAACCCTGGAAAGGGTCACCATAAGTTAGAATTGACTTAATGGCACTCGGTTACTATTATTTTACCTTTTAAACATCAGCAGAAGTGAGCCTTACCTAGTCTCCTTGTTGAGGAAAACCTTGCCTACAAATGGATATATGACATCATTATGTAGCTGGGAGAAAACCCAGAAACGTTGCCAGAAAAAAACAATAACAGCAAACTAGTGGCAACTACAATTTTGAACAACTCTCTAAGCAAACATCTATGTCTCAGGATTGGGTCTAGTAGTTATTTTGTCTCCCAGGGCAAGTAGGGGACACATAAGACCACAGTTCTGTGATAGATTGTGCTCTGTAATAGTCGGTTCTCCACTTGCTATTAAGTAACCAGCTAAACTAGATTATATAGTTAACACGTCATTAGAAACGGAGTTCTCGTAAGGAACAAAAGTTGCCTCTTTGTCATAGTGTGAACCTTCCTTGATCTGCATGTTGCAAATTAACATGTTTTTGCTTTGGGATTAATTACTGGGAGGCACATGTAGACACATTCCTGAAAACCTGACTGGCGTTTGAAGGACCAGCATATCTGCCAGGAAAATGACATAGGAAATACTCACTTCCCTTAAACTATGTTTTGATTCTGTACCTCTGAGATTCTCAGAGGGAAAGCCAGGATAATTGGACTGGCAGAAACCCAATTTAAAGAAATCTGCAGTTGAGCCAGCAAGTTTGGGACTCTGTTAGACCCATCATGTAGCAACATTGGCTAGGCTAGCTAGAGTGGATGGAAACTAGAGGTCAGAAACATCTCAACAACTGCACAAGGATCCCACTCTGGTAACAAAGGCAGTGGTGTCTAGCAGGTGCAACACCACAATGTGGCATTGTCAGATAAACTCTGGCATCTATCCTAGGTGACTGTCATCTAATCTCTTCGAAAGTTAAAAGTTCCCCTTGCTCGAAAACCAGTTGTATCCGACTCTAGGGTTCAGTGCTCATCTCTGTTTCAAAGCCAAAGAGCCAGCGCTGTCTGCTTCTGCAGACGTTTCCATGGTCATGTGGCAGGCATGACTCGACACCAGAGCGCACGGAACACTGTTACCTTCCCACCGAAGTGGTCCCTATTTATCTACTTGCAATTTCTTGCTTTTGAACTGCTAGGTTGGCAGGAGCTGGGACAAAGACGGGAGCTCATTCCGTCTTGCAGGATTCAGGAATTGAACTGCATGACTAGATAGCAAATCACACGGAACCCTGTTACTTTCCCCAATGAAACGCTACCTATTTAACTACTTGTAATTTCTTGCTAGGTTGGTAGGAGCTGGGACAGATGATGGGAGCTCACTCCATCATGCAGCACTTGGGTCTCCAACTGCTGACCTGCCTACCTTCTGGCCATCATCTGAATCAGTAAGCCACCACAGCTCTTAATGCAGCATACCACATAGAAAGAAGCCCAAGGACTAGAAGCAACCTTGCCACGAGCTTCCTGAATTCTGGTCCTGCCTTTGTACTTCCTTGTTCCTAGTTGCACTGGCATGCAAGACTTGTAGCAAGTAGGCGGCGGTGGCTGAAACTCAATCTGAGTATATGGTTTTTCCTGCCCCAGGGTGCCGGGAAGCCTGGTCTTGGAGTCTGGCAGGTTCTAGGCTGCTTTTGCCCTCTAAGGCAAGCAGGAAAAATGCCACTGACATGAATTTGTTTAAGGTGGGTCCCAGCTTGCCATGAAGTGACCCACACACTATGATCTTGGAGCCATGCAGGATTTAACACTGGGACTGCAGTGGACTGCCACAGCCTTGAGGATATGATCACGGTGTGCCTTCACAGCCATTCCATCTCACCATTCCTAGCCTGGATGCTGTACTACAAACTGAGATTCAGCCTTCCTCCATATGATGGTATGAAAGTAAAATAAATAATGGCACCAATGGTTTTTGGATAAGACACAATGTACTGCTAAAACAGGCTTCTGCCCTTCTGCATTCTTTTGATTCCTTTCCTTTCTTTTCCTTCTTTTTATTTCAATTCTCTTCATCTGCTGTCTTGACTTCAAATGCACTGCAGTTTTTATCTTTCACAATGCTCATAGTTTTTCCCCCATCTGTTGTTAAGTTTTATGTACACACAGAAATTCCCCTCTGTTGCCTCCTACACAAACTTGTCCCACTGTACAGTAAATACTATCTGGCCAAATGAACAACTGCGAATGGTTCTGGCTCCCTAGAGCATGATTTCCCTGACACTTCACTCCCCAACCATTACTGGTTTTAATTAGCTCCCATCTGTAATTACTGGCCATTTAGAGAAACATTCACCAGAAGGAATTTGTAACCTAGATCCAGAAAGACAGAGTCTCTCCAGGTTTATGGGCTGATCCAAGGGTCAGCTCTAGGCTTCTTCCAAATCCACAGAGATAGTCAGGATTCTGTGCATTTCCCCATTTTGCAATACAGTGATACCTCATACAACGTCCAAACTTGGTTGCACAAGTTTGGACTTTATACGGATTTGGACTTTGTATGAGGCATGCAAAATCCTAGCCGCGATGCCTCATACAACGTCCAAATCCTTGCCGCGATGCCTCGTACAACGTCATTTCCATAGAGATACATAGTACTGTAACAGCACAGACTTCAGGGCAAAGTCAAGGAAACAGACAGGAAACTGACAGAACTTTAAGAAATCATTGTCTAAAGGCTAAAAACATTACAAAAACTTGTCAAACAACCCTGATTGTCCAAGAACCTGAAGAATGCTGCAAAAATCCCAGGAATGCTTCTAAAAATTCTGATGAAAAAAATCCAAAAAAATCCAAAATTACGCTCAAAACCACTCCTAACCACTCTTTGCCTCATGCAAAACCCACAAGAGCAATGCACGCATGCGTCCTGCCTTTTATACTGCCCAGGCACAATGCAACCTGGGAAAAACCCCAATGCCTCATACAACATCACAGGACTTTGTATGAGGCAATTTTTTTTCAAGGAATTAGGCGAAGTTGTATGAATCCGATGTTGTATGAAGCAGACTTTGTATGAGGTATTATTGTACTAGGTTTTGAATATCCTAGGACAGTATCACTCCAGGTGTTTTTGGACTTCAATTCCCAGAAGCCCAAGTCTCTGTACACACAGTAAACCCATTTGTGTAGATTAACAGAGACTTGGGCTTCTGAGAATTGAAGTCCAAGAGCACCTGGAGTTCTAAGGTTCACCATCAGTGTCCATCAATGTCCTAGGAATTGGCAGTGTGCCACAAAAACAACACCCCTGATGAAATGTGTATTTATTTGGTAAATACAGAGAGAAAGGTAGAGCTCAAGACTATGATAATGAAAATAAGCAAAAGAGAGAAGATCAAAGAAGCAGTTGAGAGACCCTAGATTTCTGAGCATCTCTCCTTCACCAACAGTCTTGCTCAAATCACAAATCACTGACCCGGGCAGCACTTTAAGACAATGAAATACAGTGGAACCTCGGTTAACGAACGGCTCAGTTAACATAAAAATCGCACAACAAAAGGAAATCCATAGAAAATAGTGGCTCGGTTTATGGAATTTTTCCCCAAAACGGATTAATTGGATTTCAATGCATTCCTATGGGAAACCACATTTCAGTTAATGTATTTTAGTTTTCAATGCATTCCTATGGGAGATTCAGTTAAAGTAATTTTCACTGTAAGAAACGTCCCAGAGAATGCATTAATTAATTATGTTATCCGAGGTTCTACTATATACAGAATGGACCAGCACTGGGGGTAAAATACCCACCTGTGCTGGCTTTGCCTGCTTCCCCCGTGAAGAGATGGGCTTTGTGCTCTTCTTGCAGGCCACATGCCTGCCTGGTGTGATAGGGTCAGGTGCCAAGTAGCCTTTATAGGTGGTGGCTCCTAATCCTGCATCACCCTCTTTAACTGCTTGGCATTGAGAAACAAATCTTTCTCCCTCTGGAGCAAGCCTCCTCACACGGAGCCTGGAGTCCTTGTTCCTTTGGTGGTGATGCCTGCCTGGTGAGTAGTGGTTCAATCTAAGCACACTGCCAATTAATGGTTAGGTTGCCAAAGGGCTCCAAATGGAACCGGACTCTTTGAATTGGCAAGGGAGGAACCATGGAGGTATAATAAGGTGAGATGGTGCTGCAGACTTCATGCTCTACGTAGCTTTGAAGTCAGTGGGCATGACCTGCCACCATATTAGATGCCCCAAACATTAGCAGACTACTGTTTACAATTGCTTCTTGTTCTTTATTATTATACCTCCATGGCAGCTTATATGTTGAATTTAAGCCTGTTTTTTTTTAAAAAAAAATATTAAGCCACCTTGGATCCTTGAGAAAAAGTGGCATTTAAGTACAGTACTGTGTTTCAAATGTAACTGTGTAGGGCTTATTACTAAGTGGGGCTGCTGTGGCTCAGTGGTTAAGAAGCTCGCCTTGTTAGCTGGAAGGCAGGCGTCAGCAGTTCGAGACCCGGGTACAGTACCTGCATGATGGATTGAGCACCCATCCTTGTCCCAGCTCTTGGGGACATGAAAGGAGGCTCATTTGGACATTCCCTGAGTGGAGCTTCTTCTGCAAAAAAAAAAATTCAACTCAGAACAATTTCTGACATTAAATTATTATTATTATTATTATTATTATTATTATTATTATTATTATTATTATTATTATTATTATTATTATTATTATTATTATTATTATTATTATTATTATTATTATCTTTCCTATCACTTGATTCTTAATGCTTCTAACTGTATGTGCTGGGAATTAAAACAAAGCTTGCCTACACCATTATGTTCCATCCAGACCACTGTCTGCCCAAATAAATTACACTGTGACCAGCGGAGCTTGCTATCTAGAAAGTGTGCTTAGGAGCAAAATCCAATTTCCGTCTAAATGAGAGTGGACATACAGCAACCAGATATACATGGTTATTAACTAACAAGCCCTGTTCTTTCTATTTCAGTTTATGAAAGGATTTCCAGCTTTAAAGTATTCCATGGTTTGGATGGCAGGCATACAGAGCTTTATTGCAACTAATAGCCACCATCCTGGTGTCAAATGCATGTCAATGCCATCCCTCTGCAATGAAATGATTGCTAGTTCTAAATGCGCTAGTCCTAGCATCTCACAATTGACAATTGCATCCATCTTCATAAGGTGTGCCCAGGTGTCAGACATGCATTCAACAGTTACCATACTCTTAAGATTCACACTTTCTGCAGTTTGAAGCCCGTTTCCTGAATTAGTTCTTAAATCACACAAGTGGAACGATTGGACATGAAAAGAGCTCACCCATCATTAAAAAAAAAAGAGAACCTCCATCTGGCCTCTTCAATTTTTATTCTATTACAGCAGTAACAGAGTAGCAGATTTCTTTTTTAAAAAATAATCTCATCAATTACTTTAAATGACAAAAGGATGAAAACATACAGCTTCCCAGCCCTAATGAGACCTTAGGTCCACTTAAGAGTTGCATAACTGAGAGCCAAGTGCCCTGCAGAACTGAGGAACACAGCCAGCATTTTACAAGCCAGCTAATTGCGCAACAACATATATAAAAAGAGAGCGATAGACTCTTTTCTAGCCCTTGCAGGAAACTAGCTCATAGCCTGTAGCACTAGAATGGAAAAGTGTTATTATGTGCTCAAAAATCTGTTAACATACACATTTCGTTCTTTAGAGGGGGGGGGGGGGGAAGCTTGTCATTGCCTTGAGGGAGAATGGGCTTTTCAACATGTCAGAGGCCAGATGACAGCTTGAATGCTGGATTTCTCTGCTCCAGGGTGAGATCTAGATGTGAGAAGTTTGAGAGTTCTTGCAGAGAAGAGAAGCTCAAGCAGAGACACATGGAGACGCAGAAGATTAAGATAAATTATGAGTTCTGTGTCTGTTTTGTATTTGCGGGGCAGGAGTTGATGGTCTTGCAATAATCTCACTTCTTCTGCTCCTCAAGGTTCAAAGGTCTTGGAAAAACTACTTCACAATATGCAAAGATCTGGCCTGAAGAGCTGGCGCTTACTTGTGGTATGACTAATTCATCCCCCAATGTTAAGGCCTCCTCAGAGTTCCTCCCCTGTAATTCCAAGAATATCTCAGGTGGTAAAATCACTAGCCATGCGAGCTGAGAGATTTTGGAAGTTATCATTCAGAGTTGGGATGGTTAGCTCAGCTCTCACAACACAAGACAATACCAATCAACACATCACACAACACATATTCATTCCCACCTTATGTTATGGACACTTAAAACAAAACATAAGCAAAATTTGGTCACCATGGAAATGAGGTATCTGAGCAAGGCTTCTATAAGGGATAAAATCAGGAATGAGATTATAAGGGAAAGAATTGGAACAGAACCAATCTTGCACTATGTAAAGAAATAAACCAGTTTGCTCATTTGGAGAGAATGTCTTGGAATTCCATAACTTACAAGGCATATATGGAAAGAGGAGAAGGACAAAGACTACAAGGCAGGCCCAGAGGAAGGCGAAGAGGCAACATGAAAGAAATATTACAAGAACGCCAAATAAGAACCTAAGAACAGCCTTTTGCTAGGGTTAGAGTAAATGAGGAGCTTGCGGATGTGGTAAAGTTAGAAGCTGGTATGAGGCAGGGCTGTCCATTATCTCCTATTCTGTTTATTATGGCAATGGAAATCTTAGCTAAAAGTATAAGGGAGGATTTAAATATAGAAGGGATCATGGGTAATAAAGTGAGTATGTACGCAGATGATACATTGCTTATGGTAAAGCACCCGGAGTTGGTAATGGACAGGATTAAAGATCATTTACAGATATTTCAAGATATAACTGGGTTAAGGATAAACTGGGATAAATCAGAATTGATGTTGTGCAATTTGAAACCAAGTGAGATGGGTAGGACAGTGTTGACACTTAATATACAAATTAAGGATAAGTTGAAATACTTGGAGATAATTATTTCAAACAAATTAGAAGAACTTAAACGATTGAACTATGACAGCTTGAAAGTAGAATTTAAGAACAAAATACAAGAGCTTCAGAAGTCAAAGCTGTCATGGTTCGGAAGGATTGCTATGTGTAAAATGATATTGTTGCCAAAGCTTAACTTTTTATTTGATACACTAGCGATCCATTTGAAAGAGAAAGAAATTAATGAGTTTCAAAAGATGTTCAATGGTTTTTGTAATGGAGGTAAAAAATCTAGGCTTCCAAAGAAGTTATGGTACTTGTCTCAAAAAAAAGGGGGTTTGGGATTGCCAAACTTTCTAGCATATTACCGGGCTTTTCAAGTTAAGAATGTTGTAAAGATTTTGGCAAGAGAAAAAACAATTTGGGAGCAATTGGAGATGAAAGAATATAGAAATATTGAAAATTTGATTTTTTTAGGAATAAAGGATAAGGTGAGAAGACCAAATAATACTATGATGAGAGGTCTCGTGGAGGTGTGGAAGAAGGTAAAAAAGGATATGGTCCCAAATCTCTCTCCAATTTTAGAACTGACTGATATGTTGTGTTTCCCAATAAAGTTAGATAAGGAAAAAATGGAAATATTGGATAAAAATGGGATGCTTTTATTGAAGGATTGGTTAAAAATATGTGAGTCTCTTGTTGAGCGGAAAAAAATATTTGAGATATTAAATTTGAATTGGTTTCAGAGGTTGAAGGTGGAAAATTGGAACAAAAAATATGGAAAAGAAGTAGGGCTAGATAGAATGCATACAGAATTTGAGGAGTTGGTATGGAGAATTAGAAAAGGGGAAAATAGTATAAAAGGTCTTGTGAGTAAGCTTTACAATATACTGAATAGAGGGGTAGATCCACAGGAGGATTTGAGACGGAAGTGGGAACAAAGTTTGAATATAACAATTGGGGAGATGGAGTGGAAAAACAAATGGAAAAAGAGGATTATGAGAACAATGTCTGTGAGAATTAAAGAACATAATTTTAAAATGTTGTGGCAATGGTACTTGATGCCATTAAGACTTTACCAGATGGATAATAAAAGAGATAAGTTATGTTGGAGATGTAGAGAATTTGATGGAACATACGAACATATGTGGTGGAGTTGTAAAAAAATAAGGGATTTCTGGGGGAGAATAGAAGCTGAGTTTGTGAAATAATGGGTAGAAGTGTTAAGCTGGTGTCAAGTATCATTCTTTTAACGAATGTGGAAGGTTTGGGTTTAAACAAAGATGAAAAGGAATTATTGGAAATTGTATTGACAACGGGTAGACAATGTATAGCTAGAAACTGGAAAAATGACATAGAAATGCAGATTGGAGAGTGGTATAAAGAAATGTGGAGTTTAGCACTGAATGATAAACTGACATGGGAGATTAAAGTGAAAAGGGATAACTTAAAAGAGAATAGATTTTGGAATATATGGAAACCATTTGTGGACCATTCTTGTACGGCAAATGATAGTTCAGGACCAGTACCATCTCAAAGAAGTTTCTGGAGTTGAGCAGCAAATAAACTCTCCGGGCATTGTATATATTCACAGGGTGTTTATTATTTATCTAAAGATTAATGGTAGCACAGAAAGTTCTTATTATTTTGGATTTTGAAACAATGGTTTTTTCTTAATATTTTGTGGTTATATAGTAATTAATGAGTCTAGATATTGTTATGTGCTAACATTCAGTAATGTTTGTTAAGATGATACTATGGATCTGTTTATGTATTGTATTGTTAGTCATTGTTTTCTTTTCTTTTTTGTATGTCTTTGAAAAATTCAAAAAAAATTAGAAAAAAAAAGAACAGCCTTGCTGGAAGAGGCCACAGGAGCCCATCCAGTCCAGCATTCTGTCTCACACAGTGGCTCACCATTTGCTTCAGGGTATTATTCCCAAGCAGATGCCTACACCTACTTAGAATTCCCTGGAAATGGCACTGAGAGATATCCTGCCTATCTCTCCAACCTGGAGGTTGTCCTTAGGTATCCATAATTATAGCCATTGATACACTTGTCCTCTATGAACTTGTCTAATCCTTTCTTAAAGCTGTCAAGACTGACAGCTGTCACCACTTCTTCTGGCAGGGAGTTCCATAGACCAGTGATCCTCTGGGTGAAAAAGTACTTTCTCTTATTTGTTTGAGAACTAGTACCGAAAAGTTTCATGGAGTGTCCCCTAGTTCTAGTGTTGTGCGATAGGGAAAACAGTTTTTCCTTACCTACTTTGTCCACACCGTGCATGATTTTATAAACTTCAATCAGGTCACCTCTTAGACGCCGTCGTTCAAGAGTGAAAAGGCCCAACCGTTGCAGCCTCAGATGGTAAGGAAGGTGTTCCAGTCCCCTAATCATTCTGGTGGTGGAGTGGTGGAGGCTGCTAGAGGTGCCAGAATAAGAACCTTGCACCTCTCTCGACACCCAATGATGTGGAAGAGGAAGAGGTGGAAGAAGAAGAAGATCACCCAGAGTTTTCAAAGTTCTGTTCTCTTTACCACAAGGTCTTGTATTACACCTCTGTGCAAGCATATTCTGTGCTTTAAAAAGTTCTGAGATTCATCTGAACAAGCGCCATACAATAAAATAAAATAAAATCCCATAATCGTTCGGAATCATCCCACATTCTTACCCAGAAGAAAGCTCATAGAGATGTTTGTGAGAGGCATAAGTACACTTCTCTGCAGAGTCTGCAGCTATTCATTGCCCAGTGACCATGTCACAAAACATGTCAGCTTGAAGATAGCCATTATTCCTTTTACAGGCTCGCTCCATCTCCTTACAGACCAATTTATTAAAGTCACCATTTGTCATGTTAAGCAGCTTTGGCAAGAAAGAGAAAACCATTGAGAGATATGACTTTCCAACATGGAGACATTCCTCTTTCTCTGTGGATGTGTGGAAGTGTCGGCAAACTTTTACTAACTAACTAACTAACTAACTAACTAACTAACTAACTAACTAACTAAATAAATAAATAAATAAATAAATAAATAAATAAATAAATAAATAAATAAATAAATAAATAAATAAATAAATAAATCTTCTATTTCAAATTATTCCAGTAGCTAAGTTGGGCACAAGGGTTGCTTGCACAAATACGCATGAAAATCTGCCGCTCAGCCATGGAATGAAAGCATATTTAATTCATTTTTTAAGATAGGACTTCAAATTATTCTTTAGCCTTTTTAGCAGAGAGATCCTATAGCTTCATCTGAGAATCAAAATGCACAAATGCTAGATGTTCAGTGGACGAGCAGCGCAGCTAAGGGCAACTTAGGATTCATGTTCCACCATTGTTATTGAGGGGAAATCCAAGATTCACCAGGTTTCTCAATAAGCAAGGATGAACCCTTTTTGGTGATCATGGACTCATAGAACTGTAGAGCTGGAATGAGCACCAAAGTGCACTGGATCCTGCCCACCTACCGAAGCAGGAAATCCACAGCTCCAGTGTTCCTGGCAAATGCCTATCCAGCCACTGTTTAAAAACTTCCAATGAAGGAGAGCCCATCACCTGAGCACTGTGTGAGGAGCAATATACCAGGATTTCCCCCCTATAACAAGTCTGATAAGTGACCTACCTAGCTCAATATTTCCAATGGAAGAATATTGTCTGGGGAAACATGTGGACCTCTAGATGCTGAAGGACTACAAATCCCCACAGCCCTGGCCAGCATACCTAGTTGTGAGGAACAATGGGAGCTGCTACCTAACACTATTTTGAGATCACATCTGCTCAATCCTTGGTCTCTGTCGTCTCGCTGTTTCATTTCCAGATGGAGCTGGTACCAAGACAGGTGAGATACATGGGCTCAGATGTCTTTGGGTACAGCAGAAAGACTCATATATATATATATTTTGCTTGCTGTGAAAATGTCAAGCTATAGACTCCTTGCATCAGGTAGCTAAGAGGAGATCCTGAGAGTCTGGTACCTGAGGGTGTTGGGCAACCAGGCAGGAAAAGTGTAAGATGGCAGATAGTCCACATGAAGCCTGACTGTTGCCTCGCTGTACCATTATTTCACCTGGGAATGTTTGTTGTCTTACCATTTTTAAAGGAAAACAATAGGCTACATATGGCGATGAAGGGAAGGAGTCATCCAGGAGCCAAAGAAAACATTGTAGCCCTGGCTAGTGAACTATGAGGCAAACTAGATGATCTCATGAGCAAGTCAGTAGAAGCAGAGTAAAGATTTCCCAGTCTGAGCCTGCCTTATTTGGCTTAGCTTGCTTTTTGCTTTATGGTTGCTTACTGGAAGATACATACCTGTACAGACTGAGTGGCTGTGGGTTCAGGGCCCTGTGTTATCCTGGGAACTATCACCTCTGGTGTGGGATGGGGCTTTTTTGCCCCAAACAGACCCGGTGCGTAATTTGGGGGTCCTCCTAGACCCACGACTACTGCTCAAAGAGCAGGTGGCAGTTGTAGCCAGGAGGGCTTTTGCACAACTTCATGCCATGCACCAATTATGCCCGCTCCTGGTCCGGGACTCCTTGCTTACAGTCACCCATGCTCTGGTCACCTCCAGACTGGATTATTGTAATGCACTCTACATGGGGCTGCCCTTGATGACCATCCGGAAGCTACAGCTGGTTCAGAATTCGGCTGCCCGGGTGGTGATGGGGTGTGGGTGTTATGCCCGTGCCCCACTGCTGCTGTGGGAGCTGCATTGGCTGCCAGTATGCTTCCGGGTGCAATTCAAGGTGCTAGTTTTGACCTTTAAAGCCCTTCATGGTAGTGGGCCAGGATACCTAAGAGATAGCATTGCTCCAAGGTTTTTGACCCGTCCTACTCAAGTTGCTAAGACGCTGACTGGGAAGCGGAAGGTCAGCAGTTCGTTTCCCAAGTACTGCAGGACGGAAATGAGCTCCCGTCTTCGTCCCAGCTCCTGCCAACCTAGCAGTTCGAAAGCAAGAAATTGCAAGTAGATAAATAGGGACCACCTCGGTGGGAAGGTAACAGCGTTCTGTGCGCTCCGGTGTCTAGTCATGCCTGCCACATGACCACGGAAACGTCTGCAGAAGCAGACAACCTTGGCTCCTCGGCTTAGAAACAGAGATGAGCACTGCACCCTAGAGTCGGATACGACTGGCTTTCGAGCAAGGGAAACCTTTACCTTTACAAGGGGACCAGGAGCAGAGCCTTCTCGGTTTCTGCCCCAGCCCTTTGGAACCTCCTGCCACCAGGCGAAGTTTCCCCCCTTCAGGAAGGCTTTTAAAACCATGGCTTTGCCAGCAGATGTGGGGTGCACACTGAAATTGGAAAATGCACGAAAGTGTACAATTCTATAAAAGAGTCAATTTTCATTCCTGAGTTTACTAAAGCTATCAAATATTTAAAAGCATCGGGGAACACAGCCTTTTGTAGCTCCAAGCTTATGGGCACTTTCGTTCCACCACAACCCAGCCCTGCTGGCTTATTTAGCCCTATCCGGGGTCTTAATGGGATCAGGGATGTTTTAGGGATGTTTTAAATGTTTTATAGTTTTAATAATTCAGTTTTTATGGTATGAGGGATGGGCCTTTAACCAATGTGAGCCGCCTTGGGTCGCTGAGGCGAGGAAGGCGGCCATGCAAGTCCAATAAATAAATGAATAAATAAAATACAGGCATGATGCACAAGTCTCATTGTGCTTTGAAGGAATTATGTCTCTGCAAGGAAAACAATAGTATAGCAGGACACCTGTATTTCCTTTAGAGCAGAGGTTCCCAACCTTTTCAAGCCAGGGGCCAGCTCTCTCAAACAGCTTTGAGGGTTGGACGGCCACTTTGCCCTGCCTGCATGATGGGGGTTGCCATTTTGTCCCAACATCTTCAAAGGGGTGGCCCTTTTGTTTCTCAAATATCCTTGGAGGGGGTGGGGGCCACATTAAATGGCACCACGGGCCAGATTCGGCCCACAGGCCTTAGGTTGGGAACCCCTGCCTTAGAATCTGATCTCATCCTACAAGGGGCAGCAAATAGCCTACGCAACCTGATATTGGCAAATCGAGTACTTCCCCGGGGCCATTTGCAGACAGTCGGGGAAAGTCAAATCATTTCCTTCACTCACAACTGTCACATTTCACAGCTCGAGACATTCTTAGCGCTGCTTGTGAAAATACCCTCAGAGAGTTTGAAAGACACAAATTTATGTTAGTAACCAAACTTGAATTTTTCCTCATTAAGCAAGCTGGGGCTTTATTACTCATACCCACAGAGTTCTCTTGCAGAAATCTAGAGATGTGGGACATAATTGTTTAGTGGTAACATAACCAAGAATAAACTTCTCTATTCCCTTTAGGCATCTATTTTTTTAAACTGAAGCACATGTTATTTTAGGGAACTTGGTTTCTGTTAATACATGCATATTTCCTTTTTGTTATTCGTCCCCCTTTTTGTTAAGGGAATAAATGGAAGCAAAGGCACGGCCAGATGTTTGTGTGAACAGGTCCTGAGATATGTTAACATCCCCTATCTTGGCCAGGCAGTCACTTCTTCCTAAAGCTACAGAGCTGTTTTATTAATATTAATAAACCTGAAGCAACTACTAATTTCCTCCATCATTTTACTAATTAGCGACATTGAATTGCAAGGATCATCTGCATGAATAATGACTCCCTGTGTGCTCACTTTGCAACTGGGACTTCTACTGTGGAAAAATAAGATGGTTTTTTTTTTCCTTTAAGGGTGGAGGAAATGTTTATGGATCCTTATCATCACCACCACTAACTCCATCTCAATTTCTGCCCCCATGCTGGGAAAGGGAAAATGCTATGGGGATTCTCCACCATTACCTTCTGTAGAATGTGTCTCCCTTGCTCCAAAGCTACTCATCTCCAACTCCAAGGTGTGGTGCCGTTACCTTTCCCACCAAAGTGGTACCTATTTATCTACTTGCAATTTCTTGCATTCCAGCTGTCAGGTTGGCAGGAGCTCGGGCAGAGACAGGATCTCACCATGTCATTTAGCACTCTGGTCTCGAACTGCTGATCTACCAACCTTTCAGTCATAAAGTTCAGCGTCTTAACCGCTAAGCCACCACAGTCTCCCATTTACCAAAGCTCTGTGCCAAAAATGCATGCATTAGTTGAGATGAATAAAATATGTATTCTTATTTTTCAAGAGATTCAGATTTTTAATTAAACAATTAACTGAATTTTAAGTGACTTTTCCATGTTTGGAATAAACTGACCCTAAGCCTGGAGGGAGAGAGAATAACTCAGACAAATTAAAATTCATAGATTATTTTGTACCCACTCAAAGGTCCTATATTCTAAAGGGTACTGGTATCTTCTATGCTTAATTGCATGTGTCTCAGAATCAATTAGGAAGCACTGCTTCCATTATTAAGCTTGCTAACAGGTTGCAATACTTTGAGATCTGGCACACTTGGTGACATGTGATTCTGTTGGAGGAAAACTTTGTATATCTCTCTGTATCTCCTTGCATCTGATGAAGCTGACTGCAGTCTACAACATCTTACTCCAAACTAAATTTGTTAACTGACATTAAAAAAATGACCAACAGATGGATAGACATACTGTACTGAACTCATAATCTTTGACTTTTTGGTTTTATGCATGACATTATTTTGCTCTATTGGAGTATAAACCTGATCTGGAAAGAAACTATATGAAGTATCCACACAGGTCACAGAATATAAATCACTTGGGCCTAGTATGGTCTCCAAACACATAAAACCAGCTTCTTGCCAAGCAAGTGAAGACCTGATAAGTACTTGACAAAGAGCCTAGTGTACATCTCCTCAAACCCCAGAGGGGGGTTTGCAAAGGTAAAGAAGCAAAGACATATGCATAGCACAGAGTACATGTTGCCTACCTGCCTGGATAGCTCAGTAGTTTATGTATTAGTCTGCAGAACCAGTGGTGGGGAGTTTGATTCCCCACTGTGCTTCCCAGGGAAAGAGCCAACCTCTGTGGCTTTGGACAACCTGCATAGCCTCAAGGATCCAGAAGAAGGGAATGGTAAGTCCTCGTGTCTTAGGTCACAATTGAAATGACTTGATGGCACAGGATTGTTTTCTCATGAGTTGCCCTAACAAACAGGTTTCATTACAATGGAATCCTAGATATACAATTGACCCGTCCTACGAGAGCAGACCGGATGGCATCCCTAGTGGTCCCATCGGCCAGGGAGGCACGTCTCACTGGCACTAGGAGGAGAGCCTTTTTGGTATCTGCTCCGGCCCTCTGGAACCTCCTGCCACTTGAATTACACCTCCAGACAGAGCTGCTTCCCTTCAGGAAAGGGAAAACATGGTCATGGCAGCAGCTGTGGGGTACTGGCAGTGTTGCAACCCCCACCCCCCTCGCTGGTTTATCTAGGGCTGTCTGGGTTTTTAAGGGGATTGGGGCATTTTTTTAAATAAAGGGCTTTAGATAGTTTTCATCATTTTAATCATTGTATTAGGGTTGTTTATATGAGTCTGGTACGACTGGCTTTCGAGCAAGGGAAACCTTGACTATATGTTTGAAACTTGATGTTGTGAGCCACCCTTGGTGAGAAGGGCAGCTATATAAATACAACAATAAATAAAATATGTAGTGGCTGTTTGAGTCATCACCCCCTACTTTTTTCCTTCCCTATTTTGCAAATATGGATGCAGCTTTCACTCTAAAGGAACTCTGCATTCGGCTAAAGAGCCTTGTGATTCACCACAAAAAGACAGTGCTGGCCCTTACTAGAAGCCCTCTGCATCTTCCACACAAAACAGTGCACTGAAACTCTGGATCTCATGTTCTCAACGGCAAACCCCCAGATCATGCATACCATCTCTTTCCGTCCTTAAACCAGCAGCTCTAGCTCATGGTATCTTAGTAACAAACCATATGCGTATGTACATATATAGATACAGATATGCATTCTCATTTGTTCCCTGGGGGTGAGAGTTTTCTTTTCCGCCCATCCACAGGATTTATTCACTTTCCCCCACAAAACATAGACATTTGGCTTAAGCAACATTGACATCCAGTGGCCAACAAGATTAATCGCAGGTGTTCACATTACTCCCCCCCCCCTTTTTTTATTTTTTTCCTGGGAAGAGCAGCAAAATATGCAATGAGTCTTGTAACTTTCAACTGGGAATAAACACTGAATTATTGATTTAAAACATCCCTGCTGAAGGATGTATGCTAGCAACGCATCGTCATTGCCTCTCCATCCTAAACCTGCTTACAGAATGGTTGCTTTCTTCAGAAGGGGAGGAAAATACTGGCAGACACTTGAGAGAGCAACAGGTTGAATGCTGCACTGTCACGTTCTTCCCTTTGGCCATGAAATGCTTTTTGGATGATTTACTAGAGGTGTAACTGTGGCCAAGTCTTAGCGCCTAGAGGGATCTATACTTTTCACTTTGTAGCTGTTGTGATCCTGCATCAATTTCTCATGAAAGTTGTTCTTCAGTCTAAGCCACTCTAGTGTTCCATTTCTCAGATGTCTACAGAAGGGTCTACAGTACAGCATGTTTGTTCCTGAGGCTTGTTAACATAAGTTATATACTTCCCTTGAACCTAAATTTAAATCATAGGCAATTGGTAGTCTGACTAAATGACTGGTGAATTGACATTACCATGGGATGAGATCACATTTCAATGTTCCTTGGAACAAGGTCTCTCTACCCTCAAGAGTAGGACTTTTCCACAGTTGTATATGTAGTGTCTAAGCACGACTAAGATACCTGTTCTTATTGAACCATAATATATGACTATGACACTTTAGGATTTTCTTCTTCTTCTTTCATAACCAGGTCAAACTTTAAACTGCCAAAATGAAGCAACATTCTTGGTTTTGTTGTTGCACAAAATTAAATCCTCATCGCTACATGTTTCCGGTATTAATCGGCAGACCAGCAAATGAGCCAAATTCTGGATCTCTCCACATTAACAGTGTGTCATTGTCCACCAGCAGCCCCCACCCTGAGAATATTGGTCTTACATTTAAGCACTACGACCCTCAACCTATTCATGGTCCTCCAAGTGATATAGGGGAAGTTGAGTTCCTCAATCATATCCTCCTTTAATGTTACTCTTTCTCCAGTGAACTCCTTCCTCCATCTTCTAATTTGGTTTTGCTCTTGCGTAACCTCAAGAATGTTTGTTCTTTCCATAAAGCTCTTCCTCAATATGAGTCGGTGTACTTGAGGCACATTTCCATTCAGAGAATGTTGAGAGTCATTATCTTGCTTAGTTCTCTTTGTGCCTGCGGCTACTTTTCTCCTTATCTTAGGTGGAGTGATACCAGCAGGAGGGTATATTTTCTCAACTGGTGTAGGTTTGAAGGAATCCTGATGCTACACATATTGTTTCATTAACAGGAATGTAAACTTGTTTCTCTTGTGTCAATGCACTCCATACATATACAGCGTACTCTGCTGCACAGATGCTCAGGGCCAAAGCTCATGTATACGACAACAACTCTTTACGATGAAGCCACAAAAAGAAGGGGGACAGCAACTTGAGGAGCTGAGGAACAGAACAATATCCTTGTTTTCAGCTTCATGTTGTGATCACTATCTGCTGGACCAACTTCCAGAGGAAGATGCAATGTGAATGCAGCTTGCACATACACAAACTTTTGCATGTGATTAATAATGTCACACAATCAAAATTCTCAACTGCACCTGCAACTGTATGCAAAGATCTACTCCTATGTTACATTGAACATCAAGAAATGTAGGTAGAAGCTAGCAGGACAGGATCTCCTATCCCTCTCAGAGCTTGGAAGTTATGAGTTACAAGTAACACAGTCACCTGTTATGAGTTACTAGGTACAGCAGAGTGTGACTGAAAAAATAGTATAATTAGTGTGAATGGCATTACAACTTTTGGAGTAACAAGTCATGAGTTCCCCCCCTTTTTTGCAATTCAGAAGAATTTTGAACATAATTATTAACATTTATGCCATTCTCTTATCAAGCTGAAGGTGATTTTTTTCGGGGTGGTGGTGGAGGATGACAAAGCCAAGCCCAAAAAAAAAAGTTTTACACACAATGAAGTATTATGAATCACTTTGTGGAGGCTTGTAGCAAGATGCAAGGCAATATATTCATTTTCTGGTAAATCTAGATATACCAATTAACACCTGGATGATCCTAAAGTCAGATCAGAGACTGATCTATATTCCTGAGGCTACTTGTGTCGTGTTCCTATTAAAGGACACTTAAAGCTGGCATCTAACCTTTTCCCTTCATTTCCCTTCAAACCTCAGCCCTGGTTTTCAAAAGGATACTAATGACTTTAATATGCCACACAATTACATATTGATTGGAAATGTTCCCCAAGTAGATTTCCCCCTCCATATCTCTGCCTCCAAGGGGAAACTTCAAGTCCCATTATCTGAGTTGTCCCTATCCAGTGATTACCTTCATTAGGACACCAGCCTTGCCTAAAGTTCTTTCCTTGCTGTTACACATTTAATTAGACAACCCTTTCCAAGAAATTATTTATATCTGAGCTCCAGAGCTATTGCTATCTGAAATGTAAATAAGATTCAAGGAAGGAATTCCCTGGCTGCTCCTGTGACAGTACTTTGGTTTTATTAGTGTTCATCCAGCTACCTACCTAACAAAGTCAAGGGTTATTATGCAACCTGCCAAAATTGGTAAAGATTCCAGAAAAGCAGGATTTGGCAACACATTTCGATACTTGTACCTCCCATTTTTAAAAAGCTCTGATGTATCTCTGGTATAATTGACAACATAAATATTTTCAATTGATTTCCCCCACCCTCAAGACTAAAAAATGGGATTAAATTTAAGAGGATGAGTGTAAGGGGAATTAATAGCTGGCTTGCAATGCATATCTGGATTAGAAGAAAGCTGTAATTCACTATCCTTTAGGGGGGAAAGGAGTTTGCACAATACACTGGAGTGATTTCTGTAACCTGAAAGGATCAGTGTCCAGCTATTACATTAACAAGGCTGAATTTGGCAAGCCGAATTCACAAGAGAAACTCTGGGTGAAACAGACTCTGATGCCAGAATTCATAAAGATCAAGGGCAGTAAGGCATAGAAGTTTAATGATGTTGTATTTGTGATGCCAAGTTGCTTCCAATGTATGGAAGTCTTACTATTAACAGTCCTCCTCAGATCTTGCAAAGTAAAGGTCGTGGCTTCTTTTATTGAGTAAATCTATTTCAAACCTCCAAAGTCTTCCAAGTTTACTACTGTCTACTTTCCCCAACATTATTGTCTTTTTGAAGATTAATAACTTTCCTTTCTTTGATTTGATTCACAATGTGGTCTGAAATATGGAAACAGCAGACACAAGTTGTCAACTGGCAGCCTGTAAAACTGAACTGGGCAAGTGTGACCCTTGATTACTCTTTTTAGACTCCAATTCACAGCATTCCTCACACATAAACACACACACGCTGGCTGTCATGGCTAAGGCTGCTGGTCATTGCAGTCTAATCTGAAAGATATGTTTTGCCCACAAGTGCTATTAGTTTTGCATGTCAGCTTAGAAAGCCATTGTGTTGTGCATAATTTAATAAAAGTCATTTCATTGAACCATGGAGTTGGAAGGGGCCTAAAAGACCACTGAGTTCAACTCTTTTCTCAGTTCAAGACTCCAAAGCAAAGAGAGACATCATCATCATCCTGTCCCTGCAAAACTCCTGGGTAGGGCGATATAGTTCCCTTGAATTGCTGGCACAATCACCTCCTGTCTAGAACTAACTTCTGAGTTTCTGCCTCCTCTTTGAATTTTGCCACAAATGTGCTAGCTTCTTTAGCTGGACAGCTCCTTTATGACAGCCATCTCTGTAGAGGGAAATGGGGTGCAGGAAGATGAAGGAATTGCACATAAATGGGAGTCCAGATTTCCCAGCTACCCACAATCCGTCATGGGAGTAATGCTACATCATTTACATACCCAGTGTTGTCATAAAAGTGTATATGCAGATGCATTGACCCTATGAGCTTCTACCAAAATTGTATTGAGTAATGTAAGTACAGTAAAACCCGACTTACATATGCCTCAAGTCACATAAGATTCGACTTACATAATGATTTTGTGCTAAAACCATGTCCCGATTTACACGATTTCCTATGGATTTGCTTTGACTTACGTAAAGATTCTTTTTCCTATGGGTTTGCTTCGAGTTATGTAAAAAACCAATTTAAGCAAAAGCCTACGGAATGGACTTTTTACATAAGTAGGGGTTTTACTGTATAGTTTTAAATTTAGGTCCATTCCACACTAGTATGTTTCTAGGGGACATTGTGCACCCCAGCTTGGAG
This sequence comes from Bradypodion pumilum, assembly GCA_035047305.1. Classification (NCBI taxonomy): domain Eukaryota; kingdom Metazoa; phylum Chordata; class Lepidosauria; order Squamata; family Chamaeleonidae; genus Bradypodion; species Bradypodion pumilum. The sequence goes on from JAWDJD010000010.1 coordinate 34,525,672, forward strand.
GAGTGTGTGCATGCCCCCCAGAATAGTGTTGTGTTATTTTCTGGCAAGAAACAAACTGAAACATGCAACATTGCTTACTTTACGCAACAGATTTTTGGCCTCTGCCTCTTAAAAATCATAGAGCAGGGGTTCTCAACCTTTTCAAGCCAGGGGCTGGGTCAAGCTCTCTCAGTCGGCTTTGAGGGCTGGATGGCCATTTTGCCCTGCCTGCATGATGGAAGTGGTCATTTTGTCCCAACAGCTTTAAAGGGGTGGCCATTTTGTTTCTTGAATGCCCTTGAAGGGGTGGGGGGCCACATGAAATGTTGCCACAGACCAAATCTGGCCTAAGGGCCTTAGGTTTGGAACCCCTATCATAGAGCATCTGCCACCATCTTTCAAAGAGAGTTCAGCCAGACTGTATGAGTTTTTGTTGGTTTTCCAGATGCCATGAAGATGACTCATAAGTAGGAACAATTACTAATTTTATTTTACTTCACTTCTGTTATGAATTTGCCCAAATTTGCAAATTTCTTCATATAGGACACCAACCCTCTTCCAGCACAATAGACTCTAGAATACAAGTTGAGGGTTGAGATGTGGGATGTGTCCCCCAAATTTGAATATGTGCAAATATATGGTTATATGCCTGTGCACACGTATGTGTACATTATACACATGCATGCTTGCTTATGGGGAAGATTTTACACCAGTCCTTCTAATTCCATGAACATTACACACCTTCCCCTAACACACTCACTGGTAATTTGGATGAGAGCGTCCTCTTTAAAGAAAAGTCATTATATTCTGTTACAATGTTTGCCACTATCTCCATATATTTCTTCATCTGTCTATTGTGAGAGAATCTAACATGTCCCCAAGTATTTACAGCTTTAAGATGTGCAAAAAGAATCCCAGCAAATTTTGGGGTGAGCTATTTTTAGTTTCCATTTCCAGCTGGGAAGTAATGCAAAAAGCTACAAATGGCTCCGCTTTAGAAAGTGCTCAGCACCCCACTGGCTTTATTATTAGCAACTAGTGGGTGCCACTAGCTTCAGGGGGATGCAGCTTCCCAATGTAGTGCCAGAGGTGGTAGAAACCCTCCCCCTCAAGTGACTCAAGATCTAAATCCAATTTTCAAAACTAACAGACACTCAGGAATTTGATTTTTGAAGGACTTCTTATTCTCTTCCCTGCGGATGTAATCCTCAAGGCCCATTTAGTTCATTCAGTTTCGGCAGGACTTCCTAAGGTTAAGCCACTTGAGACCTAAAGGCAGGAACCACAGTGTTCCACACATAAGTGGTACCCAAACATATCTGAGTTGCGCAGGGATAAATAGTCCTTAATGGTTTCATCCTAAGACCAGATCTAGACAGATTTCTCCCCAACATTATGCTGACTGTAACAATGGCAAACAGAGGGTGTGACTATATGGGGAAATGGCTCACGTTTTAGACCACCTGTGGCATCCTGTATTGGAAGCACTTTCATACAATGCATGGGAGATCAGGATCCAGACCGACCCAGATCCATGCCCATATGGTGCCTTTATGTTTCAGCAGTGTTAGTAGTGTTAGTAAGAGCTATTCCCAAACTGAGCTAAAGAGGTTACCATGTAGAGTTCCCTTCCAGCACAGAATTCATTTCAAATGGTGAACTAATAATAACTTTGTGTCAGAAATTATTCTGGGTTGGAAGGATTTTTGCAGAAGAAACTCCACTCAGGGAATGCTCAAATGAGGCTCCTTTCATGTCCCCAAGAGCTGGGACAGAGATGGGTGCTCAATCCATCATGCAGTACCCGGGTCTCAAACTGCCGACTTGCCAGCTTTCCAGCTAATAAGGCAAGCTTTTTAACCACTGAGCCACCGAAGCCACTAAAATGGTGAACTAATGGACAGGTTTTAAAAATGCTCACTGAAGTTCTCCATTTATTTTATCTCAGCAATCTCTAGGCACTACCTTCTGGGCGGTGTGTGTGCACGCGCACCAGTTTTTTCACTGTCTTGCCATGCTAGAAAATGTACTTCCTCCCCTCTGAATAGACTAAAGAAATGCAATTTTCAAAAATATTCTGGGTACACTTCGGAACTTAGTTTTTCAGTGCCTTTCACTCAGCATGTGAAAGCTTTGGTTCTCAACCTTTCCTATCTTATATCTCACCAATCAGTATATCAAAGAACTTGGGTCCTACAGAGTGAGTGTGTGTGTGCGTGCGTGCGTGTGTGTGTGTGTGTGTGTGTGTGAGAGAGAGAGAGAGAGAGAGAGAGAGAATATAAAAACCCACTTGTTTGAACAGGAAAATTTGCTTTCATATTTAACATTTACAACATATTTTAAGGAAACCATCAATGATTCCACAAGCTGCTGAAAACTGTCATAATAAAAATGAGTACAAATTCTGCTGCCACAGTAACAGAAACACACAAACATAACATATTAAACCATAGCAGTATATTATTTAAAATATATGTTATTGCTGTCCCTGGAACACAAACATAGGTAAAAAATTATCTGTTATGAAAACTGTGCACCATCTATATTTCTTCTCTGTCCCACCCACTGTTGAGAACCAGTACACTATGGTATGTGCACAGAAATCCTGAAAGGGACTGCAGTGGCTCAAGTGGTTAAGACACTAAATTTGAAGACTGGAAGGTCTGAGTTCAACACTCGAGTGCTGCATGATGGAGTGGGCTCCCATTTCTGTCCCAGCTCCTGCCAACCCAGCAGTTCGAAAGCAAGAAATTGCAAGCAGATAAATAAGTACCACTTCAGTGGGAAGGTAAACAGTGGTCTGTGCACTCTGGTTTCTAGGCATGCCTGCCACATGTCCACAGAAGCATCTGCAGATGCAGACAGTGCTGGTTACTTAGCTGTAAACAGAGATGAGCACCGAACCCTAGAGTTGGATTTGACTGGCTTTCGAGCAAGGGTGACCTTTAACTTTATTGATATGCATACAACATAGGATGGGGGGTGGGGATTGGAAAGATGTATGATGCACACCAAGAAATGATTCCACATTATCATAGGAGATTGGAATGCCAAAGTAGGAAATCAAAAAGTAAATGGAATAATAGGCAAGTTTGATCTTGGAACACAGAACGAAGCAGGGGAAAGATTCATAGAGTTCTGACAAGAGAATGCACTGGCCATAGCAAACACGCTCTTCCAGCAACACAAGAGGCGACTTTACATATGGACATCACCAGATGGCCAACATCAAAACCAGACTGATTACATACTCTGCAGCCAACAATGGAGAACCTCCATTCATTCAGCAAAAACAAGACCTGGAGAAGACTGTGGCTCAGATCAGGCTTAGGCTAAAGAAAATAGGGAAAACAATTAGGCCAGACAGGTATGATCTAGACAACATCCCTAAGGAATACACGGTGGAGGTGTGGAACAGATTTAATGGCTTAGACTTGATAGACAGAGTGAGTGTCAGAAGAATTATGGACAGAGGTACAGGACATCATACAGAAGGCAGCAAGAAAAACCATACCAAAAGAAAAGAAGTTTAAGAAAGCAAAGTGGTTGTCTGATGAGGTTCTTAAAATAGCAGAGGAAAGAAGGAACACAAAAGTCAAAGGAGAAAGGAAAAAATTCAATCAATTGAATACAGAATTTCAAAGAAAAGCAAGAAGAGATAAGGAAACCTACCTAAATGAACATTGCAAAAAAAAAAAAATTGGGGGGGGAAATCATGGGAACGTTTAAAGCAAAAATGACCATGATAAGGGACAAAAACGGCAAGGAGTTAGCTGATGCAGAAGAGATAAAGAAAAGATGGCAAGAGTACACAGAGGAACTCTACAAACCAGACCTCAACACCCCAGATAATCACAATGATGAGAACACTGAACTTGAACCAGAAGTCAGAAAGGCCCTAAAAAGCACTGCAAACAACAAAGCTAGTGGAGAGGATGGTATCCCAGTTGAATTTTTCAAAACCCTAAAAGAGGTTGGAATCAAATTATTGTGTTCTATATGTCAGCAGATTTGGAAAACATAACAATGGCCACATAATTGGGAAAGATCAGTATATGTTCCAATCTCAAAAAAGGGTAATCCCAAAGAATGTTCAAATTATCAAACAATTGTGCTCATCCCACACGCTAGCAAGGTTATGCTGAAGATAATACAGGATAGACTTCAGCTGAATGTGGAGAGAGAATTACTAGATGTTCAGGCTGGGTGCTGAAGAGGCGTTGGAACTAGAGACCACATTGCTAACATATGTTGGATCATGGAGAAAACAAAGGAATATCAGAAACAAGTCTACTTCTGTTTCATTGACTACACCAAGGGCTTTGACTGTGTGGACCACAACAAAATGTGGCAAGTAATTAAAGAGATGGGAATACCAGAACACCTTATATGCCTCATGAGAAATCTGTACATAAGTCAAGAAGCAACAGTTAGGACAGAATACGGAATGACAGAGTGGTTTGGAATAGGAAAAGGAGTAAGACAACGCTACATTTTATCACCCTGCCTAGTCAACTCATACACAGAGCACATAATGTACAATGCAGGGATGGAGGAATCACAAGTTGGAATCAAAATTGCTGGGAGAAGCATCAATAATTTGAGATATGCAGATGATACTACCCTAATGGCAGAAAGTGAGGAAGACCTAAAGAAGCACCTGCTTAGGTTGAAAGAAGAGAGTGCAAAAGCTGGCTTGAGACTCAACATCAAGAAAACCAAGATAATGGCAACAGGCCCTATCAGTCTCTGGAAAATAGATGGGGAGGAAGTAGAAGCAGTGACAGATTTTACTTTATTAGGATCGAAGATCACTGCAAATGGTGACTGCAGCCATGAAATAAAAAGGTGACTGATTCCTGGGAGGAAAGCTATGAGAAACCTGGGGAAGATAGTTAAAAGAAGAGATATCACCTTGCAAACAAAAATTCGCATAGTCAAAGCAATGGTATTCCCAGTGGTAATGTATGTTTGTGAGAGCTGGACCATAAGGAAAGCTGGGTACAGAAGAATGGACGCCTTTGAAATGTGGTGTTGGAGGAGAATTTTGAAAGTCCCCTGGACAGCGTGGAGAACAAAAATGTCAATCTTAGAAGAAATCAACCTTGACTGCTCCTTGGAAGGTCAAATACTAAAGATGAAGCTAAAGGGTCGGAATCGACTGTGCAACTGAACAACAAAATGATGGAACTGCTCTTCCTCTAGCTTTCGTTTATACACAGCCTCTTATTTAGTAAAGAGCCAAACTCCCTGTTCTGTGTGAACTTCCCTATGTAGAGCTTGCTGGTTCATTCCCTTCATCAGTTCAACCCAACCTGATCAGACAGCATTGTGCTTCTGGATGGGTACCACCAGGGGACTGTCTATTATTTTAAATGTATAATTGATTCTAATTCATCGCTTATCACACTGTGACAGATTTTTATATAGTTTATTATCTCCACTGCAGCACTAGGATCCGCTGGGGCTGGTTCCTATTGTTCTGTATTTGATGCCACTGCCTCCGCTATAGTATTTCCTGTTATCTCTTTGATTAAGTTAGGGATTCTGGTATCTCCAGGTCCCCAGGTAACTGTCAGTATTCATAGCCTCCCACTGCACGATGGAAGCAGGCTTTTTACACCTCTCCTCTTTGACCTACCTGTCACACTCGCTCTCCTTGCTTAGCTGATTAATTGGGGACTTTTGACTCCCAAGGTGCTGTTCAGATAGTTATCACTTTCTTTCTTTCTTCAGACACAAAAGAGGCAAATTCCTATACAAGAAATTGGCGTGTGTGTGTGTGTGTGTGTGTGTGTGTGTGTGTGTGTGTGTGTGTGTGTGTGTGTGTGTGTGTGTGTGTGTGTGTGTGTGTGTGTGTGTGTGTGTGTGTGTGGTGTTGGCCAGGTTCACAAACAACATAACTCTGACTCCGGGACAGATGGCCAAAGGACAGGAAAAGATCTTATTTATTTATTTATTTATTTATTTATTTATTTATTTATTTATTTATTTATTTATTTATTTTTATATACCACCCCAATCAATATCAATATCAATATCAATAAAACCAAGATAATGGCAAGAGGCCCAATCAGTTCCTGGAAAATAGACGGGGAAGAAGTAGAAGCAGTGACAGATTTTACTTTCTTAGGATCAAAGATCACTGCAGATGGGGATTGCAGCCATGAAATAAAAAGGTGACTGATTCTTGGGAGACAAGCAATGAGAAACCTGGGGAACATAGTGAAAAGCAGAGACATCACATTGAAAACAAAAATTAGAATAGTCAAAGCAATGGTTTTCCCAGTAGTAATGTACGGATGTGAGAGCTGGACAATTAGGAAGGCTGAACGCAGAAGAATAGATGCCTTTGAAATGTGGTGTTGGAGGAGGGTTTTGAGAGTCCCCTGGACAGCGAGGAGAACAAATAGGTCAATCTTAGAAGAAATTAACCCCGACTGCTCATTGGAAGGTCAAATAGTAAAGATGAAGCTAAAATACTTTGGACATCAAATGAGAAGGGAGGATTCACTCGAGAAGGCATTGATGTTGGGAAAGGTGGAGGGCAAAAGAAGAAGGGGGAGGCCAAGGATGAGATGGCTAGATGGCATTGTGGACGCAATGGGCACAGAGCTGGGAGGGCTGAGGGGGATGGTGGAGGACAGAGGCGCCTGGAGAGCAATGGTCCATAGGGTCGCAAAGGGTCGGAACCGACTGTGCGACTGAACAACAACAACAACAACAATCAATCAATAGACTCTGGATGGTGTACACAGTTCAGCAAACACCTCACTGGCTGCTCAGCAAAACTAAACACCAATATAAACACAGTTAAAAGCCCTTCAATAAAACCAATTACAAGAGGGGAGAACCTCAGATGAGCCAGAAAGTAGAGCTTGTTGGCAATCCCAGCCCCCATACCCGTTCCACTAACCACATTTTCAATTATCTCCTAAATGGAAGCAACTGGGCCTGGAGGCGTAATTCTACTGGGATGAGTTTCCCTCTTTGCCACCATATGATGGGTTGCTCTGCTGGTCCTGATCAAATAGTAGATATGATCTGCCAACAAATCACTCAAATATTATATTTCTATTCTTTGACTAGAATTTCAACACCATAGTGGGATGGCTGTGGCCATCATGGATCAATTTATAATAATAATTTGTTGTGTCAGAGATTACCCTGGCTTGAAAGGATTTTTGTTGGATAAACTCCGCTCAGGGGATGCCCAAATGAGGCTCCTTTCGTGTCCCTAAGTGCAGCACTCAGGTATCAAAACCCAACCTTCCAGTCTCCAAGCTCAGTGTCTTAACCACTAAGCCACCGGGGGAGCTAATTGATTACAAGAGGAAAATCTACAAAGGCCAATGGTGTGGAAATATCACAGCATGGTCAATTCTAAGGATGGAGGTTTTGGTGGGTTTTGGGACTGTGAATCCCATAATTCTCCATCCTGAGGATTTCACATGACAAACAGACACCTTATAGGAATCTAAATATGGTTCACCTAGGACAGTGATGGCCAACCATGCCAGGGGTTCTTGGATTTCAATTCCCAGAAGCCCAAGTCAACACACCTGCTGTTCAGGGCTTCTGAGAATTGAAAATCAAGAACTTATGGAATGCAAAGGTTGGTCATCACTTGGACTGTGGTGGCTCAGTGGCTAAGAAGCTCTCCTTGTTAGCTGGAAGGGCAGCAAGTCAGCAGTTCGAGACCCAGGTACTGCATGACAGTGTGAGCACCCATCTATCTCCCAGCTCCTGCCAAGCTAGCAGTTTGAAAGAAAGAAATTGCAAATAGATAAATAGGGACCACTTGAGTTGGAAAAGATCTTGGGGACATGAAAGGAGCCTCATTTGGGTATCCCCAGAGTAGAGTTTCTCCAACAAAAATCCTTTCAACCCAGAATATCTTCTGACACAAAATTATTATTATATACTGATCTAGGAGATAGGCCTCAACAGGAAGGTTTTGAGGCTGTGCTAGATCTCTTCAGAAATAAATTTCTCAACTACTGGAGAAGGAACAGGGATCTTCCCACTGAACCCTTTTCCTCTGGTGTGCCACCTTTAGGCATCTGGAGATGAGCACCACCCCCGAGAGACAGACACATCTGGCTTTCAAACAAGGATCTGCCAGTAGAATTCCCAGAATGGAGGATTATGGGGTTCGTTGTCCAGTAATTCTGAAAATCTTATCCTTGTCTCTCATCACCCAAAGTTTGCAAAACTTATCCATGAGTGAGGAATGCTTTCTCACACCTGAAAAGCTATCTCAGCTACAGCTCTACAACACTGCTCTTCTTTCAGCTTTGATTATAGACTACTTGAAAGGTTTGTCTCTGGTATCAGAGAGAGATACTTCACATCACTTTGTACTTGACCTTTCTAGCTAGAGATGAAAGGAGTAAACATTGGACTTCCTGTGTCTAAAACATTTGTGGTTCCATTAAACTATGGTTGATAGGCTGTATTTGTCTGAGTGTCTCCTAAGGTTATACAGACTTTGTGAAGGGAAGATGCAAACCAGCAACAAAGACAGTGCATCCTCCATGGTGTGTAGCAATTATAGTGATTGTGGTGAACATTCAATGTCACAGTGCCACAGATCAAGAGATAACTCTTGTTTGCACAAGAGACAGTCGTACTTCTTGGATATGTGCACCTTCTTTAGCCTACCACATCCATACACAGATAGGGATGAGAAGGAAAGTGAGTACATAGCAAAAGTAAGCTTAAAATCTGCTTGTAAATCCATGTATAAAACAGAAAAATGTGGGACTCGAATTGATAGTTGAATCCATTTCCACCTAGATTATGATACAGAGAAATCCTTTCCTGAGTGTGCCTTATTTGTTGTGCCAATATAATGCCATCAATACAAGATGGAGACATCAGTAGACTTGGAGAAACCACACGGTTTGCAAAACTACAGAACATATAATGGAATGTGTTTGCATTGATTTGAGTAGGCACAGAATGTTTCAAGCCAGGCAGAGAAAAGGGAATGGAACATCCATGGTTGACATGTTTGAAACATGAACAGGAACATTACAACCAGTGTTGTAGTTCTTTATGAGCTAGCACATGCCATTGTAGGTTGTTTTTTTTTTTTTGCATGCACGTACATCTTGAGAGTGTACAGAGGTGCACATTCTCCCATATAAGTGGAGGCAAAGAGGGTTCAGTTCTTGCATTTATTTAGACTATAACAGGCTAAGACAAAAGAGATTAAATTACTAAGTGCACTTTAAATGAGATAAAGTATGATCAGATTAATACAAGAAGAAAGTCATAACACTCCATGGACTCCCAAGGGACTCTAGCAAATATAGCTCATAGAATGCTCTTCAAAAGCAGGAAGTTGAGGAAGACGGAGACCCTGTGATTTGCTTCAAGACTGTTTCTCCACTGTTTGGAAATATAATTGCCTGTGGGAGGCACTTCCATGTTTGACTGAAAAACATTCAACCAGAGACTTAATAAACCGCAGGGATAAATAGCTCTTTCTTTTCCACCATCATCTCTTCACCCACCTCTTTATCTTGGATGATGCCACAGGATCATGGCAAATGAAGCCATTACTTGGCATTTTCTCCATCCCCATAAGGAATGCCAGGCTCATATAGCCCATAAGATGTCAAGGATTCTGTTATGGCCACGTAAAAATTGCTTAAAGAGACAGAATGCATCAATGAAATAATGTAGATAAGCAAAGAAGCAGGTAGAAAGGTAGAGAGGAAGGAAAGAAGAAGAAAGAAAAGGGCAAAAAATGGACAAAGTTGTGCATTTAATTTGTATATTTAGATTTTTATGTAGTAATTACTATGATTTAAATAGAAATATTTAAACAATCTACCTTGCCATGCAAGGCATTTACTAGGACCAGGTGATATGTTTGTCCACTTAGTCTGTTGTCCAGGTGATAAATGTGGATGAGTAAATTCAAAGACATGGTTCTCCCTTCCCATGGTGCTTATATCACAGCCACTGAATTGCAACAGGATAGTGCTACAGATGTAGAACACATTGAAACAAAAGAAGGTCATCTGACTAAAGGGAATATTTAATAGGGATAAGAAAATATCCTGCCTAAAATTTTGGAGAACAGTTGATGCTGCTCAGAGATAACAATATTGGATATTAGGTTAAGGGCTAACTCAGGGCTTAACTATGTGGGGAGGAATGCAGTAAATACTACAGGTTTGTGGCAGGCTGATTCTCATTCCTGTCTCAGTGGCCACACAATGCAATGGGAATTGTGAATCAGCCCAGAGTCCTAAAGCCCCAATCTTTAGCTTTTTCAACCCACCAGAGGTCCATTTATTTTTAAAAAGTTGAATCCATTTACTTTGGTTCAGATTGTGAGATCTCTTTGAACCAAAGCAAAAAAAGACTAAGCAAGCACGGAAAAAGCTATGCTTTGATAAAGCACCTTTCCCCTTGCATCTTGATTCTCAAAGGAGGGGAAGGAGTGCTCTCTTTCTCTCTCTCTCTCTCTCTCTCTCTCTCTCACACACACACACAAAGAGCACCAGCACTCAAGTCTCCCCACAAACCTTATCCTCTTTCAACACACTTTTAAAAAATAGCAACTCCTAGGGTGGACAGTCCTATTTATTTTCTTTAACAGCTTTACCAACACTGAAAAATAAGATGTGGAAATAAGGAAAGGAAGCCTTCTTAAGACAGTTCTTTTCAACTGCACCACCTAGAGGCATTGCAACTGGAACTGCAAGCACATGGCTTTTTCCTCCTCTGCTTGTGCGAATACTTTTACTGAAAAGAACTGTTTGCCCTGTTGAAAATCCACAAAAAAGAGAAAGTGAATTAATTCACATTTCCCTCTCTCTGCAGTTGCACTCAGTGGCTGAAACCATCTTCTGCATCTGTGCAAATTGTTTAACTTTTGGAAGCAAATGCCATAAGTTAAGAAATCTCCATAAACACTATCTGTTGTGCTTTGAGTTGCATGACCTGATTGTGTTTATGGAGTTTTCTTATCTTATAACAATTCATGTCTAAACATTACATCATTTGTGTAACTGCACAACAGAGTTGCAGTCAATGTAAAGTAGTTTTCTAGCTTCATATGTCCTTATGACAGTCCTTTAAGTCAGAATTGATAAATTTCCTAAGTCAGAATTGATGTGACAGCATGTTATTATTTTAAATGGATTGTGAATATCATTGCACAGTCATCAACAGCAACACTGTTTAATTCTGTATATATATTAAAAACAAAAATGGGGAAAGTGTCTTTTTTTGGGGGGGGGGGACAAGAGCTACTATCAGCCATGGTTGCTGGACCTTTCTGGTGGTTGGTATCCAAAAACTTAAGTTTCCCCAGCTCTAATCCAAAGAAAGATATTTTGAACTCTGCTGGGAATTTTGGATCTTGTTTACTATTCTACCTGGAAATCTCCTTGCTTTACATCTTTGAACAGATACCTTAAACCTATGCCATTTGAGAAGATATACCCCCTTGTTGATATTGCTCCACCTAAGATCAGGAGAGAAGTAGCAGCAGATGCTGAAAGAACAAACCAAGAGAATGACCCAGAACTGAACAGAAATGAGCCTGAAGTCTGCTGGCTTAGATCCAGGAAGAGCTTTATGGAAAGAACAAACATTCTTGAGGGTAAACAAGAGCAAAACCAAATTAGAACATAGAGGAAGCAGCTCACTGGGAAAAGAACATCATTAAAGGTGGATATAGCTGAAGATCTCAATCTCCCCTATGTCACCTGGAGGACCCTGAATAGGTTGTGGGTTGGAATCCCTAAATGCACAACCAACATGCTCAAGTGGGGAGTGCTGGTGGAGAGACACATGATGCGAATGTGGAGAGACACAGAGTCTGGTCTATTTGCTGGTCTGCTGATTGCTGCCAGAGACATGCACCAATGAGACTTGTGTTTGGGCAAGGGCAAAGTGAAGAAAGTGGCTTAAGTTTGGCAGTCCAGGGTCTGATCAGGACACAAAAGAAAGAGAAGAATCTTTGAAATCTGAAATGTTGCCTCTTCAATAGGCCTCTGTGTACCAGCTGAAGTCTTAGGGAAGTGTTGTGTATGTTTCCTTAGGTCAAATAACAGGGTCAGAAGTGCTATAGAAGAAATTTTGACACTGGAGTATGAAAAACCTGGACATCCTTCTTCATTTGGTCCCATCCAGTGCCACTATGTGATGGCTTAGTTGAAAGTGTCTTTACAGGACTGTTGTGCTTGCTTTCCACCCACCCCGTGCCTGCTCCATCTCTGTGACATCACAAGGATCCTCCCAGGTTTGTAGCACAAGGAGCTGCCCCTTAGTCTCAGCAAAACGTAAATGTCTCCCTTACTTAGAAGTCAGTCATGTCCGACTTGGGGGGGGGGGTCATCTCCATTTTTAGCCAAAGAACCAGCACTGTCTGTGTCTACAGACTTGTCTGTGGTCATGTGGCAGGCATGACTAGCCATCAGAGTGCACAGAATGCTGTTACCTTTCACGCCGAAGCAGGACCTAATTATCTACTTGCTAGGTTGGAAGGAGCTGGGACAGATGACAGGAGGTCACTCCGTCATGCAGCGCTCATGTCTTGAACTGCTGTCCTTCCATTCATCAAGCTCAGAGTCTTAACCATGTTAAATGATATTGATGCTGCTCTGTATTGCTATATTGTATTTTGTGGTTATTGTAATGTAATTTGTGATTGATTTTTTCTATTGAACCTGCTTGTATATTTATTGTATTTACATGTTGTGTTGTAAGCCGCTTTGAGTGGCACTTGTGTCAGGAAAGCGGGCTAGAAATTAAACGTAATAATAATAAGCCAACATGGCCTTTCAGACTCAGGTACTAGCCCTTGAATCTCAGGGAATAAGTTCCTCATGACCTGATTGCCCTATCTGGAAGGTGTCAATCTCTTCAGAAGAAACCAGTTTTATCCTTGGAAATAAGAGTCTTTAAAGCAGGGGTTCCCAACCTAAGGCGTGTGGGCCAGATCCATCCTGTGGCACCATTTAATGTGCCCCCCTCCAAGGGCATTTGAGAAACAAAATTGTTACCCCTCCCTTTGAAGCTGTTGGAAGAACATGGCCACCCCCATCATGCAGAAAGGGCAAACATGGCCATTTGGCCCTCAAAGCTGTTTGAGAGAGCGTGACCCAGTCCATGGCTTGAAAAGGTTGGGAACCCCTGCTTTAAAGCCTCGAGTATCTTTCGTATTCTCTGGAAAGGAAGGAAAAAAAAACTTTCCAGTGGGTGATAAATGGCTGGAAAGGGAAACTTGACTTTTTCTCACCTGCAACTTTCTTTTGTGGCTAACATTTCATTTTGTAGCCCTTTGCTGGCCAGGGACATCTTTCCTCTGCCCTCCCGGCAACCCTGGATTTCTCTCCTAAGAGCTCGGCTACTGTTAAGCAGCTATCCCCGCTCCATCTAAAGCTCGGCACTGACTCAGTTTAGGGACAGTTAATTTCCAGTTCTTTCCAGATGGGTTGGAATAATATCCCCAGGTGGTAAATACATTATTAAGAAGGCAGTTTGGTGTGAAATTGGCTATTAAAATATAGATAAAGTTTAATATATTGAGCTCCTTGTCAGAAAAATCACTTTAGAGGGAGCTTATTATTTGTTTGATATTAAAAGAGTCACAGCTCTGCTCCAAGTGACAAATGGGAGGGGGGAGAGAAAGGAGGAATGCCACTAGTAATGAACAAAGGCTTTTTAACATTTAAATTTAGGCTCCCGCACCATACCCCTTGCTGATTTGAGAGATGCACACAATGAATCCTTCCACAACTGTTAGGAATGGAGGGAGGGGATATCCAGCTGATGCTGAGACTGTCAAGCAAACCCTTCAGGAAAATCTTAAGATTTAGAGTAAGCGTGACCCCACTTCTTAAAACTTACCTACTCTTGTTCTCAGCCCAGGGTACACAAGAACAAAACCAAATTAGAAGATGGAGGAAGGAGCTCACTGGACAATGAATAACATTAAAGGAGGACATAGTTATGGGTCTCAACCTCCCCTACATCACTTGGAGGGCCCTGAATAGGCTGAGGTTTGGAGTCCCTAAATGCAAGAACAACAGGCTCAAGTGGGGGCAGCTGACAGACAATGACATGCTGTGTGAATGTGGAGAGATACAGAATCCGGCCCATTTACTGGATGGCATACGCCGATGAAGCCTTGGGTTTGGGCAATGACAAAGCACAGAAAGTGGCTTCATTTTGGCAGTCCAGGGTTTCATCAGGACACAAAAGAGGAAGAAGCCCTGGGAATCTACATGACAAAATCCCAAAGGATGTGATGCTGCGGAAGCAGAGATGATTGCATAATGATGGACAGACTGTACAAAGACAGTTCTTTAGGGCCATCCACAGTTCTGGGTTCCACCTTGCAAAACAACAACAACGATGACAACGATGACAACGATGACAACGATGACAACGATGACAACAACAACAACAACTTTGCCTTTGGGGCCCATCGTCTTCCTCAGTGCAGCTGCCTGGAGTTGCCAGGTCAGCGTCTCCTGAGTTTTCAAGCAAGAACCTTGGCAGCTGAAGGCACTCCTTTTTCATGTCACAAGGACAGACTCCAATGAAGTCAAGGGGATGAAGTATGGTAGGCAAGGGTTGAGAGAAGGAACAACATGGCTTCTTGCTTAATGCCCTGGAAATACTCAGTAGGTGCTCTGTTCCCTACCTTGTTCCAAATGGCACCCACCTGACCTCTCCCCAGTCTCTTTCCCTTACTCCCAGTTTTTAGGTGTGTTGATGTTGTTTAAATGCAACACACATACCTGCATGTTTTCAGGAATTAGTGAGCCCTGGCATCAGGTATAAATAGGCTGAGACACATTTCTTGGCTTCAAATCAAATGTCCGCCCATTCTGCCTCTAATCTCTCTTGAGCTTTGTCTCTCAGTCTGGAAACTCTAAGGAATCATAGCAATTCGCTGACAACTCAACCAACACTCTGAAGAAAAAGAAATCCTGCTCCTCCTGTGCTTTCACATTTCTTCTAAACCCAATTCTCAAAAGGAAAGGGACAATGGAGTTAAGAACAGCTCCTCCTTCTTAGCAGTTACTCAGGGCAATAAGTAGAATATGCAGTGACATCAGCAAAGAGGTCCAGGAAGCTTGTGGGCTTTTGAGCTTAGTGGTGGAATCCCTTCTGAGGCATGCATATCAACATCACACCCAGTGATGCCAACTCCATATTCTTCCCCTGCTTCTGGATATTAGTGGCAAAAACACTTTGACCACAAGTATGTTACTGTTCAGTCACACAGTTGAGTCCAACCAGGCTCTTCTGTCATCTGCTATACTCCGGAGTCTGCCCAGATCTATGTCCACTGTGTCAATGATGCTGTCTAGCCATCTCATCCTCTGCAGCCCCCTTCTCCCTTTGCCTTTGATCTTTCCTAGCATCAGAGACTTCTTTGGTGAGTCCTCTCTTCTCATTTGGTGGCCAAAGTACTTAAGCTTCAGACTTCTCCTTCCAAAGAGCAATCAGGGTTGATTTCCTTCAGTATGGACGGATTTAAACCCCTTGCAGTCCAGGGGACTCTCAAGAGTCTTCTCCAGCACCACAGTTCAAAGGTGTCTATTCTTCTGCTCTCAGCTTTCCTTATGGTCCAGCTTTCACAGACACATATAACTACTGGGAAGACCATATTTGGGTCTAAGATGACAACAGAAGACCAGTGGGCGGGGGGGGGGGGGGGACCAGTTAGATCCTTTCATTATGTTCATGCTCCATAACTTTATTTAAAAAAAAGTCTCTTCCTGCCGCTCAACAAAGGTCTTTATTTAGGTCTCGTATTACTAAAGCTTCATTAGTTTTACAAAATATACTACAGCACATTCACCAGCAGACTATGAAGTGTCATAAATAATTAAAACTAAATTATGCTTGCCACCCCCACCCTTCATATGCTATCCTAATTTTGGTGTTTTTTTTTAGGGGGGCTCGAGGAAGGGGTGGTTTTTATTTGGTTCAATTGCTTGCATGGTCACAAAGACCTCTGCTTATCCCTTGGTGATTGAATCCTTCCAAGTTTATATATATATATGAATCCCCCATGGGATTCATTCTCAGCTCTTATGTGTCAATGGAAGTCAAACGTACAAGCTAAACACAATTGGCTTGTTGTCAACAAGGGAAGGCAACCGCAGAGTGAATTGCTGAAAGGAAAGGGGGATGCGTAACAGTTTCCACCTGATGGCTATCTGTTCTCATAATTGAGGTGCTAATGCAGCACAAAGCAGTTTAATAAATATTAATTGATTAATTAAAATTCTGGGGGTTGGGGAGGAATTAACCTCCAGAGGCCCTTATTGAAAATTAGTATAAAATATTACTATGTTGTTCTGTTGCAGGTTCCTTTTCTCACAGAGGACTTCACATTACATATGGTGTAATGAATACAAAGGGAGCCATAAATGGCTTGCGACTAGGGTGGGAGGGATGTCCCCTAGCTTTGAAGAGTGGTAAGAAGCCCTCCGGCTAGGCTCAAGAGCTTTCCCTGAGTGAGGCAGTGGGACCTTAAGTTGGTAAGGGGGGGGGGGAATCTTCTTGTTCAGAGGATCCTTTTCTTCTTCAAATGCTCTATACAATTCCGAATATTGGCTATCCTCATGGTGATCAGCCATGAAGATTGTCCTGGGAACAATATAATGAAGTGGCCTTCCATTTGCCTTCCACATCGAAGCATGACACCTGTACCACTGATCCAGTTCTGCAAGTCACTTTCTGCTCATGAGTCCTTTGGGCACACAAAGTCCTCCTCAGTTCCAGGCCAGGATGGATGAAGCTGCTGCCCTCCATCAAGATGGACTCAAGTGGGATTTAATCCACTTGGAGAACATCACCTTTCCCTAGTTTCCAAGGCTGTTAGTCCTCAGGGTTGTCAGGTTAGTTAACCACTACCTGACAGTCAGTGCTGAGTTGCTGGCAGTATGGTCTATTCTATTAGGAAAATTCTCCAAGCCCTGGATTAATCTTCTAAAATCTGCACGTTCTTTGCCTATACTCTGTCTGCCCCCCACACAGACAAAAGCCAAAGAATTTCCTTTTTAGATTACAACTCACAGAATATCCCGTGGTATTGCCAGCATATTTCCCCTTTTGCTTAAAACCATTAGACCTCTAAAAATATGAAGTGTAAAACAGTTAGTCTTTCTTTCTGACCAGTCACTGCTCATCATCCTTGTCAGTGAATTATGTTCTTTGGAGACAAGTATGGAATTAGCTAATTTTGAATTAGATTTAGATGCTTAAGGGAGGATGAGGAATAGTTATCATCTGATGGATATGATCAATAAATGTATAAATAAGGGATGCTTACTTAGTTGATCTTTGCATGCTAAATGAAATAACTGGTTGTTGATTTAAAAATAATAATATTCTCAGAGCACAATGGAGGGCATTAGAGGAAGATTGGTTAGACTTGGAGAAAACATGATCATTTTTACAAACTGTGTTTTGTACATTTTTGTTACAATGCTACAATGGTGGCATTCAATGGGTTTTTTGTGTGGACCACCCCCCCCCCGGTCCCCCGCAATCAGCAGTCTTTTTCCTGCTTACTATCTATGGATGTATTTTTGTTTGGGGAGGGGGGTTGAACAAAATATACTGTTCCCTGACTGGTTTCAGGTATTATTTCCAAACACTTTGAGTTAATATCAATGACTATGTCTCCATTATGACAAAAATGAACTTCCACAAAGTCATTTTCATTAGCTGGGCCACAGTGGCTCAGTGGTTAAGAAGCTTGCCTTGTTAGCTGGAAAGCCAGCAAGTTGGCAGTTCGAACCCAGGTAATGCATGACAGATTGAGTGCCTGTCTTTGTCCCAACTCTTGGGGACATGAAAGGAGCCTAATTCAGGCATCCCCTGAGCAGAGTTTCTCCAGCAAAAATCCTTTCAACCCAGAATAATTTCTGACATGAAATTATTATTATTATTTTCATTGGCTCATGTTCCCACATTTCCAATTGCTTCCCATGGATGCAAACAGCCTCTGTCTTTTCTCCTCTTTTAGAAGTACCAAAGGATACTCCAACTGATACTCTCCTTTAATCTCCCAGTTCTGTTTAAGGGTTGTAATGTTTTATTAATCCTCCTGTTCTCTTTTCAAGATAGTTTCCACCCTGCCTGTTATCTGGGAGTGACAGCAAAGCACTGGTAAAAGAACACGAGAGTGGGAGACGAAGGTAGAGGTTATTAACATTTGGGAGGGAGGGAAAGCGAGGGGGGGGGAAGAGAAGACAATATTGCTCCTGGGCTACATTTCCAACTCTGCCTCTGACCTTGGGCAGGCACTCAAGGACTCTGCAGCCCAGATTGTTTCCAGTCTGTTGTGTGTGTTCGTTTTTCCAAGCATCAGGTGTGCTGATGTGCTGCTCCTGCCAGCTACAAGTCATACGGGTTCTGTGCTGATTATGCCAAGTCCAAACAGAGTCGAGCAGGATCAGTACAGTTCAGAATAGCATCTGTGGCACAAACACACACATGGAAGCTGGTACAGTCAGCACGGTATACCTTCAATCAGCTTATGAGATGTGTTGATGGAAATGTGAGCAACATGTGACAAGAGGAATGTAGAGAGCAAATGAAGTAATCAAAGAAAGGTAGCATTCCTTGAAATAATTTTCATATCTATATCTATAAAACTGAAATCTATGTTTGTATGTGCTCCAAAGGCTCCCACACCCCTGGACCGATCCTGCTGAAATTTGGCACTTATGTACCTTGGGCTTGGGAGATCAGCACTGTGGGCGTCTCAAAACCCATGGGGGGAAGTACCCCCCCCAAATTGGGACACAATTGATCTATACAATGTGTGTGTTTCCCAGTGATGTAATTGAGCTGATGTCATAGTCCCAGGTAGGTTGAGATTGTGACATCATCTGACTAGCTCAGCTGTAGCCCGCTGAGCTCAGCTGTAGTTTTCACAGTAGGAGAGACCCACATACACCCCACAAGGTTTCCAAGAGGGAAAGGATGACCTATTTTCTCCAAATCTTCCACATGGTGATACAGCTCTCCCCTTGGGCAATCACCTTCTCTAATCCACTCAGGACAAAATTGTGTGGGGTGAGTATGTTGACCTTTTCAGCCTACTCAACCGTGATTGCCCCAAGGCAGATTTTGATAAGCTGGATGACTCTGATAAGGAGCTGGTTTGGTGCAAGAAGCCCCCATGGACATGGGAGAACTGGCTTTCGGCCTTCCTTATTTATGCAGGTGTATCCATCAAAGCCCATCCGGCCCTGACATTGCCCCTTCTCTAGTACCTTGACCCAATTTACCATGCCCACGTGGACTTCCTGGAAGGCCTACAATGAGAACTTTCATATGCGGGCCGCGATCCGACGTGCCATACGGTGGGACAAGCTAAACTCTAATCTTTGGCTCCAGTATATGATCCCGTCTTGTGCTGCTCCTGGTGACCGCTACGACTGATTCCCTTTCTGTCCAACTTCCATCTGAGGCCCCCGCCTCTGCACTGCACACTTACTGCTGGGAGTTAGCCGCACAAGGGCACTGTGCCAAGAAGCAGTGCCGCTATAAGCATGAGTGCTTGGTTTGCCTCAGCAACCATGGTGCTGCCTCTTGCCATCATTACCCTCAGCCTGCCAGAATGTGGTGGCCCACACCTCAGTCTGCCCTGCTGCGGCAGCCCCGGGTGCCCCCTCCTCTATTTCTCCTTCCCCTTCTGGCATCTGATTTTCTTTCTCGCCTTGTTTCTAACCATTTTCTCTCTTTTTGCCATTTGCTTGCAGGTTCCGTATCCTAAGTTGTTGGTCTATTTTCTGTTCCAGGCCTCTGCAGTTCTTCTACACACACCCTCTGGGGAGAGGGCTCCCAATTTTGCTCTTCTCCCACTTGGGTTCCCCCCAGTCTGATCGGTTGGGCTGGGGTGGGTCGGGGTCTATTCTCTCCCCCATGTGGCGGTCAGTGCGGGTGTATCCCATTCTAAATTCATTATTGATATCGGGTATGGGCTGGGGTTGTTGCAGGAGCTGGAATGGCATCATCTAGGGGTGTGCACCAAGGCTTCTGTTGCAACCTTCCACTGGTGCTGGCTTATCTGTAAGCCTTTCCCTCTCCGTCACCCTGTGTGGCGTATTCCAGGACTCCAGTGTGCTTGGCCTATAGTTCTTTCTCCCAATGTTATTTGTCACCCTTCCTCTTTCCATCACACCTGCACTACTGGCCCCAGTGCACTATTTGGCTTTATCAATAAAGTGGCCCATTGTTTAACCCAACTACAGTGTACATCTCTTCAATGTGAGGGTGTGTCTGCAAAGAGTCAGCACTGTCTGCATCTGCTGACATTTCTGTGGACATGTGGCAGGAATGCCTCAACACCGGAGTGCAAGGAACACTGCTTACCTTCTCACTGAAGTGGTCCTATTTATCTACTTGCAATTATCTATCCCTATTTATCTATTTGCAATTTCTTGCTTTTGAACTGCTCAGGAGCTCACTCCGTCATGCAGTACCCGGGAATTGATTTCTGACCTTCCAGTAAGTGAGTTCAGCATCTTAACCACTTGAGCCACCACAGTCCCATAAGGAAAACACATGCAAATAGAGATGGAGGAGGATTCAAGCTGCTGATTCTGCTTTTAAAGAGAATCTGGTGGGTTGGAAGCAGAGCTGAAACCAAGCTTCCCTGAACATCTCATTAGAGTCACTTTCACACACCATTTGAAAAGCCCGCTGACAATGTCCTTCCTTTAACAAAGTAAATATTGTATCAATTAAATAGTTCTTAAGAGAGGGGAGAAAGAGTACACAGAGCCTTTCAGGACATCAGTTTTAATTCCCTGTTTCGTCAACCCTCCAACTCGCTGCGGGTGTAACATTAGAAAGTGACCTCACTTTCTTCTCCCAAAACAGTCTTTGTGATGTGGAGTAGAACTGATTTCCAGATGTAGCGGAAGCAAAGTTGGGGCTGAGGATGCAAATATTTTGGTAAAGTCAAAATGAGCAACAGATTTGTTTCACACTTTAAAGTGAGCATAGCCAATTTGCACTTCCTACACAAAGTATAAAACGTAATGTAATAATATGTCAGTAATAAAGCTTTTCCTGCATCTTGTGATGGAGTCACCAGATGCACACGGAAATATGTACAAATGTTCATGCAGACTATTCTGGAAATACGGGGGAAAGGACTTTAAGCTGGGGTGGGGGAATGAGAAAGAATAAAAGTGAAAAGGACAGATCCAGCCAGTCCTACTTTATGATAAATAATAAATCACAGGATCCTCTTCTCAAATTTGTATCATCATTACATGCACACGACTGCTGAAAATGTCCAAATGACCTTGAACATGATGACTAGGGGTATAAATCTTCATTTGTCTTTTTCCTCCAAAGGTGAGAACTAAGAAAAGTCAAACATTTTTCTCCTGCTAGTTAAGATTGCAAGGGGTTTGTGCATTTTTTAACGAAGAAAATTCCACTTTGCTCTTACAAGCTTTCCATGCAACACATGTATAAATTACTGGTCTTTATTTTTGTGTTGCAGTGCTTTGAATTTCTGGTAAACAAAATCCCTTTATCTGCACAGTAGAGGTGCAGAAAGGAGAACAGGTACAAGTGTCCCTGAGTCCACCCGTTTCACATCAAGGAGCACTCTCAGTCTCAATAACTGACTCTGAGACATTTGTAAGGAAAAGGATGGGGGAAAATTCTTAGAATTACTTGAAGTTATAAATAGAAGAATGCATGCTGCTTCCTTTACTGCACCCATGCTAGCAACCAAGCAAGCAAATGAGCAGCAAAACATCTGACACAAACCGAGAAAGAGAAGAGGGCAGAGGAAGCGTAGAGACAGATGAGACTCTCTTCGAATTCAGAGGCAGTAGAAAGTTACCACAGCCCAGAAATATACCTGGCAGTCACTCTAACTCCAGGCACTATGCAATGTTGTAAATAAAATACCAACTTTTTACACTTAAAGCTTTGCATTTTTAACACAAAATTCAACAGCAAAATGAAAGGTATTTTGCACAAATTCACTTCCCCCCAAAGCTTGATGTGTTCACTAATAAAGCTAATGACCCCCCAATAACACAACACTGCTCCTTTCACTGTCTTATAGAAGCAAAGAATTGCCAAGCAGTTGACAATTTTCTTAGTTTTTTTTAAATAACATTGATAATAGTGGAATGTATGACTATTCATTACATCCTTAATGCAGAAGGTTACCAACTCCCAATCACAATATTCTTAATTTTCCCCAAGTAATGGCTTTCCTCAGGGGTAAACTATTTGCCCATGACAAGTCAAGCAGTCTTGACACACTGAAGCAACCTGTGGGCAGTTTGTTAACCCCTACAATTTTCCTCATGCAATAATGCTTAAAAGACTCAGTTGATTAGATGCTCCATCCAAAGAATGCAAACAACAAGAACAACAAGAACAACAAGAACAAGAACAACAACAACAACAACAACAACAACAACAACAACAACAACAACATCAGGAACTCCACACAATGACTGTTGTATTTTAGCAACATCAGTTTATGCCGTTTGCACGAGATACTGACTTCCCACAGTTTACCTTAAAACCATTCTCACGTGAAGACCAATAGACACTATCTAAAAGGTGAAGGGGCTTTCTTTGCACTTTCCCATTAATGCATAAGACAATCAGACAACCCCTTGACACAAGGAGGAGGAGGATGGCGACGGCGATGAGGATGAAAATCAGACAAACATATAGTAGTTATTTACCTAGCTTCCTGGCACTGTATCTATCCTTGGATGTGTTATCTGTTAATCTCTCCTTCCTACCTCTGCTCGACAGTCAGGCTAGCAGACGGATGCAGTTCACAATAATAACACAAACAATCATACATCGCCAAGCTCCATCACTACAACTTCGTGGCAGCCAGATGCCAAATGGTCAGACCAGGCCCATATCCTTGTAACTTTGACAGCCATTTTCAGAAATAAAATAGATAATGTGCTTCAGGCCAACAACAAGAGGAGCAGAGAATGAACCTTGTAGCCTCTTTAACACCAACAGATTTACATGGGCATAATCTTTTGTGGAAGACGCCCAGCTTTCCCAGATGCATAGTGGATTCTAATCCTAAAAAGCTGACACTAAAATAAATCTGTTAGTCTTTAAAGATGATACAAGGTTCTCTCTCGCCCTCTTTTCTGAATCTATGACAGCCTTTCTCTTCTACTCATGAATCATCTGGCCACAGTAGCCAATGGTCTCATTCTTTTGGGCTGGGAATATGTACACTTTCTCTCACTCCTTTATGTACTCTCTTTGAACATGGTTTGGAAAAGTCAGATTTCCAACTCTTTATTTCCCCCCTCCCCATCATCTCTCTCTATGGAGGGCCCAGCTTTGAGCAGCAGGACTGGTTTAACCTCCCTTATCTCCCCGATTAGCACAGCCACAGTGCAGATACTTGGTTCTTATCAGCCCATTAAAGAGTCAAAGAATGCTGTTACCAGTTTTTTTATCTACAAAATGCACACAAAGCCCTGCTGATTATCCTATTAATTTGTTAATGAACCTGTCTGCCAGACAGATTTGCTGCTTTTTTTAAAAAAAAAGGGGGGAGGGGGGAGATGAAGAGAGACATTCCAATAGCCTAAAACACCTGGATGGGTAGGTGCCTCTGGATTAGAGATTTTATTGAGGAGGGAATGAAGATTAATCTGAAACACCCTAAACCAGGTTATGGGAATAAAAGGTGTTGCACTTGAGTTATGTGCAATGCTGTAAAGCAGGACACACCTTTAATCACCCACCATTATGAGAACCAGTAGTTTGTTTCTCCACACATTTGATACAACGGCAAGGATATTTTGGAATACGAACAGTTAGGGTGACAGCGTTAGAACAAATGGTATTGCTTGCACACTTTAAATTGCTTTCCTTTCCCACAATTCTTCAAAACTCATATGTGCTAAACTTGTTTTTTTATTCTCTTATTCTGATCAGCAGCATCAGCATTGGGAAAATCTACCATTAGAATGAAAGTGAAAGGCTGGTATAAAATTAACAGTTCAATACCTAGCCAAGGACCTAAGAACTAATTAGAGAATGTCTAAAATAGGCACTTCCTACTAAAGTTGTTTTTTTTTATTAAAGATGTTCAAATCCTGTAAGTTCAAAACTTCTAAATTTCACCATCTCCATCATCATCATCATCATCATCATCATCATAAAAACATATGTGTAGAAACAGTGGTGGTGGATTATGATGATGAAGAAATGTCGAGTTGATTCTCACTTAGAGCTAATCTCCCCAGATCTTCTGAGCACATAGTATTGAGAGATGGTTTATCAGTCCCTCCTTCTGGTGTCACTCTGAAGCTATACAGCCCTGCCCTAGGCTTTACGGGTGGTGAACATGTAACTCATTAAAGCCAGGTACATCTTAGGTGATAGGGGCTGTGATGGCTTAGTGGTTAAGAAGCTTGCCTTGTTAGCTGGAAGGCCGGCAAGTCAGCAGTTCAAGGATTGAGCACCTGCCTCTGTCCCAGCTCCTGCCAATTTAGCAGATCAAAAGCAAGAAATTGCAAGTTGATAAATAGGGAACACTTCGGTGGGAAAAGATCTTGGGGACATGAAAGGAGCCTCATTCGGGTGTTCCCTGAGCCGAGTTTCTCCTGCAAAAATCCTTTCAACCCAGAATAATTTCACAGCCAGGCAGTCTAATCCACTGAGCCAAATTAAGATTTCCATCATTTTTAAAATAATGTCATCAAATTACAATTAAGGCACTTCATGCCTTAAAGTCATTAATAATAAATGGATTAGAAATGGCCTCCAGGATTTAAAATACCAACAATTTTGTATAAATGTTCTGCCAGGGTTGTAAAGCTTATTTCTGTTCCATGAAGTACTGGATAATGTTCTTGAGGTAATCAAGAATTACAGCTAAAGTTGTCCTTCTTGGATGGCTCTCTCCAACAGTCTAAAGTTAAAAAGACTTCTTAAACCTACTGCCAAGTCGAATGTGGGATACAAGAGATAGTAAGGCAAAAATCCAGTTATGTTTCTTCTCCTGAAATAGCAGGATGGCAAATTAGCCACATAAGAAAAATAGCTACCATGTCCAAAGTGTCTGAATTTCATAGTTGTTATGAGAACAATATTCTGTGTCTGAGGCTTCTTTCAATTCATCCAATATTTTTTCTCTTTTTAAAATGCTTCCTTTTCAATGCATTAAATGTGGCGGGGGGATTAGCAGAATGCCTAAAGCTGTCAATTGCCCAGCAAATTAGATGCATAACCCCAGTGCACTCTAGGGGATGCATATATCACAGACAAAAGCAAGCTGTCATCACACCTGTATGCATCTTTGTTTACGGTGTGTGCCTACAAGCCCTTGCTGTCAGTGTAGCATGTGAAAAGCTGGATGGTGAAAGACAAGACACATGGAATGTCTGGACTGTCTCCATCAGATAAGTCTTATATCATGAGCAGAAAGAAAATCTAAAGTCTGAACAGAAGACACTTCACACACACACACACACACACACACACACACACACACACACACACACACACACACACACACACACACACACACGCACGCATGCATGCATGCATGCACACACGCACATGCACGCGTGCGCACACACACCAGAGATTCTTCTTCTTCCATCTTCTACTGTGTCTAGGCCAGATGTGAAACTGCCAAAATGAAGGCACCTCCTGAGGAGTTCGTTCTGCATTTCCCTCTGCCTGTCCTAGTGGGAGAAAGATTTGCCGACAACACACGGTTGCCATTACCAGGGTACGCCCAATTCTGGTTCAAAAAGACCGCAATCTTCCAGGAGGATCACAGATGATGAACAAAGAGCTGTAGCAATGAAAGATAAAAAGCCAGAAAGGTAGGAGACAGATTGAAGTATTAGATTGAAGTATTTACCACATACTATGGCAAGCAACAAATTGCTGTGGATCATGCTTGTAATGAATGATTTTGATAGCATGTTACCATAGCAGCAGCTGTAGGACATTTCACCCATCTAAGAGAGTGTACATGTGTTCCATAAATTAGTTGCCACTATTGTGTACAATATTGTCTACCTTGTTGTTCCTCAAGCAATGATGGTGCCTTGCTAAGGCAATGGCAGGATTCATGGGGGTGCGGCAGCAGCAGAGACAATATTTTGTGGGTTGAGAGGGGAATACTGTAAAATGAGTCATTAATACCTTTGCTTTAAACCGAAACATCTCAAGTGGCTAAGATGCTGACTGGAAGGTGGCAAGTCAGCTGTTCGATACCTGAATACTGCAGGACGGAATGAGCAATGAGCTCCCATCCTTTTGCCATCTCCTGCCATCCTGGCAGATCAAATGCAAAAAATTGCATGTAGATAAATGGGGACCACTTGCATGGGAAGGTAGACAGCATTCCGTGTACTCCAGTGTCTAGTCATGCCTGCCACATGACCATGGAAACGTGTGCAGAAGCAGAAAGCACTGGCTATTCGGCTATGAAACAGAGATGAGCACTGAACCATAGAGTCGGATACAACTGGCTTTCGAACAAGGGTGACCTTTTGCATCCACTTCCCACAGTTACAGCTTCACATTTATCACATTTCTTCTTCTTTTTGGAATTTTGTTTCTTCTTTGTTCCCCTACCCCATCTCACTAATTTTATAACACCTGCTCCAGATGTTATAAAATCTCCAGATACTGGAGAATCTCATCTTTGTTGCATACCTATCAAGTTTTGGATTTGAAAATAAGGGAAATCTTGGGTAATGCCCCCTCTCTACCAGGCCACACCCCTCCTCCCCATAATCCCGGCACATCCAAGAGCCTAGAAGAGAGCCATCAGAGCCAGGGAGGAGATAAACATTGTAATTTTAAACCCCTTTCCCCATTTGCTCCCACATTATTTCATAATATGGTGATTTTTTATGGAACTGTTTTTTACACTTATATCAGTTAATTGTCTACTGTCTTAGCCTTGTGTACCTCAATTTCATTTTTTAAAAAATCTGTGTTTAAGACAGGACCAGTGAAATATCCTCTTTATGTTGTATGCAAATATGCTTGAAGCCGATTGGCTCATTGTCTCTTTAACACCCTCTTTCCCAGGAGCGAGAAGAGACAATGAGCCAATCGGCTTCAAGTATATTTGCATACAAAATAAAGAGGATATTTTGATGGTCCTGTCTTAAACACAATTTTTTAAAAAAAAAATAACATGGGAGATTTATGGGAAAATATGGGTGGCAGGAAAGAGGGGAATGGGATACTTGACAGCTATGCTTTGTTGTGATATTTTACTGACCCTATAAAGTGGCTGAAGTAGGTAAGACACTGATTGGGAAGCGGAAGGTCAGCAGTTCGATTCCCGAGTACTGCAGGACGGAATGAGCTCCCATCTTCGTCCCAGCTCCTGCCAACCTAGCAGTTCGAAAGCAAGAAATTGCAAGTAAATAAATAGGGACCACTTCGATGGGAAGGTAACAGCGTTCCATGTGCTCCGGTGTCTAGTCATGCCTGCCACATGACCACAGAAACATCTGCAGAAGCAGACAGCGCTGGGCTCTTTGGCTTGGAAACAGAGATGAGCACTGCACCCTAGAGTTGGATACGACTAGCTTTTGAGCAAGGGAAACCTTTACCTTTACTATAAAGGTATTACCCGCTCATGATTTTTACCTAGATAATCTTACATTGCTTGACTTCAAAGTGTTTAATTACTTCTTTAGGAAGCAAAGAGTCAATGCTTATTAAAGAAAGGTCATTTATTGCTATTGATGGCTAAGCAGCAAATGGCCATAAGAATTTTACCAGCTCCCTCTGCTGCATAAAATAAGGAGTCCTGTCAACAATTTCACCCACCACATTCATAGCTGCAAGCTTTCCTCGGGGGACTTTGAGCTTGGCTTGGTTCTTATTTATACATCACAGTGTCTATCAGGTAAGAGTATATAGTTAATTGAAAAGGGTTTCCTGCTTCCAACATCCATTAGTCAGTTTCACTTATCCATTGGTGTGTTATCTGTTGAACCTTAACTAATAAATTATGGTCTCTACAGGTGTTGATAATGTTCAAGGTTTATTAAACATGGCTCATAAACTGCTTCCTGGCAAGGTTCATAATATACATCTGTGACATGTTTCTCTCTGAGAAAGAGAAGAGTGAAGCAGGTTTATTCTGAGGGACAGGTTATACTTAAAAGGACTTGACATCAGGAAAAAGCATTTGTATGCAAAAATGTTTTTAAAATCTTGGCATATTTGTGTTTACTAGCTGGATGGCACAAGAGGCTGAGTACCTGTCTACAGAGCAGAAATGGGGAGTTTAATTTCTTTTACACCTACTGGCAAGCTACATAATCTCAGAGTACACACACACACTCAGAAGAAAGGAATGCTAAAACACTTCTGAGTAGAAAACCCTGCAAAGGGTTTTAGTAAGTCAGAATTTTTCTTCTTCCTTTATGTCCAGATCAAACTTTGAACTGCCAAAATTAAGCCACTTTCCTGGCTCTGTTGTTGGTCATAAATCCACATCGGTACATGATTCTGGTAGTAACCGGCAGACCAGCAAATGAGCCACATTTGCACAGTGCTTTTGAACTACTAGGTTGGCAGGAGCTGAGACAGAGATGGGAGGTCACTCCTTTGTGCAGCACTTGGGTCTCGAACGGCTGACCTGCCGACCTTCGAGACATCAAGTCCAACATCCTAACCACTACGCCACCACAGTCCCTTATCAAAGTAGCAAGGGACAAACCCAAGTATAATGGCCACAGTGTTGGTATCTACATGCATTCCTGCAGGTTGGCGTTCTCCTTGTAGAAGATCCCGTTGGTCTCTTCTGCTCCTGAACTTGCTCATCCAGATGCACTTTGATATTTGAGACTAAAGGTTAATTAACTGCAGCTGTGAGGAAAACGGAAAGGCTACATTTGCTAAGATGAATATTTATTGGAAAATGCAAGGATTCAACTGTATGTGATTTCAGATCTTGAACTGGGATGCAATGTATAATTGCTCTCCCTTTAACTAGAAAAGGTCCCATAGCAGTGTTTTTCTTGCAGAAGGTCTCCAACCTGGAGACAAGCTTCTGTGTCTCCAGGTAAAACAATAAGGTAGCAATTTTTGAAATGGTAGATGTGTTAGTTTGAGTTCCAAGCATATCAGTGAGAAAGCAAAACTTTAAAGACTACCTGTTGTATATTAATGTTAGCTTTCATGGATCAAGTCTACTTAGTCACATATAAGAGTGAGACTTTATGGCATCAATTTATTCACATCAGGTAAGGTCACCCTTGCTCGAAAGCTAGTCATATCTGACTCTAGGTTTCAGTACTCATCTCTGTTTATAGCCAAAGAGCCAGCTCTATCCACATCTGCAGATGTTTCCATAGACATGTGGCAGGCATGCCTCAACACTGGAGTGCACGGAACACTGTTTACCTTCCCACCAAAGTGGTCTCTATTCATCTACTTGCAATTTCTTGCTTTTGAACAGCTAGGTGGGCAGGAGCTGGGACAGAGATGGGAGCTCACTCCATCATGCAGTACTCGGGTCTCGAACTCCAACCTTCCAGTCAACAAGTTCAGTGTCTTAACCACTTGAGCCACCACAGTCACATCAGGTACAATAGTACAAAATGGTTGGTTAGCATAACAGATAAATATACAAACCAATGTGGCTTTTTTACAACTGGTAATATCTGTCAGGGACTGCAGTGGCTCAAGTAGCTAAGAAGCTGACTGGGAAGCAGAAGGTCAGCAATTCGATTCCCGGGTACTGCAGGATGGAATGAGCTCCTGTCTTTGTCCCAGCTCTTGCCAACCTAGCAGTTTGAGAGCTTTGGTGGGAAGGTAACAGCGCTCCATGCACTCCGGAGTCTAGTCATTCCTGCCACATGACCATGGAAACGTCTGCAGAAGCAGACAGTGCTGGCTCTTCGGCTTTGAAACAGAGATGAGCACTGAACCCTAGAATGGCTTTCGAGCAAGGGAAACCTTTATACCTGTTATTCAAATTAGTTGTTCATCTTTGCCCTATTGAATTGCAAATGGTTAGTATTACACATTTGTGTTTACTAGCTGGATGGCACAAGAGGCTGAGTGCCTGTCTACAGAGCAGAAATGGCCTCAACACTTCTGGCTAGCATCCGTTGTGTGAGTGTCCCCGGCCAAGCACCAAATTGAGAGGTAGCTTATGGCTGTGGATGAGAGTTTTACTGAAGTAGTTTCTGTAAAGGTGGTATAATATAACAACATATAATATACAGCATATATAGCAGCATATAACAACCTGTTAGTTGTGGTATATCAAATATGGTAATGTCCCAGAACCCTTGACTGCTATTCAAACCTTTGAGATGGTTGTCCAGGATGTGAATGTACTTTATGTTAGGAGGTTATGGAAATATTCCTGCCTGAAACATTATATTCTTACTGGTCAGAATAGAAAGCAATCACCTGTAGTGAGTGGACACAATCCACAGGGAAGGTAAGCACTATCCTAGTTATATGACTGCTATTTTCTCATGCACAGTTCACATTCATGTCTGCTCTACATCAGTAGTAACATGACATTCATAGAAATATTTTCCCCCAAATTTCCTTTTCACTGTTTCTGTTCAAAATATATTTCTGGCCTTCAAAATTATATCTATATGCAGTAATAATAAATGTTGACTTAATGTAATCAAATATAATAATTATGCCTGTAAATGCATGAAATGAGAAATATATTGCTTCTGTGAATGAACACAAGTTACATTTTAAAAGACATATTTGGAAGACACTAACATAATTATTCATATTTGTATTATTTCCCTCAATCTCTGTGAGTGTGTGTGTGTATCCTTTAGGGACTGAATATAAAATGAATGGGGTGGGGGTGGGGAATAGAAACATGAAGTTCTGCACAGTGAACATTTGGTGACAGACATCAGGATTCTCATTAATTGCTCTTGATGGCTTGTATGTACTCTGAACCATGGGAAAATATATCAAAATGAACTTTCAAAAAATAGGGAAGCATCTTCAACCCATTCATTTTGTAAACATATTGTTGTTGTTCAGTTGCACCGTCAAGTCTGACTCTTTGTGACCCCATGGACCACCACACGCCAGGCTCCTCTGTCATCCACCATCCTCCAGAGTCTACCCAGATCTACGCCCATTGAGTCAACAATGCCATCTAGCCATCTGATTCTCTGACACCCCTTCTCCTTTTGTGTTCAATCTTTCCTAGATAATAACCATGAGTTACATTTTCTCCTAAGAAGGGCAGAAGAAAGCTTCAAAGGCATTTTTAGAAGCAGATTTGGAAGCAATTTCATGTTGCTCTTTAATCAAACCCAAGTGCTTCTTTAAAAAAGATACAAAAAGTCAAGAAAAAAATGAATAAGCAGCAAGAATGGTGCAATCTCCTTCTTTCATGTCCCAATCAAACCCTGGACTGCCAAAATGAAGTTTTTTTAATTGTTTCTTTCTTTCATTGCCATCTGAAGCCCCAGTCCTAAATATTTCAACCACTATGCACCCTCTCATTCTGAAACTCAATGCATTTGAAATATGAAACCATGTGATGTGCAGCAAAAGGGATTGTTGGTATGTTGTAGTATCAAAATGATATAAAATTGCTTTCAGTTTTACAGGCACATGCAGAAAGAGGAAATCAAATTGGAGCATTAGATAAATGTAATGTTATATAGAGAGATTTATTGAATCTGTTATGATGAAAGAAGGAGGCCAGACACTTATTGGAAAGGAATGTGGAGCACCCTAAAAAAATTGATGCTAAAAATGGATTAGACTGTGACACTAAGGGTTGGTTGGCTTAGTGGTTAAGATGTTGAACTTGACGACTGGAAGTTTGGCAGGTCAGCAGTTTGAGACATGAGTGCTGCATGACAAGAGTGAGTCATTGTCCCAGCTCCTGCCAACGTGGCAGTTCGAAAGCAAGCAATTGCAAGTGTCATGATCTTTATCTTTATCTAGAGATCTTAATCAGTGTCTGCCACCTCCATGTGGGACAACCCAGACCTTAAGAGCTCCCCTTGGCACCACTTGGCCAGGTTCCCCTTGGCACCACTTGGTACAGGGAACCAATTATTTCAGAATACTTAAGGTCAGAATCGACTGTGTGACTGAACAACAACAAAAAAAAAAGTAGCAAAAACGTGGCCACAAGCGTAACTCCAGTCCCCATTCAATAGACACAAAGGGTCTATATTTAATAAGGTTTATTAAGTAAGTTAAAGAAATGAGTATAGCATAGGAACTCAGAATTGCAAACTTAGTCATTCAAAGAGCATACAAAAATAATAAAAAGCTTAACTGGCTTTGGTCCTTATGGCCTGTTGAATACTCACACTCCATATGTGAGGCTACCCATGGTTTCCCCGATGCAAGAGAGCGAGCACTGGCTCCTCATGGGTTTTTGTCTTCTCCCTCTAGGGTCTGCCTCCTAGTCATCCCCCTAAGGGATTCCAACCAATGATCTTACAAGATGTCATGTTCATCATATTTTAGGATTCATTTCTCACAACTCAGGAGGCTGACATGTTCACATCCCAATGCAGTTGGTATGTTATATGCAGAGACTCCTCCAGCTTGAAGTCTCCATCTTGGAAGTACTAAAGCACAAAGTAATTTAATGGGTAAAAAGCTAATGAAAAAGTGTAGCACAGCTTTTTCGTTACAGCAAGTAGATAAATATGTACCACCTTGGCAGGAAAGGTAACAGTGTCCAATCATGTCTACATCATGAACATGGAAACATCTGAAGATGCAGATAGGGCTGGATCTTTGGTTGTAAATGGAGATGAGCAGTGAAGCCTAGAGTCAGATACAACTGGCTTTTGAGTAAGGGTGACCTAGAGGTGAACAGTCAATATTTTATTTTGAAATCTTCCCCCCCCCCATTGGGTAATATCATGATTACTAATTTGTAAGTGTATGGTTTTTTTGTTTTGCTTATTATATTTTCAAATTCCATTCACTGTTTCTTTTTAAAGGAACAGGAAGAAAAAACATAAGCAAAAGAAAAGGAACAAGATCCATTCGGCAAGTTTTCTGATAATTAACTATTTAAAATTCTAACAGCACTAATCGCAGTGGCAGCAAGGCCTGTTGTTCTCATTACCTCGAATCGATTCCTGTTGAATATTCACCTCCCAGGGTGGATGCCCCTGGAATGAGCAGATGAGTCTTCCCTTCACTCTGCTGGAGGTAATGAGTAGCCGCCACTGCCATGGAGAGGCCACTCTCCCGTAATCACTCAAAATAACAAGAAACAGCACCTTCCAGGGACATTCTGCATAAATATAAATAGACAGCCAGTCAAACTGGCAGGTGCTCATCTGAATGAAGGATGTGCGGCTGGTGAGTGGATGGGAAAATTTAAGGTGTCGGAACTGACTCTGAAGATGCCTGATGCTCACCTAAGGTGAGGTGGAAAGAAGCGGCAGCCAAGTGCTTTTCAAATCCATTCACACAAGCTGGCAAATAATACTCTCTGACCTGGCTCAGCATCAAAACTGTTGCCCTGTTGATAGTGTCCATGGGGTGAGCCATGGGGTGAGCCGAGTGGTGCGCAGCAGAAGCATGCTGGGCCCATAACCATTGACAGTGTCCATGGGGTGAGCCGCGGACGGGTTTCTCAGTTAGCTCCACTGAGAAATTACAGTTGTGCAAAAGATATGTACAAGGCTCTACACAACCTAGAAGCAGTCCAAAATTTGCTGTGGCTTCAAGTAGAGTCAGATAGCTTTTACAGCTTACCCCCAAACAGACTTTCCTTGCAGCAAACAGACAAGTCAGGCAAATGCCTTTCCTCAGAGCAGAGCAGAACAGAGATTCAGTCCTTGCAGTATGTGCTTGGGCTTGCAGAATTCCTAGTCCAGGCTGTTGGCAGCAAGTGAAGTGTTGAAGCAGAGGCTGGGCATCATAGCTCCGGCATGTTGAGCCTGGTAGCCCAGGTTGAGCATTGAAGCCAGAGTGAGCATTAGAGCAGAGAGCTGTGACTTTGCTCAGGCATAAATACACTGACCACAGATCTCTCTAGAAACACCACAACACCTGCATGATTCTGCAGCAAAACTTTAAAGCATCACAGACACAATACTAGTACTAGTATTGTACTAGTACTAGTACTAGTGGGTACTAGTTCTCAAACAAATAAGAGAAAGTACTTTTTCACCCAGAGGATTACTGGTCTATGGAACTCCCTGCCAGAAGAAGTGGTGACAGCTGTCAGTCTTGACAGCTTTAAGAAAGGATTAGACAAGTTCATGGAGGACAAGAGTATCAATGGCTATAATTATGGATACTTAAGGACAACCTCCGGGTTGGAGAGATAGGCAGGATATCTCTCAACATCATTTCCAGGGAATCCTAAGCAGGTGAAGGCATCTGCTTGGGAATACCCTGAAGGAAATGGTGAGCCACTGTGTGAGACAGAATGCTGGACTGGATGGGCTGTGGCCTGTTCCAGCAAGGCTGTTCTTATGTAATATGCCATGCAACCTAGTTGGGATACAAGGTGAAGACTTACATCCCCAGCACCTGTCACACACAAATGTTGTCAAGATTCTAGTCATTCCTTCTTTCTCTCCTTTCCCACTCTTTGCCCATGGATCCAGTGAGAAAACGTCCAAACTCCACACAGCCTGGTCTCCAGTCTTGACTAATCCTCTGCAGGATTTTATTGTTCATTGCACAGTTGATTCCAGCCCTTCACGACCCCATCGACCACCACACGCCAGGCACCCCTTTCCTCCACCATCCTCTTCAACCCATCCAGCTTTGTGCCCATTGCGTCAACAATACCATCTAGCCATCCCATTCTCTGCCATCCACTTCTTCTTTTGCCCTTGACCTTTCCCAGCATGAAAGGATATATATACAGTAATACCTCGGAAAATGTTTGCATCAGATAATGCTAAAACTGCATAACATTAAGCAATCTGAAAAAAAAAATAGCATTGCTTAACATTAAAATCCTATGGGATGCATCGGATAACGTTCACTAAAGCCTGTGCCAGTTACAATGTATCTCTATGGAGTTTTAACATTATCCGATGCATCCCATAGGATGTTAACATTATCCGATGCATGCACTCTAAAACTCTAAGACTTGTGGAACCAAGTTTCAGCGTTATCCGAGGTTTTACTGTATTGATAGAGATAGATAGGGACAGGGACAGAGATAGAGATAGAATCTCTCAAGATACACATTCTTAGTGAGAAGCATCCTGACCTTTCAAGATTACTGAAAGGATTAAAGGAAGACCATGTTGTTCAAAGTGTTTTGAACACACACAAGCACTGTATATATGCAGTACTAAATCTCTAGTGATGTGCTCCTCTTGACACTGACTTGGTAATAAGTCCCCAAAGAACTTACCTTTGCATTGAGATGCAGAGGGCAGGACTATAGAAGGTTAATATTTCAGTGGCAGAGGGCTGGGGCAGATTTCTCTTGTAATAGTCACCCTTGCTTAAAAGCCAGTTGTATCCAACTCTAGGGTTTGGTGCTCATCTCTGTTTATAGTCAAAGAGCCAGCACTCTCTGTGTTTGCAGACGTTTCCATGGACAAGTGGCAGGCATGCTTTAACACCAGAGTGCACAGAACGCTGTTTACTTTCCCACTGAAGTGGTACCTATTTATCTACTTGCAATTTCTTTGCTTTCGAACTGTGAGGAGCTGGGACAGAGATGGGAGCTCACTCTGCCATGCAGCACTCGGATCTCAAACTTCTGACCTGTCGACCTTTCAGTCATCAAGTTCAGCATCTTAACCACAAAGCCACTGCAGTCAAAACATGGATATCTGAGCACAAAACCTTTTCACCCTAAATTTATTTTCACTCCATTTAAAAGAGAAAATGACAAATGAGACATGTTAAAATGAACAATCATGTATATATCAAGATAATTGTACCCTCTGAAAATATACAGAGTTGATCCTTCTGCATTAGGAGCTTCTCTAACCTTTGATGAGACAGAGGCAAATTATTTCACTTCACAGCCTCTCCAAGCAGACGTATTAGATAATGTAAGTATTTGCTATAAATGTTAAGCTAATATACTTTATTACAAAAACAAATACAGAGTTAGGATTGTTCCTATTTTAAAAGGCTGGGGGGGGGGGAGGTTTCCGCACTTCCAGCTGATCAGCAGGCTGAAACTCAGCAGATGAAGCATTCTCTATCACCACACTTTCATTCCATAGACGATAACACCTGTAGAATTTCTAAAACCATGACACCTCATCAAGCGAGAGAGATGTAACAGTTCTGCTTCAAATTGATTTTCTCATTCTGCATGTGCCTATAAAAGTGAAAGCAATTTCATAGCATTTTGATACTACAACATACCAGCAATCACTTTGATGCACATGGTTTCATATTTGAAATGCCATGGGTTTCAGGATAAGAAGATGTACGCTGGTTGAAACATTTAGGACTGGGATTTCAAACAAGAAAGAAAGACAGACAGACAGACAGACAGACAGACAGACAGACTTTTTATATCAAGCTGCGTAAATGCTGTGAGCACAGGAATCACTCCAGAGCATAGATTACAAGGAATTCCTTTCTGTACTTTCCATGAAGTCTGGGATTTTTATGACTATCTTAATCATTTCACTGTCTTTTTCCATGAGGATTACAACCCAGCATCTTAAGGGTCCCAGAACAAAGAGATAGCTTTACAAAGAGATAGTTTACAAAGAGATAGCTTTGTATGTTGATGGAAAATGAGGCAGGGTACAAGTGGTTTAAGATGCCGATTTGACATTTCGAGATAGTAACATTTGTTTGGATGTGGGAACGTAAATCACTAAAGAGGCTTTGAAGCAAGGTAGGGAGATCAAAGAATAAGCAAATAAAATGTCCTGTGAATGTGGAGAAATTGAGTCCATCCAGCATTCGTGTACAGTACATTCATGTATGCCCTACTATATGTACAAAAAATCTAGTAAACTGCCAAGACAATATTATTGAAGTAGCCTACGTCTGGTCAGAAATTAGTCTGATTATTTTAGCATATTAATTTGTTTGAATTTTATCTATTTTTCATATACATCTACATAACACTCTGCTACAAATAAAGAAAAAGTTCTTAGAATTTTATGATCCTAAGGTGCTCCTACCTGCATGGGTCAGAGATATGAGTGAGGAGGAGGCTTAAACCTTGGCTTGCCTCTGACAGTGATACCCTCTGACTTAGCAAATGGCCAGCCAAGATGCAGACAGCCTGTCATGGTCATATGCTAAATTAAAGCCCTGATAAGAATTCTGGCTCTCCCTGGGTCCCTTAATTGGTCTACAGCCATCAACTACAGTTGATAGCTGCACTCATGTCCATCCACCCTGGAGTAAGAGAGTCCAAAACATTCCCTGGTGTCTACATAATTGGGTTGACAAGATTAAACAGCCAATTAAGTCCAGGCTAAACAAGGGAGATGAACCTCCCGTTGATCTTGGCAAAGCATTGAACATAAGTTAGAGGTCTTTAAGGCAAAGTGATCGGTGCTGATTTACATTGTACGTAAACCTGAAGTATTGGTGATTGCTCTGCCAGCAGCCATAAATATTCGGACTTTTTTTTCCCTGTGGTGAAGAAATTGAGATAAATTAGGGAACAAACTGTAGGTCTCCCCATGGAAGGTGGCAATTAAAATCCTCCTTTCTGTCTTCCATAGAAAGGAAGAAGAGCTTATGTGGAGATCCATGCTCTTTCCCCT
This sequence comes from Bradypodion pumilum, assembly GCA_035047305.1. NCBI lineage: Eukaryota > Metazoa > Chordata > Lepidosauria > Squamata > Chamaeleonidae > Bradypodion > Bradypodion pumilum. The sequence continues at coordinate 34,563,381 of JAWDJD010000010.1, forward strand.
CCAAAACCCATCTTCACAGAAAGTCAAAGACTAGGAAGCTATGGAGATGTGCTCATGTCTCCTGGATGATGCTTGAGAATTTGTCAATTCTGGTGTGACACAAGGTAGACACTGTTCAGTGTGTGAACCAGTTGAGTAAATGTCATTTCCAATCAGGTCTTTCCTGGACAAGTCACAGGATTTCAGGAAAATGGGAGCTGCCAACCATTTTTCTCCTGAAACCAAAGCAACCCTCTCTCTTAACATGTTTTATTGCTTCATAGCATCAATTAGGCTCATGTCTTTTAAGTAGACAGCTGCATCCTCAAATTACTTGGGGATGGGTGGAAAAGAGAAAAACCTGCAATGTTAACACTGGCTCTGAAAAGTGGATCCAGAAACCATGATGAGGGATACAATACCATTCATGTAAGCTAACATGCATTCACCACAATGGTCACAAGAGACAGGCTGCTGGCACATTTAAGGAGCCCCTTCGGTCTGCCCTGGTGTCCTTGGGATGATGCAGGCTCTTAGGTATCCTGATTGCTTTGTTTTGCCCTCCCATACACTTAGTTTGATGTCTCTATTTTATCCTCAGCTGTTTCTGGTTTTCTGTTCTATTTTCTATTTTATCCTCAGCTGTTTCTGTTTCTGGTATGTGCCAGTGGCACATACCTAGATATGGGCCTACCTGCAAGAGATCTAGGATTAAAGGTTTGAGGTGACTGATCTACATTGGCCTCTATTTGAAAGGAAAGAACTACAGTATCTACAATACTCAATTTTAAGCCAAAGGTTATTCTGTACAGTAAAAACAAGGAAGGAAGGACCATGCAGTGTGTATGTGTGCATGATTTGCATATGTATGTCAACAGGAGTACCTAAGCCCTTGAGCTGCCTGAGTTAAGGAAAATCATGACTGCTTCTAATCTGAAGTATCTTTCTCATGCACAGCTGGCCTGGTTTCATCCCTTACCTGAACATTTACAAAGTAGTGCTGGATTCTACTGGATTCCCCTCTCCTAATGCAGTACAGTACTTGTTATAGAGCACATCCTTCTTTCTCTTGGCTCTGTTCATTTTGGGTGTGTGACATTTATGATCCATGCTGGTGATTACAAAAGGTACACAAAAATATGTGTATTTTGTTTTATTTGAGGATGTATTTATTTGGTTGCTTTATTTTTAATTTGTTGTACGTTTTATTATGTTATTCTGATATTTGTATGTACAGTGGCCAGAGCTGGAAATTTCCCAAATGGACGTTATAAAAAATGCAACAATTAATAAATAAATAATGAAGGGTGTGTTTTTAAACAAAATTTCTGATAGAAAAAGGATTTGTGCATTATGATGTAACATACAATTGAGTATTATATAGTCTCAATAAGGATTGACTTGGGATACACTGAAAAAGTCTCCTCAAAGAGTGTGGCATTTTTGAACCACAATCAGGTGTGCCCTGATAACAGCCACCTTGGATTGTTGGCTAATCTTTCTCACACTAGCTCAGGAGAAAGGAACTACAGAATGAACTCCCCAAAATGTGGCTTCATTTTGACAATTTCACATCTGGCTTAGACAGGGGAGAAGAAGAAGGATTGCCATATGGGGGGAAAGACTGGGGGAATTATATGAAAGTTAAAGGGGATTATACTCATAGTTATTGTGAAAAAAGCCAGGTTTAAAAATCAACTGTGGCAGCTGATATTGGGGATTTTTTTTTTTTTTGCAGAGTTCAGAATTGCCATCACACTTTATCCTATACCCATTGATTATACAGGATTTACATTTTATGAAAAAGACAAGATAAAGCTGTGATTTGAGTATAGATTTAGGAACAAAACAAAATATATACATTCACATTCAAGTGAAATGGAAGCAGAACTACGCTTTAGAAATGCCTTGAGAACTATTATAAATAACTGATGATGCCTTCAAAAAGCTGAGTGCTATGTCCAAAGGTTTACACCTTTGAAGAGCAGAGTGGAAATCCAGCAACCAACACTGTCCATCATCTTCTAGCATGTCAAGGTGGAAGGAGAAGAATAAACTACTGATACTTGGAGGCAATGTACTTGTTGAATATAAATACTGTAAGTGGGATTTTAAAACTATATCTAGATCCATATGGACCAGATTGCTCCAGACCTAAACATCATTCTGTGCATCCATTGATATTTACAATAAGTGTCTCAAAGAAAGACTGAACCAAGATTTAGCAGGGCCTGCTACTGTGTGTTAATAATACAGTGACTGATTATTAAACATATTTGTGGAGGTTATGGAAAATAGACTCAAAAGAGCAAAAAAGAAATTGGATCCAGAGGCTAGAGTATTAACTACGTAGAGCTACATTAGCCAAATTATCTGCATGCAATTAAAAATCATTTTAGAAAAGACATTAGCATAATTCAGAAGGTGAGGAAAGAGACATGAATATTCACAATACCTTAGTAAAAGGTCACATTTCACTTAAGTAGTTCAGAGCATACAATACTGTACAACAGGAATGCTTGCCGAGTGCTAAGCGGGGCTGGGAACTGGTAATGGCCAACTATATACAGTACCAGCCTTGCAAAGATATACAGCTCAGTTCCTCTTCCAGTAGTATGTGGCTGAATGACAAAGAGTAGCTTCAACTTCCAAGCGAATACCCGAAAGTTATAAAGTGATGACAGCAGCTAGTAGCCGAGAGGCTCAATTCAGCCCGCAGAACTGCCATCAGCCTTCTACCATTAGCCACCCCTGAGAAACACCTACTCCACTCAACTTGTCCCTGCATTGATATTTAAAAAGGCGATTTGCATTATTATGTAGCACAAGGGGCTGTGGTGACTTAGTGCCTAAGACACTGAACTTGATGACCAGAAGGTCAGCAAGTCAGCAGTTCAAGACCCGAGTGCTGCATGACAGAGTGAGCTCCCATCTCTGTCCCAGTTCCAAGTAGATAAATAGGTACCACTTTAGCAGGAAAGGAAACAGTTTTTCATGTACTGTGGCATCGTCATGCCTGCCACATGATCACAGAAGTGTCTGCTGTGATCTTATGCTTTTATAGATCTTCAGTTTCAATTCTTTGAAAGTGGTTTTATCATTTTACCGTTAGAAGCCTTGGAGTTAGTTACGCTGAATAGAAAGCTACAGATTTTTCTAAATAAATAAATGAATGATAGAGCAACAGCTGGTTTGGCAAAAGTTTTGTTGGGACGCAAACCTTGTGTGTCCAGCTCTACTTCTTGATCCTACAGCCAAAGATGATGATGAGGCCCCTATGCAATCATCCTTCTGCCAGTAGCCAGAGGGCACTACAGTGTCAAGAGATTAGTTTAGGATGATGCAACTTTGCCAGCCTACTAGTGCATCTGCTGTTTATTTTGTTACTTTCAGTTTTAGGTCCATCAGACAGAAGGTACCCTACTGTTTGCCAAGCATCTGCATCAGGAACCAAACTTTGAGAAGTTACTCTTTGGAACTACGTGCATCAGAATTTTCCAGCCCACATTTTTCATTTCATTTTTCATTTCATTTCAAATTTATTTATATGCCGCCTTTCTCAACCCATATGGGTGACTCAAGGTGGTTTCCAACAAATAAAGTGCACAGTAAGATAAAAAATATATCAAAGATACAAGAACTAATAAGAAACAGCAACAAAACAAAAAATCAGATACTAATTACAATACAGTCATCCAGAGTGACAAAATAATACACAATATGAATCCATAAATACAACTTAATCATATAAACAGTATCAATATCACGAAACAGTACAATAAATTCCCTATAGTACAATATAGAAAAATACAATCATCATACACAATACCATAGAAACATTACGAAGCCTGCCAGCACCAATTGCTCCCCCATCTCCCTCATGCCGAAATGGCTCCGGATCTTGCCCTAGGAAGGGAAGTCAACCCTACATTAAAGAGCTGAGAGAAAACAATGCTTCTTTTGAAGCTGTGCTTCATTTGAAGGTTTTTTTTCAGTCAAAGCCTGACTTTATATGTAGAACCATGAGAAAGATAGTAACGTTTGGACAGGAGGCTTAGCAGAATGTAAGTGACTTAGACATAGTCTTCCCACTCAGGTTGTGCCTCTGAATTATGGAAGTCTCTTCTAATCTCCATTGATTCATATGACCTGGCATATAAAATATGCAAATCAGGATCCACATTTATTCCTTTTCATGATGTGTAGTTACTCACCCTCTAATGCTAGCTAGGGGATTCAGGAGCTGCAGTTCAAAAAGTAACTTTCCCAACTTCCAGGCTCCTGCTATTGAATTTTTCTAACAATCTAGCTAATCTACATGCCGTAGCCTGCTTGTTAATGCAGCCAGTTTTATCCCCCCTGCCCCCCAATCCCAAACAATGTAGTGGCAGAGATTTAGGCAAATGCTTGTCTTTAAATCCAGTGGTCTTAAAGCATGTTTGACTTTCATTGGATTGTGTCCATTGATTTCTACCTCCAGTTCACACAAGTGGTTCCAGGGGAGCCATTTAATCAGAGAACTAAATCATGCCCTAAATAAGATCCAAATGGTGGCATGCATCTTGACCCTTGTGTGCCTTTTCCTAATGCATAGCCCTTGGGAAAGGTGCCTTCTAGAGTCATATGAATGTTTGCAGAAGATGACTTTTGGCTGTAGGTTTGATGGAGTGAGTAACTTTTTTCCGGGGAAGGGACTGTTTTCTATTCTGCCACAGCTGCCAGGGGGAAGGTGACAGATAGGGTACCAGAGAGCTCTCCGTTTACCTCTGCTGTCTGGCTGACTGCAGTTGGAATGAAGATAATCTACGAGCAAGTCTTGAACATCACCACTGCTCTCTGCTCTGTATAAATCAAGAGGAGGGGGGGAAAGCTTAGTGAAAAGAATGCTCTGGGTGCTTTCCTTCTTCACACCTGCCGAGCTATCCATCTGGCTCTGAAGGTCATTCAAAGTAGGGGGATAATTGCTAGGGAGGGGATGGCTCCATTATTTTTAGGAAGGAAGGCAAGAGGTGTTAAAGTGGGGAGCAGAAGGAGAAAGAATGGATGGAAAGGTAAAGTGGGAGGGGAATCACATTTGTACCCTTTGTGCAAGTTTTGGTGTTATTCCTGTCTTTCTAAGGACAGCTGTCTGACGAGGCGAGAGAGAAATAGAGGCTGGCTCTCTCTCAAACCCAAAAAAGAATTGCAGAATTTATCTCTTCATTGTAGCAAAAACTGAGGCTGAACAACCATCCCTGAAGCTGGATCATCTACAGCTTTCATTCCTAGGCACAGAAAGAAATTTCCCAGAGGTGTGGGACTGCGTGTTATCCGCATGCAGTATCATCAGACAAACTCTACCTGTTCTTGTTTTGACTTTCAAAGAGTCTAGCAACACTGTGGAACCCTTAAATTTATTTATTTATTTATATTTTATTATTTATATACCACCTTCATTGCCCTGGGGCGACTCAAGGCGGTTTACATTTCATATGATATACATATGGGCCCAACAGCTCCTCTTCTGCCCACCCAGGCCTTGGGTGGGTGAGAGTCCCGGAGGTGGGGGTGGCGCGGATGGAAAAGCCACCTCTTCCCCTCAATGGCTCCTCTTCTGCCCACCCAGGCCTTGGGTGGATGAGAGTCCTGGGGTTGGGGGGGGGCGGCGCGGATGGAAAAGCCACCTCTTCCCTCCAATGGTTCCTCTTCTGCCCACCCAGGCCTTGGGTGGGTGAGAGTCCCGGGGCGGGTGGTGGTGGAAAAGCTGTCTCTTCCCCTCCAACGGCTCCTCTTCTGCCCAGTCTGGATGATGGATTAATAGGGAGAACATTCTAAAAGTTAAATCATAAAAGCTTTCATAGGATGGGAAGCCTAACAGTGAGTTCTGCACCAGTCTCCTTGAATAGGATTGCCATATGTCCTAGGAAACCGGGATTGTCCCAGGTTCAAGGTCAGAAAAACTGTCATGCTAAAGTCCTGGATTTTTAAAACTTACCAATTGTGTATTATAACACACCATTAAAATAAAATCAAACTCTCGTCATCAAATAAATGATTTCCTGCCAAATTGGAGTTGGAGTATACCTGGACACAAATCTTAACGTCCTCACCTCACACCACTGTCTGATGAGTGTGATCACGTCACAACTTCTCAGAAGTACAACATATCATCTTACAGTAAGAATTAACTGTTGCAAATAAATTCATTTGTGTATTTAACGTGAAAGTGTTTTATAGCTGTCTTTTTATTATTATTTTTTAAAAGGCTATTTGTTTAGATAACCTGCCCATTTTTGTCAAATATACTTCTGTCCCAGTTTTGTGGGAGATAATTATGGCAACTCTATCCTTGAAGGAACAGGGGCTCTTATCTGGAAATGTCCCTGGAAGCACATGGGATGGTATTTATTCAGAGTGCTTCTTTCAGACATTGGTCTGGATGCCAGCTGCAGCTTCAGATGAAGTACTCAGACACAATGGAGCTTCTTCTTCTTCTTCTTGTGCCATATCTGATTCCGAATATTGGCGATCATGATGACAATCAGCCATGAAGACTGTCCTGCGAATGTAATGTCATGGCCTTTCATCTGCCTTCTGCATCGCAGCATGACCCCCATACCACTGATCCAGCTCCGCGAGTCACTTTCTGGTCCTGAGCCCTTTGGCTACACAAAGTCATCCTCAACCCCAAGCTAATACTGATGAAGCAGCTGCCCTCCATCAAGATGGATTCAAGTGAGATTTAATCTGCTGGGGGACCATCACCCTTCCCTGTGGACTTCTCCAAGGCCTCTAGGCCTCAGGGTTGTCAGGTTAGTTAACCACCACCTGACGCTCATCATTGAATCACTGGCAGTATGGTCTACTCTATTACCATAGCAGGATAACCTGGCCAGACTTTCGCAATGGAGCTAGCACTGGCAATATTGCACAGGTGGTGGTCAATCCCTTCTCAGATTTGTATATAAACTTTACAGGGGATGAATCTTATCACCCAAGTTGGTGAAGAACCATGGAAAGTTCAGAGGGCTGACTGCAAAATTGGCATTGAAGTCCTCCGCCTCCACTGGTCAGATCTGGACATAGTGACTTCCCAAGCTATGTGAACTGTGCTTTGCATGGGTCTGCCTCTGATAACCATCTGGAAAGCATCACTACTGCTAAACAAAGCTCCCTAGATGTCAGTGGGGTGCATAAAATCTGAACACATAATTCATATTCATTGGCTACTGGTATGTTTACATGCTGATCCAAAATGCTTGTCTTAACCTTTGCAGATCTTAAGAGAATAGAACCAATTGTTGGGAAGGATTGTCCTGCCTGTATGCTAAGCTTCAACTTGAAAGTCCTTCTCATTTACCTGCTGGTAAAAATCAGTAAAATTGGCATATGCTAGAGAGAGAATGTGCCCAGTGGTGACCTTAATCTTTGGAACTCCCTACAATCAGCTTGCATGTGGCTCCTTCAGCTATGACATTTAGGAGGGCTTTGAAGACCTTCCTGCTCAAGGTTGCCTTTGAATTCAGGTTTCATTGGCTGAACATTTTAATAAGCTGTTTATAAACATCTGTTCTGGTGTGATCACCTGTGATTAGCACACTGCTTCTCGCATTGCTCTCTCTCCTTATGTACAATATGTCAGGAGTACATAATAATATGTAATATTTGAATTGGGTTTGCACTCTTTGAGAACAGATTTGGTGCTCACACATGTTGGACATTTACAATGTAACTCTTCTTCTTTTTCTTCTTCTTCTAGCAAAATTTGATATAGCAATTCATGCTCCCATACTGCTCATAGTCTTGAAAATGCAAAAGAAGATGGGGAAGCCACAAAAGGAGATATATAAATTCAAGAGTCTCCACAGCTTTGTGCAGATACCCAGGTCTGGCATGGCTATCCTTCAGTTCCCCCTAAAGGATATCTTCCCCACACACCCAAGTGGGGAGTACCTATTTCTCTGTCAGTGTATCAAGCAGGAAGTCCCTTGTGGCTCCTTGCCAAGACCAGGAGTGTGAAATCATAAGAAAACATTCACTGGATCTTGTCTGAGAGTGGGATTAGATTTGCCTGCCTAAAATCCATTAGCCACCAATGGTCTCCTTATAGATGTGTTCTAGCAATTTCAGGATGGAACTGAAAATCTCCCCGGAGATTGTGCATCTCTGAGGAATGGAATGTGCTCTATTTCTCACAGTCAAACAACATATGCAGTGCTTTCCCTGCCAGACTTTGATTATATTCACAGCAGCCATCACCGCATGCATGTGCTGAAGGGCTGGATTCAAGAAGCAGCTATTTATCAGTTCAGATGACATGATCAATAATCTCATCCATCTTCCTGGCACTCACTTGATGGAATACCCAATCAGAACAGATTTAATAAGCAGTAAGATACAACGGGCAGGAGGAAGAACCTATTCTGTGGGAGAGGAGGAAGAACTTTCTGATTTCACAGTTGGACAGACTGTTAAATCACCGGCCCTTTCATCTTGCCTAATGCAAAATCTCCTTTCCCCCCTCTTCTTTGATATCCAAGGTTTTATTCCTCTTGTCTCCTACCCTTCTTGCTTCCCTTTCCTGTTTTCTTCTCTCTGTTTCTCACCCTCCATCTCATATGCCTCCCTCCTTGGCAGATAAACTTTATAATGGTTGTAATCTATCTGCTGCACAACTTAATTAAAGTCAATGCCAAGGAAGAGCTGAGCAAGTAATTGAACCTGTTCATAGGTTGTTCTTGTTACTCCTATCAGTAAAGGAGGTGTCCAAAGGATATGGTTTTTTTTTTGTTTTTTGTTTTTTGCTGTATGCATAGTATGTTCAAGACTGGTTGCTTAGGGGTTGAGTATGTGCAATGGACATCATAGTAAGAGCAGCTTATGCAGGTGCATTTATTGTTTCCCTACAAAACTGTAGGGGACTGCAGTGGCTTAGTGGTTAAGAGGCTGAACTTGATGATTGGAAGGTTGGCAGGTCAGCAGTTCGAGACCTCAGTGCTCACAATGGAATGAACTACCATCTCTTCCCAGCTCCTGCCAATGCAGCAGTTCAAATGCAAGACTTTTCAAGTAGATAAATTGGTACCATTTCAGTGGGAAGGTAAACAGCATTCCGTGCACTCCAGTGTTCAGTTCCACATGTCCCTGGAAAAGTCTGAAGACACAGACAGCCTGGCTCTTTGGCTATAAACAGAAATGAGCACTGAACCATAGAGTCAGATATGACTGGGTTTTGAGCAAAGGCGACCTTTGACTTTACCTTACAAAACTGTGGTTTGTTTTGTTTTTGTGTAGAGAAGCACGACTTCTATTGCACCACATCAATTAATAAAACTATTATAAATTGAGTTATTTGGTTAGCCTAGCCTTCTCATTTAGTACAACAAGGTATCCATTTCAAGTGACACCTTTGAAGGGGACGAAAGTGGTGATGATAAACATCTGTCTGAAGTGACGTACCTTGATGGCATCATGTCTCTTGTTCTCTGTGCTACCATGCTTTGGGCTAATGTTGCCTTTGTAGCCAAAGTGAACCTTAAGATGATAAGGGAAAAACCATTCAGGGTATCTCCTTGTCATGCTATAGGTGTGAGAAACTTCCCAGCTCCAGAAGATTGAATTGGATCCTTGAGTCTTTCCAGCATACCTGCTGTCACTAAGCTGAACCTTGGCACTCCAGGTGTTCTTGGTCTTCAATTACCATAAGCCCAAGTCAGCACTCCTGCTGATCAGGACTTCTGGGAATTGAAGTTAAAGAACATCTGGAGTACAAAGGTTTGCCATCACTGCAGTAGCAACTTCTACCATGGAAAATGTCTACAAGATTATGGCACAGAGAATTGTATAGTGTTTATAGAAGTCAGTAATATTCGGGTCTAGGAGCAGCCAGTCTTAGAAGCAGCAGGTAAAAGTAAAGGTCGCCCTTGCTCAGCCATATCTGACTCTAGGGTTCAGTGTTCATCTCTGTTTACAGCCAAAGAGCCAGTGCTGTCTGCATCTCCAGACATTTCTGAGGACGTGTGGCAGGAATGCCTCAACACTGGAGTGCACGGAATGCTGTTTACCTTCCCACCAAAATGGTACCTATTTATGTACTCGCAATTTCTTGCTTTTGAACTGCTAGGTTGGCAGGACCTGGGACAGAGATGGGAGCTCACTCTGTCATGCAGTACTCAGGAATCGAACTCCAACCTTCCAGTTGTTGAGTTCAGCATCTCAACCACTTGAGCCACCGCAGCAGAGAAGAGGTTAACTGGACACATGAGGCCAACAGTCTACCTGTTGCTTCCCTCTCTATTGTTCCTCACCACTATAAATCAAAATATGGCTTTCAGCTCACCCTAGTCATCTTTAGCATGGTTTTTTTGAGGGGGAGGTAAAATTGAATCTCTTTTCGGTAGATCTTACAGTTCTTCTGGGTTCTCACAGGCTGCCGGGAGCCTATTTTTCTTCTCCATTCTCTTTGGCAGCCTCATTTAATGGCAGGTGCTAGGATCCACTCTCCGTACCTCCTTTATTCTTTGTTGCTGATCAATAAATAGCCCTGCAGCTAATGACTTCCCTTAACTCTGCTATGGAGCACATCATTCAGACAGTCAGGGCTGAGTCAGGGGCCTACTCATCCCTTCTGTGGACACTGACTAATCACCACCATTAGATGCAGAATTATAGACAAAGGATGGAGGCACAAGGAAGACTGACCTAATGTTTAATGCAACTGGTGACCAAGTGCCCAGAGCAGCAGCAATGCACAAGGAATTCAAATAACCTTTGCAGCAAAGATGCCTTCCAATGTTCCAGGCTACCTCAGGTGGGGAAAGGCAGTGTGCGGTATTGAAAGTCCCACTGTGGGGGGTCTGTAAAGGAGTAGAAGGGGGTGCTTGCTTCTTAAAGGTAAAGTAGATTTCTGTTTTCATGTTCCCAGTGGTAGAGAAGGGATGCAACCCTTCAAAAGCGGATGTGGGGTTGAAGATTGCATGTGTAGTCAAAACAAGCTGTAGTCTGTGGGAACGGAACTAAGTTTGCTAGGCATTGTATGCTATGCTGTATTTGGATGGGGGAGGACACACACACACACACACACACACACAACACAAAACCAGTATATTTGCAGGTTGAAACTATTTTAGGACAAAAGCAGGAGGTGGACTGTATGGTTTTCCAGCATGGAAATTTAATACATTGTAGTGTAAAAATATATTTCTTGACCCATTAGAAATCCCTGTTGCCAGTTATTTTCATCTTTAACTGGTACTGTTCACACCCCTCCCCCAATAGTTTATTAATTTCACATATTATTTATATCATGACAACCAGATGCGTGAATAGAATTCATTTTGAAATAGATGAGCTTTTCAAGTACAGTATTTCCAAAGCCAACCAGATCTTTATTAAACCAACAAATCCTTGCTTCCACAGCACAATGGTAGTCACACAATGTTCTCTCCCCACTTCCGTGAACTTCCAATACAACTAACTCCATATCATTTGCATCAGGCAGGTAGCAACCTGCTTCTAAGAATATTGTAGGGTTACTAACAGTAGTAAAAGCTTACATTCGTCACGTTGTTCAACAAGGAAACCTGGTGGGCAGACTTTGTTCTCCACTTAAACTAACTCAACCAGGATGGGGCGGGGAAATGAAACAATGTTGCATGGCTCAAACCCTGTTGTGCAGTTACTCCAATGACCTTAACATAGATGTGAATTGCTGTACATAAAAACAACAACATTGTAGACATCTATTGCATGCTGAATTACATGTCCCACTATGTAGCATGCAGCAATATGTGCATAAAAGTTAATGGCATTTGAGACGGCATAACAAGATTTCAGCCTATTAATAAACTGTATATGCCACCCTGTGGTCCTCAGAAGAAGAGCAGGAAAAAAGGAAATGCAACATGACTAAATCAAGACTCTTCTTTGCACTAGACCAAAATGCATGTTTCTGAGTTTTAAAACTAAGCAAGTAGTCTGGAATTGGCAAGGAAGGGGACTAAATAAAGCAAAGCAATCACACCTATCTACCGCCCCATAGTGCTTAGTGCTCTCTCTTGGCGGTTCACAAGTTAATTAGGATTTTGCCCCCAACATGCTGACTTCGCATTTTAACAACCTCCGAAGGATGGAAGGCTGAGTCAAGCTCGTGTCTTGGTCAGGATCAAACTCACAACCTTTTTGTTGCAGTACAGCAGTTTAACCACGACAGCACCAGGGCCATTTAACCACTGTGCCACACAGCACCAACATGGGCACTCTACAACCAATTTATAATAATAATAATAATAATAATAATAATAATAATAATAATAATAATAATAATAATAATAATAATAATAATAATAATAATAATAATAATAATAATAATAATAAAGCAACATTGTGCAAAGCAGAGGAGAGTTTGTTACTCTACTTGCATTTCTCTTTCGCACATACTAAGGCCAAATCCTATCTCTCTCTCTCCCTGGATTTTTAAAGCTGCTTTGTCTGACAAATGTCACTATTTGTTGAGTGCACTTACAATGTTAGATCACCCTTTCTGCTCAGCCTTGGGTACGTTTTACTTACCAGTCAGTTTATTGATCGCCAGGTTTGGATCTATGCCCAAAGCATCTGTTTGTGTGCCCTTTGTTACTGACCTATAATTTTTACTCTTTCTTTGAGTCTACAGACCTTCACTTGCTACATAAGTTTGACTGATCCACAGCCATAAAGATTTTCTAGTACATTATTTGGTAACTGCGTATAAGAATAGTGCAGGACTAGAGTTGGGGGGGGGGGACTTTTTAAAATTCAACAATTAATTCGAAATAGTCTGCCATACCTCTCAAAAGCTTTTGTGATAAGAAAACATAACATGTTGTGTGAAGGCACAATTTATCCAGCTAATTGGTCAGTTCAGAGAGCGGATTAAGGAGAGAGAAACGCATATGTTTTAAAACATGCACAACTAAAACAAAAAACAAAACCTACACTTTAGTCAATGGAAAAGGAAGTAATGGATTTTTGGTAAAATGCACTTTACACACTTTAGAAAATTTATAAATAGAATGCAGACAAACTTCCACATGGAAGAAAAACCAATACATACAAAGTCTCTTGATGCAGAATAAAAGAAGAATGTGAAGAAAATGTAGGCAAGAATCAAAGAAATGCAATGAAAGTGGGACTGAGATATTATCGTAAGTCTGACAGGGAGCCTTTTGGCAGAAACATCACTGATGGAGATTTGCTCAAAGCCTTTAATATGGGAGGGAAATGAATCTCTTATTTCCAATCATTGATCAAATATGAGAGAAAAAAGGCTCACACTGGAACAAATCTGTTAGACTTTAAAGTGCTACTTTACTTTGTACTTCCTGCTCCTACTTTTCCCTTTAATTTTACCAATATAAATTAAGTTGGGAAAAACAGGGAACATGTCAGGATTTCCAAGGGCTAGAAATACCCATTCCTGAAATACAGACATCTTTCATCTATTCTAAGGCAAACAACAAAGTCACCCTAGATAGTTAGCATGTCCTAAAATGTCTCCTCCTCCTCCTCTTCTTCTTGTGCCATATCCAATTCTGAATATTGGCAATCATCTTAGTGATCAGCCATGAAGACTCTCTTGAGAATATAATGCAGTGGTCTTTCATCTGCCTTCAGCATCGCAGCATGGTACCCGCACCATTGATCTAGCTCCATGAGTCATTTTCTGATCCTGAGCCCTTTTGGCACACAAAGTCCTCATCAACCCTCCATCAAGATGCTGCCCTCCATCAAGATGGATTCAAGTGGGATTTAATCCACTTGGAGACCATCACCCTTCCCTGTGGACTTTGGCACCCAAATCTGTTAGTCTTTAGGGTTATCAGGTTAGTTAACCACTGCCTGACACTCAGCATTGAGTCGCTGGCAGTATGGTCTACTCTATTAACATAGCAAGATAACATGGCCAGGCTGTCTAGACTGTCTCTTCTACCCAACAGAAAAACAGGTGTCTTTCCATCTTCTGAATTGAAAGATGCTATTTTGTAATGAGTTGGAGAGAGCTAGCCCTACCATGTGGCAAATTGATTGGGAAAGCAAGGACAGTAAATTCAATGCAGCCCTTTCCACCATTAAGAATCTCAATTTTTCTGGAGATGTGAAAGTCTAGCTGGCCAGGCCTTGGCTGGTCCTCTTATACCATAGCTTTGTAAAGTTCTTAGAAGCTCAAATGGTTTTCTGTGAATGGCTGGCTCTCAGGACCTTTCAGATACTACCTGTAATGGGCTAATTTGTTCATTGATGGCTAATATGGGTTGAATGTTTATTTTGGTGGGTACACTTAATTACTTGATTCATGGCAGGCCTGGCAAACAGGAGTCAAGCTGCAGTGGCATGACAGGTAGTCAGCCCAAAAAAATGGAAAAGTAGACTAGAGTGATAAGACACAGTCATGAAATACATCTATAGAACTGAGTGGAACATTTTTTCCCAATCTTAATGCCAGTTTTGATCTTAAGAGATGTTATCAGGGCATTAGTTATTGCCATTATATCTTTAATTTATTCTTTATATTGTGATTAATTTATGCTGATTTGTAATTCTTGTAATTTGTAATTTGCAATTGTATGCTATTGTATTTTGTGTGTTTTTTATATTGTTATACTGTATTTCATTTGTCATACTGTATTTGATTTACTTGTTGTAAGCCGCCTTGAGTTGGCCCTGGGCTGAGTAGGGCGGGATATAAATCGAATAAATGAATGAAATGAATGAAATGAATTTGCAGCATGGATGCTGATGGACTGAACATGGAGAAATTGTTTCCCGGGTCTACAGTTTACTTGCTCGTTGGGGGATTTTGGTAGCTGTAATTCCAAACAAACATCTTCTCCAAGTGCTCCTGATAGGATCAGAAAAGCTACAGTCATTGCATTGCTTGACATGTCCAAGCCGTACACCTAGAATCCACAGTCCATGTTCCCAGGATCTATTCCAATTCATTTGCATAAAACCTGTTTCAGAGATATAATAAAGAAGAATCCCATCCAGAAAACCCAGGTAGGTCACATTGGGTGGGGTGGGGTGGGGGTAGAGTATCACCCCTCTTGAATTTGAGCAGACACCTTTCATCCAACATTTTTTTTCTTACTAGAGCCCTTCATATCACCCTCAAGCTGCAAATAAAAAAAAACATGCCTGGGATTTGCTTTGTAGATCAAGATTGAGTAGTTATGTCAATTTTGCTGGGCTGCAGAAATGACTGATGTCTGGTTTCAAAGACAATTAAGCTGGGAGAGCACTATGATAGACCACACAGGCACCTCCCTTCTTCTCTGCCATCCTTTATTTTCTAGGATGCCTCATAGACTTATCCAGGGCCTTTTCTTTGCCACTCAAATTTCACACTTTGCTCCTGCTCGGGTCTTTTTGCTCTTCCTTGAAAAGGGAGTCAACCTCCCTCTTTTATTCCACATCGCCCAAGGAACAATATTTCAGTATCACAAGAGGAAGCTGGATAGTCATTAAGAGTAGATTTGCTCACCAGATTTGAACAAATCCCAAACCCATAGCCAAAGCATTCTGGTTTACTGAATCAGGTGTTACACAAATAACTACCATTGGGTTTGTTTCTTTAAGAAGCAGATTTCAAGGGTGCCAAAAATGTAAATGGATCCCAGATTACTAACAGGTGTAGTGTTGCCCAATATCTGTGTGTTCTTAATTTTTCTCAGCTAGATTTCTGAAGTTGCCTGGACAGCCAGACACTGGGAGTTTGACTCCCCACTGTGTTTCCCAGGAGAAGAGACAACCTATGTATCCTTTGGCAAGTTGCACACTCTCAAAACTGTGGGTTGCCCACAGGAATAATTGGCAATTAAACCTCTCCTCAGGGGTTCGATCGGTGTCAACAGATCCGGGGACCAACCGGGCTTGGCTGGAGGGGAAATTGGGAAGATAAGCGGGCTAGTTAAAGATGAACCATAGCCCAGGCTGAGGGCAAATAGAGCTGGGCAAGCAAGCAGGGACAAACGGGGGACAAAGAGTAAGTCCCCAGGTCAATATACATAGACTCCGAGTTTAGGGCAGGAACAATGGGTTTCGCCAACCCAAGGCAAATTAGTGTGAGTTGACCATTAACCACCAGGCAGCCACAGAGTAGCCCCCAGTCATGGGAATCACAGGACTCATTGGGAAATGCCACATGTGCAAGCCTTCTGTGCAGGGGTGGCACAAGTGTCCTAGGCACGTGTCCCAGCCACTAGGCAGGGTAATAAATATGTACCCCTGATTCTGGTCAGGGCTGGACTTTGCCACACAGCTGCCTCCACACATCTTCCTTCCGGCCCACCATTGCAACACATAACACCCCCAGAAGAAGGGAATGGCAAACCACTTACGTGTAGTTTTATTTAAAAAAAAACACCCTCTGTTAAGAGTTGTAGTCAATTTGAATCAACTTGATAGCATGCAGTACATCCATCTCCATCTCCGGGTCTAGGTCTAGGTCAGGGATTCTTAACCTGTGGCCCATGGGCCGGATGTGGCCCACAGCACCATTTCATGTTACCCCTGACTCCACCACACCAGGAAGTGTCATGTGGTGAAAAATGAGCAAAATTGTCATCCAGCCTCCAAAGCTGTCTGAGGGAGCGTGACCTGTAAAAAGGTTGAGAACTCCTGATCTAGATATAGATCTAGATAGCTAGGAAGAAAGGAAACTTGGATAGAATAAGTCTATTCTTAACTGAAAACCCTATTTACATCTTCAAACCTCATAAATTGCTTCATTTATAAAAAGGTGAATTTGAAGTATTTTTTGCTGCCCACGTGACAAGACTAAATCATACCAACCTGTAGCTTTTGGGTCCCATAGGGGTTTTCTCTCTTATACCCAGGGGCTTCTACTTTTTTCATTGTGCAATGAATGAAGCAAAAGGAGTCCTCCCCCACTCCCCCTCCAGGCAGATATGAGTAAAGGCCAGAGGTTCCCAGTCCCTTCTCTCCATTCCTCTCTTAGCCATGGTTGTGACACTTAGAAGGAGAGTGGTGTGAAAATTGGAGATGGGAGATTAGAGATCAAGGAGCATTGGGTTGCTGATGAGTCCTGATGCTGGCATAATATTCACAAGGGCTAATTTAATTTACATGTTTCATGATTTCTTCACATATTTCAATGAACAAGCTTCACATAAAAGCTTAAAGTAAAGGTAAAGGTTTCCCTTGCTCAAAAGACAGTCGTATCCAACTTCAGGGTTCAGTGTTCATCTCTGTTTCAAAGCAAGCTTATAACACCATTAACATAACATAATTCAATAAGCAAACCTCATCTATAAAGGTTTGTAACACCACTGTTTTTAAACAGTTGGCTCTGCCTGCTTTCTAACATGTCCAGACTTGCCTATCTGAGGCAAGCTGAACAGGTGCATGACAGTAACCTCTCCAAACCCCAAGGGTGGGAGAAAAGGAGTGGTCAAGTCTTGGAGTTCCAGGACATCCTCATAAGGGAGGGGGAAGAGTCCTTGTCTTCCCCATCTTTGCAAGCATCCCTAAAATAATAGGGGAGGGATCTGAGGATTATGTCGTCTGGGCACACGAGCCTACCCACACCTGATTGGCTGGCAAATTCTCCCATCTCAAAAATAAGTTTGGGAGGGAGTGAGGAAGCTCTCAGCTCCTCAGGGAGACACCTGAACATTGGCCCATCTTGGGACAGGTGTCTGGTTATCTGATAAGGCTCTCACCTCAAAAATAAGTTTGGAGGGGTGAACACTCCATCCCTATCTGTTCAATGTTACAAGAAGCCTGTTGGGAAGGGGTGTGAGTAACATCCTTATATGGACAGCTCATCTGGGTGAGACTGCTGTCTACAACAACCCGGGATTTTGACAGTTTGGAAGGATTCATCTTTAAGAGGGCAACACTATGCCAGGCTGAAGACTCAACATGGGGGACCTAGCTCCCCGAACTTCTAATTGGCTAGGTAGATATTACATTGTTGTGTTTTTTTTATTTCTTAGAACATGTTATACTGTATATTAGTTATGTGTTAATAAAACGGAAGAAAAGACAAGTCTTTCATTTGCAGTGTCTAGTGCTTATCTAGAGTCTGGGAGTAGTGCCAATAGCTTCTTGGTTGTCATCCCAGAAGTGAGTGGGGAAGGGAAGAGGCATAGAGACATGCAACTGCCATTCCATGTTCTTTTGTTATCCAGGATCCAGAGACTGTCTGTCTGCCTAAGGAGACAACAGAGCTGCCTCTTTCCCCAAATAAGAACCGTGTTCAAGGATGGGAGGGTTGTCAGGGTAAGCAGGACACTGGCCTAAAGCAAGGTCACCCTGGAGGTTTTCTCAAAGTCTCGAGATCCCACCTTGGTCCCTGAGTGGCTGATACCATGCACGTTCACGGTAGATGCCTTCCTCCATTCCCTTTTCTCCATGATCACCTCCCTAGAGCACCAGATCAATTTGGATCAAGGGAAGATAAGCCAGCAAGATATGTTGAGGACACTGTTGATGACAAAACAGGGATGGATTGTTAGGGATAAGTATTACCACTAGGTATTGTATAGGATGTATGTATGTGTCTCTCTACAGCTTTAAGGGCTTGTGCTTTACTAGCACAGCTGATCTCACTGATTTATATTTAATTTAATTTAATTTAATTTAATTTAATTTAATTTAATTTAATTTAATTTAATTTAATTTAATTTAATTTAATTTAATTTAATAGATTTATATACTGCCCTATCCAATGGACTCTGGGCGATGTACACTAGTTAAAACCAATATAAAACAATTAAAAACCCTTAAAAACATAACAATATTACCCCCCCACCCCTGCTCTGCCATCTACTATCTAAAAACAAATATAAAATCTACAAAACTTTAACATTAAAAATTAATTACAGGAGGGGGGAGCCTCAGATGAGCCAAAAAGGGGAGCTTGTTGACAATCATGGCCCCCCAGACCCATTTTGCCAGCCATGTCTTCAATTCTTTCATAAATGGTAGCAACTGGGCCTAGAGGTATAGCTCTATTGGGAGGAGGTTCCATAGTGTGGGGGCCATGACTGAGAAGGCCCTTGTCCTTGTGCTGGAGAGGAGAGCCTTTCCAACAGATGGTACCTGCTTTTCCAGTATCCTTGAAGCCTGAAAGGATCTTGGCTTCTACCCTTCTGAACTGTCCAGAAGGAAATGTTTTGCTGTTGAACTAACTACTGATATCCAACTGATGAAAAGTAAGCAACCTACCAGCTTCTATCTGAACTGCTTCTTGTTAGCATCTCGAAGGACCTTGAATGTTTCCAACGTCCTTTACTGCTTAGGCAAAAGAGACTGTTTATTTCATGTATAGTAAAACCCCAACTTACGAATGCTTCGAGATATGAATTTTTTGACTTATGAATTTTTTTATAAACCGGGGTCCCGACATACATAAAACCCCATGTTACAAAATACCTCGGGTTACAAAAATGTTGCTGCCACCATTTTGTCCACTAAAAATCACTCCCAGCCACTCACCCACATTGCCGGAAGTGTGAGAAAGGGAAGCAGCAGCATTCAGAAGGTAGGATATCTCTCTGTTTTTTAAAAAAATATATTTTAATGCATGCCTTGAGTTATGGAAAAATTCGAGTTACAAAATAGGCCAGGGAACTGATTTTTTTCATAACTCGGGGTTTTACTGTATATATCTTTGCAGAGATTATATCTACATTTACGTTTGGCCACTGTAAATATACTAGCACAGGAGAGGAAAGCTGTTCTTTTTTTCCTGTTGCTCAAGACTGCCATCTTCCTTGTGTGTGAGCAATCCTCAGAACAATGCTCTGTTTGCATAAGACTTGCATGCACTCTGCCAACACACACACAATAATAATCTTCACATGGATGAAGGGAGCATGGAGAATGATAGGAATCAGTAAGAAAGGAATGGATTCAGGGCTGGAGGTATGGTTTACTCTTTCTGAAAGATCTGCCTCCTAAAGGTCAGGGTACCCAGAGAGTGACTCTCATTGTGAACATTCTCAGATTCAAACTTTCAATTATTCTTTCCCTTATGTATATAGATTAATCATAACTTGCTCTTCAAAGCCCAGTGTAAACATCACATACAACTGCAAAGGTAGTAAAGGTGCGATCCAAATCATTCCAATTCAGCTTTTCAATGTTAGTCACACCCTGAAATAGCAGAGATTTTTCCATCTCTACAAATACATTTTAGAAGAATGAGTAGACATTCAAGGCTAACATAGGTTTATTTGATTCAATATATTTTTCTTCTTTTTCTGCCATATCCAAATACTCATGGCAATTAGCCATGAAGACTGTCCTGAGAATATAATGCAGTGGCTTTTCATCTGCCTTCCGCATCGCAGCATGACATCCATACTACTGATCCAGTTCCATGAGTCACTTTCTGTTCCTAAGCCCTTTTGACATGCAAACTCCTGATCTGCCTCAGGCCAGTATTGACGAATATGCTGCCCTCCATTAAGATGGATTCAAGTGGGATTTAGTCCACTTGGGGACCATCTCCCTTCCCTGTGGACTTTGACACCCAAGGCCGTAGTCTTCAAAGTTGTCAGGTTAGTTAACCGCCGCTTGACACTCGGCATTGAGTCTCTGTCAGTATGGTCTTCTCTACTACCATAGCAGGATAACCTATCCAGACTGTCAATTCAATATACCCTATCCTGAGTTTCCAATTAAACATCTATTGAGGAACTCTTCTGCCTACTCTTCACAGTGCTAAAGGAAGTAGTATTTCTGTAATAGCATGGAAATGCAGTCCCTTCTATGAGACTGCAGCATTCTGGCCTTAAGGCCATTTCCCTGAAATAAAGGATGTCTGGCAGTGTTCAGTGAAATGCCATCAAGATGCAGTGATTGTTAAGAGTGTGTTATTGACTGGAGGCTTAAGAAGCAGCAGAAACACATCCAACATAAGCAAACTGTGCTGCTAAATCCATTACCGAGTGGCGAATAAATCCTTAATGAATATCCTTCCACGCAACCCCTTGTTTTTAATTATGTAAAGTCTGTCTTTTTAAAGGTAAAATTAATCACTCATTGGTAGAAAGTCTTGTTCCCTTTGCTACATGGGCAGGAAAAAAATAAGGAAAGTGAAGAGGGGAGATAAATGTTGTATTGAATTTCTATTCTGGATCTTTGTGGAAAATATAGCTACTACAACATGGACACCGTACTTGAGGGTGTAACTAGAATAGTTGTTTACTAAAAAAGAGAGAGCAGGAGAGTTTTTTTAAAAAAATGGGGAGAAAAGGAATAAAGAATCTTACATCGAGGTGATTTACTGAGATCAAGGGGAACATATTAATTGCTTAATTTCTAAAACAGTTTTTCATGAGGTTCAGGCCTTCAGGGATTCTGTGTCATTTCAATGGGAAGCTGTTGGACATATTGTTTGGTATGCACAACATACTCTACAGCATGTCCTAGATATCATTCTCAGAGTCATATGTCAACTCCACAAATGTTTCGAGTGACTCGGCTATGCATGATATCAAGTGCTGGTGAGGCAATCTTCAGTTGTTCTTCTCTTTCATGTCCAGGTCAAAGCTTGAATTGCCAAAATGAAGCCACTTTCTTGACTTTGTTGTTGGCCAAGATGAAATCTTGGTTTCTGGTAGTAATCAGCAGACCAATAAATGAAGGGGATTCTTGATTTCTCTACATTCACACAACATGTTGTTGTCTGCCAGGAGCCCCCACTTGAGCATGTTACATTTTAGGCACTCTGACCCTCAGCCTATTCATGGTCCTCCAAGTGACAGAGAGGAGGTCACGTTCCTCCGCCTTATCATTGTTTACTGTTATGTGTGAGAAATATATTTGGAAGTAGGGAAATATTTATGGATTATAAAAATGGGGTTGTCCAAATTTTGCACATTTATCTATTACTGTAATGGGAAAGAACTGGAGACAATAATAAAACTGAAGACAGAAATGTGGGGAAAAGTAAAACTCACATTTTCCTATGCTGACTCATGAATACCTGGCATGAGAAGCCAAGTACAATAGTTAAACATGGAAATACTTATGAACACACACACTCTCTCTTTTTCAGCTTGGGTACCTTCTGCTAGTGCAATCACTCTAGTTCACAACAGACATAATCACATTAAATAAAATACAAAGTACAATGTGCAATGAATATTATAAAAAAATAAATCCCTGCCACTTGGAAACATCACTAATAGAATTAAACAAGTCAGATCTATCGGACACATCGACTAGTCCCTGGCTCGCTCTGACACTAACTTGCCTAAGACCCAGTTTAGTGATGGATGCTCTAGCTCCCTTTGATTATCAGCTTCAGCTGTGCTGGCCAAAAAACAAAGCATCGGTGTTGAAAAGTAACAAGGCTTTATCTGAGAAATTCCCCTTCTGCTCCTTCATGGCTGGAAGGAGGCAGAATAACTGATCTTGATGAAGAAATCTGTTACAAAGATTTATTGGAATAAAAAGAGAATTCCAACATATAAAAATCCTGACTGAACTAAGCTATAAAAATACATGTTTCTAAGAAAGAAAATAGCATTTCAGAAAAGCCATACTTATCTAAATAAAGACTGTGGCTTTCAGGCCGCCCATACGGTGTTATAGGTTTGGTTCTGGAAGGCGGAGAGCAACATCTTGTTCATGATCTGAGGTTACTGCCCTATCCCTCTACAATCTGGGCTTAATCGCCACAATATTTATACTGTTTTGGTGAGAACACGCACAGAGATATTCTGATTGACAGACACTTGCTTTTTGAAGTCCAGTGTGAGACAGGACATTTAATCAGCATTCCCATCAGAAAGATGTGAGTCTCACGTCGGCCCACAGGTGGTGAGTCTGAGAAGCGTACTGCTCCCAGGTGATCAGTCTGAGAACAGACACTTTCTCAGGTTCACTGTCTGAGAACAGAGAGCAGGTTGACCTGCTGCTTTTAATTGGTCAGAAGTTGGCTTCTGCGTACAACAGCCTTCCAAAATGGATGTTTGAACTAATCAAAGCTACATATTTCCACATAATAAAAACAGATTAATTGTTAAGGCACACTAGGCATTAAGTAAACAGAGTAAAGAAGTAAAATTAATTCTTCCCTAGCTATGAAATCTCTACAAGATCAACTTTAAGCGTTTCAGGCAAAAGTACTAATTGTTAAGTCACACAGTCGAGTCCGACCCTTTGCGACTCTGTTAGGTACTAAGTGTTTGCCTAACCAGTTGTCTAGGATATTATACCGTACTGTAAAACTGCTGTACAACTTTAAGGGCTCTGTGATTGTAACAGCGCAGGTGAAGCTCATTGATTATGTAACTCCAAGACTTTGTATAAAGCAAGGTCTCAGTTTGCACTTCTTTAGCCTATATGCTCAATAGTCTATGCACACAATACTGCCTGTGTGCTCAAGACATCTGCAGGTTGTTATGCTCTGAAGGAGAAAGGTTTCATACTGGAACAAAACTGCTGACTCACCAATGGTCATCTTGCTAGAAGAGAGAGTAAGATTTGATATTCTACAAGCACCTTTGTGCTGACTGCTTTATATGCTGAAATACTTCGCATTGTTTTGCAATGCATTGTTTTGCAATGCTCATGCTTCATCATTATACCGAAGAGACTTTGCGACTTGTACTATTTGCTCAGCCAGAAAGGACTCCTACTTTTGCTGAGATACAAGACTTGTAAGTAAAGGACTGTGTTACTTGTGTTTGCTGCACAAACCTACAAAATAATTTGCCACAGTGAACTGAACTGTGTGGGACCAAGGAGAGGTTATCCTATTTGTGTTACAGTTATCCATGTTGATGTAAATATTTGAACATTCTGTTTTTTACCTCAAGTAAAAGAACCCTTTTGCACAAACAATCAGCTTTGGTCCCTGGGTTGTCCTCAGTGCCCTGAACTTCTGCTATGTGCCCTCCAGTCACTTTGCTAAACACCAACAGACCCCATGGACTACTACATGTCAGGCTCCTCTGCCATTCTCCACCCATCACTTAAATGATGCCATCCATCCACCTCATCATCTGCCGCCCCCTTTTGCTTTTGATCTTTCCCAGCATCAAGGCCTTCTCAAGTGAGTCATCTCTTCTCATTTGGTGACCAAAGTAATTGAGCTTCAGCTTCAGTATTTGTCCTTCCAATGAGCTCTCAGGGTTGATTTCCTTCAGGATGAACTGATTTGAACTTCTTGCAGTCCAGGAGACTCTCAAGAGTACTAATAAAAAGCAGCTTTTAATAATTCTATTTTTACTAATTTCATACTTATATCAAAGGGTAAGGACAAAGAACAGCAACATTGTGGATTAAACTCAATGACTCTACAAATCTACACTTTTACAATTTTGGGATTTTCCTAGTAAGCAAGGATTGGCAGGAATTTTGGAGGGATTTTTGATAGAGACCTCACATTAAACAGAACCATGTTCTGTACAAAAAAAAATCCACAAAAAAGTCCTTTTGTCTATGTGTGTATGTGAATAATTGCTCAATTTTCACAACTGGGTATATTTCCCAAAATTACAATGATCACCGCTCTCTCTTTTTTAGAATTTGAAAGATTAAATAGGCTGTTGGCATCATTCTGAACAAACAGTTTATCCTCTTATACTGGCAGCTTCTGTGCTTGGACATGTATGTGTGTGTGTTTGAGCATGGATTGCTTGCTGGAGGAAAAGGATACTAGAAAGATTTTACACAAATTGCCCAAAAAAAGAAAGGGAAGCTCTTTGTCTCATTCTCACTTGGTGTTAAGGCACTGTGGTGGCTCAGTGGTTAAGAAGCTCACCTTGTTAGTTGGAAGGCTGGCAAGTTGGCAGTTTGAAACCTGGGTACTGCACAATGGATTGAGTATTTGTCTCTGTCTCAGCTCATGGGAACATGAAAGGAGCCTCATTTGGACATTCCCTCAGTGGAGTTTCTCCTGCAAAAATCCTTTCAACCCAGAATAATTTCTGACTTCTTGTTGTTGTTGTTGGATACAAATCAACCATTTGATTCACAATCAGGACTAAAAAAAAATTAACAGTTCAAGCCCTAAACAAAGACCTAAAAACTGTTAAGATAACATCTAATTATATACGCAGTTCCTAGTAGAGTTGTCTTTTGGAGAGTTAGGATGTTCAAGTCTGATAAGTCCAAAATTTCTACATATCTAGGGAGTGCTTTAGGTATTGCTACAAGGGCTCCGATCATTATGGGAACAACAACAAATTTCTTCCTCCATAGACGCTCAACTTCAATTTGCAAATCACAATATTTTGTGATATTCTCCAGTTGTTTGTCTTCAATTTGTGCGTCTCCTGGTATTCGGAGGCTACAGCTGGTGCAGAATGCAGCAGCCCGGGTGGTGATGGGGTGTGGGCATTATGTTCACGCCTCACCATTGTTTCGGGAGCTGCACTGGTTACCAGTTTGTCTCAGGGTGCAATTCAAGGTGCTGGTTTTGAACTTTAAAGCCCTACATGGTAATGGGCCAGGATACCTAAGAGACCGCATCGTCCCAAGAGTGTCTGTCCGTCCAACCAGAGCGGACTGGAGGGGCTCTCTAATTGTTCCATCTGCCAGAGGGGCTCGCCTCTCTAGCACATGAAGGAGGACCTTTTCTGTGTCCGCACCAGCCTTGTGGAACCTCCTGCCAGTAGAGTTGCGTGAGCAGATGGAGCTGCTGCCTTTCAGAAGAGAATTAAAAACCTGGTTGGCGGGGCAGGTGTGGGGCTCAGATGGAAGAGTGGCCCCCGCCTGCTGGCTTATAAAATGAAGCCCCCATATTTTTAATGTGGGCAGTTTTAATGTGGTTAGTTTTAATAGGTGGGTGGGTATGTTGGGGTTTTAATTGTTTTTAATATGTAGGTTTTAATTTTTGTTGTGAGCCGCCCTGAGTCAGGTTTGCCTGATTGGGTGGCATAGAAATTTGAACCATAAATAAATAAATAGCAATGTCAATAAACCAGACCTTCTTCTTTTCAACAACAGTTACTGTATTTTTTGGACCATAAGACGCACCTGACCATAAGACGCACCCAGTTTTCAGAGCAGGAAAACAAAAAATATATATATTTAATACTGTATTTTGCACCACCAACCAGTGGTGGCACTGCAGGGGAAATGGGCAGGCTGGCCAATTGCACTGAGGAAGGAAGTGATAGCCTCTTCCTCTCCTTTCAACCAGGAAGCATGTTTTCCCCCTCCATTTTGTTCATGTGGAGTAGAGACAAAGGCATCAAGGTAAGTGAGACCCTTTCTTTTTAAGCACAAGTTTGGTTTCCCACTTAAATGCACTGGGAACATACAAACAGAAAACTTTTGAATACAAGAAATTTATTTCCAATGCATTTAAATGGGAAATTGTGATTTTCACCCTCTAGTGACCACTTCTTTTTCTTATGTTTCCCCCCCTGCCCTGGAACAGCTGAACAGCTGAGGCGGCAGTAGTAGTCTTGCAGTAGTAGTCTTCGGCCAACTGCAGCTCTTGTAAAATATCCTTTTACAACAGCCGCAGCTGGCCGAAGACCAGCATTTGGACTATAAGACGCACCCTCATTTTCTCCCCACTTATTTTTTTTGGGGGGGAGTGCATCTTATGGTCCAAAAGATATGGTATATCAGGTGTGTTGTGAGGCAAATGTCTGTCTGTTTGAATTTTAAAGTACCACAGGATATTGACTTTTCTCATTTTCTAAAACTTTCTCTACTTAATGTTCCCAATGATTTTTACTGCATTCAAATCATCATCATCATCATCTGGTGTTGAAGCAACTTTAAAATTACTAGTTGTGATGTCTTTTTCGCATCAAGACAGCCCAAATCAACAAGAACAAGGGATTCTTCAAGACAAGTTTTTCATCTTTACTGTATAGGTTACCTTAGTAAATGAACCAGATTCTGTCTCTCCACATTCACAGCACATTTTGTTGTCTGGTAGCAGCCCCCACTTGAGCATGTTGGTCTTACATTTAGGCCAGGGGTGCTCAAACTATGGTCTGCAGGCCAGATCTGGCCCCTGAAGCCATTTCATCTGGTCCCCTGACACCCTTGCCTCTTCCGGAAGTGGAAGTAAAACACACGTTTATGGGTAATTTACGGCACCATTCTGTGCATGCATGGGTGTGTAACACATCCCATGCATGCACATTTTACTTCTGTTTACAGTGGGAGGAACCACGTGACTGGCCCAATTAGCTGTCCAGGAGGTGTGGTCAGGCCCATGGCCTCAAAAGTTTGAGAACCCCTGATTTAGGCACTCCGACCCTCAACCTATTCATGGTCCTCCAAGTGACATGGGGGAGGTTGAGTTCTCTTTAATGTTGTTCTTTGTCCAGTGAGCTGCTTCCTCCATCTTATAATTTGGTTTTGCTCTGACGTACCGTCAAGAATGTTTGTTCTTGTCATAAAGCAATTCCTGAATCTGAGCCGGCAGCCTTGAGGCTCATATCCATTCAGATGATGTCAAGGGTCATTCTTTCGCTTTGTTCTCTCAGTGTCCTCTACTGCTTCTCTCCTTATCTCAGGTGTTGTGATACCAACAAGAGGATATATTTTTTGACTCGTCCGCTATGCTGAGCGCACCAACTCAGACAAAAGCTGACCCACTGCCAAATTGTTCACATCACATTCTCTGCCACAAGAACAAAGGGGAAATGGCTAAAGTGAGCTCATTTCCTGCAGAGGACTAAGATGAATTACAAGTTTGCTTTTGGCACGTGTGGCAACATTAGGAAAGGAAAAGCCAAATTAATCTATTTGAAAAAAATATTAATGTGCTCATTAAAAGACGAGAGTATTAACTTAGTCCTCTGGCTATTTCCGTACACATTAATTCCCAGCTCTGGAGCTGTTGCTCTTTGCAAAGGTAGCAGGCTCTCCACAAGTGTTTGCTGTCTCAGGATTGCCTCCACCTCTATGTATAGCAAGAGGTCATAATTAGGGCTGGGTGCATAATTAGGGCCTCCTCCCATGGCCACGCAGTTGCCCTTTCTGCACTGGGTACGGTACTCACCAATGCTGCCTTATGCCCATAGATCTCTGATAAATCACTCGTATGTTGTTTAAACACACATCTACAGCTTCTAGAAGTACAGTAATACCTCATACAAAGTCTGCTTCATACAACATCGAATTCATACAACATTGCCTAATTCCTTGAAAAAAGTTGCCTCATACAAAGTCGCTGCGACTTTGTATGAGGCATTGTTTTTTTTTCCCCAGGATGGTTTGTCCCCTAAAATCAGGGTTGTTTGACATGTTTTTGTAATGTATTTAGCCTTTAGACAATGATTTCTTAAAGTTCTGTCAGTTTCCTGTCTGTTTCCTTGACTTTGCCCTGAAGTCTGTGCTGTTACAGTACAATGTATCTCTATGGAAACGACGTTGTATGAGGCATCGCGGCAAGGATTTGGACGTTGTATGAGGCATCACAGCTAGGATTTTGCATGCCTCATACAAAGTCCAAATCCATATAAAGTCCAAACTTGTGGAACCAAGTTTGGACGTTGTAT
Organism: Bradypodion pumilum; assembly: GCA_035047305.1. Classification (NCBI taxonomy): domain Eukaryota; kingdom Metazoa; phylum Chordata; class Lepidosauria; order Squamata; family Chamaeleonidae; genus Bradypodion; species Bradypodion pumilum. The sequence continues at coordinate 34,591,832 of JAWDJD010000010.1, forward strand.
GAGGTATCACTGTATATATCATTTCTTACAGCACTCTTGAAAGGCTCAACTGTCATCCCCATCATCTACACCAATAACTCCAAGCTATTATTTTTGGTGCAAAAAACAGTCCCAATGGGCATGTGCTGGCTCATTGTAAACCCCAGAGGGTAAAATGTGCGATTGGATGATCAAACATCACGTCTTCCATGCCATCATGGACATATTTCCTCTATCTTTAATTCCATGCCATGTGCCTCTCCCCTTCCCTAGGCAGAGTTGTCTGACATAAAGGCGGATTCCCCAGCTGATGTGAATCTCATCTCACCAAGGCCACCAGAGCAATGTCAACTTATGCCAACTGAAGCTCAGGCTTGTGGTGTCTAAAAATGGTGAACTTGTCTAAACCGGGTTATTCCTTCCCTTTTTACTGTCGCTCCAAAGACTGTCACAGGAAGGAGGGTGATTATACACTAGAAATATGAGCTTTCATGTAGAATAAGGGGTGGGGGGAGAGATGGGGAGAGAGAAAGAGGAGGCAAACGTTGTATGCATGTGCGAGTGTCTGTCACAGATGGAGGAAATATCCTTGTGAGACTAAATTGCACTCAACATAATAAACTATCATCTTGAAACGAGAGTTCCAATTGAGTTTTGAAGTAAACACTAATATTTTTTTTCCACTCTGCTATTCTCTTCTGGGAAGATCTCATGTATATTTCACTATGTGTCCTACCAACGATTGCTCTCATATATCAAAGAGTTCGAGGACACGAAGCCTGATTTTGAAAACATTATTCTTTTAAAGATTTATCCTCTCGTCCAACCACCTCCTCAGCTGAGAGAGACAGAGAAACCTTCCATAAATTATTTTTAACACAGTATGCTAAAATTCATATATTTATGCCCAGTTAAACCCTTTGCTTATTCCAGCAAACTTAGAAATTAAAATTGAGAACAAACAAAACTCTTGTAATTTTATTTTTTGCCTGAAATATCAGAGATGTAGGAGAAAAATTTCCCTTTATTCCAACTCTGCTTTGGCATGGCTTACAAAAACACTGGCCTTTTCACTTACATTACACTAAATTGTTTTCATACTCATTTGTTATGCCCACAGAGATGACACCACATTATAAAACCTAATTTGCTATATAGTACTGTGGTGTCATTATCATTCAGTGGCTAATTCCAGAAGCATTGATCTTAATTTCCCTAATTTGCCCTCAGTATTTCAATCATGCCATCAGCTACGTTGTATGAGTTTGCTTGCTATGTGGCCAATGATTATATAGGATCATTGGCATGACTTTATCCTAAGAAGGAAGGATGATTATTATTATTATTAAAGCTGGAGACTCACAAGCCTACATTTTCAGGAATAATTCCTCTCCCACCCCCCAAAAAATAACTTTCAGGTCACAAATCAAAACTGCATAGACAGTTCTAGCCATGGTGCTCTCCAATGCTTTAATTTGCTCTAAGTAGGGTTATCATGGAATCAGCCATAGGACATCAATCTTTCGACAATGTGATCATTGTCTAGCACAGGGGTTTGAAACCTACGGCCCATGGGCCAGACTTGGACCCTGGCACCATTCCATCTGGCCCATAGCGATGATCCCGGAACGGAAGCAGATGTGTTTATGACCGCCGTAAACACACATGTGCAAATGTGCCTGCCACCGTTTATGGCAGCATTTGCAGCAGGGGGAAACCACATGTCTGGCCCACTTAGCTGTCAGAGGGAGAGTTGCCTGGCCCATGGCATGGTAAGATTGAGAACCCCTGGTCTAGCAGGATTTTATCATGAAGAAGGGCACCAAACAGGATGTTTGTATTAAAATGAGCATGGTTTTTCCCCTCAGCAAATGAAGAATTTTGGCTTTAAAAAAATCAAGACTGGAACTATTCAACAAAGCCAAGTTGACATGACCAAAGATATCCTGTGTCATTTCTTTTCCTTCCCTGTGTTCTTAGTACTGGCTAAAACTTTACTTGACCCTCTCTGGCTTTTTCCAGCACACACACACACACACACACACACACACACACACACACACACACACACACACACACACACACACACACACACACACACACACACACACACACACACACATTTCTGAATTAAAAATACAAGTATAGCAATTATACTTATATCCCCATAATAATAATAATGATGATGATGATGATGATGATGATGATGATGATGATGATGATGATGATGATGATGATGATGATGATGATGATGATGATGATGATGATGCTCGTACACTCTCTGGACAATTCACAAGGTAATTAGCATTTTGCCTCCAACATGCAGGGTACTCATTTTACCAACCACGGAAGGATGGAAGGCTGAGTCAACCTAGTCAGGATCAAACTAACATCAGCAGCAGTTTGGGCTGCACTACTGCAGTTCAACCACTGTGCCAAACAGGGCTCATAAACTATGAGGTCTGTACAAGGAGAGAGCAGTGTTGCAGCAAAACTAAGAACATCCACAAGTTTGTGTGTGAAATAAAATGAGTTAATCTTTAAGGTATCGTAAGGTTTGCTTGCTTGCTTGTTTGTGTGTTTGCTTGGCAACACAGATTTGGAAGAATCTTATACTTCTGTGGACCATTAGGTTGGAAGAATCCAATCCAATATATGTGTGTCTGCAAGAAAGAGAAAGAAAGATACAGAGAGGAAGAAAGAGTGTCATAAGAACATAAGAACATAAGAACAGCCTTGCTGGAACAGGCCACAGCCCATCCAGTCCAGCATTCTGTCTCACACAGTGGCTCACCATTTCCTTCAGGGTATTCCCAAGGAGATGCCTTCACCTGCTTAGGATTCCCTGGAAATGGCATTGAGAGATATCCTGCCTATCTCTCACACATTGTAAGCTGCTATTGAAATTTGAAGGCAAACAAATATAGTGGCAATACAAGTAACTTGCTACAGTGACACAAATTAAATTTCCTTCTGTTGTGTTCGGCTCAATTACAACCTACAAGTCCATCCATTTTCCACATTCAAATGAGGTAAAGCTGTTTAGATGCAAAGTACAGGGGTTCTCAACCTACAGCCCATGGGCTGGATCCAGCTGATGGCACCAAATCAACTGGTCTGTGCCCTCACTCCAGCCGCCACTTCCATTGCCACCACCAAAATCAGCCATGGACTCATTTACAACTGTTGTAATTACACCAGCCACGGACTCATTCAGCAACTGTCTAAGGGAGTGTGACCGGGCCCCCAACTTCAAAGGGTTGAGAACCCCTGACATAGTAAGAGACATACATTCTTGCTTCATCTGTAAAGGTAAAGGTAAAAGTCTCCTTTGCTTGAAAGCCAAACATAGAGCTAGTGCTTACTTCCATTTACAGCCAAAGAGGCAGCACTGTCTGCATCTGCAGACGTTTCTGTGGTTATGTGGCAGGCATGACTGGGTGTCGGAGTGCACAGAACACTTGTACCTTTCTCGCTGAAGTGGTACCTATTTATCTACCTGCAATTTCTTGCTTTTGAAGTGCTGAGTTGGCAGGACATGGGAGAAAGACAGGAGCTCATTACATCATGCAGCACTCGGGTCTCAAATTGCTGACCTGTCAATCTTCTGGCCATCATGTTTGGCATCTTAACCACTTAACCACTACAGTACCTGCTCCATCTGTAGCACTTTTTAATAAAACACAACATAACCCTCTACAATGGCTGGTGTTCACATTTCCATCAGTCTTATACCACTTATTAAATATTATCTTTCTTTAAATGGTCATTGACACTAAAATGACGGATCAATCATTGGCAAGGTTTTACATAGCAAATGCCATAATGAACCTATTTATGCATTAACTATCCATATCTTAAAAAAACAGAAGTCTGGGTTTGTATGTGCTCCAAAGGCTTTCACACCCCTGCACCAATCTCGTTCAAATTTGGCACATACCTTCCTTGGGCTTGCGAGATCAGCACTGCCAGGGTCGTGAAGCCCATTTTGGGGTGTATGCCCCCAAAGTGGGTCGCAATGGAGGCACCCCCACTGCTGGGGGGAAAAGCAAAGAAAAACCAATAGTGTGCATGTGCAGCAGTCGATACTCGCACCACAACCTAACCAACATTCGGAGGTGGGCAAGGTGATGTGGGGCAAGACAATGGGGCACCCGGGCGAGGTGAGGCAGCAGGGAAGCTGGGTTAGTGTGCCATTGGGGCAGTGTCAGGCCCAGCCTGGCCTTGCCACAGCCCGGCCCCACTGAGGGGTCGCCCGCTGGCACCCAGTCAACAGGCAGTGGAGGATACGGCAAACCCGTGGCCAGTAGAAGCAGCACAGGTGAGGTGAGGTGAGGCAAAGCGGCAGGGAAGCTGAGTTAGTGCACCATTGGGGCAGTGCCTGGCCCGGCCTGGCCTTGCCTCAGTCCAGCTGTGCTGAGGGATTGCCCACCACTGCCCAGTTAGCAGGCAGTGGAGGACGCAGCAAGCTCACGGCTGGTGGGAGCAGCACAGGCGAGGTGAGGCGGTAGGGAAGCCGGGTTTGTGCATTGGGGTGTCACCTGGCCCAGCCTGGGCTTGTGTCAGCCTAGCCCCGCAGAGGGATTGCCCGCCGCCACCCAGTCGATGGGCAGTGGAGGATGTGGCAAACCCATGGCCAGTGGGAGAGCAGACCAGGCCCCTGGCTGTGCCCAGGAGGCCTCAGTGGGTGCACGGGTGGCAGAGGAGGGAGACCCTCCCTGGGAAGGGAAGGTGTGAGAGGGCTGGGGACTGAAGTGGGGGGAACAGGCGGGGATGTCTCCTCAGGTTGGGTTGGGTGGATGGGGCTTGGGGATTTAGGCCTACGTCTTCCCCCAGAACTGGGCGGATGTTGTGGGGATGATTTTTTGGGGGGAGGATGGGAAAGGCGATGGTAAATGGGGTTGTTGCTGTTGGAGGGAAAAAGAAATGTCGCTGGTTTCTCATCGACAGCAAAAGAAAAAAAAACACCCGGGCAAAGGCGAGTACCCAGCTAGTAAGCCATATTCTCCAAATAGTCCTAGCTTTCTCCTTTAAAAGCCAAATAGGGTGTTTGTGCTTAATAAGTCTCATCATATTGACAGGATTTCAACTTTCACGTCTACAATACAATTCAATATATTTACAAGTTTCTGGTTTGAGATACTGTAAGATATCATCTTGAGAGAAAAAAAAACCAAAAAAGAGAACCAACTCTAGCAATTGGAAGCCAACATGTTGTCAAATTATATCCTCCAAATCTACTCCTGATAGGAAAAATACTTAGGATAAATACAGAAAAGTGGAATTAACCCCAAGTTAAGAATGCAAAGAATTTGGTTTGTTCTCTTTGATTCAAACACTCTCAAGTTCATGTGCAAGGGGCTCGCTCATGCTTTACAAAGCAGCCTATCTAAGCCCTACCTTGAAGTTTCTAAGATTAAATTAGCAGCCCCTTTTCCCAAAGCCTGTGTTCTACCTGTTCAATGACATCTAGAGCATGGGTCCACAACCTACAGCCCACAAAACTATTTCATGTGTCCTCCCGTTGGAAGCAGCAAAAACAGGCAGAAATGTGCTGTAAATGCACCCGCTGGCAGAAGTGGCCAAAACAGCTGATAACGGGCTGTAAATGCACCCACCAGCGGAAGCCGCAAAAACAGCACAAAACGGGCTGTAAATGCACCTGCGGCTGTCATAAACACATTTATGTCAGCCGTGGGCCCGTTTTATGACAGCTTTTACAGTTGGGGGAGACCACATGTCTGGCCTGCTCAGCTATCTGAGGGGGCGTAGTCTGGCCCATGGCAGGGAAATGTTGAGAATCCCTGATCTACAGGATTGGAGACTCTCTAGTCTTGTTCTGCTTTATTAATTCATTGTGTGCTCAGTATTGAGCTGCGCTGGGGGGAAAAGATGGTTCATCTGTTACATGGATAGTGACATCCTTTCTTAGAAGGGAAGGGAAGAAAAGGGTGTCACTGTCTTTTGAAAAGTGACTTGTTCGCAGAAGAAACAGCTGAAATGAGCCAAGGAAGCATCTGGTTTGTTTGAATCACAGAGCTCTGGCAGCACCACCTCGTGGAAAAATCGACCTGCTGCAAGGGTCCTTCTGCCTGAAGATTTTGCTTGGAAATATAAGGACGAAACCATCTGATCCCATTCCGTGATCCTGTCTTCCTGCCTCTGAACCTAACTATAACACTTTCCATCCTCTCTCCACACACATGACAAGGCTGTCAGTTTTCTTTGTGACTCACAGTGCCTTTTTCTCTCTCCTTGAAACCAAGAATGCACTTTAGAAATTATCCATTCTGAATTTATAACAAGACAATTTCATGTCATTTTTTTCATCACTTTGATGGTGAGCCATGTACTCTGTCTTTTGTGACATCCCTGCGCAGTTAACACAGGAGTGTTTGTGGACTGTGGAACATGGACAGACAGATTAAAACGAGAGAGAGAGAGAGAGACCCTCTAGAGCAGAGGTGCCCATACGTTTTGGGCCAGGGGCCTGAACACAGCCCTAGCCAGAACATGCCCCCAGAACAGGGCATGTTTGCATATGTGTGTTCATATTCACTTCCTGGTTTGGAGTAGATGCTTCTGCGCATGCACGAGCAGGTCCATGCCAAACCAGGAAGTGAATATGGACATGTCCACACATTTGCAGAAGCATCCGTATTTACTTCCTGATTTGGCAAGGGCATTGTGGGTGTGATGGAATGGCTTTGGGGGCTGTATCCAGCCCACAAGCCATAGTTTGGGCTTACCTGTTATAGAGGTGATGGCCAACCTTGGCACTCCAGGTGTTCTGGAACTTCAATTCCCAGAAGCCCTGATCAGCAGGAGTGCTGACTTGGCCTTCTGGTAACTGAAGCTCAAGGACATCTGGGGCACCAAGGTTCACCATCACTGCTCTAGAGGTTCTTCATCTAGCATCTGGAAAGTATAAAGTAGCCTCACTCCCAGCATCACCCCACCACCCCCAATAATATCCAGTGTGGTGATGTATACAATTGTTTTTTCAATCACTCCATGTGATGCATGAAGATGTACGCCAATAATTTCCTCTTTCTTAAAGGCTTTCAAAGTGCAGAGAGCATGGTTGGGAATTCAGAATTGAAATCCCCTTGTGGGGTGTCTGCCCCACATTAGGAAACACTGGGATAAGGGGACCACTCAGTAACGCCTCCATCTGGCAACTGTGATGATGAACACTCCTCTGTTGAAATTGTGCTGTAAGTCATAATGCTTTCCAGCCAAGAGTAAGAAGTTTATGACTCACATAAATGGCTATAAGAGAGGAGTAGCCCTTTGGGAAATCAGATGTCCTTCCAAACCACTCAAAGTGTTCTCTCTTTCTCTCCCCTGCCCCATATAGCCCAAGGACCAGACTTTTTTTTATTAAACTGCTTATTTATGCACATCTGCACTCTCCTTTAGTATCAATAAGGACTTTAACCTTTACCACCAATGGAAAGACCATATTTCAGGAATTTGACATTTGTTGCATGGGGTGAAGTCCCAGTTGCTTGGAATATTATGAATATCCATTACCATTGGAAAAGCAACAAATCTGTTTTTACACATGGGAGTCCCAGAAACACTGCAGGGCAGAGGATATTCTTAGCTGTTTCATCCTCAGCCTCGCTCCCATAGTGGGGCAAAGAGTGAAGAATCTAAGAAATCTGTGGCAATGATGGTGCAATAGGAAGCAGTTGCAGCAGTTCAAAGAAAGGCTCTCTTCCTTAATGTTTATTTTTTTTTGTTTTTCTGTTTACTTATTAGTTTGTGCTGGCTGGACAGAGGTTGGGAGGTCTATTCTCCACTCTACCTCCTGGGAGAGGAGATTTGGACAAACTGAACAGTCCCAGGGGTAGAGGTGCAGCATAAGGAGAGAATGGTGAGTCTGATAATGGTGAAACATTTGTCTACTGTCTACCTTAAAAATTCAGGAAAGGGATACTGTAACTCAGAACTGGTTTGATGGTACAGAATCATTATTACTGGGACTGCAGTGGATTAGTGGGACTGTGGTGGCTTGATGAATGGAAATGTCAACAGTTTGAGACCTGAGTACTTCAAGACAGAGTGATCTGCCATCTCTGTCCCAGCTCCTGCTAACCTGGCAGTTTGAAAGCAAGAAACTGCAAGTTGATACATAGGTACCACTTCGGTGGGAAGGTAAACAGTGTTCCATGCACTCCAGTGTGTAGTCATGCCTGCCACATGTCCATGGAAATATCTGCAAATGCAGACAGCACTGGCTCTTCGGCTATAAACAGAGATGAGCACTGAACTCTAGATTCGGATACAACTGGCTTATGAGCAAGGTCAACCGTTACCCTTTTACTTAATTACCCTTGATACTCTGTGCTTTGCCTAAACAGGTGGAACAATTTAATTCACTTTCACAGGATAGGTAGTCTTATGACCTATCAATAAAATCTGATAAAATTTAAATTAAATAAATAAAACAAAATGCAATGCATATACAGTAAAACCTCGCATAAAGAGTTCCTCGCTTAGAGACTCACTTGCTTAAAGAGCAGAATATTCTCTTAATGGATGCCTCGCTTAACAACTAAAACCAACTAAAAAGTCACTTAACAACTAAATCGGGGTTTGCAATCTCCCCTGCCAGAAGTCACAATTGGTCATTTACAATGGTGTTTCACTTAAAGAACAAACTCCCTTAAAGAGCAATCCCGTGGAACGCATTATGCTCTTTAAGCGAGGTGCCACTGTACTGGTACCAAAAGGGGATATAAACAGAAAAATGCAGTGTTAAAATTCCTATAATACATATATGATAAGTTATCTATCTTAGCCTCCTATTGATCATATGAAATTGATAGATTCTTTGGAGTGGATGGAGGACAGTCTAGTGTCCCAGTGGTGAACTTTGGCACTCCAACTGTTCTTGGACTTCAATTCCCAGAAGCCCTGATCAGCAGCTGTACTGACTTAGCTTTCTGGTAATTGAAGTTCAAGAACAATTGTAGTGCCAAGGTTTGTCACCACTAGTGAATGATATTACACCAAAAGCTATTAGGAGACAGGCCTAATACATACACATATATGAAAGCCATAGCAGAATATATGGTATACTTTCACATGAGAATGTGTGGAGTCTGAATGGAGCAATTAGCACCATTACTCTGCTAATTATAGATTTCTAGATATCCTTTGATATTTAGGGGAAATCCCTCCAGCATAATTTTTCTCTCTGTGTTGGTGGTTGGGGAAGATTTAGGGAGGTGCACGCGAAATGTTCAAAATTTGCACATTTATCTATTACAGTAATGGGAAACAACTGGAGACAAAAATAAAACTGATGAGATCGGGCGTGTTCAGGGTGGTATGGCCGTGAGGAAAAAGTAAAACTCACATTTTTCTATGCTGACTCATCAATTCTTGGCATGAGAAGCCAAGTACAATAGTTAAACATGGAAATACTTATGAACACAGAGAGAGTGGGGGGGGAGGAGAGAGCTCCGTATTCGGCCCTTTTCTGTCGAAGAAAGCAAGCCCCTTCTCCGACAGGCAAGGGCCGAATGTGGAAGGGGCTCACTTCTCTCCAGGAGGTGAAGGCAGAGAACGTAGTGCCGTTCTCTGCCTTTGCTTCCCGGGGAAGTGGCTCGCTTCCCTCAGTGGGTGGGGGACAAAGGCACCAGTGCCTTCGCCCCCCGCCTCCCATGGAAGGGGCTCACTTCCCTTGGTGGGAGGGGGATGAAGGCAGCAGTGCCTCCCCCCCGTGGAAGTGACTCGCTTCCCTCCGGGAGGCGAAGGCAGAGAACGGAGCGCCATTCTCGGCCTTTGTCTCCCTGAAAGAAGTGGCAGGCATGCGGGGAGAAGAGGGGTTCCCCCTCTTCTTCCTACTACCCCGCTGAAGCCATGGTGAGGCCGGCACCAGCCATCATCGATGGGATAGTGGGGAGAAGAGGGGCTCCCTCTCCTCCCTGGAGCCCTGCTGAAGCTGCGGTGAGGCCGGCACCTGCCTTCATCACCAGTGCTCGCGCCCTTCAGCCTGATTGGCTGAGGGGTTGCATGGTGCAGAGGATGCTGGGAACTGTAGTTCTTTTTGTTGTTCATGTTTGTGGGGCATTTGCACCACTCTCTGTTTCCGGACCCTTGCAGCGATTTTAGTTAGGTCTAAAGGTAAGTGTGGGTGGCTCGGTACAGGATGTTTGGGCCGGATGTGGCCGATAATGCCGGATACTCACCGCCCATCCACTTTCTTATAGGTATAGATATATACCATCTAACTAACCAAAGCGTCACTCTCTAATTACCTTCTCTCTCTGGTGTGAAAATGGGTGTTACATGGAGAGAGATGAAATAGACCAGTGATGGCGAATCTATGGCATGCATGCCAGAGGTGGCACTCACAGCCCTCTCTGTGGGCATGTGTGCCATCATCCCAGCACAGAGTTCACCCTGACCCTCTGCCCAGCAGCCCAATAGTTCCTCCCTCCAACCAGCACAGAGTTCACACTGCCCCTCTGCCCAGCAGCCCAATGGTAGCACTTCCTCCCTCCCCCAGCACAGAATTCACTCCGTCCCTCTGCCCAGCAGCCCAATGGGAGTGCTTCCTCCCTCCCCTCAGCACAGAGTTTGCCCCACCACTCTTTTTGGGCACTCGATCTCTAAAAGGTTCACTGAAATAGACCATTAGCTCTTTGGAAGTCTTGATGAGGACAATTACCATCTTGCAAAAGCTCTTGTGTTGAAGCCTAATTTGAGTTCCCTCTTGGAAGGTGTAGAGCAGTGGTTCCAAACATGGGGCACACACCCTACAAGGGGGACTACAATTCCCAGAATCCTAAATCAGTACATTGGCTGGGGAATTGACTTAGACTTCTGGGAACTGAAGTCTAAAAAACAATGGCTGGGGAACACTGGACTAGAGAGTTAGACAACCCCAGTGCTGTCTGAATGACACACCATAACAGAAGTTGGCCATGACCACACACACCACCTCTTGTGCAATCAAGCTCCAGCTTTTATTCTTTGGTCCAAAACAGAACTGTGGCATTGAGCCTGTGCTGCTTATGTCTTTATTCTGTCATCAAGAATGCATTTATCTTAAATATGCAAAACTACAGCTGATTTTCTTTGACATTTTTAGTTGTGAGGAGAGACTGGTTGTGAATGAATGAGGTCCATTATAGCACAGAGTAATTTAGAATATTACCACCAGCATCTGAATTTCAGATCTGCCTCTCATTATTGGCACGATAATTGGGGGGAGGCAGCTTCACAGCAACATGCAAGGCAGAGTTTATTAGTGTGAATTTGCATAATAATTATCTCTACAGCAAGCAAAAGTTGTTGTACCTTTCAGAAGCCTACTTTCAAAGTCAACCTGGAGTGCTCTCCTTGCTATCCCCTATTTTACCCCATCTAACATACGTAACTCTTTTACTCTTTCTCAGACTATGACACAGATTGAGCTGGAATTAGTAGCAACAAGAGATCAAAGGTGGAGGTTGAACTTTTAAAAAAGCGTGTTAGAATATGGAAACAGTCTGATCTTCTCAAGACGTATGTAGACAGACTGATACAGATGGTTCATGGTGCATAGAAAATGGGAATGCGACGATCTGCTAATTCTCTTTTCTCCTAAATGTACTTTCCTGCACTTCTAAAACCACTACTCCTTTCCTTCATGGACTGCTGGAAAACTCAGTTCTTTATGAGAAGGCTAATGTAAATAGCATAGAAGCTTCCGCCACAGGCCATCGTCTTAGATGGATAGGGCATGTCCACCATATGGATGGTTCCAGGTTTCTTCATCAAATTCTTTAGGGGGAACTTAGCCTCATGGAGGTTCCTGTGAAGCATAATAAGGACAATCTGAAACAAACCATGAATGTGTCAGGTATAAACCCACAAACTTGAGAAGAAGCAGCCATAGATCACCCACTTTGGCGCCAAACCATCTCTGCTGCTACCGATCACTTTGAAGGAGAACGCCACAGACATGAAGAGGCTAAGTGACAAACACAAAAGCTTTGTCAAACTCAACTACTGTATGCCCTCCAGTGTACTGCATGTGGTCGCATGTTTCATGTCAGGATCGGTTTATTGAGTCATCAGAGACACATCCATCAACTGAGAAAGTGACTTCCAGGAAAAATGTATGCTCAGATGCAAGTAGCAGCCAACGATGACTACCTGTATGGCTCCTTGAAAAGGGCTGAACTTGATAACCCATAAGGTCCCCTCCAGCTCTGCAGCTCTCAGGTGATATGATGATGAACAGAAAGGTACTGTATGTGTTTCTTCTGATATTGCAGCAAGACAACACCATGTTCACTCTATGGTGCTATTAAAAGGAAGAGCCTTCCATGCCCATGTCTAAAGGGTCAGCAAACTGGGTTTTTGCAGGTATAGTGCTTAGGCTTTGAAGGAGTGTAGCAAGTAAGCAAACGAAGAAACATAACAACAATTTTGTGCCAGAAATTATTCTGAGTTGCATAATGTAGGTCCTTTAAAGAGATAACATTTCAGAGAATCTGCCATTTCATTAAGAGCTGTATCTTGGGAACTGGGAGGAACAGGAGATAGTGAATGATGTTCAACTATGCCCCTTTAGACAGAACGATAATCTTATATTCTAATAAAGGTCTCCCTTGCTCAAAAACCAGGCGTGTCTGACTCTAGGGGGCAGTGCTCATCTCCATTTACAGCCAAAGAGCTGGTGCTGTCTGTGTCTGTGTCTGCAGACACTTCCGTGGTCATACAACAAAAATGGCTAAATGCCGAAATACTGTTATCTTTCTTGCCAAAGCGGTACCTAGTTATTGATTTGCAATTTCTTGCTTTCAAATTGCTGGGTTGGTAGGAGCTGGAACAGACAACAGGCACTCACTCAGTCACACAGTACTCGGGTCTCAAACAGGTGACCTGCCAAACTTCCAGTTGTCAATCTCAGCATCTTTACCACTAAGCCACCGCAGCCCCCATCTCATATTCTAACTCCCTACAAATCCAAAAATGTGAGTACAGAAGTCTGGGTCTTTAACTAACGACTGCTAATAAAAACAAACAGACAATTAACTCAGAAGAAAGACCAAATCAAGTAAACCTTTTTTTAAAAAAATGAGTTTACCATCTAGATCTTTTTTAGACTGCTGCTCCTGTCAGACTGAGCTACAGTGGGGAGGAAACCTAGCCCAGTAATAATGGGAACCCCACAGTTTGCCCACCCTTGCTTTAAATCAGGGGTTCCCAACCTTTTCCAGCCGGGGACCAGGTCACACTCTCTCAGTCAGCTTCAAGGGCCAGATGGACATTTTGCCCTCCCTTTAGGTGTGTGCTGGTATATCGGGTAATCAGGCTTCGTCCCACCCTTCCCTTGCCTCTGGCACCCTGGGACACCAATAGCAATGTATGGGATTTCCCCCCAACCCCCCATAGGTGCTCCCCCACTCCCTGTCCAGCACCTTCCCATACATGATGGGCGTGGCCATTTTGTCCCAACAGCTTCAAAGGGGTAGCCATTTTGTTTCTTAAATGCCCTTGGAGGGGTGGGGGGCACATGAAATGGTGCTGCAGGCCAGATTCGGCCCATGGGCCTTAGGTTGGGAACCACTGCTTTAATTGATGGCCAGCCCTGTTTTCCTTTCCGGCATCCCATAAAAACATGATTCTGTTGGGTTCTGGTTTTGCTTTCTTTGTCCACCAACAATCTAGCACAGTTTCTCAACCTTGAGTCCTCCAGGTGTTGTTAGACTTCAGTTCCGAGAAGCCCAAGTCAGTTCACCTAGTGATTGAATTTCTGGGAATTGAAGTCCAAGAACATCTGGGAGCCCAAGGTTGAGAAACCCTGATCTAGCAACTGTAGGTTCACCGTTGATTCTAAATGTCATTTTTTCAGATTAAAAAAAAAAGACCAAGAAGCACAGAGAGCTCAAGTAAACAAAACATCAAAATAAAACAAAAACATTCCAGAAAGTCACATTAAATTGGAACCAGAATATGTATGAGTGGGTGCTTTTTACTCTTCTTCTAACATTGAGAAGCTGTTAGTGGTGGACTTTGGCCTGATGGTATGAAGTGTCAATTGCTACATCTGTATAGTGTGTCTGCTTGCTTGGAAAGCGTACCAGTCACATCATTCAGCCACAGAGTTGGCCTGAAAATCAATCAAAAGCAACAAGAGGATGGAAGATAAAAGGGATTGGGGGGCGGGGGGGGGGGGAGAGAAGTAGATGCCTAAAGTTATAAACCATTTTGGTCACAGATGATTGGCTGAATTTGACTGCAGAAGTCAGTGGCATAAGGTCATAAGAGCTGTGATGTCAAATATAATCAGTCAAGCAGATGGGATAACAGTTTACGATTAGCTTGTTGCATTTATTCCAAGGAGTTGAATCTATTGAGTATCAGCCAGAAACGCTGCAGAAATCTGAAATAAAGTTATATATACATATTTCACACTAAGGAAAGATTCAAAAGTGCAATTAACTGTGGCACAGATGTGAAGCAATCTTGAAAACTACATCTTCCTGGCAAGACAGGGTGTTCTGACATATATATATATATATATATATATATATATATATATATATATATATATATATATATATATATATATATATATATATATATATATATATATATATATATATATATATATATATATATATATATATATATAGTACATCGTGGAGATCCCTTTAGAGAGAAAAGTCATCTGTTTATTAGCAATAGTCTTCCTACCTTCATAAAGTACATTTCTTTTGTTTTAGAATTATCCATCAGTAGGATTATACAGGCTTTCTTTCATTAATCCTTCATTACCAATCATGCTGGTTGAGATTTAAGAGACTTGCATTCTGATTTTCCAGATTTCTGTAAATACTGAAGCTGAAGTACTTTGGCCACCAAATGAGAAGAGAAAACTCACTGGAGAAGTCCCTGATGGTGGGAAAGATTGAAGGCAAAAGGAGAAGGGGCCAACAGAGGATGAGATTGTTAGACAGCATAGTTGATGCAGTGGGTGTAGATCTAGGCAAACTCTGGAGGATGGTGGATGATAGAGGAGCCTGGCATGGTGTGGTCTATGGTGTCACAAAGGGCTGGACTTGACTGTGACATTGAACAACAACAAAACCCTTTGTGTCTTTTGCAATAGACATGTTGCATCTATGAAGAATGCTGTAGATGTGCCCTCCTTTGGCTCTTCCTTAGTCATAAAACAGACAGAAAAACTCACAGATCCAGAAAGCAAGGAAACAACTGGGTGTAAACCCAACAAAGAAAGGCAAGCCAGTCGCTGAACATTTCCTTGTCCATTCCTGCATTTTAAAAAAAATCACTTAAAAAAATTAAAAGGGATGTATTGTAATCCACAATAAGAGATCGTTTGAAACAGTTGAGTAGCAGCAAAAATAAACATTAATATGCAATCAAGATCAAAGTTAGCTCCTACCATCAAAAGCACTGAGATGTAATTCAATTCTATGTGTTCCTCAATAAACCACACGGGGGAGCTGCACACCTTCCAAACCTACACATTTTGCAAATTTGAGCATGAGTTTGTGCTTTAAAAACAGACAAGAAAAGATAGGCAACTCACTCCCATTTTAATTATCATTCACTGGCCAAAAATTTGTTTGTCACCAAGAGAAAACCATAATACTGCATCACAAAAAAATAAATACTGTCTGCTACTTGGTCTAATCCATGTGTCCTATACTAAAGCAAGTGTGCTGAATCCAAATCTGAAGTCTGATTCTGCCTAGGATGTCAAGATCTCAAGTAAATTATGCCTATAGGTTCTTGTGTTGATCACATGGGATATATTTGCCATAAATGTAGCAAAATTGTCCAGTTTATTAACATAGCTGCACCTACTCATCTTTAGCTCAAAACAGACTCACTATGGCCTAACTGTACTATCCAATAAGACGGCTTCACACTAAAGACAAGCCCTTGGTCCATCTTGCCTTATATACCTATTTCAGACATCAGTTCACTGACTTGCCCAGACATGCTCAGCCGCTGCTGGATCATACATGCCACCAGGGGATGTGATTCAGCTGAGGCGGCAGCAACCATAGTGGTAGGTGCAACTGTTGTAATGTTCCCATGTAAAAATAAATTACCCAATTACCGAATATTGGAACAGCTATAGTATGCCTTAAAATCTGTATGTGATAGGCAAATTCTGAGTTCAGATTTGGAATCAGCACACTCAATATCATGGAAATCACATGTGTTATTCCCAGTAGCAAATTTGTTGTTGTGCAGTGTAATTAGAAGGGCAAAAACATGGTAAATTCTCCTGAGATGATTTATGTCCAACCTGAAACAGCATATTGTGATTTCCAGATATAAGTCAGTTGAACAAAATGCAACTAAGAAAGGAAAAAGAAATACAAGCCAGAGGAATCTCTTAAATAGCAATGAATGTTCAGGATACTTGGTAAAGAAGGCAAAAGAAATATCAGATCCCTGCAGATTGCAAGTTCTAATAATGAATCATAATTTTCAGCAACATCACTGCACCAAATAGCACATGTGTCAATATTTTGAATAAGAATTTTTATACAGTTTATTGGACAACCTCACATCTGCCTCTCTCACAAAACAGACATCTCATTTTGCTGATACCTTCCACATATTTGTGTACAGATCTTGGCTAACATTTCATTTGTTTTCAGCTCTCAGAAATAACCTTCCAAAACAGAAATCAAAACTGATATTCAAATTCATTTTTTCCCTTCCAGACTTGAAATTAAGGGAGGAAAATACGTTTAGCTACCATAAATTTGCCCGCATGGGTGGTCAATAGAAGTGAAGCATTTTCAACCAGCAGTTTGTAGTATATATCTAGAACAGTGTCTCCCAACCTTTGGTTTTTTGACTTCAATTCCTAGAAGCCTAAGTCAATTCCTCAAAGCACTGATCAACCAATGTACTGACTTAAAGGTAAAGGTAAAGGTTTCCCTTGCTCGAAAGCCAGTCGTATCCGACTCTAGGGTGCAGTGCTCATCTCTGTTTCTAAGCCGAAGAGCCAGCGCTGTCTGCTTCTGCAGACGTTTCCGTGGTCATGTGGCAGGCATGACTAGACACCGGAGCGCACGGAACGCTGTTACCTTCCCACCGAAGTGGTCCCTATTTATCTACTTGCAATTTCTTGCTTTCGAACTGCTAGGTTGGCAGGAGCTAGGATGAAGACGGGAGCTCACTTAGGCTTCTAGGAATTGAAGTCCTCCTGTGGAGCATGGGCCCCACTTTGGGAACCACTTGTCTAGAATATAATGACGTTAAAAGCAGCAGTGCTGCATAAAGTTGCTTTCTCTTCAGTTTCTCACCCTGATTGTCGATGTTATGTGTCATCAAGTTGGAACTGATGTCTAGTGGCTCTATTAGATCTTCCATGGTAAATGAGATACTTAAGGAGTCGTCTTACAACTCCATTCCTCCAGTGAGTTTCCATGGCCAGGCGGGGATTTGAACCCAGATCTCCAAAGTCCTAGTCGGTCACTCTATCCACTATGCCACACTGAGTATCTCTACTAAGATGTCTGCAAGAGGAGATTCTGGGCATCAGTTTGTTGTTGTTGTTGTACTTATTAGTGAGGCAAAAATATGCAAAATGTTTAAGAGAGGTGACACAGGGGCAAACAGCTGTGATGGGCATTTTTCTTCTGTTGCAGCACCAGAGAGAAATGAAGCAATGCCACATGTAAAGCAGACTGAAAACACAACAAAACAATCCACTAAATGACAATTCCCATTTGGTATCTGACAAGAGAAAAACTCCACAATGGGTGGAGTAAGAACTCCATTGGATGGATGGGTGGGTGGGTGGATGAATGGGTGGGCCGTTGGGTCAATTATACAGTATATCTATGGGAACTGTCAGATGGTGTGATATAGAAAGAGGATAAGCATGTATCTCATACATGTATCTCCTATAGTCATATCAGAAAGCTGAGATTTTACCATAATGGTTCTCCAGAGTTTGGAAAAGTCACTTTTTTCAGGTGATTGCCCAACACCCTTAGTGTGTAATGCCATGGTTTGTACTGACTGGGAGATTCTGGGAGCCATAGTCTCAAAGAATAACTTCTTCAAGCTATGTGCCCTGTGGAGGCAGAGCCAGGTTTCAGTGTGTGAATGGGCCACAGTCTTTCCCTGATCTGATATTGACTGCCCTTGATTGTTTGGTCCTTTGCATAATCAAGGCAGAGGCTCAGGCTGAAGGAGAGCAAATTCAAGTCATAGCACCAATTATCACATCTCCAGCCTGGCGTGTCAAAATAGGAGAGGCAGTCTCATACCTGTACGGTTTTTTGTTGGTAACATATTCTCCCTACAAAGCAATCAGTCAGTTACTGAATGCTATTTTCAAGCTGTGCCTGTAGCAAAGCAGTAGCCAGGCTCGTAAAATCATTGAAGTTAGAGAGATTTCTTTTTCTCCATCCTGCTCCTTATATTTCTCTTTAAGATATTTGTGAAGATATTTTTTGTAGCTGTGTGTGTGCACTAGAGAGGCCTATCTGTATTGAAATGTCTTAACTTGGTCTAAAGTTCATCTGGCAGGACATCCTGCTATGGTAATGGAGTAGACCATACAGTCAGAGACTAAAAACGAAGTGTCAGGCAGTGGTTAACTAACCTGACTCCTTAAAGGGGCCAACTACTCCAGATGGATGAGCACCTTTAGGTGGGGTGATGGTCTCCTCAGTGGAGTAAATGCCACTGGAAACCATCACATTGGGCCCAACAGCAAAATGAGTGGATGAGGAACTCTGATTCCCAATGGTCATGGAGGCAGAAGACGCCATGCCAGATCCTCAAGGCTGCGGCAGTCCATTGCAGTCCCAGTGTTAAATCCTGCATGTCTCATTTCATGTGTGCCACAGAAGATGACTCCGTGATCATAGTGTGTGGGTCACTTCATGGCAAGCTGGGATCCACCTTAAACAAATTCAAGCCAATGACACTTTTCCTGCTTCAGGAAAAAATGCATTCTCGGATACGAGTTGCAGTCAACAACAACGTTCATCTCATTTTCAACAGAACGTTGTCCATGGAATGGCAGAAATGGAGCATGAGCATCAAGTCAAGAAAGGTAATGCGAGAAAGGGAATTTTGCATGCTTAGGTTTAGGACACTTTTTCTTTCATTTTCAAGCCCCCTATTTCTAACAGTTCTTCTGTTTTCATCCTGAGTTAGTGCAAACTGTCTTTCAGACTTCCAACAGAAGCTTCTTTTGGGAATGGCAATTCTGACAATGATCTGAGGTGGAACAAATCCAATTCAATACCCCCTGGCCTTGGATAAAAAATGTCAGGTAACTTCCAGAAATATGCAAGGATCATGAATGACTATAGTTGCATGCAAAGCGTGCCTTCCCTACAAAAAAACAACAACAGTCAATTGTCTACCTAGTCCTGGCTTATACAATTTCAATTCTTCACCAGATGTTGAACTTCAGAATCCTGAGTGGAAAACCAATGCCCAATTGAAACACTTTCCAAAAGAATAATACTTGTTCTGTTAGACTCTTTATCCCTCCCACCAATGAATGCCGGGTAAGAAAGCAAACATCTAAACTTCTTGGAAGGTAAGCAGCATTCTGTACACTTTGGTGTGTAGGCATGCCTGCTACAGTACATGTCCATAGAAAAGTATGCAAACACAGACAGTGCTAACACTTTGGCCTTAAACAGAGATGAGCACTGAACCCTAGAGTCAGATATGACTGGCTATAGAGCCAGGGTAACCTTTACCTTCACGTAAACTTCTGGCTGCTAATTGTTGGCTGAACAAAGCTTTGACAGTCTGCAATAATGGACATTTCTGTCATATTGACCCTGTATACATGACTTCCAACCTCATTCCCCACATACATACATAAAATATTGCATTCTGAAGATAAAACTTTGGTTGACAAAGTCCTTTTTCATGTGGAAAAGGGTTTCGTTAAGTCAAAAAAAAGAAGAAGAAGGCAATTCAAGGCTGAGTTATGTTTGACAATTTGTCATGCTGCAAGAAAATGCACAAAAGCGCATTTTCTTGCGGGAGGAAGGAAAATGAAAATAATATAAAAATAAAGCAAAAATCTCTCTGCAGAGCAAGAAAACTTTTATTATTATTCTTATTCAAACAAAGAAAGTCAATTTGGAGCAGGTGATGCTTTCTTTGCAAGTGCCACACTTCTTTCTTAAAATTTCAGATTTTGCTGTGTGAGAAGTGAATTTCATTGTATCACAATCAATGGCTTTTCCCCTCCTCACCTCTGCCTTTCAGCAGCAGTCACCAGAATGCTTGCAAAGTTTCCAGACAGCAGGCTGCATAGGATGCCTCCATCCAACATAAATTCAGAGAGGACTCAAGCAGGAGAAAGACACCCACACCAGGGTAATTTCTAATTTCCTTTCTTCCCTCCCATCCTGCCCCTCCCTGCTCTGTTAAATTACTTCCAGCTTATTTGTCTGGGTAGAGGTTAATGAAACGCTAATGATGTTAATGAGCCATGCACTATCGTGAGCCTTCTCTTTTTTCCCCAAGAAAGAGATATAATAGCTGTTTCTCCTCCCTTTTAATCTTTTCTTGTCATTTGGGAATTACAGGCTGAAGCAATTAAGAACTCACACAGCTTTCCTCTTCCCCTTCAGTCACAGCCCATTGGGGCAAAGAGAAGAAGACTATTAAACCCGTTTGCACGTTCACAGGTGGAGACTAGCACAACATGTCGATTCTGGCCAGGAGGCACAAATGCTAGCCAGTGACAGGCGGTGAATTGAAATTAACCATCTGTTGATGGAGCTTGCTGGTGGCAGCCAGACGGTAGGAACTATCCAAGGTGCTGAAGAGTCACTTGCTGCTGATTAGACGAGATGACAAGAGAGTAGCCATGGCACGCTTGATGAGTAATCTTCAAGCAGGCAAGCCAAATGAACAAGCAAGTAAGACAGCGACTTGGCCTTGGTTGGCCTTTCTGAGGCCCTTGTGAAGATGTGGTTCTACTAAATGATAGATAGGTTTCCCTTGCTCAAAAGCCAGTTGCATCCGACTCTAGGGTTCAGTGCTCATCTCTGTTTCAAAGCCAAGGATCCAGCGTTGTCTGCTTCTGCAGACATTTCTGTGGTCATGTGGCAGACTAGACACCGGAGCGCACGGAATGCTGTTTCCTTCCCACCGAAGTGGTTCCTATTTATCTACTTGCAATTTCTTGCTTTCAAACTGCTAGGTTGGCAGGAGCTGGGACAAAGACGGGAGCTCATTCCGTCCCTGCAGTACTCGGAAATCGAAATGATGACCTTCCGCCTCCCAGTCATCATCTTAGTCACTTGAGATAGGTAAAGGTAAAAGGTTGCACTTGTTTGGAAGCCAGTCATATCTGACTCAAGGGTTCAGTGCCCATCTCTGTTTACAGCCAAAGAGCCAGTGTTGTCTGCATCTGCAGAAATTTCCACAGACATGTGGCAGACATGACTAGACACGAGTGCACGGAATGCTGTTTACCTTCCCACCAAAGTGGTCCCTATTTATTTACTTGCAATTTCTTGCTTTCAAACTGCTAGTTTGGCAGCAGTTGGGACAGAGACAGAGCTCACTTTTTCATGCAGCGCTCGAGTCTTGAACTGCTGACCTGCCAACTGTCTAGTCACTAAGCCACCACAGTCCACAAACTGAAGATACAGAGGCAGATAAAGGCAACTTTGGTTTATGCATGGTTTTTCTGTACAGGATAGGCATGTGCCATTAGGAAAAAGTCTTCAGACTTCTATCTCAGATTGGAAGGATGGCAAATTAGTAATATCTGGATACCATTAAAGTTAATTCTGACTTATAGTGATGCCTTCCAGGGTACTCAGAAGTGTTAAGGGAAACTGAACAAGTGAGAAATGTATGGAAGTGAGATAAGAATTTTAGATAACATGTTCGGCATTTAAATACCTACCCAGTTGTTGCTAGATAGTTGTACCTCTATGTCCACTTCACCATTTATTTATTTATTTGTTTGTTTGTTTGTTTGTTTGTTTGTTTATTTACCACAATGTTAAAAAAAGTTAGAACACAATAATGTATCCATTAAAATAGCAATAATCAAAGTACATTAGTAGTAAATGACTGAAAACTTTAATAGCAGGACACTTTAAAAAAGCAACTTGGAAGCAAACTAGAAAGATTTATCTTAGCAGATTTCTGCATGAGCTAGGAAACAAGATTTTTTAAAAAATAAAGTATACTTAGAAGTGTAATACTGAGTTTCCAGTTGGGCAAGAAAATAAATATGGAATTCTCCATGGGAAAATTTTCCCCCAAAACCAGACTTTCCAATGTAGTGCCTTCCCACTACACATCCCATCATGTATTGACCATACTGCTTGGGTCTGAGAGGGGTTATACTGCAAAATATCAGAAATCTACCATAAATCAACACCAGTAGCCCACCTAAAGCACAATTCAGAATGCCTTCAATGGTTTAGAGGCAGAACATCTATTGCATTTCAAAGCATGCTGAAGAGGGTTCAAAAAACTTGAGCAATATTTTCTTTTCCCAGAGAGGAGTTTGTCTGAAGGTAAGTGTGAGGAGTTGTATTTGCAAAGAAAATATTGCTCACTCAAACAGGCCTCTGATTCTTGAGTCTCTGTTTTTGCATATTGATTAATTGATTGAGTCCACCTGTAAATAAACTCTCATAGTATTCCCCAAAGGAACCTGGAATTCATGAAGGGGATACACACACACACACACACACACACACACACACACACACACACACACACACACACACACACACACACACACACACACAACCACAGAGAGAGAGAGAGAGAGAGAGAGAGAGCAGTCTGTCTTAAATCAACATCAGTAACATCCTGATGGATGTGGTGCTGATGCCAGGGGGCATGCAACTAAATTATGAGCTGGCAGTTACAAGGTGGAGGGGAGAAAACTCCTTTAGCTTCCATTAGAGGGTATCTGTCTTCATTTAAAGCTGCGGAGCTGTGATAAGAAGGAGGTAATGTGCTGGAGAGACCTCCAAAATTGCCTGGGCAAACTGAGAGATAAGACTTTTCGGATGCACCAAAAAAATTCCCCCACAAAAAAATAAACAAAACAAACCTGTTCTGATTTATAGACCCTCATTTGTCCTTGACAATATGATTCATCTCCTGAGGCTGGACACAGCATTGGAAGTTTCCATCAGAAAATATCTACTCTGCCCCCAAATCTGTTTATCCAGACAACCTGTCAGCCAACTGCAGCCAGATCGCTTGCTAACACGAACGAGACAGCTGCACAATAGCTTGGTGAGCATTTTATTGGCCTTGCACAATCATGTCTTTAATAGTCACTGTGATGCTTTTTTTCTACACCACAATAAAGATGACTGGGGCCTCAGTTTCACATTTCCTTTGTTATTGCTCTTTTCAGGCAGACGTGTTTGTTTATGGCCATGACAAAACACTCCCATCAAAAGATGCCATTAGAGTTGAATGATGCAGCCCCGATATCAAAGATGGAAATCATCACAGACATTCTGCAGAAGCTCATTTTATGTTGGCCCACTTGTCTCAATTCTCTTTTTATGATGATGATTTTCATTGCAAAACACTAAGCCAAGAGTTAGTTTGGTTGGGGGTGGGGAGCACTGAGACAACGTTAAAAAGATGCCCAACTTCATCCACAGATGGTGTGGCCTGGCTTGGCTTACTTCTCAGCCTACTTAATCCAGATGTTGGAACAGACAAGCTCACTCACTGTGTCAGCTGAGAAATAAAATAGGTCTCTAAACTGAGCAAAGCAGTGACAGACTAGCTTCCATTTATGACAGGAGGCATACACTTGAGAATGAGATTAGTACATCTATTAAGAGCAAAGCCTGGAAGCAACACAACTATCAGGGACCTATGTCCAGTATAGAAATAGTGGTACTGGGTATTGCATAGGATGAATGTATGAGCCTATAGCTTTACAAGCCTGTATCTGTATTGCACAGCTGATACCACTGATATGGTTAGCCACAGTATTATGCTCTATAAATGAAGTGCTTCCAGAGCACTTATTTGGAGGACTTATCAATGAGTAATGAATGAATAGAGGGGTTCATGTTGGAACTCACACTGGAGTTACTGGAGCAAGAATTACGCCCACTCCTGGACCAGGACTCTTTACTTTTGGTCACCCATGCTCTGGTCACCTCCAGACTGGATTATTGTAACATGCTCTACATGGGGCTGCCCTTGATGACCATCTGAAAGCTACAGCTGGTTCAAAATGTGGCTGCCTGAGTGGTGATGGGCTGCAGGCATTATGCCCGTGCCTCGCCACTGCTACGGGAGCTGCATTGGCTGCCAGTTTGCTTCCGGGTGCAATTCAAGGTGCTGGTTTTGACCTTTAAAGCCCTTCACGGTAGTGGGCCAGGATACCTAAGAGACCGCATTGCCCCAAGGTTTTTGACCTGTCTTACGAGAGCAGACCATAGGTGCTCCCTGGTGGTCCCATCAGCTAGGGAGGCACGCCTCACTGGGACCAGAAGGAGAGCCTTCTCGGTATCTGCCCTAGCCCTTTGGAACCTCCTTCCACCAGAATTGAACCTCCAGGCAGAGTTGCCCCCCTTCAGAAAGGCTTTAAAAACATGCTTTTCCAGCAAGTGTGGGGTGCATCTGACACCATAACCCAGCCCTTCTGGCTCATTTAGCCCTGTTGGGGTTTTCTCCTGCTTTGGTGCCCCTCTTTTAAAGGAATCAGGGGGGGGTATAAGATGTTTTAATTGTTTTTAAATAGTTTTAGTATTTGGTTTTAACTTATAGGGGATGGGTTTTTGACCAACGCTGTGAGCCGCCTTGGGTTGCCTTGGCGAGAAAGGTGGCCATACAAACCAGAAATAAATAAATAAGAGCTAATACAGAAGGCCTGTTTCTGCAACTCTTGCTGAAGTTGCTGGGTAATTGCTCAGGCAGAAGTTCATCTACAACTAAGCCTGCACTGGAACCTGGAAGCATTCAGTAAGCACTAACTAATTTCTTTTGCCAGAGTGTGTGAGTGTTTGTGCTTGAAAGAACTGAACTGCTTATGCCACTGAATTTGAGATCTTGAAGCTGGAATGAGTTGGCTTTCATTCCTGTTGAACTGTTGTGAATGAACTGAACTGCTGTTCTGAATCTATCAAAGACTATAAGCAAATCCACAAACCTCTAATCAGCCTCAGAAGGACCTTCAGAGATTCCTGCCAAGGTGAGAGACTTTGACTTTGTGAAAATACCTTTTGTGTGAGACACTATCTATATTAATGTTTTACACTGAAAGATAATTAGCACCAGAAAAGTTAATGTAATTTGTTTTCTGTCGAACTACGCTGCCGTTCATCTTTTGTGTGTGGGCAGTCCAAAGCACACCGCTTATACTTGCATTACGCTTACATGCTAGTCTCCTAAACACGCACACACAAAATTAAACCTAACAACCTAGAATTGTCACAATCCCATGGAACTAACTTAGTATGCATTGAAGATGAGCCTAGGTATTCAGTCTTCTAAAAATGAAGCAAAACCTTAGGTATATTTATGCCAAAGCTACATCTACTCTGTTCAATAGGACTTTTTAGATATCTGGCTATGGAGCAAAGGTTGAGAATTAGATTTCCCACTGTGCATTTGGGGAGAAGAGCCATCCTGTGTACCTGTAGTAATGGACAAACTGCACACTCCCAGAATACTCAGCTAAGAACTGAATGGTAAATGTCTTCTGAATACTGCGTACCTAGAAAACCCTGAAAAAATGATGGCCAAAGTCAAAATTGACTTCATGGTAGGGATGGGATTTTCAGTGTTTAAGAAATGCCAGAACTAAAATTAAAAAGGAATTCCTGACGGTTGAATTATAACACATCTGTACTAAGTAGGCTGATAAATAAGCTAGGAAGAGGTATACCAGTCCCTTCACATTCATGATCTTCTTTTGTTGATTCTTCAGACCTTGGGAGAAGGTTTTCTGTGCACCATGGGAGCCAAGAGCCCCTACTTTGTGGCATGTAACTGTCATGATTATTGAATTGCCCCAGCACTCAGTAAGTACATAATGCACTGCATATAAGATCCATAATTAACTAAAGTACGTTACCCATGAAACATGAATGTAACAAATTAGGAAAAGTACAACAAAATCAAACAACACAATCAGATATAAATCATATATTAAAGGGGGCTGAACTCTAAGTACCTTTACACAACATACCTTTTAAAAAGAGGGGGAGAATGGGTGTTCTGCTTTGAAAGTTTTTTTGCTACACAAATGAAACTGTTCCACAGCCACACTCAAAATTGGCTGAATATGAGGAAAAACCTCTTAATGGTTAGAGCAGTATGACAGTGGAATCAACTGCTTTGAGAGGTGGTGAGCACTCCAACACTGGAATTATTCAAGAGAGAATTGAACAACCATCTGTCATATCTGCTTCGATTTGGATTCCTGCATTTAACAGGGAGGGTGGGACTCGTTGGCCTAAAAGGCAACTTCCAACTCAGTTATTCTATGATTCTATGAAAAGCCCAGTTATATTTGCTGTGTAATTTGGCATCTGCCATTTCCCATGATAATGCTATCAGTGTGAGACAATACATTTTCCTCTGTTACCAAGAAATTTGGTCTCAATGTCATTTTTAAATATGTTCTTCATAATGATATGATTCCAGAAATGCCCATGCTGTCTGCAACGTATCAAGTAAAATCCAAGACACAGAGGATGACAAAGCTCGTGTACATGGTCTATCCCAGGGGTTCCCAATGTAATCCCCCACCCCGCCCCTCCATGGGCATTCGAGAAATAAAATAACCACCCCTTTGAAGCTGTTGGGACAAAATGGCTGCCCCCATCATGCAAACAGGGCAAAATGACCATCCTGCCCATGAAGCTGGCAGAGAGAGCATGACCCGGTCCCAAGTTTGAAAAGGTTGGGAACCCCTGGACTATCTGCTTTGGCTATACCACAGTATGAGATTGTGGGACAAAAGTACGAGAACTTAGAAGCAGAGAGAGAGATTCTTGTCCAGCTTGTATCTCAGCTAAGCTATCTCAGATACATAGCAAGCAATAACAATTATACTTATATACCATCCCATAGCACTTAGTGCACTCTCTGGGCAGGTCACAAGGTTCGCAAGACACCTGTGTGATTAGTCATCTCGTTTCTCAAGAGGGATTCTCAGGGCTCTATCCTATGGAATTCTGGGAACTTTAATGTTTGAGGTATTATAGCACTAGAGCTTTCTCTCAGGTTCTTCAGCCATGAAGACTGTCTACTTCAGGAGCTCTCAAACTTTTAAACCCGAATCATGCTCCCTCAGACAGCTTCAGGGGCAAGACAACCATTTTGCCCTTCCTTCACCATATGGCACTCCTAGATGTGGTGGAGGTGGTGGTGGTGCGCACATGAAATAGCACCATGGGCCACATCCGGCCTATGGGCCGCATGTTGAGAATCCCTGGTCTACATTAAGGGCCTCTTTTCTGGGGGGGGGGGGTTGTTGGACTTGATGACCTTGGGGGGACCATCCCCATTGAGGATAGCCAACCTTTCTGCTAAAGAGAGGGCAGCAGCCGTGGGTGGGAAGAGGAAAGGTGGGTGCCTGCCTGCCCTCGCATCCTTCCTATACAGCACAGGTGTATATTATTGATTTTTCTTGTTTTATCTTGACTTTATATATATTGATTATATTTTTGATTGTTTCAATGTTTATATGTGTCTGTGTCTATATGTGTCTGTTCACTCTTTGTTACTAATAAAATTTATTTTAAAAATCATGTCTCTAACTTTCACAGTGATGCAGATATATTTGAAAATATGAAGGAAGGCCTGAAATGTAAAACAAGTATTGAGAATGTCTATTTCCAATCCATGTTTCTATCACCTAAATGTAAAGGTTTCCCTTGCTCAAAAGCCAGTCATATCCGACTGTAGGGTTCAGTGTTCATCTCTGTTTCAAAGTCAAAGAGCCAGCGCTGTCTGCTTCTGCAGACGTTTCTGTGGTCATGTGGCACGCATGACTAGACACCGGAGCGCATGGAACGCTGTCACCTACTTTGATCCATAACAATTACTAGTTTCAGCATTCATCTCTAATCTGACAACTATGTGACGGTGGCAGTGGGGAATTTGCCACCAGCCTTGGGAATGAGTAGCCTTGTTTCCGCTGGCTGGAAAAAAACTGACTGGAAGATGCCTCTGATCCCAAACAATATGCAGACACTTACCTTTTCCAGAGTATCCTGAAATATTTTAATACTGTTGTTGTTGTTGTTCAGTTGCACAGTCAACTCTGACTCTTTGCAACCCCATGGACCATTGCTCTCCAGGCACCCCTGTCCTCCACCATCCTTCTCAGTCCGCACAGCCCTGTGCTCATTGTGTCTACAATACCATCTAGCCATCTCATCTTTGGCCTGGATTCATGCAAATGCGGCCTGTCATGATGATGGAAATTTTGCTCATAGTGAAATATATGTCTTTTTCCCCAAGAGTCCACTATGTTCTCTGATGGACAGGAGGGACAAGGAGATTTAACCTCAAGGTTAGCCACAGAGCAATCTCTACAGCGAAGATGGATGGAGGATTGTTTGAGGGCAAAGAGTATAATCCCTCTGTTTATGAATTTCAACTCCATTTCTGTCTCCACTCTATAAAGCACATTATGCACTTGTGGGTTCTTCCTAAAGGAAAAGAAATGAGTGTACTGTAATGCCAAGGGCAGGTGAGTTAAGGGACATTACAGCTCTTTAATTACACTCGCCTTGGAAATAAATGAACTGTCACTCCTTCTGCTTCACCTCCAGAGATTTCATGGTATCTCAGTTGACCAGACACCCTTTGAGAAATAGCTTACAAACACAGGCCTTCTGTGTGCTTCCTGCAGATATTGCATTTATTCGTCTTCATAACCACCCACTATTTACCAAGATAAGGGAGAGAGAAAGAAACAGAAAGCAAACCATGAGATTTTTTTTTGCCACTTAATGGCACAATGGACATGAGATTGCATCAACTTTTCAGAAACAGGTGGAGCTCTTCGAAAGAGGCCATCAGGAAGGCTATTACTTATACATAATGGCTGCTTTTCCACGAGGAGGCAGATATTCCAAAGCATCTTCAGAAGTCAGAGAAAGGAAGAGGCTTCAAAAGACCAGACTGAAATTTCCCCAGGGAAATTTCCTCAGGTCTATGAAAAGTTTCCATGCAAATACCGTGATTCTTTGGATGTCTATTAAAAGCATGACTGGTTAAAAAAAAATGTATTCAATATTTGTAGAGCAATTACATGAATTCAAAGCACTTTTCATGGGCCACCAAGGTCAAGAGTTTCAGTGTCAGCTCAAAGCATTTTGATACCTGATGCTTGACTCCTGAAAACATCTCATTCTTCAGAAGGCCAATAAGATAAACCTTCTTACTGCATCATTGAGATACCACTTCAGCAACAGTTTTCATGTTGTTAGGAAACAGTAGCATGGAAATAGTGAATGCCATCCTCAACAAACTTGGTGCTGCCTGATTTTGGAAGCTAAGTAGGTGGCACACCTAGTTAGTAATTGAATGGAAGTCTACTCGGGAATACCAGGGATCTGCAGATATCATTAGGAAAGCACCCCAGTTGAACTCCTAGAGAGCTGAGACCATTGGTTAATGTTTACAATATGGAGATAGATAAGTCATTAATCTGACTCAGTATAAGACACCTTCCTTTCTATAGTCTTTCATGCTCTGGTTGTGGACATCCGTAGAGTATCTGGTTGGCCATTATTTGGGATACAATTCTGAGTCAACAGCCTGTAGTATAATCTGGTAGAGCTTCTTTGATAATATTGAGGTGTGGATTGTGCAAAATACTGCCACTTGATGTACACTTTCTGTCTCCGCAGCCAGAATGCTCCCTGCATTGAATAATCAGTTCTATACATATCTTGTTTTGTTTTAACTATGCTTATCTGCTGTCCTGAGGGGACATTGGCCAATAGGGTGGGATGAATCTAATAAATACAAAAATACATAAATGTATGATCATAAACAAATATCCTTCCCCCTCCTCCAAAAAAATGTTCCATTGTGACTTTTGCTAGCAAATGACATTTTGAGGAGGAGGAGGAGATGGAGATGTTTATGAGGATGAGATAATGAAGATGATGATGGTAAAGACAAAGAAATGTAGTTGTCATTCCTGAGGGTACAAGGAACAAAAGAAGATATTTCAATCATTCTTCCAGAAGAAAACATGACTCTGACAAGGGCAAAATTGCTGAAGTTGGAAAGGCCTCTTCAGAGACAAAGATGGGAGTGGATGAAAGATGATGAAAACTTTAAAAGCAAGTCAGGTTCCCTGGGGTGCCTTTTTATGGTCACCTCACTTGGCAAAGTGCCTCCTTATCACACTGCAGGTTTTCCCCCTTCCTTTTCCATATCAAATGCAGGCACCTGATCTGAACCCCACTTGAGAGTTTTCCACTGGAAATTCCTTGGTGACATTTAAACAATTGGCTGCTCTTCACCTCCCCCGCGTGATCTCTGGCAGGGGATGAAAAGCCATACATATATATATTTCAGTCTCCATTTTGGAAAAAGCTCTTTCAGCACCATCCAAATGCTTGAAGGAGCCCTGCTGAGATAATGGCTGGTTTAAAGATACATGTTTTTAAAAGCAGCATGCTTGACAGTGATTAGCACAAGGTTAGTCCCAGAAGCCAAACGCAAGGAAGAATTCAATGCACAACCACAGACAATTATTTCTCTTCAATAATCATTGCTTTACAGGCCAACCACATATATAAATATTACAGGATACTGAGGCTCCATGACTAATTGCTGCAATAAATTCCAACTAAGTCACAACCTTACCAGCCAGAGCTGGCAACTTGTCAGAACTTGCAGGGTTAGTCATTGGATAAAGAACTATCAGATACTAGAAGGCACAATGTGACAGCTGAAAAACAAGCAAGCTTGTCTCTGATGTACAACTCTTGTCTTGAAGTTCGGTAGAGTAAGCCAGAGAGAAAAATTGTCTGCTTTGGTAGCAGAAGAGGACAGATGAGGAAGATGGGTGGCATATTGCCTCACTGTATTCTGTGCCTGAAGAATTCTGTATCAAAAATACAGTTCCCAGTGCCCTGGATATCTGGGGCACATCTGGAATCTGCCAGAAAACCATCAATGAATTGTCATTATGTCAAAAAAGAAATATCTGCTGTTCTCTACTTCTCTACTTCTCTACATTCAATTACTGTTATCTACTTCTTCAAGTGCTATATCTGATTCTGAATATTGGCTATCATCACGACAATCCACCTTGAATATTGGCCTGGAAACAATATAATGAGGTAATAATACCATATATACTTGAGTATAAGTAGGTCCAAAAATGGGACTTGACTTATACTCGGGTCAATGTTCTGTGTATTTGCAGCCTAGAAAACCCTGGAAGGGATCACCATACATCAGAATTTATTTGACTACAACACAACTCTATTCATTACACAGAAAATAGTTCCTCTCACACATACAATGTAACCCACCTATATCCACATTTGGAGTCATCTCTTTACTCAATGATTGGACCACCACAAGAGACATTAAAATAAATAAATCACCACTGGATAAAGAATTGTTAATTCTGTCTCAGAGGAGTCCATAATCCTTCCATAATCCTGAATGTTATGTCACATAAATCATACTGCTTCCCACTGGAAATATAGTTCACAGAGATCATTTATCACTCAATAAACCAACCCATGAGATCTCACAGGTTACGTCTATTTGTGGAAACCAATTACTACAAAACAGAACTACCTACTGGCCAATGGTTAATTTCGTAAAGCTGTATGAAGCTTCTCTTGTCAGTTCAGGGCTAGGTATGGTGACTGAGTTCAAGTCCAATTCAGCTGAAGCCAATTCAGATCTGCTCAGGTTTGATTCCAGATCAAAATTTGGAAACACATATCTTCACAACTCTCTTTGGATAATCTTAATGGTTAGCTGGAGGATATCTTTTCACTGATATGAATGAAAATTGAAGGCATGATAGAGCCCCTGAAGAAAATTATTTCTGAGGCATAATAGTTTTAGCAGTTGTTTTAATAGCTACTTTTCAAGCTTTCCTTAAGGTTAAACATATTTTCTTTCATTTTCGCATGTGTAATGGAAATTAGTGTCTTACACCCTCCTTTTGAGTTGATGATCCCTGGCAGATTTCATACAGATAGGTTGATGAGGTTTTGTGCTGACCGCTTTTGAAAATTTGCAATACTATATATATAGTATTCAGCAAGTAGCGAGTTTGTCTTTTCTCTTCCTTCTACACCCTTCTGTTGCCAGAGAAACAAGCTGGATTGTGATTTCCTACCCACCACACCTCACAGTTGCTTCATAGCCAAGAATAAGCACACATAAATTGCTACCAAAGGAGTGGAAAGGTGTAAGAAGATACATACCCGGTGTACAAAAATACACACACAAAACACACCACATGACTGAGTTGCTAGACTCCACTGCCATGCGCAAGTCCACTGTGATCAGTTGTGCAAATGAAAAAACAACAATGATGTAGCTAAAGCCTTCATTGCTTAGTTCTGAAGAAGCCATGACAATTGCAGCCTCTGATGAAGGCACAAGACCCTTGTTGGACTTTGAGTGGCATTTTTAATTTAATTTTATCATAACCTCCATTAGCCAAAGCTCTGAACTCTTCTTTTGCTATGTCATAAGCACAAAGGAAATTTCTGATGACAAGGTAATTTTGTTACATTGCAAATGAAAGAGCTTACATCAGCCCCTTACAAAAATATATTTTTGATCTCCTCTCTTGGCTTTTTCAGTGCCATGGCTGTATGGAAATACTTCTTAAGCTTCTCAGGTTATCCCTCTAGCTACTCATAAAGGCAAAAGTAAAAAAGATGGAGGAATACAAAATTAGTGGGAGTAGCATATAAATGAATGAAGGGTTGATGATTTGGGTGTCTTATTGGCCAGGATACCTTAAGATAATAAGTGCAAAGCTGCTATGATTTTTAAACAGGATTATGGGTAATAATAATGATACGATGCTAAGTTAATTCTGATTTATAATCACCATTTTCCAGGGTTTTTGAGATACAGAGTATTCAGAACTGGTTTACTATACAGCTTGCCCAAGGCTACATAGGTTGACTCTTCCCTTGAGAGTTTGAGTGAGGAAGTGAAGCCCCATGACCAAAAACACATGGAGTTATTCAGCCAGCTTGGTATTATTAATGCTGGTTTGTAAATTAGTGAGTGGACAAGCCATCTGTTGCAAATAAACATAAGAGTCTAGGTTTTATTTGGCACAGTCTTTCATGGATTCCAGAACATTTATTTGGGTGCATGAACTGCAGCAAGGAAGAATTGTTAAAAGAACATGGCAGAAAATGATGAGGCTACATATGAATTAATAACATAATAAATGTGGGCTGTCGAGTAAATTCTGATTTATGGTGACCATTTCCAAGGTTTCTAGGTAGAGGATGAACAAATGTGATTCCCCATTTCTTTCTTTGTGGGGGAATCCCCTACCGTACAGTTTGTCCATTAAATATAAAAAACTAAATAATAAATACATAAACGTAGGCTAAGGACTGTGGTGCCTCAGTGGTTATGAAGCTCACCTTGTTAGTTGGGAGGCTGGCAAGTCGGCAGTTTGAAACCCCGGTATTGCATGACGGATTGAGCACCCGTCTTTGTCCTAGCTCTTGGGGACATGAAATGAGCATCATTTGGGCAGTCCCTGAACGGAGTTTCTCCTGCAAAATACCTTTTAACTCAGAATAATTTCTGACACAAAATTATTATTATTATAGCACATCCAACTTATTCATAAAGTATCACTGTCCACTCTATATATGATATGTGTGTGTGACTGTGCATACAACTCCTTCCTCTTTGTGGCTTTTTGAAAAGGCTCTTTCCTCATTTGTCATTCAAGTCCTGAATGCACCTCGCTTGGCAGCTACCATGCCGAAGGGAAGGTATCTCCTGTAATCACATTTTATTTTTCAGCAGCTTTCTCCTCTCTCTCATCCAAGGTTGTATTATTGTGGACCATCTGGTCAGCTTCACACAATGCATGCCATGGCGTAGTTGCCCAGATGGAAGGATTCTTTGAAAAGACACATCCTGGCATTTGGTTTACCATGAGCCAAAGAGCCATCCAGCTTGGAATGACCTTGAAGGTCAACCTGGAGACAGCAGCCTGTGTGTTGAAGGAGAGAGGGTCCCATTGCCTAGTGCTCAGCTGCATTATTTTTGAATTGTGTTCCTGTCTTCAAAGGTATTAGCTAGTCCGCCCAATTTCATGTCATCTGCAAATTTGAGATGCATTCCCAGCACTCACTCATCCAAGTCATAAATCAAAAAAATTGAGGAAAACAAGGTCCAGAACTGGGCCTTGTGGTACCCCACTTGTTACTCCCTCCAAGTTTGAGAAGGGATGATGCCTGCGGGCACATGCCTGCAGGCATCACTTTGCCCCACCCCTCCCAGGGAGAGGGAGGACATTGTCATGCTGTGCATGCTGGTAGGGGGGAAGGAACCAGGAGACAGCCCTTATTAAGGCTGGCTCCTTGCCCCCTGGCCCTTTCTTGACTCAACAGCAAGAAGAACAATGCCTCACCCACCCTCCCTGTGGTCAGTGTGAGATTAGCTGGTCGCATCAGGGGTGGGTGGGAATTTTTTGCTCTTGTCCCTGATTGGCTTTAGGGACAGGGTTTTTTCACCCATCCCACACTGATTCACATGGGTAGTTTTATGGGCACTCTGGTGGTGACTGCCGTACTGGTGTTGACTGGTGGGTAGCACAGGAAATGGCAAGCGGTGAAGACCCTATTATGTTTGGGGTAGGGCCGTAGAGGTGTCTGGCAGCTGGGACTAAGGATCTGAAAGGTTTTGCTCGTGGCTATCAGGCCAACCATGTGTCCTAGGCGCTGTATGGATTGTTGCAGCTAGGAGGCTGGGAAGCAGCACTGTTGAACGCCCGGGGAGATAAGCGCTGTGAGCAGGCAATTCCCTGCTAGGGCATCATCTAGGGGAGAGGAAGTGGTTAGGTGGCAACCTGCTCTCTCTCCCTTTGTCCTGTGCTACATCAACCACATTGCAGCTTACTAATGTTGGTCACAAATCAGTTATGTTCAATAAAGTGCCCCAGTTGTTTTAAACCCATGAATATGTGTCTGACTCTTTACTCGGGTGTAGTGGGCAAGGAGCCATTGATAAACAATCTCTGAGAAGGAATCTGTACCCAATTGTGCATCCACCTGACACTTACGCTATCCAGGCCACATCTAGTTAGCTACTGCTTGTTTTAACTTTTTATGATGTGTTTTTAATGTGAGTGAAATTAGCAGTTTTTAAATATCGTCATATGATTAATTGCATTTTAATATTATAACTTATTGTGTCTTTTGTGTGTGTTGTTTGTATTAGTCATACATCTTAATAATTTCATAGGCTGTCTTTAGTCATTGCATTGAGAGACTTTGATTTCTTGCCTGCTTTTTTCTCAAGGGAGAGTCCAAAGCCAGCCTAAAAATGAAACTGATTATGAAAGTGAGCACATAAAATGCACACAATAGGGAAAATGCCTAAGTAAAAATACCCATGAATTTTCATGTGAGAACCCCACACAAAGATCTTAAACTCAATTTGAAACCAAGATAGGAAGAAAGTGCAAATTGATTTCCTAGAAATGAAAAAGTACTGAATCTGAGAGACTTCCACATTTTGTGATCCCAGTTTTGTAGCAAAGCCAGAACTGAAATAAAACAAAGGAATGCATTATGCATCAATGTTCTACATGCGAGAGGATACCCCAGACCACTAAAAGCATAAGACCCTAGCAGGCTACACTGTAAGGTAAAGGTTGACCTTGCTTGAAAGCCAGTCATATCTGACTCTAGGGTTTCTGTTTACAGCCAAAGAACCAGTGCTGTCTGCATCTGCAGACATTTCCGTGGACATGTGGAAGGCATGTCTAGACAGTGCATGGAATACTGTTTACCTTCCCACTGAAGTGGTACTGATTTATCTACTTGCAATTTCTCGCTTTTGAACTGCTAGGTTGGCGGGAGCTCATTTCGTGGTGCATTACTCAGTTCTCGAGCTGCTGACCTGCTGACCTTTCCATCATCAACTTTGGTATCTTAAGCACTTGAGCTACCACAGTCCCTCTAGGCTACATTGTAGGCTAGAGGTAATCAGGGCTGTCAGATGATGGGAGATGTTGATCTCCCAACATCTGATAATTGTTCAACTTGTATGCCGCCCCCATTGCACAGCAACTCTGGGAGGATGACAAAAAAAATACACAAAATATCACATCACCTTACAGAATACAAAAATGCAAGAGTAAAAAAAATCAGAAACAATGTATATAATATTATTAAAAATCCCTCAAAAACTCAACCCCCCCAACACACACACACACACACACACACACACACACACACACACACACACACACACACACACACACACACACACACACACAACCGAGTCCACTTCCCTCTAGGCCAGACAGGCCGAGGGAAGAAGTCCAGAGCATCAGTGGTATTTGCGTTTTTGTGGCCGCGGAACAACTGCTCCCACTTCCCTCTGGCCAGCCAGGCCGAGGGAAGGAGTCCCTCCACCACACCAGGAAGTGTCATGTGGTGAAGGAAGGGCAAAATGTCCATCCAGGCCCCAAAGCTGTCTGAGGGAGTATGACCTGGCCCCTGGATTAAAAAGGTTGAGAACTCCTTATTACATGCTCTGACACTACAATCTGTTAGTCATCTTTTTTTAAAAAAAAAACCACGTCTCTTCACTGATTTCAATGAATTTGTTTTCAATCTTGCAAATGCAACGATGAGGGGGTGCCTTCCATTTTGTTGCTAAATAATTATGGGATTCGCTTTCAGCAGATGAAAAGAAAGTTATCTGTTCAGATGGATTTAAAAGAGGATTGGATGAATTCGTGAAAATGTGGTTATCAATGGCTATTTGTTGAGAGCACAATTATGGTGCCTATGTGATCACTGTCATGATGCCTCTCCAAACATTGGCTGGGGAAGATGAATGGAAGAGTGCTACTCCAACTCAGTACCTGTCAGAACTGCATCTAGGGCACAAGATTGACAGCACAGGATAGGACCCCACTCTTTTTTGCCTTCTCTCTGCACATGTCAGTCACACAGAAGTTTAAACAATACAATACAAATCTCTGGGTACCGGTTGCCCATTCAGCTGATGCTTCCCACTGACACCTGAATGTGAAAGCAAATGTTGAACTAGATCAGGAGTTCTCAACCTTTTTAAGCTGGGGGCCAGGTCATACTCCCTCAGACAGCTTTGGGGCATGGATGGCCATTTTGCCCTTCCTCCACCACATGGCACTTCCTGGTGTGGTGGTAGCAGTGGGGGGCTCGCATGAAATGGTGCCATGGGCCACATCCATCACATAGGCCACAGGTTGATAATCCCTGGACTAGATAGATCTTTGATCTTCTCTAGCAGAGTTTGTCTTATGTTCTTATGCATTCATTCATTGCACAACAGCAAGAACAAAGCAAAGATGTTTGGTTTAACTTGGCCATTTCAGCATTGGGGTTATGATGGCTCAGTAGTTAAGAAGCTTGCCTTGTTTGCTGGAAGGCTGGCAAGTCAGCAGTTTGAGACCAAGGTACTGCATGACATTTGAGTGCCCATCTCTGTCCCAGCTCCTGCCAACCTAGCAGTTCGAAAGCAATAATTTGCAAGTAGATACATAGTGACCACTTTGGTGGGAAAAGATCTTGGGGACATGAAAGGAGCCCCATTTTGGTGTCCCCTGAGTGGAGTTTCTCCAGCAAAAATCCTTTCAACCCAGAATAATTTCTGACATGAAATTATTATTACAATATTAATGCCCCCAGGCTATTGATAGATATGTTATTAAGACATGATGGGTGTGATGTGGTTTCTAATACTGTGATGAGTTCCAGCTTCACCAATTTCTCAGATCAAACTGGTTAGACCTAAACCCTAGGTTTCTATGTTCAAAGGAACAGACTTGGGAGATCTATGCAGTTGACGCTGTCATGAAACTGAATACACTACTCTTCTTTTAAGATACAGTATTGTGAAGTGAGACTCTTTTTTAAAAGTGATCTCCTACTTGCATTACGAAATGATACAATTCCTCCCACAACTTTAAGACCCTTCTATCTACTCCTAAAAGTACAAAGAATTCCTAACCCATGCTCTTGGCTGAAACAGGCAGTTTAGATCTCTCAAAGAAATGGACTCCCAAACTTTGGTTCCATAGCCAGATACCTAAACCGCTCAGGAACCACTTCAGTTGGAAGGTGTTATGTGCACTTTGGTGTCCAGTCCTGCCTGTCACATGACCACGGAAATGTCTGCAGAAGCAGGCAGTGCTGGCTCTTCGGCTTTAAAACAGAGATGAGCACTGAACCCTAGAGTCAGATACAACTGGCTTTTGAGCAAGGGTGACCTTTACCTTTACCTATCCAACCATCTTTTCATAACCTAGTTCTTTATCACATTCTGCCTCATCTCAATGTACCAATTCATACCTGTCAAGTGCTGCTCCAGAAAATACAGGAACTGCTCTGGCCCGGGTGTGCATGTGCAGCAAAAACTCCTTTGTGCATGCACAGAACCCCTTTGTGCATGCACAGTAACCCCTTTCCCCACTATTTAAATACGAGATGGTGGCGGGAAAGGGGAGGAACGGGTGCAGAAATATGGGATTTCCGGGCCAATCCGGGATACTTGACAGGTATGAACCTATTCACACTGCTTATTTCTCTTGGAAGTAATACTTCATCCAGTTGCAGTCGCATAGTTAGACTGTTGTTATACAGCACCTCAGAGATGGTCTCACTCCATGCTTGGGCAAAGTGATTTAAAGTGGTAATCTGTGAAGTTTTTTCAGATACTTCTGGGATGGCAAGCACACCATAAATATTAATATATTGTTGTTATTAGCATGCAGAAAGATGTTCCTCTCAACACATTGCAAACAACTCCCCCTTTCCCCTTCCTCTCAGCTACTAATCTCAATTCTTTTGTAGCCTACTTTGACCTTATTCTAGCAGTATGCTGTTTTGACCCCCCCCCCATAATAAGGGTAAAGGTCACCCTTGATCAAAAGCCAGTCGTATCTGACTCTAGGGTTCAGTGCTCATCTCTGTTTCAAAGCCAAACAGCCAGTGCTGTCTGCTTCTGCAGATGTTTCCATGGCATAGCTGTCAAGTATCCCTTATTGGCTGGGAAAACCCCTAATTTTACCCTCTTTCCTGCTGTCATCCCTTATTAATTAGACTGCAATGCCCTTTTGCCGCCATTGGAGGGCAGCACAGGATAAGCATAGCTGTCAAGTATCCCATATTTGCTGGGAAATTTCCCTTATTTCCAAATCCAAAACTTGACAGGTATGATGGCACCCCCAGTTTGCTGTTAATTGTCCTTATTTACCAGTTTCAAGGCTTACCCAGTTGCAATATATCCTTATGTATGTTTACTGACTGCAGCATAATGACTTTGCATGTGGAGTTTAAACAATTCTACGTTAGTCATAGGTGAGAGCAATTAACAGAAAGAAGTCATTCACACAATACCTCTCTGTGTTACAGATATTTTCAAATACTAGGTAGGATTCTTCCACCCCCAGGGGGAATATTTGAAGGATATTTGATGACTATCAAAGAATGAATGACATTCAAAGAAGATTTAAGGAAGCAAAGTGATTACAGCATTAGGAAAAACAGAGCAAATGTTGATACTTGCCAGGCAGTCCACTTCTGGACTCACCTGAGTGTTAGGATGTCAGCCCTGTTACTCTATGTAAGCATTTCTGATCATCAGGGGAAGAGTACTGTACAAGCATTTCAAGAAAGATAAATGCCCCCCCTTGCTTGGAAACAAGTCATCTCTGACTCTAGGAGGTGGTGCTCATCTACGTATACAGCATCTGCAGATGTTTCTGTGGACATGTGTCAGGCATGACTAGACATCAAAGCACATGGAACATATCTAGAAAATATATTCAAATTAAAGATGGGGATTCAATCATGCAGACCAGTTAACAGCTGGTGGACCTGATCCATGAAAGCTATCATTACAACACAGCAGTTTGTCTTTAAAGTGCTACAACAATTTTAGTTCTTTGTTTTGTTTACTCTCCAATTATTGTTGTTATTGTTATTTGGCACTGCTGCCTTTGCAGCTATAACCAGAGTTTCCAATGAGTACTACTACTAATCAGCTTAGACAATTCCATGCAAAATTGAACTAGGAAACAGTTTACTATAGGATTATAGTTTTGTCTGGCCGGATATCCCACTATGGTAATGGTGTAGACCTTGCAGCCAGCAACTCAACGCCGAGTGTTGGGCAGTGGTAAATAACCTGACTACCTAAAATAGACAATGGCTATGGGTGGATGAGCCCCTTTAGGTGGGATGATGGTCCCCCTCAGTGGATGAAATGCCACTGGAAACCATCCTATTGGTCCCAACGGTAAAATGAGCAGAGGAGGAACTTTGATTCCCAATGGTCATGGAGGCTGAAGAGGCCATGCCAGATGGTCTGGCTGTGAAGGTGCACCTTGTCCCGGTGTTAAATCCCGCATGTCTCATTTCATATGTGCCACAGGAGATGGCTCCGTGATCATAGTGTGAGGGTCAATTCATTGCAAGTGGAGATCCACCTTAAACAAATTAATGCCAATGGTATTTTTCCTGCTTCAGGGAGGGAAATGCATTCTCGGATACGAGTTGCAACAGATGGCAGTGGTGGCGGCGATGATAGTTTTCTATGTTCTTAATATAGCCTCTGTGTTTTCAAACTCTTAATTAGAATATCATCTACTGTAGTCTCCCACAATGACTGGCAGGAGGCTGCAAAGTAACTGGCACCATCAAGTAGGTGGCATTTATGTGGAATCTTGCACTGGATGCACAAAGATGTGCATTGCAGCCATACTTGAAAGAAAAGCAACACAAGTGCTCTCTGAGGGGGGAAAAACACTGGCATTAGATTAATCAAAAACAAGAGCCCTGATGGTACAGTGGTTAATCTGCTGTACTGCAGCCAGAACATTGTGAGTTCAATCCTTCCCAGGTTATCAAGGTTGACTAAGCCTTCCATCATTCTGGAGTCAGTAAAGTGAGTACCCAGCATATTGGAAGCAAAATGCTAATTAATATATGAACCGCCCAGAGAGTGCACTAAGTGCTATAAATGTAAGCTTGGACACTGACTAAAGCATCTGAGAACCTTTTGAAATGTGGATCTATAGATATAAAAGATATAATGGGTTGACCATGTGACTAATGTGGAACTGTTGTGCCATATTGCTACAGAACAAGAACTGTTTAAGGCAGTGGGCCAGGATACCTGAGAGACCGCATCATCCCGAGAGTGTCTGCCCGTCCGACCAGAGTGGACCGGAGGGGCTCCCTAGTTCTGCCTTCAGCTAGAGGTGCTCGCCTCTCTGGCACATGAAGAAGGGCCTTTTCCATGTCCACACCAGCCCTGTGGAACCTCCTGCCAACAGAATTGAGGCTACAGACAGAACTGCTGCCCTTCAGGAAAAGTCTGAAAACCTGGCTGGCAGGGCAGATGTGGGGCCTTAATGGGAATACAGCTCCAGCCTGTTGGCTCATCCCCAGTTAGTACTTAGTAAATATCCCTCCCTTTGTGTTGTTGTATCCCCCCCCCAATTCCATTTCTTTTTATTCTTTTAATTGGGGTGGGGGTAGTAGGGTGGGGAAGTGAGTGGGTGATTTGGGATTTTAAAATCTGTATTTATACATTTTTAACTGTTGTACGCTGTCCTGAGTCAGGTTCTCTTGATTGGGCGGCATATAAATTTAAATGAATAAATAAATAAATAAAGGCCAATAAATAAAGAAAGCTCCAATACCTTTGTCATATCATGAGGAATGGCATAAAGTATAGAATACACCAACTCGTTATGCAAGATCCTTGGAAAGAGAGGCCCTGGACATAGATGGACCTCATGGCTGAAGAACCTTAGGGACTGGTGTGAAATGTCCTTCGATGATTTGTTCCAAGGAGCTAAGTACAGGAAGACTTTTGTCACGATGATAGCAAATATTTGGAACAGATACAGCACTTGAAGAAGGCGAATATCCTTTGCCCAGTCCCCCCCCCCCGAGTAAAGAGACGTACACCTTGCGGAATTAACCAATGAGCCACTTTATTTAACAAATACTTGAACTTTGGCATAACAATTCTACACCGGGGTTTAGGTAGCACAGAACAAGGCTAGGGAATAGGGCACCACCAACAACCCAATTTCCCCCCAATTTACAGCCCTACCAGAAGTGGCCTGCAAACAGTCTAAACTTCTGGATCCGCCTCAGGTGAACACACAACATGTGATGACCAAGCTGTCCAGCTTTGGTAGTCCATTGTTCCTGAGCAGCATTTTAATTCTCCAACTGGGAAGCACTCCTCATGAAACCACTACCCCAGCTGTTGAACAAACTACGTCCCTTACCTGAGCAATCTTTGGGCTCCCTGCCCATAGTGACCAAACTGGCCTCCATAGCTCAACCATCCGTGCCAGTGTGGGATGGGCAAAAACATCATGAATCCAAGTGGCAATCAGGGTTTATGCAAAAATTCCCATCTGGCCCATACACAACCGAATAAATTCACACTGGTGCTTCATGGAGGGAGGGTGGGACAAATAGCTCCAAGAAAAGAATTTAAAAGAGCTTGAGGAGGGGCCACCCCTTATAAAGGAGCTCCTGGCTCCTTCCCTCCACACCAAGCACATGCTGTGTGCTAGGATCCCATGTCCTGTAGTTTGGGCACCCCTACTCTAGCAGCAGTAATTGACATTATTAACAAAGTTCAGCTCCCTAAAAAAGAGGACTTATTAGAAATCTGGAAGACATTCCAGGCAGTTACTCAATGTTAATCCACTCTTGCTCTACATCTCCGTCCTGCACTCATTAACATGACTCAACAGAACTACTAGAGTGGATGAGAAAATCCACCCTCATGGTACCCTTAAAAAAAAAACAACCCACAGATTATGTGTTTAACTGCTTGGTAGCTTAAAACAGTTTCCAGGAGGAACTGATCAGAATTAACAGCAGAGACCTTGAAATGTGGAGGCAACCTTGTTATTATGTGCCTGGAAAGTCTGAGATATTAGGAGGTATAAGTGAACTTGTTTGAAAGAAATGAATGGAATTTTGCATATTTACAAATCAGATTAATGGGTTCTTTTGATAACCGCTCAAACTTAGGCTCTAGCCCCACTCACCCATGTACAGTCAATGAACTTTAAGTGGCGCTGAATAATTTACTAGTCAATAAAGTCTTGTAAAGGTAGGAATTACTTTGCAATTGATACTTTTTGTCATTTGCAATTTAGCAATTAATTTGAGCATTTGAGGAGTGAGTCTGGTAGGCATATACATTGAAAGTAAAATTTCTTGGTATCGGTGGAGCAAATGCCTTTGCAAAAGTGCTTACGTTGGAATTGTAAAGAAATCAGAAGGATAACCCTCAAAGGGCTGATGTGGTGCAACAGTTGAGGAAAAGAAAAGGAAGAAAATCTTCAACAACAATAAAAAAGAGAGGAAAGATGAAGGTTCATTTCTCTCTCAAATCTCCCAGTACCCCAGGCAACAACTGCACTGCAGACAGAAACTTTGACTGCTAGCAGACTGAGATGTTATTTATGTAATTGTTTGAAATCTCAGCTGCTTTCCTATGAAAAATAAATAAATAGATGATGATGAACCAGCTGAGGAAATACAAAAGAATAAAATGCGTTCCCTCAGTATGCTGCCATTTTAATACTTAAACAAAATGTCACTTGGGTAGATAGAGATGAACATGCTATTATTCATTCTACCACACACTTGCACCTGATGTGAGGCAACACAAACCTTCCTTATGAGTCTTTCTAGATGGGTTGTTTGTTTGTTTTTAATCCATTCAATAACAAAGGATTACAAAAACAACCCCTAACATAATAAAATGCAACCCAAAATAAACCCCAAAATAGAATGGGGAATATCTTTGAGTTAAAACATCTGCAAAATCAGAAATCTCATATGATTTTGTCCAGAAAATAAACAAAGTCTGTGAACAGCTGTTGTTTTCTTTCAAATTGTTTAAAAATGAATTGTCAATGTCTCTTTTCCATCAGGTTCCCTTCTGCTTAATTTAATGACGTATGTCTTCTGCATTAGGATTCGTGAACGTGGCGGTGGGAATACCATATGCATGTTAATATAAATCAATCCAATAGTGAATTAAATATACAGAGGAAATTATGATATTTATAACATAGTGAGATGGACTACCCAGTCTAGAATTGTAAACTTTAAGGGGTCCATTTTGGACCCATACCTGCTGCTCCTTGCACAAACCTGATATGTTCTACTTTGTTCATTAAAGATAAAGGTTTCCCTTGCTTGAAAGCCAGTCGTATCTGACTCTAGGGTTCAGTGCTCATCTCTGTTTCAAAGCCGAAGAGCCAGCGCAGTCTGCTTCTGCAGACGTTTCTGTGGTCATGTGGCAGACATGACTAGACACCAGAGTGCACAGAACGCTGTTTACCTCCCCCCCGAAGTGGTCCCTATTTATCTACTTGCAATGTCTTGCTTTCGAACTGCTAGGTTGGCAGGAGCTGGGACAAAGACAGGAGCTCATTCCGTCCTGCAGTACAGGAACATTTTCTTGCTTTTCATGAAAGCTATGGATATTGATATCCCAAATGGGGAGAAGTGAATAGTGCTAGTTTACATGTCAGATGTATCCATGTGAATATAGACAGAGCAT
Organism: Bradypodion pumilum; assembly: GCA_035047305.1. NCBI lineage: Eukaryota > Metazoa > Chordata > Lepidosauria > Squamata > Chamaeleonidae > Bradypodion > Bradypodion pumilum. Next base: position 34,636,640 of record JAWDJD010000010.1, read on the forward strand.
CAACCACACCTTAGGAAAAGTACTCAATCTTATTTTTGAGGAACTCCTGAAATCATCCCTAGCAGCCATTTCAACAGAGAAATTGCAGTTTGCCCACAGACAGGTGCTGTGTCTAGTTATTCTTCATTAAATCCCTCCTTTTCCTTCCCCTGTGGGAAGCATTTTGGTCTTCAGGGGTGACCTTTGTGCCCTTGTGTAATTCATCCCATCAACACATTAATCCACATTTCAAGTTTCAAGTTCATTATTGTTATGGCCAATGGCCAGTTACAGTAAATACAATTAAAACAGTTAAAACAGACAGATTCTGGTGAATGCGGCTCCCCCAGTGTTTCCATTTCCAACACAATCAAATAGATATTTGAAGAAATAATTACATACAGCTCCTGAGTTAAAACCGTTGTCATTAACTTAACATATTAAAATTGTAAATAACCTAAGTATATTGATAAAATTCCAAATTAAAACTAACCATAAGTTTAAAAATGACTATATATATACTCTGGTTAGCGGCAACTAATAACCTCTTTGCCTGAAATTATGATAACATAGGGTTGCTGGGATAGACTCGATATCTACCTATGGACTATTGATCTTACACTGAGACATCCTCAGCCTGTTTCTACACATACAGGTTGACTTCCATGCAAATTGAACCACAGCAGCCATCAGGGCATTAGACTTATCAGACAATAGCTCTCTGAACACTCAATTTTTGTTGAACGCCAACTAAGGAAATGCAGAAAAGCGTTCACTTCTAAGGCTGTCATATAATGGACATTCCAAGAATACATGCTCCAAAGTCTCGACCCTATTGGACTGACATAGGCAAACATGCTCTTGTATAAGGATTTTCTTAAAAAGTCCTTCCCTTTAGGACAAGGATAGCATATTGTAGCAAAGTAGAATAAAAGATCGCCTGTGGTCTGGGTTGCTCAAACTAGTTAGATAGGGTGAGGGCCTCACATTAGAACGCAGCCAGTTGAACAGTGGGCTAGCTAATTTACTTCAATCCATTTGACGATGGATGTCTATAATTCTTTGTTTAATTATTGCCCTAGCATGGAAAAGCCCTAGGGAGAGGACATACTGTTTGGAAAGACCGTACGATGCCAAAACTCCTTCCAGGGTAGCAATCCAAGTTGCAATGGTGATTTCCAACTGCATTAAATTGAGTAGACCAGTGGGAGAAAATATAATTTTTAGCCAATATAGTGATGCACTGATCAATAGCCTCATCTGAACTGTATATACCCCAGTTTATAACCTCACTGCTGCATTGGAAATACTTGTTGGGGTCTGGAGGATTGACCTTAGGAATTTAGCTTGAACAACCTCTAATTTGTTTATACTTGGACCCATACTGAAAGGGGCCCCATTAATCCACATTTCTGAAGAGCAGGCATTCAATTTGGCACCTTGGGCAAAGCAGCCAGAGCCGGATTACCGTGTGATGAAGGTACAGCTAACGGATGTTCATTAGGGGAGGAAAAATCTCACGGGAGAGAATCCACAGCATAAGCAGGGATACCTTTAGGGAAAGGTTGTTAACTTTCTCAGAGTTCCTTTCTCTGTTATTAAACAATGCTTGATGGCGATGGTAGATATAGATAGCTCTCATTTCCCGAGATTTCATGGCTGAAACCTGAGACTGGAAGAAGAGTCTTTAGGATGTTAGAGAGGGAGGAACCCTTTAACGAATATGTAGACCAGTGGTTCCCAATGTGGGGCCCATGCCCCACAGGGAGACTTCAATTCCCAGAAGCCTAAATCAGCACATTGGCTGATCAGTGCTTTTGGGAATTGACTTAGGCTTCTGGGAATTGAAGCAGTGGTGGGAATCAGCAGGTTTGCACCAGTATGTGCGTACCGGTAGTAAAAAATGGCTGGCCCCACTGTTATGTATGATAACTTATGTCGGTGACATGTTGAACATTCAAACCACCAAATAAACCACGCAAACTACTGTCAAACAGCCACACTGTTTGACAGCTGCGAGATCTCGGCAGCTCGCATAGTATTGCGAGACTTAGAGCACGCAAAATTCAAATGCGGAGAAGCGCGCGCCAGAACTGTCAAATGTATATACTTTGTAACATGTATTCAAATTACCCAATTATGTTTGTTCCCGCTCAATTGTATCCAGTTTATTGTGTATATAAGTCCCCGTTGTTCACCTCCAAGTTGTGTTCAGACCCCAGAAATAAAAGAGCTGTATTTCACTTTGCTGGTTGTCATCTCCAATTTCTGGCTGGGGAGGCACTTTGGGGTGAAAAAGAGCCCTGGAAAACCCGTGGACAAGGGCGAATGGCTTCAGAGGTTTGCTAAAGAGTGATGAAAATAGATGAGGCTTCAACTTTCTTAGCTCTATAGTGAAGAGCAGTCACATGGCCAACAGGTCATGCCCATCCAGTCACATGGCCATGCCCACAGTGTGGTAGGATTTTTTTTGATGCCCACCACTGAATTGAAGCCAAAAAACTAAAGCTTGGGAAATACTGATGTTGTCCCTCCTGAATTTTAAAAGCCAATGATTTCGAGAAGCAGCCAGAGCTCTAGACCATAGAAAGTCATGAAAAAGATAACAGATGCAGAAGCCTGCTGCACATTCTTAATAAGCATTTATCTTTTACGAAAAAGGGAGATCAAGGCTTCTTTTTCTTGAGAATTCAGATGCAGAGAACTGGTTCCTAGAAAACAGACCCCAAAAAACCAAGCATGGATAGAAAAGCTTGAGATCTGGCAAGCTTTCCTAATAGGGAGCCACCATTAGAGCAGAAATCAATCATAATGATAAGAAGAACTTCAGATCTGGAAGAGATCCAATGAATCATCCGCTCCAGCCCTGTCAATGAGATGCAGTGGGGAATCAAACTCCCAACCTCTGGCTCTGCAGCCAAAGGCCTTAACCACTGAGCTATCAATCATTTCTTAGTTCACACTACAATCAAGTACCTATCTACTCAGAAGGAGCTGGCATTAAATGAGCATGGGTTAACCCCAAGAAACTATATGATGCATTGTAATTTATGTCTACAAATACTGAGGCTTTCATGTAGGGGTGATGTGGAGTTTCATTTTATTTCAGTGCAAAGAATGGAAACATAACTGTGTTCCATCAAGTTGGTTTTGATTTGTCTGCATCACGAAAAAATAGATATTGTCTGCTACTTGGTCTAATCCATGTGTCCTATACTAAATCAAATGCACTGAATCCAAATCTGAAGTCCGATTCTGCCTAGGATGCCAGGACCATAAGTTAGCAAATCTCAACCTTTTGGTTAGGTTCTCGCATTGATCACATGGGGTATATTTGCCACAAATGTAGCAAAAATTGTCCGGTTTATTAACACAGCTGTGTCTACTCATGTGTCTACTTTAGCTCAAACCAGACTCAATATGGCCTAGCTGTACTATACAAAAAGATGGGTTTGCACTAGAGACGAGCCCTTGGTCCATCTCGCCTTATTTACCTATTTCTGACATCAGCTCACTGACATGCCCAGACATGCCCAGCCACTGCTGGAACATACATGCCACCAGGGGACATGATTCAGCTGAGACGGCAGCAGGCTCAGTGGTAGCTGCAACTGTTCTAATGTTCCCTGGGCAATGCGAACTATTTTAGTGATTATTAGAAAATGCAGCTGAAAATCAAGTGAAACAAACCTATTTTTATTTTCTTATTTCTTCATTTTTATTTAATTATTTTATATGCCTCTGGAATGCATATTTGGATATTTTTTTAAAAATAGCTTTTACATAGATTGCAAATAGTGCATTTTTTTTGATAATTTGATTAGGGAGGGGGGAAACTTAGCATGAGATTTCTCTTTAACTCATTTTTGTATTTAGTTCACAAATCTAGACTTATGTGAAAAAATGCAACTCTCACACTATGTTCATAAACAAGCATCCGTCCTGTGTATATGATGTTCAAAAATAAATACATGATTAAAAAAAACACTTAGTGCCTGTGAAGAAAGAACAATTGACATGAGCTAACAGAAGTTACAGTTTGCTTATCAGATTTATTACTGGATTTAATTAGTACACCTTTTATATTGCAATTTATCAGTCTACTGTCGGTTAAAATCAATAAATACAAACCTGCTTTGAGTGGCTTTGCTCACACAAGCATTTCTGATGGAACTGATAATGTGACCTGTTTAGCAGTTGCTCTAGTGCAGGGGGTCTCAACCTATGGCCCGGTAGCTGGATGTGGCCCACAACACCATTTCGTGTGGCCCCCACCTCCTCCACCACACCTGGAAGTGCCATGTGTGGCAGGCAGGGAAAGATGGTCATCTGGCCCCCGAAGCTGTCTGAGGGAGCATGACCGGCCCTAAGCTTGAAAAGGTTGAGAATCCATGCTCTAGTGTAATGGATTAATGAGAAGGTCGTGGTGGCTTAGTGGATAAAGACATTGAGCTTGACAACTTGACGGTTGACAAGTCAGCAGTTTTAGACCTGCATTCTGCATGACTGAGTGAGAACCCATCATCTGTCCCAGCTCCTGCCAACCTAGCTGTTTGAAAGCATGAAGTTGCAAGAAAATAAATTTTTATCCCTTTGGTGGTAAAGGTAACAGTGTTTTGTGTGCTCTGGCATCCAGTCATGTCTGCCACAAAGATGAGCTCCACCCTTAGAGTCAGACATGACTGGCTTTTGAGCAAGGGAAACCTTTACCTTTACTTTAATGGATTAATTATGCCCACAGATATGTAACCCTATTAAGGTACTGAATCCTATTCCGTGGAGAAGCCTATATGATGACACCGGCATTGGCTAGCCCCTATTCTGAAGGCCCCAGAATTCAACAAAAAATCATTTTAAAAACAGATGCAAGTAACCATGGGTTGGGGGCATGTCTCATGCAAAGTGATGTCCTACTTCAGTAGGAAATTGCTACCACATGAACAACGGTAAGTTTTTGTTGAAAAAGAGTGTCTAGCTTTAGTTTGGGCTATAACTATTCTATGCCCATTTTTTTATGGGGTTGAAGTTTCCAACTTCACACGTATCACAATGCCCTTATGTTTCTTCAAAAGATGAAAGGTTCTGATAAGAGATTGTTGAGATGGGCTTTGTTGCTCCAAGATTATGATTACACTATTTCACATGTGAAAGGTGTGGATAATTCTGTGGCAGATGCTCTGAGTATAATTTACCCTGAACACAACAATATTCAGGAAGGTGAAAATGTTACCTGAAAGATGTGTAACTAACTGTTCTGTATTCTGTTTTTAGGTGTACACCTGGTTTGATGCTATGCATGGCCATTCATAATGGTATTTATCAAGTAAACCTCTAGTATTCTTTCTAGAAGCTGGAAGAGCTTAATTGCTTAACCCTGTATATGTAATGGATATGCTTAAATGATTGTTTATGTAGTCATAACTTGTTCCCTTATGGTAAAGTCTGAATTGACTTTCCCTGGAAGGGAAGGCATGTGATGGAATAGGTCACAAGCTATTCAACATGGAGGGTCTCTGGTTCTTAAACATTCATTTTAGTGTAGCTTTGCTTCTTTGCAAAGGCCTTAATTTTTTTCTGCTTTGCTTATCGAGCAGGTGTGCCTAGTAGAAGCTTCTCCCAAGGCTTCAGGCCTATGTTTTGTCTTATTCCAGGCCTGTAATGTTTGCTTGCATCAACAACCCAAGCCTGGGAACAACATGACTGTGTTATGGGAACCAAGGGATGTTTACTTAAACCCTGGACCATACCTGTCAACCGTGGCTCTGGCCAATCTGCAGAACGATTCTATGCAGGTCGCCTTCTACGCATGCGAAGAAGGGTTTTACGCTTGAGTAGCCCCCTTCTACGCAAGCGTAGAAGGGTTCTACACAAGCATAAAACCCTTCTACGCATGCATAGAAGGTGACCTGCGCAGAAGGGCTGCGCAGTACCTCCTTTCCCCCGCTGCCAAATTCTGGGGTTTTGGCAGTGCGGGGCGGGAAATGGCGCAAATTGGTGCCAAAAACCGGGAAATCCCGGCCAATCCGGGAAGGTTGACAGGTATGCCCTGGACTCTGATTGGCCATATCCTAATTCAGAGGGTCAAACTCATGTTCTATCCTATAGACACATGTGCTTGGGAGTTAGTTCACATTGGGGGTTCTGAGAGTGACATCTCAGGAAGGGAGAGTGGTACTCTAACATCTGAGTCCTCACTCCACCCAAGTTTAATCATGATTACTTAGTTAGTCAGGTTTTCATTCTTTTCTGGGGGAAGGCCTGAGTATGAATATCCCTGTGTGTATTTTTGATTAGTTTTCGCTTTTTGGATTCATCTATATCCTGAAACCAAGGGATGGACTTTTACTTCATGCTTCAAGATCAATAAACAATTTTGCTTCATCAAAACATCTGTTCATTGGAAGAGGGGGTAAGACAAGAGTATACATGCCACACACTACCTTATCATAAATAACTACTCTCCATAGTGTGTCTAGGCACTTTACAATTAGGGTAAGTCCCTGGTTGCTGCAAAGGTATTGCAGGATGACATACTGGTGACTAGCACCCGGAGTTTTAGGTGTTCCATAAGAGTTGGCTGGTAAAAGAAACTCTGGGGGAACAGGAGAGGCCAAATATAAGGGGCTGGCCAGCGCCGGTATCGTCATAAATGAGTAACTTATTACTGGCTGTAGAATCCAAAATATTATTGTATATTGGAATTTAACTGTCAGATCTTTATATTCTTCAATGAAGTGGATATCTTACGTGTCCACTTTCCAAGAAGAAGAAGAAGAAGAAGAATTTTCTGATGGACATTTTAAAAAAACCCAAGCCCATAAATGTTCATTCCACCCACTCCTTCCAGCAGCAAGTCTATTATAATGCCTCTATAGCTGGGCGGCTTTTAATATGCTAAGACTGGGAAAGTCGTAATTAATTTCCCTTTAATTGATGCGTGGGAATATCTGGAACCCTCATTCATTTACTTTCATTCCTTTCTAAATATGTGATCTGACAGGTTAATTTGAAAGTGAAAAGTGAAAAGTTCTTCTCAGCCATCCGAAGCAGAAGCTGCAGACAGCCGGTCCTTGTGTCTGTGTGCTTGCATGAAACATAATAGGAAGGGGTCAAAGTTAGGTTATGTCTTTCCTTTTTATTGCAATTCTTTTAATTTAATTTTCCCCCTTTCTTTTTTTCTTCTTTTTATTCTCTCCGCCTTGGAAGATTATAATGAAAGCTTCCCTTTCTTGTCCAAAGGTGAAATTGAGCCAAAGAAAAGAGAGAGGGAGAGAAGGTGAAAAAGCAAATGAGGATGTAAAGTCGATTTGACTTTCATGTGGGCTTGATAAAGTGACCCCCCCAAAGAAAAAAAATGGGAAAGGAAGAATTCACAGATTTATAGTCTGACAAGTCCACTGGACTTTATGTATTACCCACATGGAGAGAAAAAATCATAATTAAATAGTGATTTCAGTCAAATAAGACTGGTCAGAAACAGATGGGATGACCGCTTTGAACATATAAGTGGCAGGGTTTTTTTTTTAGCATTTGTCTTTCCTACTGTGAGGTATCCACAGCTCCTGACGCTAAACATTATTTAGCTTTCCTTTGGTGATTAGTCCTTACCCAGAAATCATTCACACTTTGGTCATACAAATATGAGCATTTGAAGAATAGAGAAGGAAGACATGTTCCCTAGGCTTCTTGTTCTCATTGATTAAGGCTGTCTTGATGAGACAAGGCACTTTAAAGACCTAAAAGATTCCTTGGCTTCAACCAGGAATAGGAGAAAGATGTAATTCCCCCCTCCCATGGGGCTCTGTAATTTATATAAAACTATTGTTATTGTTCTGTAGTGGCTCAGTGGTTAAGAAGCTCGCCTTGTTAGCTGGAAGGCTGACAAGTCAGCAGTTCGAGACCCAGGTACAGCATGATGGATTGAGTTCCCATCTCCTGCCAAGCTAGCAGTTCAAAAGCAAGAAATTGTATCGATAAATAGGTATCACTTTGGTGGGGAAAAGATCTTGGTGAAATGAAAGGAGCCTCATTCGGACATCCCCTGAGCGGAGTTTCTCCAGCAAAAATCCTTTCAACCCAGAATAATTTCTGACACAAAATTATTATTGTTGTTGTTCTTTTGCTCAGAGCACAATTAGAGGAAGCGCGGAATGATTGTTTGCTATTAAGAAAGATGAAAACAACCCATCCAATGTTTCAAGTGCTAATAGGTTTTTGACAACTTGTGATATTCAGCAACAATGCAAGTTGCAGAATGTTAACTAAAAAAAGAGCCAAATGTTGCTAAGAAAGGTGTTTTTTTTTATGCAACCCATCTTGCCCCCACCCAACCGAGAAACAATAGACCCCCAGCCAAATGGTAGGCTCCAATTGGAAATCAAAAATCCTCCCTCTCAGGGCAGCAGCTCTGTGAAAAGCACCAGGAAATTCCTTACTATCTCACCAACAAGAAGACTGTTGCAACATGTCCTAAGAAGGAGACAAGCAAAGATTTGCACCCCTAATTGCTCCATAATCAGGGTGCACAGAAGAAAGAGCCCTGCATCTGAGAGCGCTTCATAAGAATTTTGAATAGATTAGTGAAATACGCCAATCAAAAGTTGCAGTTCTCCATTCTTCTGTTAGATAATACTGTGAAGAAAAAACAGGTCTAAAGTCTGGATGCAATGACCGACTAACAGACCCAGGTATAGTCTTGCTTAAAGTAGATTCATAAAGGTAAAGGTCACCTTTGCTTGAAAGCCTGTCGTATCTGACTCTAGGGTTCAGTGCTCATCTCTGTTTATAGCCAAAGAGCCAGTGCTGACTGCGTTTGCAGACTTTTCTGTGGACATGTGGCAGGCATGACTAGACACTGGAGAGCACGGAATGCTGTGTAGATTCGTTAACACATGGCCTAAATCAAATTACTTATCTCAGCTAGAGTAGATCAATTTAATGGATAGGATTTATACAAGTGTCAACCGACCATATAGGTAGGGGTGCAATATCATGGGATTTCCCCTCACTTTCCCCTCTCCCATTCTCCCTTATCTCCCTGCCACTTCTCATAAAATTGAAAGAGATCAGGTGACAATGTTGAGACAAAAATGTTTTATATCTGTACTGTATTATGTTATTTTCCCCATTGCCAGCTATGACTGTGATATCTGCTTTGATTACCAAATTAATCACCAGGCTATAAACGACCATTAGGTGTAATTGAGTCCAACAGCCATCAACACACCACCAGCATTCCTGCTTTATCTGGCTTTCATTCAGCAGAAAAAGAGGGACATTTCCCTTGCTCCTAGGCAAGGAAAGAAGTGTATCTCAAGATCTCAAGATATAAGAGTCCTGGTGGTGCAGTGGTTAAACTGATGGGCTGTAACCAAAACTGCTGACATTGTGAGTTTGATCCTGATGGAGGTCAAAATTGACTCAGTCTTCCATTCTTCCAAGGTTGGTAAAATGAGTACCCAGAATGCTGGGGGCAAAATGCTCATTACCTTGTAAACCACCCAGAGAGTGCACTGAGTGCTATGGGATGGGATGCATGTGTAACTGCTATTCTGTTCAGACTTGATCCTAACTTGCAGCTTGGTTCCAGAAAAAAAAAATAGTAGCAATTCCATGAATGAAAGGAAACACCTCTCCTGAATGCTTCTCATTTTGCATGCCTGGACATACAATTAAAGCAAAAACCCTTTAAAATTGTTGCAGAAGTTGCAATGTGAAGAGCGGGTATTGCCATCACCGCCCAATGGGAGAGGTAGGTTGTGTTTAAATGCTGATGCAGAAAACAACACTTTCATTAGCATCAGAAGCAATTTCCCTTTTGTTGTCGGTTATATGTCTTATGGAGGGTCCTTGACCTCAAAAAGAGATACAGGAATAAACTGTGATACAAATTAAGGTTTTGCCCTCAGAGGAACAACTGAAAAGTTAACACAGCAAAAGAGAAGGGAGAGAGGAAACTGCGCATGTTTGATGTTCCTGTTGTAAGTCACGTATAAGACAAAGTTTAATACACAAAATGTACATTATCAGGCAGTGTCTGGTATGTTGGCTTCAACTATCATTACTGAAATATCTTAGCAAAATGATGATGATGATAAATAAATTTCATGTCAGAAATTACTCTTGGTTGAAAGGAGGGCAGGGGATGCCCGAAAGTGGCTCCTTTCATGTCTCTAAGGCGCGTAATGCAGCATTCGGGTTTAAAACTGGTTAGGACTTTCCAGTCTTCAAGCTCAGCATCTTAACCACTAAGCCACCACAGTGCTGTATGGTGATGATGATGATGGCAGCTGCGGCAGCGGCCACCACCACCACCACCCATTTGGACTTTTCCAAATTCAGGTCTGAAAAAATGAGTTGCTTGTTCAAAATTTGCTACACTTTTATGATATGGATAAGCATTGTGTATTTTCAAATAAGTGCCATGTTCCCAACAAAACTCTTTTGCACTCTTCTGTAACTTTATCAGCTATTCTTTGTTCTTGAGAATGAGCTGCACCTCTGCACAGAATCGTTCAAATCTGGAGCCAGACAAAGTGCTCGTCTGAGTCAAGTAATACTATTCCCCTGTTTTCCACTGCTTCTGAGTGGTCCTAAGTGGCTTGTGGTTTTGCACGACCCCGGATTGAAGCAAATGAGAGAGACAAATTAGGCTCAACCCATCAAAAGTCACAAAGGAACTTCCTGAACAAATTGTTTCAAACAATTTTGAAATGAACTGTGAGAAAGTAAATATGTGCAAGAGATGAGGTAGGTGTGATGCTGGCGACATTTCCCACCCCTCCCAGTTGGATACTGACTGTACACCAGTGTTTCCTAATGTGGGGCCCATTCACCAGAGGGGGATTTCAATTCCCAGAAGCCTAAGTCAGTACATTGGCTGATCAGTGCTTTGGGGAATTGACTTCAGGGAACAGAAATCCAAAAGCCAAAGGTTGGGAAAACACTGTAGTACACTAAACATCACTGAGTAGAGAGTTCAACGGACTGTGGTGGCTCAGTGGTTAAGAAGCTCACCATGTTAGCTGGAAGGTAGGCAAGTTGGCAGTTCATGACCCGGGTACTGCATGACAGAGTGAGCTCTTGTCTCTGTCCCAACCTAGCCATTTGAAAGCAACAAATTGCAAGTAGATAAATAGGAACCACTTCGGTGGGAAAAGATCTTGGGGACATGAAAGAAGCCTTATTCAGGCATCCCCTGAGCGGAGTTCCTCCAGCAAATATATTTTCAACTCAGAAAGCTCCTTTGTGTGCTTCTCACATGATTAAAAAAAAAATAAAGGAGAAAATGCCTTGAATGATAAAGGCTGATGATTGATTGTTTAGCAAATCTATCTAGAAGGCTTTTTGTGGGGGACTTAGCCTGAGACTGTCAGAGAAAGCCATACCAAGAGTTACTTGGGAAAAGCTACTCTTGTTATACAACTTTCAGGATCTTAATAGGGTATTCTGGGAAAGGTAGTAGAAGACATTAACAATGAAAACTTGGGAACAGGCAGGGAATTGGATGCAAAAATAGCATTTGCACTCAAATAAGCACCTGGTGGGACAGTAGTTAAAACTGCTGTAATACAGCCCAAACTCCTGCTGTTTTGAGTTCGATCCTGGCAGGTATCAATCCTGATCGGTGGTATACATAAAATAGCTTGGAAAAGCAATTCTGCAGGCTGCTTTCAAACAAGAAAACTTGAATCATTTTTCCTGCTAGAAGAAAGCAAAACAGTTGGGCCTCTTCCTTTATTAATTTGTGTGAAAAGCTAGGAAACACTTTTAATGTGAGTGCACTCTGCCATAAATAAAGATGCGAATTGTGTTCTCCCTTCCTCGGTTTTTTTAATCTATCCAGATTTTGTGAGATTGTGAAGCCACTGCCCTCTTGTGGCTAGTCTGTTAATTAACAAATACTCATCATCACTCCTATCTTGTATTCGCATGCGCTATGATGCGAATACTTAGCCTTCAGACTATTTAGCAGCTGTTCTTTGCAGGTTTCAGATGGAGGTGGCAGGGATTTGGGAGTACAGCAAGCTGCCTTCTACTGATTGAAAACATTGTTCCATCTGCCCTTATATTCTTGGCACTGACTGGTAGCAGCTCTTGAGAGTTTCGGGGTAAGGTGGGATTTCCCCCCATGTCTACCCATGCTAAAATGTCCTCCAACAGAACCAGAAAACTTTTGGTAAGTTCTTTGGCAGTTACAAGTACTTGCCTCCCCGTCATGGAATCCTAAGTTTATTGTGAGGTGAACAGAAAGGCACACTGAGCAAAATCCATTTGCAGAAAAACCGCACCACAAGGGCAATTGCCCAGATGATGATGATGATGATGATGACTGTCGAGATTCCATGTGAGATGACATCGTTTTATGTTAATTACCTGTTAGTTTAGTAGGATTTTACATAAATATGCGAGCACTGCTTTACTTTTCTTTCTATGAGTTATGTCACTTAGCCTAAGTGAAGCCATTTTAAAAAGCACACTCTACCATTTTCCAAAGGCAATGGGAAATCATCTCATGTTCTTTTCTCAAGGCCAAGGTCTGGGAAAGCGACCCTTGAGGTGGACTTTTCTCACGAGAAGAGATGAGATCGCTGATAGCCAGCCATCTGCTATCTTTGATCTACGCATGAAACTGTCACTTTGAGAAGTAAATTAGCACTTCTCCAAGACACTTTCCCATAGAGAAAGGTATAAAAACTGTTCCTCTCCAAGGTATGCGATCCGACCTTGTTTGGAACCTGAAATGCTGAAAGAGCTCCTATCACTTGAGGCCTCGATCCATACCATCTCGTATGGGGCGGCTGGGATCGCTGCTTCTACTTAGATAAGTGTTAGCGTATTGCTTTTTATTTATTTCTTAGGGCAGTAAGGTCTTAGATTAGTTCGAATAAGTTTTCATATATTCTGCATATATCGGACTTTGCTACTTTTCCAATAAATTGACAAAATGGACTTCGTTCGTAAAGTGTACTCCTTTTTGCTCCCACTGCAAACGGAGCAAATTGAGGATGGGGAACTATAACAATTGGGCCATTATTGAAGGAAGGGCTGTGTCTTGGTTTTACCAACTTCAAGGGGACTGTTATCCTATGAAGAAACTTTGCTCCACACCCCAGGATCAGCAAGTTGCTGCTACAAAGGGAACAGAGTTACTCCCACACACCTTCAACATAGCCAAGGCCAGAAGTTCCCCAGAAGCAAGATAAGGGTGATTTTCGTATGGGAAAGTGGTATTTCCATCCCAGGGGTCTTTGCAGCTCAATTTCCCCTGTGTAGTTTGTCCCGGATCACCATTTCCCCACGAACCTATGAGCCAGACTATCTGGACAAAAGTCTTTCTCTGCCAAGCAAAGAGAAAGCCACCCTTACGGCCCACTAGCCAGTTCGGGACTCTACATGTGCCGCGGCCCACCACACCTCTAGTGGAGGGGAGCAAGGCCTGCCAACAGGTGGAACTCCACGATGATGATGATGATGATGATGATGATGATGATGATGATGATGATGATGATGATGATGATGATGATGATGATGATGATGATGATGATGATGAGCATCATCATCATCATATAGAGAAAATTATGTTTGCATGGTCACCCTTTACACAATCATCTAAGCAAATAAAATTCTGGCCACTAGTGTTTCAGTGGAGTGCACGGTATCCAAGTACATTATGCTAAATTATCACCAATAGCAAAATCAAGATGGAGGAAGGAGTTCACTGAACAAGGAATAACATGAATAACATTTGGAGGACCCTGAACACAGGCTGAGAGTCAGAGTGACTAAATGTAAGACCAGCATGCTCAAGTCGGGGCTGCTGGTGGACAACAACTTGGTGTGCGAATGTGGAGAGATACAGAATCTGTCTGGTCTGCTGATTACTACCAGAGACATGCACCAATGAAGATTGAATTTTGGCCAACAACAAAGCCATGAAAGTGGCTTTGTTTTGGTAGTCCATAGTTTGATCTGGAAGGAGGAGGAGGAGGAGGAGGAGAAAGAGAAGAAGGAAAAGAAGGAGAAGGAAACTTTTTTGAAGGAAACTTTTTTATGAATAAAATTCTTACTACATTATATCTCCCAAATCCTCTCTTCTCCCACCCAAACCACCCCGTCCCCCCACTCTGGATGTGGCCGCTGAAGCGTAACCCATCCTGGGAGGCCTCCCTCCAACTCCTGCCAAATTTCCAGCTTCTGTCTCAATTCCGTCATTCCCTCCCCTTTCCTCAGTGATCAGAGTATCCTCACGGAGATTCGTGCCCTTGCCCAGGCTAGCACGTGTCACAGAAAAATCTGCCAGGCCGGGTGGGTGGTGGGTCCTCACCTTTCTTTGTACAACACCCCCTCACCCCCAGAGCAGGGAAGTCTCGCTCCATTTCCAGTCCTCCCATCCCTCCACTCACCTCCAACCCAAGGCCTGTTTCAGAAGTCTTCTCCCCCCCCAGACCAGGTCAGGTTTTTTAAGGTCCAGTCGTTTGTCTTTCAAAGTCTGGTCCAGTCTCATCCGCCTCTTTCCTCTTCGGCCCTGTCCCTTTTGTTTGAAATGAATCAGAAGGGGGACCGGTACCTGTTTTGTCCTTCTCCCGTGTCCCCTCCTGACAGTCCTCTCCCTGCCCTGTTTCATTTCCATTGTCTCTCCCCTCTCCAGTGGTATCTATATGGTTCAGAGTAGGGCCAGCTGGCCTGCTTTCTGTTCCTTTCCCATCTTTCCCCCTTTTCTTCCTCGGTGGAGAGGAAGGACTGGGCATAGAACAAACCTCTCCCAGTACTCCTTCTCCTTCTTCCCCTCCCTCTCCTCTCCCTACCTTTTGATCTTTCATTCCCTTCCCTCCTCTCTTCCCTGCTCCCCTTCATCTCTTCCCTCATCTCCTTAGAAAAGAGCAACAGTGATCCCTCCCCCTCCTCCAAATCCCATTGAATATTTTCCATCACCTGAACCGCTTGCAGGGGCTGAGCCAAAGCAGAGACCCCCTTTCCATCAAATCCAGCTGTATCCTTCAACTTCTCATCTCGCTACCTCCTTCGGCTTCCCTTCTCGGAGTAGAGTCCTTTCCATTGCTCAATTTCAGGCCCTAACCTGCCAGTTTCTAGCAATTGTAAACCTTCCATTTTTCTCCAGGCATGATCCTCCAAAGCTTCCATCAGGCACCTCATCCAATCCACCATCTCTTCCCCAGTCAACAGTGGAAAGCGCATAGCTGTGGTATCCCAGTTTCCTCTCATCCCAGTGTCCTTTGGTCTCAATCCACTACCTTCACCACACTAGTCTGGAGAAAAGACTCATCAGTTGAGATTCTGTCAACCACTCTGGAAACAGAACATCACAAACTTTTGATTTCCTTCTTTTCAAAAGTTGTTTCAGAACACTGAGAGTCATGCTTTTTACATGGTTTTCCCTTTCCGTGTCTTCAACATCTTTCCCCATCATGAAATCCACAATCTCTTGCTTGAGAGAAGACAAAGAGTCAAAATATATTTTTTTCTGAGTCCAGTTTTTAAAATTGCAGTTCAAGTCAATGCGATTGTAATCCATGCGGTATACTACAAAACCCCAAAGCTTTAGTAAGTCATCTTCTTCCCAAGTGGGCTCACACAGCCAGTTTTGAAATTCACAATAGTCCTTATTTAATTGTTGGGTCCAAAGATCCATAATCTTCTTTTCTCTAGACATTACAGGTTCCTTTCATCCTCTCCCCCTTTTTCGGGTTTTCCTGCCATCCTCATCGGAGCAGAAAAAGTCCTCCTCTGTGTCAGCAAAAGAGTCATTTCCCCCTCCTTCCTTTGGTTTCCACTCCCCATCTTCCTCTTCTGACTCAAGAGGAGAAGATTCCAAATTTATCTCTCCATCTCTGCCCTCTCTTTCTTACCGGTCCTCCCCTCTCTATATATCCTTAAGCGGTGACCTGTCTCTTTTCCCTGCAGACCAGTCTGCCCATCTGGTTTTCTTTTGATTTTTTTTTAAAAATTATCTCTCTTGGCCTCAGCAATATTCCTTGAGGGTCCCAAGGACAGGGGAGACTCACAGGTTTCCTCAACTACACTCAGATCCAGTTTCAGGTCGGCGGTTGGTTCTGTTCTTCTTACTATAGAGGAGCAGTTCAAATATTGCCCCAAAGGGCCCTCATTTTCTTCTGCTTCCTTTGGGGGTGTTAAAGAGGGTGTAAGGTTGGACAACTCCTCTTCTGAAACCTCAGGGCCCACCCTTTGAAATGAATCTAGAATAACTTCCCCAAATGATAGTGTTCCCTCTTTATTAGCATTTCCCCATTGGCCCCCTTGCTCCTTGTTTTCCTGGGCAACCTGTCTACTACAGGCTGGGGATGCAACAGACTGGAAGGCATCAGCCGGTGGGCACCTTTTCATTGTCTCTTTCTCCATTTTCTTAAGCGTTTGGGGGTGATTTTCTTGGAGGGAAGACCTTCTTCTGAGAAACTAGGGTCTTCATCTACCCCTTTCAGGGTGTGCAAGATCCCCTTGTAACTCACATAACACAGGCCGTTTTTCATTCTGATCTTCCATTGCTATGTGTTTGGCAGTCATCCATTGACATCCTCCTTACCCAAAGGTGCAACACGGGAGATGTCTCCCTGGATGCACAAGAAGTTCAGTTTTCAGATGCCCCCCAAAAGTGGGGGGGGGCAACCCCTCCAAAAACTCAGGAAAAAACTCTTCCAGAAGAATGACTCACCAGCTCCTCCAATAGACCTCCAAGGAGAAGAAGGAGAATGTGGAGGAGGAGAAGAAGAAGAAGAAGAAGAAGACCAATGAATCATCATGCAGTTCTCCACCACTGCCCTCTCATTGGAAAAAAAATCCTCTTGGCCCTTCCTTACTCTCAAGAAACACAGGACAGGAAAGGCCATGATCCATCTGGTTCTGTCTACACTAAATGGATGTGGCTCTAGTTCCCAGGTTCTACAGGAGACTTGATACCCCTATCTGGGTGTACCAGGGAATGAACTTTGGACTTTCAAGATTTAAAACCAAGTCCTCTGCCATTGATGTTAAGTATAAGAACTACCACAGCTATCAAATATTGGGCCAGTAAAAGAAACAAACAAACAAAAACAGTTTCCTTTATATGTTATTTTTTCCAGAAGGTGTTTATGTTATTTTTCTTTTATTTTGAAAAACCAAGCTTGGAATAGTGATGTTTTATTATCCATATTTTATACTGCAGTTTAGGGTGGGAAAAAATGATGTTCGTAGATTAGTCCAGGAGCAATTCAAACATAGAAATCATGCCTCTGGGAATACATCAGCATTTCGAAATTTGGTTCTGAGCAAAATGTCATAAAGTGCCATGAAACTAAACGTTCCCCTTTCTGGAAATGTCAGCCTAACATCACAACAATAAGAGATACGTTTAAATTGCAATAAACCCTCAAATGTGTCATTTCACCTGGTTTTCTTTGAACTAAAAGAAAATACTAATAATAACGCAGAAATGAAATTAACGGGCAATATTGCTTCTAAATGTCAATTTCAGACGATACATTGTGTTTTGTAATTTCCCCCACAAGAAAATGGTATTTTCCTTCCTCTACACTTTACATCCTCCCGTGACAATAGGTTCAACTAAATATCATTGAACTTTTCTACTGCCAAATTATGATTCACACTTCCTGAATTCTGAAGCATTTTTTTTCTGTTGAGGAAAGTAATACCGTCAAATTTAATGTTTGATTGCTTTCATGAATCTGTCCCCAAACAGCCTCCAAGTTCCATCACATCCTTCAAGATCGGTGAATTTCATGTTTCTTGACACGGTCTCATGGTGTTCCATTTCACATCTCAGCCAGCAGATGATAGATCTCCACCAAACTGAGGCCAAACCCATCACCCAAAATCATGTTGCTTACTCTAGTAAATCACACTGGAGTAGTCCACTGAATCAATGAGGATTTGGCAAGTCAACTCTTCCTTAAGACCTGTCGATTTAAATGGACCTCCTCTAAATGGGACTTACTAAAGCATACTTCATTTGAACCGATGAATCCGGCCCATTTACTAGTCTGCTGATAGCTGCCAGAGGCATGCACTGATGAGGACTTGGTTTTGGGCAATGGCGAACCAAAGAAAGTGGCTTCATTTTGGCAGTCCAGGTTTTGATCAGAACATGAAAGAAGAAGATTTGAACCAATGGAACTTCCAAAAGCGTTGACTCAAACCCTACTGATTCAATGGGGCTACTTTAGTGTGTTTTTCTATACTAGGAAAAATAATTTTGGCCTCTGAATATCAAGGACTATGGCTTCATCCTTCATCTCCTTCATGTTTCCTTTTCTCCTTGAGCTTAGGTGCATTATTCACTGTAGCTGGGAGAGCGATGGATGTTCTTAAAAGCAATTTATTTTTTACAAAAGATTATTGGTTAAATGCACATTATGAGAGAGTGCCTGGATCTTAAATGGGTAAGAAAGAACCCTTAATTTTATGAGGAAAAATGTTTACCATTTCTTGATAGGAATGATCCAGTTCCATTGCATTTTTGAATTCACTTTATGGAGCGGTTGGTTGTGGGGATTACCATAGATAAATATCTGCACTTTCAAATTTTCCACTACAGCACTTGCTTCTCATGTAGTGGAGAACCTTTGAGAGGAAGATTGGGTTCCATACTAGGTACCTATGTGTGTAGAGCAGAGTTTCTGCTGTGGAAGTTCCTCAATACATGGAAGCCAGAAATTGGGACAAGACAAAGGAAGAAATGGGACACACCAGATGTGGCTTTGTCAGCAAGCATTGCTATGTTCCCACTTCTTCCCATCATTTAACTGGAACTATGCCAGATATAATATCCTAATAGATCTACACATTGCAAGTCATGTACAGCTCCATATCTAGGAAGAGGTTTTTTGCCTATTTCCTAGGCAAATACTAAGAATTTGCTCTACTTTGTGATGCCCTGCTAATCCTGAATAGATCACCCATCTATGTCACTGTGACACTATACAGCAGTGATGGTGAAGCTTGGCACTCCGGCTGTTCTTGAACTTCAATTCTCAGAAGCCCTGATCATCAGGAGTGCTGACTTGGGCTTCTGGGAATTGAAGTCCCAAAACACCTGGAGCATCAAGGTTTCACCATCAAGGTTATATAGCACAGTGATTATCACAACCAGGAGCTCTCCGTTGTATGTATTTCCATTTCCCAATTCCAACATGACCACAGCTTTTTAGCACCCTTGAATGATAAATGTAACAAATGAAGGTAGTTTTAAAACATGTAAAAGCTGCTGGGGTGGGGGGAGTCTTTTTATCTCTAACATGGTAGAACTTGGGTTCTATCATACATTGATCAGTGGGTCACAAGATACAAAAGGTTGCAATCCATGGGCATAGAGTGTACACCAGGTACAAATCAGTGACTGATAAGATGAAACTAACTATGCATTCCCTGAAAACCTGTTCCTTAGTGTAGCTCCTCAGAACTAGAGTAAGCCCACTGTGTCAGTGGGGAGCTAGTGGATAAAGTCCTCCATAAATTCCACTGGTTTGATAATCCTACTCTATTTGTTACTTACTATGCTAAGCCACAGAATTTCAGCCATTGTGTTTTGCATACTAGAACTACCTGCATATTCCAGTTAGAGATTTTTTTTAAAGAGAAGTTGGATGGCTATATGTCATAGAACAGGGGTTCCTTCCCAACCTATGGCCCACAGGCTGGACCTGACCAGTAACGCCATTCCTCTGGCCCATTGCCACCTTCACCACACCCGGAGGTGGAAGTGGGTGCATTTACATTATCCATAAAACATGCCCACACATGCACAAACATGCCCACTGCTATCATAAACGTGGAAGTGGGTGCATTTATGGCAGCCGTAAATGCACCCGCTTCCAAGGGCATGGTCTAAGCCACTCAGCTATCCAGGGATGTGGTCAGGCCCACAGCTTAAAAAGGTTGGCCACCCCTGTTCCACATGCTTAAACCATGGATTTCTTGGAGGGATAATGGATGCAGCTAGATAACTCATAAGGAGTATCTTTCAACTCTACATTAGCATGATTTAAAGTAATCTGCTGTTGAGTTACTACTTATCAGTATCACAAAAGTTGGAAACTAGAAAGATAGAGAGGAGAACCTCTCTCTCTCCCTCTCTCTCTGTGAGTATTATTAGTTGATATTGCTGATTATCCAACAACCTACCAGAAGGGGTCAGTCTACTCCTTACTCCTTGTGTCTTATGTCTTGAATTTATATTCTTAGCCTGAGGGCAGAGATGGTTATGTGAGATTTCTTCTTCTTCCATGTCTAGTCCAGAATTGAAACTGCCAAAATGAAGGCACCTTTTGGTGAGTTCATTCTGCAGTTCCTTTCGCCTGACCAACTATGAGAAAGATTAGCCAGCAACACAAAAGTTGCTGTTACCTTGGCACACTAGATTGTGGTTTAAAAATACCACACTCTTTGAGGAGGCTGTTTCTGTGTACCCCGTTTTGTGATATGTCAGTATAGAATATTCTTTAGTGTTTGCTTTCTTTCTGGGAAAAGGACAGCATATACACATTTGGGGGAAATCAATAAATAACTTTTTCTCCCCACTCTCCTCTCAATTCTTTTTTAATGTATTTATTTTTCAACATTTATGTACTATTGCCTCCCTACAGCACACTCGAGGTGGTTGACAATCTAATAATGGGGCAGGGAAAGCAGTAGGAAAAAATAGCATAAAAATCAAATCAAATCATGTCATGGCTTGCTGAGAAGAGAAAAGGAAATACTAAGCTTATTTGTCTTTGGAGACGTCTGGAATGTGCTGTCTACCTGTCCAGTTCATGTGTCCCCCCGCACACACACACCGCAAAATAATAATACTTGAAATAATAGAGCTGTCTGTTTATGCATTTTTTCAGATTTGCAAACCTCTCATCTGACAGCTTTTGAAAAGAACGAGCAAAGGTCTGTGGTGAGGAACAAAAGGGGAAGAAAATCAATATTCCCCAGGAAGATAGAAGATTTCATCCTTTTCATTTTCTTTTTGGTATGACATGAAGTACCCAGGAATGGTCAAAACAGTAAATTCACAGGTCATAAACAGACATTAGAGATGGCTCATGACTAGAAGAGGAAAATCCTTAACTAGTGCAAGCATTTAAATGTCCCAGCAAACATTGCTCTCTCCTCTAAAGGCAAATCTCACCCCTGCTTGAAAGCCAGTCATATAGGGTTCAGTGCTCATCTTTATTTCATAGCCAAAGAGCCAGTGCTGTCTGCTTTTGCAAACATTTCCATGGTCATGCGGCAGGCATAACTAGACACCGGAGCACAAGGAACACTGTTTACCTTCCCACTGAAGTGGTCCCTATTTATCTACTTGCAATTTCTTGCTTTCGAACTGCTAGGTTGGCAGAGTATGCAAATTTGTTTGGTTTGCTTGGTGATTGGTCCTCAGGAACCAAATATGGGATTATTTTGTGAGAGTTAGATAAGAAAAAGTTTACATCTCTACTTTATGCCTGAACACAAATAGAAGACCTTGGTTATTAGAACTTTTAGTCTCAAGGAAGCTTCTAAGTAAGATTGTGACTATACGGTCAAATACTGAAGGATTTCTGGTGTATGTAAAATGAGTGAATTTGAAGTACAGGTATTTTTACTAAATCTGGAAGTGGATTTAAGCCAAAAATGCATCATTCCCATAGTTTAAAACCATGTGGCCAGAGATGAGGTAATTCCTGCATGTGTTACTTGAAAGTAAGAGAAAACAGTAACAGATGGGAAGGGGAAGGTGGTGATCCCTGTTCCAGAATCAGTCTGTTGTGTGAAATTTACTGTTCAAACTTTTGAAGATTGTGTAGTATCTTTTTTTTTGCATGCTTTTATTCTACAGAAGTGATTTTTTTTTTGAGAAATGTAGCATTTGTGAAGGTTTAAATGAGAAAGTGGATTCCAAGTAAGCCATAAAATGAGGGAGAGAGGTGGGACCAGAGGAAGGAAAGAAAGAAAGAAAGGGAGGGCTGTGGGCAGAAATGCAACTTAGGTAAAGATAAAGGTCACCCTTGCTTGAAAGCCAGTCGTAGCCAACTCTAGAGTTCAGTGCTCATCTCTGTTTATAGCCAAAGAGCCAGCGCTGTCTGCCTCTCCAGATGTTTCCGTGGACATGTGGCAGGCATGCCTCAACACCGGAGTGCATGGAATGCTGTTTACCTTCCCACCAAAGTGGTCCCTATTTATCTACTTGCAATTTCTTGCTTTTGAACTGCTAGGTTGGCAGGAGCTGGGACAGAGATGGGAGCTCACTCCATCATGCAGCACCTGGGAATTGAACTCTGACCTTCAAGTCAGTGAGTTCGGTGTCTTAACCACTTGAGACACCACAGTCCCTGAAATGCAACTTACATCGAATCAATCTGAAGCTTCTGTGTGAGCACCAATTGTGATTCCAAATGTACAGTGGCACCTCTCTTAACGAGCATAATGTGTTCCATGGGATTGCTCTTTTAGCAAGTTTGCTCTTTAATTGAAACACCATTGTAAGTGATCAATTGTGACTTTTGGTGGCGGTGGTGGTGGTGGTGGGGTTGTGAACCCCGATTTAGTCATTAAGAGAGTTTTTGGTTGGTTTTAGTTAAGTGAGGCGACCATTCAGAGAAAATTCTGCTCTTTAAGCAAGTTAGTCTCTATGCAAGGCACTCTTTATGCGAGGGTTTACTGTAATTGCAGGCTGCAAATCCACTCTAGGCATGACCTCCTCCTCCTTCTTCAAGTGCTGTATCCAATTCCAAATATTGCTATCATCATGGTGATCAGCCATGAAGATTGTCCAGGAACAATATTATGCAGTAGTCTTCACTTTGCCTTCTGCATCACAGCATGACACCTGTACCACTGATCCAGATCTGCAAGTCAATATCTGGTCCTGAGCCCTTTGGGCAAACAAAGTCCACCTCAGCCCCAGGGCCAGGCCAATATTATGAAACTGCTGCCCTCCATCAAGATGGATTCAAGTAGGGGACCATCACCCTTCCCTGTGACACCCAGGCATGACTTTAGTTCAACTAAATGGAATGTAGGAAAGTCAAAAATAGAGGCATGCATGGAGACGCTGTAAAATGGATGGATCACCACCCCACCACCAGCCCTCCTACCTTGTCAGGGCGGGATATGTGTCCTGGTGCAGCTTCATCCAAGATGGAGATTTCCATGTGTGGGAGAACCTTTAGCACATACCTTTAGAGGGATTGGAATGTGTAAACATGCTGGCCTCATGGGTTGGAAGAAATGAAACCTAATGTGTGTTGGACATATTCTACTGTATGATCATTGGCTGGATTCCTTTAGGGGAATGGAAAGTGTGTGGTCCGTGTGTAAGGAGATAAGACCCAGAAGGTGGGGCCAAGACATTCTCTTGATCTGATGTTTCAAGATAAGGGTGAACTGAAAATGTGTAGGTGCTTAAGCTAGAAGGGGGGCCCTTGGGCTTCCTCAGTTAGAGAAGCTTTCTTTGCTACGATATGCTTTCTGAACTTTTAATAAACTTTCTTCTGTAACTTACTCTTGTAACAATAAACTTTTAAACTACCCAAAGACGACTAGAGTGTTTACTTGGCTATGTACTACCTTATCTACACTAATATAACATCCTGGGTTGCTTAGCTAGGAGTGTGGTAGCTCAGAAGCAGGAACCAACCGCCTATGGGCAAGAAGTCCTACTCATGAGTAAACTTGTTTCCTGACATACCTGACCTGAAATCCCCCTTCTAGACATAGTACCAAAGAAAGACTACAGCTGGAATCTGACTAGAGACATCTAGGAAATGAAATTTAGTTAAGTTTATTCAAGATTCTCATTTGAAGATGAATGACAAAGCAGAGGAGGAGGAGGAAAAGGTGAGAACCATGAACAGGGGAAAGATGTTACACGATATAACCAAGGTCCAGTCTTCTGCTACAAGGGGAAGAATGGAGAAACTGAAGTAAACTCCCCCAACTCAGGAGAGCAGCCAGTGGGAAATGAGCGGTTAGCTGAAACGATGACCCCATTCATCCATCTAGAAGCAGACCTCATGACAGACCGAGCATGTCAAATGTTCAATAAATCAGAAAGTGAGGGATGAGTAGAGAGCAAGAAGAGCACAATGGCGGCGAGTGTTGAAGTTATAAATCAGAATCTAATTCAATCTTGCAAGATGCTTGGTTTGATTAATTTATCTTCCCGTTTCCAACTCTGTCAGCGCTCTGGGTCTCTTCACCCACACCTGCTCCACACATCATCTTTCAACCTAATCCTGGATCGTGAATCTTCTTGTTTTGCCTGGAGTTGGCAAAAATGGCCAGGTTGGTAGGGTGGAAAGAGAAATTGCATTGCATATGAAAAGAGGCATCCCTTGTCATATTGCCAGTTAGAGTAGGCAGAAAAGGAGGAGAGTGCTATTTGACAAAGCAGGCCAATGGCCCATTCAGCCTTGAATTGCAAGATCACGAAAACAGAAATGGTGCAGAGATCACCATCATCTCACTTCCTCTCCTTCCTCAATCCCTGGGGGTGACCTATGCTTCTTTTGCAGAAGTGCTAGAAGACCATTCCCTTCCCACAGGTTAAAATTGAGTTGTTTGTAAGAGTTTACCCCCACTCTGCCCCCAACACACCATGTCATCTTCACCTTTAGCCAGCAGTTTGTAACCACACTGTGGGACCACATCCCCTTTGGTGTGGCCCTGGTACTCTCTGCCTGGCTTCAGGCAAGCGTGAATGTGGCCTTACAACATCCAATCTGCTACAGATCACCGTTTAGCGACATGCCAAGCCAAGCAGAGGAGACAAGGATTGAGGTGGAGGGAGAGGTGGAGGTGATGGAAGCAGAAGGGGAAGCAGCAGCATGCATGCGGCTGCCCGCATCTTTCCCAGGGGCCACTCTGGCCAAGCACAGGTGAGAATGACAGGCTGGACTCCTCCATGTAGCTCCTCCAGGCTGGTAAGCAGGGAAACAGCATGGGGGGAGTGAGGGGGGAGTAAGCGGGAGGGGTGGGGTTCCACCAGTGGCAGTGGTGGGGGGAGTGGGGGAGGCTCAGGGTGGTCTCATTTCACCACCACAGCCACATCACCCTGAGCACCGCCCCCCATTTCCCCCACTACCACCACCAAGGGGTCTGGCATGCCAACAGTCTGAGGGGGGGTGGTGGTGGCTCTGCTTAAAAAGGCAGAGAACCCCACTCTGCCTTTAAGGTTTACACTCTCTGCCCCATAACACGCCATGTTGTCTTCTTTTTAGCCAGCAGTCTTTACCCACACTGTGGGCCCACACACCCCCTCCAGTGTGGCCCTGGTCCTCTCTGCCTGGCTTCGGGCCAGCGTGAATGTAAAGGGTTACTGTTCGGCTGTATAAATATGCAAACCAACCAGACCAGTTAGGACATTAGTAAAAATGCTTCCTTGGGTATGGTAGCTTTGCCAAAGGCACCAGGTATTCCCCCAGCCCAGCTTAGCTCTCACTTCATCAGAAACAACAGTGATTCCAAACATTTCTTTTATTATTACATAGTTAGTAAGTTTCAATTATTTTAGCAGAGGGACATGATTTGCAAAATAGCCATCTCACACATGAAAATAAAAACCATTTCTTTTTTGGCCCACCTTTAACTATTTAAATAACTATATTTTGGCTGTTTTTCCACTCCCATTTCCATCCAGCCTCCACAGCATGGCTTTCTCTCTTCCCTTCTCCCACATCAGAACACATTTTCTATCTTTGGTCCTCCTTCTGAAGGATCCCAGCCAATTACTACATATCATTTGATGTCTATTAAACTATAAAGATAACTTTGTGTCAGAAATTATTCTGTGTTGAAAGGATTTTTGCAGAAGAAACTCCATTCAGGGAATGCCTAAATGAGGCTCTTTTCATGTTCTCAAGAGCTGGAACAAGCACTCAATCCATCATGCAGTACCTGGGTCTTGAACTGCTGACTTGCCAGCTTTCCATCTAACAAGGCGAGCATCTTAATCACTGAGACACCGCAGCCCCTTCTATTAAACTAAAGCGTCTTTTACTGCTGTTTTTATGTTTTTTAAAAAAATATTTTTACGTGATTGTGCGCCACCCTGAGTTGCCCTAGGGCAAGAGGGCAGGATATAAGTTCAAATAAACAAATAATAAATAATTAATAAAAACTAAGTTCCATTGCCCTAGGGCAAGAGGGCAGGATATAAGTTCAAATAAATAAATAATAAATAAATAATAAAAACTAAGTTCTGTTGTCAGCGAAAATAGCATTATTATGTCTATTCTTTATCTCTCCCAGCTGCCACTTTGAAGGCCAAATTCCTTTCCTTCTCTGCTCCCTGAGAATATGAAATCAGAAAAGTATTGTTTCAAAAAGCAAGCTCCACTTCTATTCCATTACATTGTTCCTCCATATAAGATAAAGCCACAAAGGGGCATCATGCCCTACTATGCTTCCTAAGTTTTGGTTTGCCATTTTTGTTTGCATCTTTCATATGGTCCCAGAGGTTCACTAGTGACATTTATGGACTGTGTGAGACTACAGGCTCCAAGCTACATTATTCCAAGATCTGTTGGATTCTATTCTCTGCCAGGCGACAGAATGTAAGATCAATGCAAGAGACCTTTCTAAGAATTAGCACCGGAGAAATTGCATGGCAGAGGTGAGGAGCCCAGACCAAGACTTCACAGAAAAGTGGCTCACGTGGCTAAGATGCTGATTGGAAGGCAGCAGGTCAGGTGTTTGATACCCGAATTCTGCATGACGGAGTGAGCTCCCGTCTTTGTCCCAGTTCCTGCCAACCTAGCAGTTCGAAAGCAAGAAATTACAAGTAGATAAACAGGCACTGGCTCTTCAGCTATGAAAGAGAGATGAGCACTGAAGCCTAGACTGGCTTTCAAGCAAGGATTAATTTTACCTTTAAAGAGTCTTACCAATGGCCAGGATGGGTGAGGACCACACACTTATTTGCAGCAAAACACACTAACACACATCCCATTTGCTCAGAGATGCAAATACACCATTCAGACACACAAGAATCCACATACACTACTCACATTTCCAATGTGCAGGGAAGGTGTGCACATGTTTTCAATGAACCAACGTGTGAAACAAGCGAATGCACACACATCAATTCTACTGTAGTGATCATTGTGGGGAAAGAAGCCTTTTCTCTTTCTTCCTGGCACCTGGAAAGTCCTTCCCTTGTGCCAGAGCTCCATTTCTCCACTCACCACTTCTGTAAGGCTGTCGCAGATGATCTGAAACGGAGTTTGGTCTTTATGTGGACAACTTCAGGGATTTCTTTGAGGAGGGAGGTGTGGAAGGAGGGATGTCAATCCAAATCTAAAATGACCCCGGAGCAGCTCTCAGGTATTGCTTGAGTAGATACATTCCATTAGCTACGTCATCTAGTTTGCCTGCCACATGACCACAGAAACATCTGCAGACGCAAACATCTGTGACTGCAAACAGAGATGAACACCACCCTCTGTTCTCAACCTTTTCAAGCCATGGGCCAGACCATGCCCCCTCAGACAGCTGAGCGGGCCGGGCTGGTGGTTCCCCCACCATAAAGGCTGCTATAAAATGAATCTTCAGCTGTTGTAAATGTGTTTATGACAGCCGCGGGCGCATTTACGGCTGTAGCAAATTTGTCCACTTCTGCTTCTGGTGGCGGCGGCGACATGGGCCACATGAAATGGTGTGTGGGCCGAGGCCATTCCATTGGTTGAGAACCCCTGCCCTAGAGTCTGACATGACTGGCATTCCAGCAAGGGAGAACTTTATCTTAACCTTTACAAGATACTAAGATGATAACAATGTGATCTTACACAGATGGATTACTGTATACTCACTATGCTTCTAGGGAGGTAGGGCCAGGTCAATGCAGATAGAAAAATTAAGTCTCTCTTAATGTACTTGAAACATGAACACGAGCAAATACAAAAAAAACAAGAACAAAACATAAACCACCAACTTTGCCGAAAAGCCATAGATTGCATCTCAGCCTAGTTTTCCCAGGGGAAAGAAATTACACAGCCAAATTAAGATAGCAGGAGTGAAAAACATGCCACCTACACTAACCCTTCCCTGCTGAATCACCCAATAGCTAGATCCTAATCAGGATACCGAGCAATGTAATAGATTGATAGAAAGCTCTAGAGAGACAGCTTGATGAATACAACACCATGTCTTCTGCAAGGAGCTCCCACCATTCCAAAGATTCTGCATTAAACATTCAAACAGACTTGCATGCGCGACTGACGCTTGGTCCATCTGCACTCACTTGGTATAGTTGTGTGCACGCTCCACACTAAATTAATAAGCGTCCACAGGAAATGTCATCCAATGTTTAATTCACTTCTGCGCGTTTCAGGAGCCCTTTTGGGTTTTATGGGGCATTTTCTAAAATGAGACTTTAAATGAATCACTAGGGCAGAGTTTAAGAAACTCGAAAGGCATTGATGCATGCTCAAGGTTGTGACTCCCTGTCACAGAGTCTCTGAAAGGCTTGGAAATGAAATGATTGCTTTCAGTGTGCAGCACCTACATGCCAGGTGCAATCTGGTTTGCAACTCCCTGTACCTCACTGAAATGGTCAAGGAAATTCAGAAAGTACAACTCAGAAGTCTCATCTACATAACAGGAAAATTAAAGCAATTTTATTTTGCCGGTGGAAAGAATGAAGTTTCCTTTCCCCCTCAACCTCTGGATGTCATCACACAGGCATAGAGCTTGCATTTTGACTGCCTGTGGCACATGAGCTAGTTGACTGGAAGGTTGGCAGGTCAGCAGTTTGAGACCTGAGTACTATGCAATGGAGTGAGTGCCCATCAACTGCCTCAACTCCTGCCAATCTAGCAGATCAAAAGCAAAAAATTGCAAGTAGATAAATAGTGGTTTCCCATTCCCTCCTTCTGGAGGTTCCTTGGGACTGTTCAGCTTCCCAAAGGCCATACAGACTGAACCTTCTCCCAGGAGGCACAGTGGGGGAATCGAACTCCCAACCAGATTCCTAA
The DNA here is from genome assembly GCA_035047305.1 of Bradypodion pumilum. Classification (NCBI taxonomy): domain Eukaryota; kingdom Metazoa; phylum Chordata; class Lepidosauria; order Squamata; family Chamaeleonidae; genus Bradypodion; species Bradypodion pumilum. Next base: position 34,665,595 of record JAWDJD010000010.1, read on the forward strand.
GCCACTGTGCTACACAGCTAGCAATGGATGTTAGGTTCCCTTTAAAGGAGAGTGTTCCCAGCAGAGTGAACAGATGCACAAATTCCTCATCATCTGGTTGCCCCTTCAGTCTGAGAATGAGAGGCTGAAAGATTTACATCCCTGTAACCATGACTTAATGGTTAAGATGCAGAGTTTGATGACTAGAAAGTTGTATCTGACTCTAGGGGGCAGTGCTCATCTCCACTTACAGCCAAAGAGCTAGGGCTATCTGCATGGTCATGTGGCAGGCATGACTAAATGCCAAAGCACAAGGAATGCTGTTACCTTTCCTTCTGAAGTGGCACCTATTTATCTACTTGCAATTTCTTGCTTTCGAACTATTAGGTTGGCAGGAGCTGTGACAGACAAAGACACAACACTCAGGTCTTGAACTGCTGACCTTCCAGTCATCAAGCTCAATGTCTTAACTACTTGAGCCACTGTGGCCCCTGAAAGGAGACTCATGCAAATCTGAAGCATGCTAACCTTTATTCAAGAAGAATTCCTCTGGGCTCCTCTTCTGCTTCCTCCCATGGGAGAAGAATAACTACCTTTTAGTTCTACTGGAGAAAGTATGATGTTGCACTTTGATTATACTGCTAATTCAAGTGCCCACAGTGTATCCAACTTTAATAATTACGTCTTAAGTCTCTGTGGTATAGCACTCAGCGCATATAGCACACACTGGCTGAATCCAGTAGTAACCTGCACTTAAAATAGACCTATTGAAACAGAAGGGATATTGTAAGTCAACTCCTCCATAAACTCAGTTGATTCAATAGGCTTATTTTACTTGGGACTTACTGCTGGAGTTCAGCCAAAACCTATTCTCTTTACTACAGTGGTACCTCATGCAATGATTTTAATCCATTCCACAGGGCTCTTTGTTGTACGGAAAAATTGCAATTCAATGCATGCATCATATAGTGATTTTCCCTATGGGATGCATCACACAACAAATATCTCTATGGGGAAAATCATACGACAACAAAAATGTGTTGTACAATTTTTCCCATAGAGATGCATTGCACCATATAACAATTTTAGTTATACAGGGCACAATGTTTTTTCAAATCCTGGTTGTTGTATGGTTTTATTGCGGTATGAGGCATTTGTTATACAGGGTTCTACTGTATTTGTCTTTGTATGTAGAAGGTTCGTTGAATAGACAGGTTATTATCTGCTGTCATTATATTATTGGGCACATTGTCTAACATTTCATCATTACATTACTTACTATGATTGGCCAATATCTTTTTGCTACAACCCAACTAAGTGTCGGCCCACTGACTGAGTGGGAGTTTCAATACTGTTGGCTTACTGCTCAGAAATCAATTAGAGGGCTCTATACTTAGTTGCGACTAGCACTAAGACGTTTGCCTTTAATTAAGCTCTTTCTGATCTAAGCGACTGTAATTCATTTTTTTGCAGCGTGGGAACATTCATGTTAGTGTCTTTGTTTTCACCCTCCAATTGCCTCTAGAAGCAGCTATTTTAGGCTTTTTAATGGAAGAAAGCTTCAGCATCCAACTAGCTAATAAACTGTTAGCACTGACCTAGACTTAGGTATGTATGCTACCAAGGGCATGACACAGCTGGCGTTCCCAGGGGTAAATGATTTATACTGAAACTCATCAAGGCTTAGGGTAGCGTTTCTTATTTTAAATCAAGATTATAGTTGCTTTAGACCACAAAAGTTTATGAACCAGCCTCTCAGCCTGTGTAAATTAGCTCAGGTTTATTGTAAAGATGACTTACAGAGAAGACATAGTTGTTTTAGTGGCCTACTAAGAGACTGCCTAATGATACCCCCAATTAGGATGTGGTTGCCACCATATTATCACTTTGCCACATTGGGCAAGTAGTCACGATTTCTTCTGTTTCCAAAGCAGTGTCCCAGAAAAGGAACAAGAAAAGGAAGTATGAGTGACAGAGGCTTCCTCTTCTAGGTCTGATCCACAGATAGGTGAATGCCATAAAGCAATAATTACAGTAATTAACAAAGTTACAGAGGTGCCTCCAAACACAATGTTCAAAAATATACTCCCTCCATTTGCAAAAGGCATACTCACTTCTTAACTCCTGAACATGTCTGATTTCAGAAGACAAAGTAGGGCTGGCTTGGTCGATATTTGGAAATTGCCAAGCACTACCTGTTTCTTCTAGGTAGGATGCTCTATCTCAGTGGTAAGGTGTGCATTTTTGCATGCAGAAGATCTCACATTGAATTGCTAGCTTTCCCAGATAGGACAAAAATATGTCGGAGAACTCCTGCCCGTCAGAGATGGGATGGTTGGACCAATGGTCTAGCCCAGGGGTCAGCAAACCTGGCTTTCCATGTGTTTCTGAACTTCAACCAGAAGCTGAAGTCAGCACTCCTGCTGATCAGGGTTTCTGGGAATGGAAGCCCAAGAACATCTGGAGAGCCAAGTTTACTGACCCTTGATCTAACCCACCATCATGAATTTCTTGCTCTCTGCTTCCTTCTCCCCACTCCCCCCCCCCCATGTTCGGAGGCACCTTATCATGTCCATTTACTCCACATTTATTTCATGCAGGAGCTTATGAACCCTCCAGAGATGTAAAGGTAAAGGTAAAGGTCACCCTTGCTTGAAAGTCAGTCCTATCTGACTCTGGGGTTCAGTACTCATCTCTGTTTCACAGCCAAAGAGCCAGCGGTGTCTGCTTCTGCAGAAGTTTCCATGGTCATGTGGCAGGCATGACTACACACTGGGGCACATGGAATGCTGTTTACCCTCCCACCAAAGTGGTCCCTATTTATCTACTTGCAATTTCTTGCTTTCGAACTGCTAAGTTGGCAGGAGCTGGGACAAAGACGGGAGCTCATTCTGTCCTGCAGTATTTGGGTATCGAACTGCTGACCTGCCGCCTTCCCGTCAGCGTCTTAGCCACTTGAGCCATTGCAGAGATGTACCCCGGCTTTATTTTGAGACAAGTGATTCAACCCCTACCAGCATGCACGCACACACGCACGCATGCATGCAAATTGGGCCAATACACATTTCTGTAACATGTGTTCAGTTTTGCTTTTCAGTTATTCTGCACTGTTTTCCTCCGTCGTCTCCGGCTTGTATTTACATAGGGAGGTGCTGCTTTTACCGATCCTTCAGCTCATCCCAAACCATCTTGCGACAGAAAAAGGCCAGGCCAGTCTGAGCTGTCTACATCCTCGGATGCTAATGAACAGTAATCTCCACACCATAAAGGCGTGTTTGAGTCAATCTATCAATCAATGGATTAGCATGTAAGCGCTTTAAGAAATGCCACACATACAAAAAGACACCCATAATCAGAGTTCATTTACCAATTACGTTAGGATAATCACAGACCAGACACACTTGTGTTTGTAGAAGATTACTTGATTTTCCCATACCCGAAAAGGTCTTTCATTACCCACCAATGTTGCCATAATAGCAGCCACGGAAAGGAAAGCCGCCTGAATTCATACAGCTCTGCCGATTTCTTTCACTCTGCCAAGTTGGTGGGGGCCCTTGCTGAACCCCTGCAGGAATCCGCCAATGAAGGGGGGGCAGAGAGAGAGAATAAAGCCTTGAGTAATAGGGTTTACAACAGGAGAACTAAAATGTTCTCTTACCAACAGGAGGAAAATGAAAGAAATTAGCCATTCATTGTGTGTTGAGAGAACAATCCGGAGGAGGAATGGTAGAAAGGGAATGGGAAAAGCAAGTCTGCATTTACATTTCCTCTCTCCTGGAGTCCTCTGAAAAGATGCTGTCTCCAGAAGATGATGCACCAGCAAGACAGGCATGTGGAAATATAGTCTTAACCGTTCTGCTTTCCCAACCACCTGCAGGGCTGCTTCGTGAAGGCGCTGATGATATCACCCCAGCAGATAAGAAATACACAAATGTTCAATGTGTCGTGCTAAATCCCCCATCTGGGTGTGTGTCTCCATGCCTTGGTATCACTACTATTCACATCTGCCTGTGGATACAGCTGCTCTTCTTCTGGTAGCCTTTTAAAAAGTCTTATTTTTAGTCGGACAGTGGACTGAAAAGCACATTTTCGACCAAAAATGGAGAGGGATAGGAATGTGCGTCCCTCCAGATGGGATTGGACTACCAATGCCATCTGCCTTAGGCAGTACTACTGCAAGTAGTGATGAATGATGGGATTTGCAGGTGAAAGTACATTTGGAAGGAGACATGTCCCTTATCTCAACTGCCTTATGATAAGACTGGAAGGAAAAAGAAGGACAGGCTATATATGTGACAACCAAGACATTGGCTTGGGGAAAGAATTGCCCAGGTCCCTTTTGTGGTTGGAGATACAGCCGCTTTGATCATGCCACTGCTTGAAGGGACACAGTAAAGGCCTGGATTAAGACTCTTCCAGGGAACTGAACTGCAATCACGTTATGACGAAATGCTGGATAAATGTGACTATTTTTAATTCCGATACTGGTTTGTGTCACCCAGGCTATCACACAGTTTTCAACATGTAACAGAATGAAGGATATACCCTGTTCTTTATTCTCATTCAATATGGCGATTTCAGGTCAGGGAGAGAGAAAATGGTATGTAAACAATGTGAGCCTCATGGTGTAGAAGAAATGAAACCTAATGTGTGATTGACGTGTCTTGCTGCAAGATCATTGGTCCAAAGGTGGACCCTGTGGGAGGAGATATAACCCAGGGACTCATGCACACACACATGCAGACACAGAGACACTCTCTAATGCTGTGCTTTTAAGCTTGCCAACGTGTGGAAACTTGAGAGAAAGGGAGGCCCATGAGCTATCCCTGGAACATGCAGCTGGCTTTATTTCTGCTTTGAAATGCTTTCTAAGTTTTTCTGGACTGTATCCTGAATCTTGCTATGCTTTCAATATCTTTCTAAAATACCTAAAGAGACTTGGAGTGGTTATTTGGCAGACATTACCTGAATCTACACTAGTTTCACGTGCACCCCTTGCTCACTACCTAGATTTCGGTCAGGGGTGACTGGGCACACTGATAGGAAAAGCTCTGAACTGCTGGGTCTGATCTGGGCCAGGGAAGCAGGATCAGGCGCAATCCCATCCTCAGGAGCCTGGAGGACTACGGAGTCCTACCTGGGAGAAAACAAATTGTTACACAACATAAATTAACAATTGGATTTTGTTGTTTTCGCAGTGATATAACAGGGTGGGCTTCAGTATCAGGTGGAGCCCGGCGGCAAAATGTTGGGGTGGTGTTTCTGCAGACGTTTCCATGGTCATGTGACAGGTATGACTCAACACCGGAGCACACGGAATGCTGTTTACCTTCGTACTGAAGTGGTCCCTATTTATCTTCTTGCAATGTCTTGCTTTTGAACTGCTAGGTTGGCAGGAGCTGGGACAAAGACGGGAGCTCATTCCGTCCTGCAGTCCTCAGGAATTGAACTGCTGACTTCCCGCCTTCCAGTCAGTGTCTTAGCCACTTGAGCCACTGCAGTACCTGTTTATTTGCAACTTGTTGCTTTCGAATTTCTAGGCTGGAGCTGGGACAGAGACGGGAGCTCACTCGGTCGTGCAGTACTCGGATCTCGAACTGCTGACCTGCCAACCTTCCAGTCATCAAGTTCAGCGTCTTAACCACTAAGCTACAAAATTCCAAATAATTGCAGCCACCTGAACACGATGCTCCCTCCTGCGTCCCTTCTCTCTTTGCCGTCTTGAAAGCTCGTGTCTCAATGATTCCCACACGTGCAATAAGAAGCGAAAGATTTCATCTTGCCCCCATTCCTGCTGCACATATTCCCAGTTCCCTCCAAGTTTTACGTGAAGGCAGACACCAGCTTTCAATGAGTGGCATCTGAGCCGCTTCGCAAGTGTGTTGGGCTTGTCAGGCTAATGAAAAGCAGCTTTGGATTCCCGGAGGGGCTTTTCTGAAAGGATTAGTGAGGTTTCTCCCAGGCAGACATGGCAGAGGCAGCGTGTTTATCTCAATACACGAGGGAAGCATTTTGAGCTCAGATTTGGCATGGGTTAAGTTGTGCTGCTACTGTTTCACGGACTGGCTCCAGCATCTTAAAACTGGAAAGTGCGACGGGTGCAGCATGGAGGAAGACAAGATTTGATTCACGTCCTGCTTCGCTTCTTTGGAAAGCTAGTTGCTTCATCTCAGAACATAGGAGCCCTGGTGGCACAGAGGTTATTGTGCTGCACTGCAACCAAAATGTGAGTTCGATCCTGGCCAGGGCACAAGGTTGACTCTTCTTTTCAGCTTTCTGATGAGGACCCAGCATGTTGGGGGCAATATGCTAATTACCTTGTGAACTGCCCAGAGAGCGCACTAAGCTCTATGGGGGGGTCATACATAAGGGTGAATGCTTTGCGTTGTTTTGTATCCTAAAGCAGAATCTTCCTTTGGAAATCTAAGACCTCATTATCTCTCCCCTTTGATTAATGCAGGGAAAACAAACTGCTGTAACTTCTCAACCGACTGATCGTGTGCCATCAAGTCAATTCTGAGCCAGTGCTTTCTAGGTACACAGTACTCAGAAGTACCCTGGGATTGTGGAGCTAGCTCTTCTCCATAGAGGCACAGTGGGGAATCAAACTCCCAACCTCTGGCTCTACAACCAGGGGCCGAACTCACAGAGCTTTCCTGCTAGCTCAGTTCTCAAATGAAGGTCTCCCTTACTCAAAAGCCAGTCCTATCCGACTCTAGGGGATTGTTCTCATAGGCAGGACTGTCTATATCTGCAGACTTTCTCCGTGGTCATGTGTCAAGCATGAATAGACACCAGAGTACACAGAACACTGTTACCTTTCCCACCAAAGTGGTACCTATTTATCTACTTGCAATTTCTTGCATTCAAACAATCATTACTATCACTACCAGCAGTCTGAATACCAAAGCCAAAGTTAGTACAACGAGCAACATCATCAGGACACTCACAAACTATAAATGGAGGGACTCATCCACCAAGCAGTGTACATCAGCTTTGACCTTGAGTGTCTCCACAGCAGAGTGTGCTGCTCCAGTGTGGAGTGCATCCACACCATGCAAAAACAGTTGACATCGCTGTTAATGAAGCCATACATATAGTAACAGGATGCCTCAAACCTACACCCATTGAGAAAATGTACCCTCTTGTTGGTCTTGCTCTACCTCACCTAAGATAAGGAGAATGGACACCACAGAGAATGGCCCTCAACATCCTCTGAACAGATATGAGCCTCAAGTTTGCTGGTTTAGATCCAGAAAGAGCTTTATGTCAAGGACAGATATTCTGGAGAGCACACAAGAGCAAAACCAAATTAGAAGATGGAGGAAGATGCTCACCAGACAAGGAACAACATTAAAGGAAGATATAGTTGATGAACTTGAACTCCCCTTGGAGGACCCTGAATAGGCTGAGGGTTGAAGTCCCTAAATGCAAGACCAACATGCTTAAGTGGTGGCTGCTGACACACAACAACACACTGTGTGACTGTGGAGAGATACAGAATCCAGCTCATTTACTGGTCTGCCGATTACAGCCAAGAACATCCACTGATGAGGACTTAAGTTTGACTAGCGACAAAGCCAAGAGGGTGGCTTCATTTTGGCAGTCCAGAGTTTGATTGGGACATGGAGGAAAGAAAAGAAACTACCAGTAGTAGTAGAAATAGTAGTACATAGTCCAAATAACTATTGAGTGGGAACTCCACCAAAAAGGGAAAACAGCCCTCTTGTACACAATTCATTTTTTGTTTGTTTTCAATTAATGAGCCCAAATTCTTTGCTTAGCCTTCAAGCTTTTGCAGATAAAATTGAAAGGGGCAATTAGGTAAAGCCGAAGAGCCAGCGTTGTCTGCTTCTGCAGACATTTCTGTGGTCATGTGGCAGGCATGACTAGACACCGGAGTGCACGGAATGCTGTTTCCTTCCCACTGAAGTGGTTCCTATTTATCTACTTGCAATTTCTTGCTTTCAAACTGCTAGGTTGGCAGGAGCTGGGACAAAGACGGGAGCTCAGTCCATCCTGCAGTACAGTACTCGGGAATCAAACTGCTGACCTCCCGCCTTCCAGTCAGAGTCTTAGCCACTTGAGCCACTGCAGTCCCCCCAAATTATCCCAGTGTAAACCTCATTCTCACTTCTGAAATACTGGGAAATGTCATTTCGGAAACATTCAAATTATCTTCATTCGTAGTTGCATGGGCTACCCAATATAAAGTCTAGGCAGGCTATAATATCCCACCAGGAGCAATAAACAGGCTTTGAGAGTCTACCTCAGGTGCCGAGTAGACAACCCCAGGGAGGCAATGAGAAATGAGGAAAAACATATCTAGTAATACTTTCCCTACTGTATAAATGGAGGTACAGTAAAAACCCCAGTTTACAATTGAGTTCCATTCCAACAGCCTTCGTGGTAAACCAAAAAAATAAATAAATAAAATTGTAAACTGAAGCATCCATAGGCATGCATTGAATTTTTTTTAAAAGGTCCTGAATTGATTGTTGTAAACAAAACAAAAAGCACATTAAAAATTCATAAACTTGGACGGCATTTCCATAGGATTTGCCATTGTAAACTGTGGCACACTTTAACTGAGGCATTTGTAAAGCAGGGTTTTACTGCATATGTGTTTTTCTCTGTGTGTGTGTGTGTGTGTTCCCTCTCCTCATTTTCTCTTGGCTAGTTGTGGTTCAGATTGTAATCCCAGGTGCCTTCCCTTAACACGGCTTGTGTTTTAGACTCTGACTAGCAGGGGCAAGTGATTAGGTGCCTCCATCACCCTTAAGAAAAGCTGTTATTTCAAGGGGTAATTGAATGTTATCCTGACCAAAACAAAGGGGAACAAGATGTGATAGCCCATATCATCTTGAAATAGGCTCTACACAAAGGCTATTCATCCTCCCCTAAGGGCCATGGCTTTGTTAGAACTAGATTATGAACTCCCTCTTCTGAAGAAGCTTCATCATTTCTCACATATTTCCCATTGGTCACAGGCAGGCAGGATCAATAAAGATATAATCCAAGAGGCAGCTGCAAAGACAAAGGTTCCTAATGAATTCCAAACCCAGGCAGTCCGTGCAAACATACATCCTCTCTGGTGGGAATTTGCAAAGAGTCATCTGTCCAACATGCCTAGAATTTCCCCATGGAGGAGTAAAAAGCTGTATGAGAGAAGTCATCAGATAGTTTTTCTTCTCTTTCTAACACATCATCATCTCAAAGTTCGCTTACTGTGAAGCAGAAAGGAGGAAGTAGATGACAACAGCTTAAACTAGGAGAAAGCATGAGAATATTTATAGGCTACAGTGCAGGAGAAGTCCTCGAATTCTAGCTTGGCCACAAATTAGATGCTTTCCATTGCAGACTGGTACCATTTCATCTACCATGGCTCCTTCTTCTTCTTGTGCCATATCCGATCCTAAATATTGGCGATCATCATGGTGATCAGCCATGAAGACTGTCCTGAGAATATAATGCCATTGCCTTTCATCTGCCTTCCACATCACAATGTGACACCCATACCTCAGATCCAGTTCCACGAGTCACTTTCTGGTCCTGAGCTCTTTTGGCATGCATAGTCCTCCTCAGCCCCAGGCCACTATTGATGAAGCTGCTGCCCTCCATCAAGATGGATTCAAGTGGGATTTAACCCACTTGGGGAACATCACCCTTCCCTGTGGACTTTGCAAACTGGACTTTGTGAAGGCTGCTAGTCCTTGGGGTTGTCAGGTTAGTTAATCATCGCCTGAAGCTCGGTGTTGAGTTGCTGGCAATTTGGTCTACTCTATTACCATAGCATCTTTGAGAGTGACTTTGCCCTGCTGCTGAAAAAAGTTCACCGCCTTTATGTTATAATAACAACAGATTTAGAAGAAGTTGGCAAAATGCTTCTTGTCAAATGGAAAAGCTAGAAAAGAAGTACAATTATTACAGTCTCCTACACACACACACACACACACACACACACACACACACACACACACACACACACACACACACACACACACACACACACACACACACACACACACACACACACACACACCTACTCTTCTCTGGCATGTAGTTCAAGTGATTGGATAATTGGTGTAGTTTTACACTGGTGCTTCCTAAATTACAAGAAAATCTCAGTGAAACTCCCAATATAAAATTCTTTCTTCCAGAAAGAATTATGGTGTGCATGTGTTTATTACCACAGGAAATCAGAATTCTCCTTGAGGAGTTTTAAAAAGTCCACATAATTTTAAACATGATTTATGGTGATGGATCGCAGGAATGGATAATATATACACTGCTGCTGTTTGTAAGTAATCTTATATAAACTGGTGACTATTCTTCACAGGTTGATGCTATATGGCCAGTGGGTTGGCATGGCTGGTTGTGTAGCCAGGAGCTGGGAGTTCAAATCCTCACAGCATCTTATGGGTAAAAGGGTGACCTGAGATCACCCAAAGTGTGTGAGGCTGATGGAATTATGTACTTTGCCATTTATCTTCTTCTTGTTATTCTGTTGTATCCGAACCTGAATATTGGCAATCCTCATTGTGATCAGTCATGAAGATTGTCCTGAGAATACAATGCAGTGTCCTTTAATCTGCCTTCTGCATTGCAGCATAGTACCCATACCACTGATCCAGTTCCCTGAGTCACTTTCTGGTCCCCATCACCTAGCCCACCCTACCTAACCCCAACGACCATGACCCCTCCCCATCACCTAGCCCACCCTTCCTAACCCCAACGACCATGCCCCCCTCCCCCCACCTAGCCCACCCTACCTAACCCCAACGACCATGCCCCCTCCCCCCACCTAGCCCACCCTACCTAACCCCAACAACCATGCCCCCTCCCCACCACCTAGCCCACCCTACCTAACCCCAACGACCACGGGGTCCTTTGGCACACAAAGTCTCCATCAGCCCCAGGCCAGTATTGATGCTGCTGCTGCCCTCCATCAAGATGGATTCAATTTAATCCACTTGGAGACCATCACCCTTTCCAGTGGACTTTGGGCCCCAAGCCATTAGTCCTCAAGGTTGTCAGATTAAGTTTACCACTGGCTGACACTCAGCGTTGAGTCGCTAGCAGTATGGTCTACTCTATTACCATAGCAGGATAACCTGGCCCGAAATCCCTGCCATTTATATGACTTAGAAAGGTGACGCCCACACCATCTTTGGCCCCCTCCTCTGGCCCGGACAGTCAGGGGAGGGAAGAGGAGCCCAGCTGAGCCTCATCTCTGCAGCGAGGCTTGAAAAAGCCACCGCCAGCGCACCAGAGACGCCCACACCATCTTTGGCCCCCTCCTCTGGCCCGGACAGTCAGGGGAGGGAAGAGGAGCCCAGCTGAGCCTCGTCTCTGCAGCGAGGCTTGAAAAAGCCACCGCCAGCGCACCAGAGACGCCCACACCATCTTTGGCCCCCTCCTCTGGCCCGGACAGTCAGGGGAGGGAAGAGGAGCCCAGCTGAGCCTCATCTCTGCAGCGAGGCTTGAAAAAGCCACCGCCAGCGCACCAGAGACGCCCACACCATCTTTGGCCCCCTCCTCTGGCCCGGACAGTCAGGGGAGGGAAGAGGAGCCCAGCTGAGCCTCATCTCTGCAGCGAGGCTTGAAAAAGCCACCGCCAGCGCACCAGAGACGCCCACACCATCTTTGGCCCCCTCCTCTGGCCCGGACAGTCAGGGGAGGGAAGAGGAGCCCAGCTGAGCCTCATCTCTGCAGCGAGGCTTGAAAAAGCCACCGCCAGCGCACCAGAGATGCCCACACCATCTTTGGCCCCCTCCTCTGGCCCGGACAGTCAGGGGAGGGAAGAGGAGCCCAGCTGAGCCTCGTCTCTGCAGCGAGGCTTGAAAAAGCCACCGCCAGCGCACTAGAGACGCCCACACCATCTTTGGCCCCCTCCTCTGGCTCAGACAGTCAGGGGAGGGAAGAGGAGCCCAGCTGAGCCTCGTCTCTGCAGCGAGGCTTGAAAAAGCCACCGCCAGCGCACTAGAGACGCCCACACCATCTTTGGCCCCCTCCTCTGGCCCGGACAGTCAGGGGAGGGAAGAGGAGCCCAGCTGAGCCTCGTCTCTGCAGCGAGGCTTGAAAAAGCCACCGCCAGCGCACCAGAGACGCCCACACCATCTTTGGCCCCCTCCTCTGGCCCGGACAGTCAGGGGAGGGAAGAGGAGCCCAGCTGAGCCTCGTCTCTGCAGCGAGGCTTGAAAAAGCCACCGCCAGCGCACTAGAGACACCCGTACCATCTTTGGCCCCCTCCTCTGGCTCAGACAGTCAGGGGAGGGAAGAGGAGCCCAGCTGAGCCTCTCCCCTTGGCCCGCCGGGCGGGGAGTATAAAGGACCGTGATTCCACCTTTGGCTCCCTCCCCCGCCCTGTCCGGCGGGGGTGGTGGGAACGCAGCTGACCAGTATTGCCGCGGCTGGACTTTTCCACCAAAGTTGTACCACCAGAGTTGCCGGTCCATTTCCTGGCCTTAAAGGCCAGGTCGTCCTCTTCTTTGGCTCCGTCAGGGACGTGCAAGACATGGGGTTCTGTTTTGGGGATATTGGTGGCCGAAGGATTGTGTAATTAATTTTGCTATGTTATAACTTAAATTTTTTTTTGAGACTGATGTTTTCTTTTCTGATTTCATTAATGTATTGTATTATTATTGTATTGTTGTTCGATGCATGACTTATGTATCCATGCTCTGATTATTGTATTTATGATGCATTTTTGCCTGATTGCTTTATTTTTGTTACTGTGTTTCAGGGTTTGCTGATACTCAGTTTATATGCTGTTTTTATAGGAATTGTGTTCATTGCATTTTTGTTCCGAATGTATATTTATTTTTATTGACATTTTGTATGTTTATTATATTTTGTCTTGTTGTATTCTTAATTATGTTGGAAGCCGCCCTGAGTTGGCCTACAAGCTGAGTAGGGCGGGGTACAAATTAAAATTTGAATTGAATTTGAATTTGAATTGACACAGCTCCAGTGCATTGCCAGAGAAAGAAACTGGTAATTGATGGTAACTTAGAAGACTCTGGGAAAGTGTTCCAGGTATAAAGAGAAGACTGAATCAACTTGACTACACATGAATATTATAACTAGTAATAGAAACATTTTAGTCTCAGAACCCCAACCCAAACTATATGAAAATAGATTATCTGGTTAAGGTCTGTGATTGCTTCATAAAATGTAGGGAGTGTTATGGGGAAATCAATTTGGATCAAAGAGAGCTCACTTCTTTTTTTCTATTATATATGGCAGTACTATATAATGTCAACAGATGTTTGAAGTTTTATTTATTCTTTGTGACTGCACTAAAAAAAAAAGCCCCATAAAGAATACATTGGCACAAGGACAGTGTGAAAAATAAATGTCAACTTATGGTCCCAGAGTGCATAGATGCTCCTCCGAGCTGGTGGATCCATATACAAAAATGGCAACTCGATATTTAAACTGCTGCTCAACCATTGCATTATATAACATGAGTCATACCATCAAGATCAGGCTGGGGCAATCAATGGCTGTACCCAAATCAAGACTTGAAGATCATGTTCCCCAACTTAGGAACTTTGAAGTTCGGGTAGAAGTTATAATTGTCTACTGAGTGACAGCTTGAGACCTTAAACCAGGGGTTGGCAACCTTTTTAAGTCAGGGGCTGGGTCACACTCCCTCAGACAGCTGAGCAGGCCAGACTGGTGGTTCCCCCACTGTAAACAATGCTGTAAACTGTGTCCATTGCTTTTGCTGGCACATTTACAGCACATTTACAAGAGCTGTGGGTGCATTTATGGCTATCATAAAAATGTCTGCTTCTGTTTCTGGTGGTGATGGCAGTAGTGGGCCACATGAAAAGGTGTCACCATCCAGGGCTGGCCCATGGGCGGTAAGTTGTGTGCCCCTGCCTTAAACTGTAAGAGACAGAAGATGCTCCTTTAGTACTATTGGGGGAGGGGGGATGAAAAGCTGACACTTCTTGGAGCTCTTCTGTAGCTGTTGCTGCTTCCATGTCCAGGCCAGATGTGAAACTGCCAAAACTGGTGAGTTCATTCTGACATTCTCTCTGCCTGACCCAATGTGAGAAAGATTAGCCGGCAACGCAAGGTTGCAGTTACCAGGATATGCTCGATTGTAGCTCAAAAATGCCATAATCTTCAAGGAGGTGTGAATTGTGAATACAATTGGGCATAACCTGGGCAGCAAATTTGTCGGCTAATCTTTCTAACACCAGATCAAAACAAAGGAACTGAAGAATGAACATATACATGTTATCTTAGCCTATGTGTACACGGAATGAGCAGGACAAGGTTTTCTAACACTTGAAATTGAAAATGAAGCACTGTCCTTCAGAGCGGAAAGCCCCTGCCATATTCATTACCCCATGGTTGTATTGTAAAAACATCTCCCATGCAGTCCCTAAAGAAGTCCTGGCCTTACATTTTCCTTTGATCCAACGATGTCATTATCAAAAGTTAATTTGCAGATTATGACATTAAAATGGGAATCTTCTAGCTCAAGCTAAACAAAATAGAACATACATATAGAAAACACATGTAACTTGCACTGATTTTTAAAAATACAAATACAATTTTTACCACCATTGACATAAATGAGAATTAAAATGGCATGAAAGGAAGGAAAAATCATAAGCATTATGTGAACATTGAGTGGCGCTTCATAAAGATAAATGTATACAGAGAGACATTTTGCCCCCTCCCATAAGAAATAAGCTGTGCTCTTCCAACAAAGACATTTTGCTTTATTTCACTGACAGTGCACAATCTGTTCTGAATGTCAGAAGAATGGCTTGGAAGATGGATTATGATGCTGGCTTCTACCCAAGCTGAAATGATGTGAATGGCTTTTTCTGCATGGACAAAGACCCTCTGTCAGAAAAAATTAAACTTGTGCAGTTGGTTACATCTCTAAAGAGAACACAAAAAGTTTCATTCACTTACTTTGTCCTCAGTCTGAATTTTAGAGTGGTCCAGGACTTTTAAAGAGCATTCATGGGACCTTGCCCTGCTTAGCTTCTGAAAGAAGACAATATCAGGTGCATTCAAGGCACTCTGCAGGTTAAGATTGTGCAAAGAGCTACCTAACTACTTGACAGATGCTAACAGCCTCAATTCAAGAAGTCCAAAGTTGCAGCTACAGTGCGCACTTTGATGCCTTTTATAATACCGAACAGTGAAGACCAAGAGGAGACCTCTGTTCTCCATTCTACAGATTTGGGGGACAGGCCAATATAAACTAGGATACTTGTCCAATAATAATAATAATTTTGTGTCATAAATTATTCTGGGTTGAAAGGATTTTTGCTGGAGAAACTCCACTCAAGGGATGCCCAAATGCGGCTCCTTTCATGTTCCCAAGATCTTTTCCCACCCAAGTGGACCCTATTTATCTACTTGCAATTTCTTGTTTTCAAATTGATAAGTTGGCAGGAGCTGGGACAGAGAGGGGCACTCAAATTGTCATGAAGTGCCGGGTCTCGAACTACCGATCTTCCAGCTAACAAAGCAAGCTTCTTAACCACTGAGCCACCATAGTCCCTATTTGTCCAATGATACACAAACCTATCTTGCAAAAGAAGCTCCCACAGATCTGGTAATAAAAACTGACCTATTCATCTAGCCCAGTTTTTTCCCCCAACCTTTGGTTATTGGACTTCAATTCCTGGAAGCCAAAGTCAATTCCCCAAAGCACTGATCAGCCAATGTACTGAGGCTTCTAGGAATTGAAGTCACCCTATGAGGCTTGGGCTCCATATTGGGAACCACTGATCTAGTCACTTGTAGTCATTGTCCTCAATGAGCCAATGCTTTTACTCTGCATTGGCTTCTGGAGAAGCAGCTCAGAAGCAGAGAGAAGTAAGGTCATTACATAACATGGCCCATCACCAAAGGCAAAAACTATGGTACTCATTAGGCCTCACAACTCCTGCCTTCATTTTCTCATAACACAAGTTTTCCCACCACCCAGTGTTCTTCATTGACAATGATATGGACCAAACCTTTGTGTGTGTGTGTGCTAAGAATATTTCAGACCCTGCTTCCAGAAGGTGAAGAAACAACTTGGGAAGTTTAAAATGTGAAGCAAATGAAACCAAGGGTGCTATTTATATATATATATATATATATATATATATATATATATATATATATATATATATATATATATATATATATATATATATATATATATATATATATATATATATATATATATATATATATATATATATATATAAACGCTTGGGCGGCTTTAACTAGAGCTGTCACGGTTTGTAAATGAGCTGCCGCTTCAATTTTTTATTAACAAATGGCTTCCATAATAAACATGATTTCTCTCAGGAGTTTGCAGATGAGGTACCACAGGCCAAGATGAATAGCTACAAACGCACGTCTCCGGAGGGAAAATCTCCTTGCCATATATAAAATGTATGTAATATACACTCCCCATCACCAGCAGACACAGACAATTATACACACACGTGCATCACTCCGTAACTGCTCTCCATCTTTTTCAGTCGTCTTCCCTCTCTTGCTTGTTTTCCGTATTTCATGCCACAGAAGAAGCCACAGCTCATTTTGCCAAGCTGTCACTCACTGTTGTGTTCATTACGAGGGAATGAACTCCATTTCCAAGCATCCTGGAGACAGAGAGTAATTGGGTTCTCTGAAGCCTTTTTCTCTTAATTTACTCAAGTTGTATTTATTTTGTACAGAATTAGGGTGCATTTTTTTTAAGCAGCTGATGGACAGGGCATCAGGGAAAAAAATGAAAACAAATGGATGGGATCATAAACTCAGATTGAGGGGAAAACAATGTCTCTCTCCATATTTTTTTCCTTTGTTATTGTTGTTCAGTCACACAGTCGATTCTGACCCTTCATGACCCCATTGACCACCACACGCCAGGCACCCCATCCTCCACCATCCTCCTCAACCCACCCAGCTTTGTGCCCATTGCATCCACAATGCCATCTAGCCATCTCATTCTCTGCTGCCCTACGTCTTGCTTCTCTTGCCTCCCTTTTTTTTGCCCAGAAGAAAAGATGCAATGCTGCTTGCACGAATCTCTTTGTCTGAGTTTATTTGAAAACTTCCTCTAATTCGATCATCTTCCCAATGTTGAAAAGCAATGGGTACCACACAGTTTATTTTGATCTTGCATTAGTCAGTTAATAATGAGATTCCCAAAGTCAGGCTTCCAGACAACAAGACCAACTTGGATGTAGATTACAACTAGCAGGCTCCATATGTTATTTTGCTTATGGATTAATTTGGCATGTGCTCATCCAAAGATTCATTTTAGGAAGACATGCGACAAAATGACACAATCCAAAGAAAAAGTTGTAGTCCATGACCAAGAAGAGGATGAGACAAAGGTTTGCCTGAAACATAATTATTTCCTTCTAGAGCTGAACCCAAGCGACTGCAGTGGCTCAAATGGTTAAAACACTGAACTTAAAGACTGGAAGGTCAGAGTTTGATACCCGTGTACTGCACAATGGAGTGAGCGCCCGTCTCTGTCCCTGCTCCTGCCAACCTAGCAGTTTGAAAGCAAGAAATTTCAAGTAGATAAATAGCAACCACTTCGGTGGGAAGGTAAATAGTGTTCAGTGCACTCCTAGATCTAGGCATGCCTGCCACATGTCCATGGAAATGTCTGCAGACACGGAAAGCACTGGCTCTTTGGCTATAAGCACAGGTGAGCACTGAACTCTAGGGTAGGATATGACTGGCTTTCAAGCAAGGGTGACCTTTTCCTTTTCCTAGTCCTGACCCATTCAATACTAACCAGCCAAGTATATTCAAAAGTCCTATCCTTATTTTCCAAGTTTAGCAAACCCCATCTCCCAAACTAGGCAGCATTACTATCAGTGATAAGAATGTAGGCCACCCAGAGTAGGAAAATATCCCATATGGGTGGGATATAAATGAATGAATGAATGAATGAATGAATGAATGAATGAATGATAGATAAGGCATACATTTCTTGGTGCAGGCTTGTGTACACACCCACCTCTCCCCTCTTCCTCAAAAACCAACAAATTAAAAATAATATTCTGAAACAGCTACAACAGGAAAAGAACTGGCTTTTTAAAATGCAGGAACCACCACAGCAAATCACATATCCACTGCATCTACCATTCTCACCATGCTCATAACATGGATGGGAAGAGGTGTAAATCCTAGTTCAAGTCATCTCCACACTGCATTCAAGATTTCTTCTAGCTATGCGCTCTCCTGAGACAGTTGTCTTTTTTTCCTTTCAGTTTTGGAGAAGATCTTGTATTTCTTTACACATGCAATGGAAATAATTATGGCTGGAATCCAATTGGTTATTTACACCCACATAAGGGAAACTGCACAACTATGGAGGGCAAATTAATGAGGTGTTGTTTTTGTTTTGAAAGCACATGAGATTGGAGCAGAAAACCAAATAGCATCTCTTTCAAGAGGAGCAATTTGCTGCCAAGACTAATGGGACTTCTTTTATACTGTATGTCATAGGCAATAGGATTCTTGCCTAAGACATATCTGAAGTGAGGAAAAGCAAAACTGGCAGATTTCTTTATTTCTGTTCATTGCTGCTGTCAGAAGAGAATGAGGTATTCTATCTTGCACATTACCCCATGCTGAGCTACCGTTCATAGTATGTACTCTGCAAGATCAAACAAACACATGGTGTCTAGCAATAATGAATTAGCAGATGAAACAAACAAGCCAAAAGACTAAACGGAGTCTAATCAGAGTCATTATCTCAGGATTGTAAGCCAAGCAACATTTCAAGGCATCTAGACCTTCCACAACTTACATTACCATACAATTACAGAAGAGGCTGACTGTCTGGCCAGACATCCCGCTACAGTAATGGAATAGACCATACAGCCAGCAACTCAATGTTGAGTGCTGGGTGGCGGTAAATAACCTGACTCCCTAAAGGGACCAATGGCTATGGCCAGATGAGCCCCTTTAGGTGGGGTGATGGTCCCCCTTCAGTGGAGGAAATGCCAATGGAAACCATCATATTGGTCCCAACAGCAAAATGAGTGGAAGAGGAACTCTGACTCCCAAAGGTCATGGAGGCAGAAGAGGCCATGCCAGACGGACTGGCTGTGAAGGTGCGCCTTGAAAATATCTTCAAGGCTGCAGCAGTCCATTGCAGTCCTGATGTTAAATCCTGCATGTTTCACTTCATATGTGCCACAGGAAATGGCTCTGTGATTATAGTGTGTTGGTCACTTTATGGCAAGCTGGGATCCGCCTTAAACAAATTTATGGCAATGACATTTTTCCTGCTACAGAAAAAAAAATGCATTCTCGGATACGAGTTGCAGCTGAAGACGACGACAGAAGAGGCACACAGGGCAAAGGAAAAGAAAGCAATACAAACTAACTAACATTTTCAAGTCATATTGGACTCCCTGGATGAAAGGGATGGTTGAAGTCCAGAAGACAAGAACAGTCACTAAATCTCCTTGCTCGGCTTTCCCACCTTCTCTCAGCAGGAGGGAGGGCGATGCTTCAGGAGTGAGTCCTAATTAAAAAAGTGTTATCTTTCCCTCAGCAGCCTTGGACTAAATTTCATGGGTGTGATGCAAATGCCCTTCATTTCCAACAACATGGCAGTCAAGTCTTTGCTGTTGAAAAGTATGCCCTTGAATTTTTACTCCCCAATACACTGAGACTTCCTGGAAGCATGATGGGGGTTATGGTGGTGAACC
Organism: Bradypodion pumilum; assembly: GCA_035047305.1. NCBI lineage: Eukaryota > Metazoa > Chordata > Lepidosauria > Squamata > Chamaeleonidae > Bradypodion > Bradypodion pumilum. Next base: position 34,685,295 of record JAWDJD010000010.1, read on the forward strand.
AAGCAGCATGAAAGGAAAATTTCTACTTAGCGCCTGAGGAATCTTGCACATGGTTTTTTTTTAATATTGGTCAAATAATTTCTTAACCCCAAATGAGAAGGAAGATTGAGTTTGTGGAATCCGTGGATAAGATCCAAATTCGTATGATAGAAAGATGAGAATGTACAGATAGAAGACAACTAAATATGGAAATAGCAAGCTTGGGAGCGGTCCAGCTTTGCTACCAAAGTGAGAATCTAAGCCAAAATATACTCGGTTTCTCTTTTTGAGTTAAAGAAAAGACAGCTATTGTTGTGTTTGGTGCAAGGACAACAGAGACCAGCATTAGTTGGGTCAAACACAAGTGATTCAGCTTTATTGCTTGCACAACACAACTTGGCTCAGTCAGTGCTGAAACAAGGACATATTTATACAAGTGAGGCATACAATAATAGATACATTTTGGTGGGCTTAGAACCGATTGGTTAAAACACGGATGAGAAAAATACAGATGTTCATTGTAGGAAAACCATGGTTAAACTATTTACAGGGAAGTAACTGGATGACAGCTATTCAAACTTGGCGCCTTTTTTCAAGACTATGTCAGTTTCAAAACACAACAGCTATGAAGTTGGGGAAAGAGTGATATGTAAAGTAGGGCCTTTATATATCACTCTCTCCCCAACTGGATAGCTACCTTTTTTTTAGTGTTTGGGAATCAAGACAATGGAAGCAGCTGTAAACTAGCCTAACACATCTTTATTGCATGGAGTACAGCACGAACATTAGGTAATGGCGGACAAACAGCTCCTTTTATGCAGTGGCTATACATTTGAATGTGGCTCCTCGATAGCGCATTGGCTACTGTCCATGTGACATCATCCTTAGTCACGCCCTTCTTGTCCAGGTGAGGTGAGGGCGGAATCTTTCCCGCGCAGCTGAAGGTATTTGAGGAATGTGTACCATGTGAGCTGAACGCTCGCTATTTCTCCCTAATGGTCACTAGCTCGCGTTCTATTGTGGTTTGTTACATTGTTTCTATTGCAAGATACAGCTTGTAACATTCGCTCATTCATGTGGTTACAGATTGTTACACTCGCTCATTCATGTGGTTACAATTACATTCAATACACAACACTTTTAGAATCTTCTTTTTGCCCCAACCCCACCTATTTCGTGAATAATGAGCCCCAGGGTAGTTGATATCTTCTTGTCTGAATAATCACTTTGGAAAAACTAATCAGAAAGCTGGTTAGTACAATGAAGTTGCACAAAAGTAGCAAATGGTGACATATGCTACCTGTGATGGAAGAAGTGGTTAGGATATCCTTTATCTACTGCAGGATAGAGTCCCTACTTATGGGTCTTTTTTGAGAGCCCATGAAAGAAAGGTTCAATCTCATTCCCTAAAGCAGGAGTTCTCAACTTACAGCCCACAGAAAGGATGCAGGCAAAATGGCCATCTGTCCCCCAAAGCTGTCTGAGGGAGCATGACCCAGCCCCCATCTTAAAAAGGTTGAGAACTCCTGTCCCAAAAATTAAATTGACCTGCACTGTTGGGTTAAAGACAGATGGGTTTTGAATTTCACCTGCTTTTTTTTCCTGGGCATTAGGACAAGATCAAGAAAAGGGACAAACACATAGAGAAAGGAAGAAGAGGAGAAAAACAGAGTCCTCCACTCTTGATGGGAAAGCTTAGTATTCTCTTGAGTACTGGAGAAATAAAACAGTGCAGCCTTGAGTTAATACAACACGGTTTTATCACTGCATTTTCGAAGTTCTGTTGATAAGAAGAATCTCGATTTTCTAATCTGAACAAGAACTTTAGAGAGAGGTAAGATTTAGTTTGTGCAGCATCTAACTATTGTGGCAAATTTACAGTTAGGATAATTATTATTCAAGTACAACAAGGAGTCTGACTCGAGCTTTCAGGGGCTCTCACCCACTTACTTTGATGTAATTCTTCAGTTAATTAGTGTAAAAGCTGCTGACGTTGCTCCCAGAAATCTCTAGAAATAACTCCTCCAAACAAGTGAATCAAATCATGACTTGCCAATGGTAGCTATTTGCCCTACTGAACATCGGTTGCATCAGTTGCACCTGTTTGTGGTCTATCTGTAGAATCATGGGATCCTGTATACTTCTGTGCTTGCATATTTTGTTCCGACACTACATTATTGGATTCATGCTTTGACTGTGTTTGAATCCAGAGCATAAGAGTAGGAGTAAATGTCTTGGCATTCATCAAGTTCCCATGCAGTCTACTGAAAATTGCTACCCAGACTATACTATCAATTACTCCCAGCATTTTGGCTGTTCACACAAAGCTTGGCAACTGACCTGTAAGTCAGGGATTGCAGAAAATGGGTGCTTCTTTGACTCAGTTTATGACTTCATAAATTATGTAGTCCTTTCCAGCCATTGTTCAGCATAATTTACCTACAACATTTAGATCAGCCATTTGTTAGAGGAAAACAAGCAGCCCTTTCCTAAACCTTAAAGAATATACTGTAATAGGAGAAAGGTAAACTGAGGACTGAGGGAGAAATACTGGAGTGAGTAAGCCAGCATATTTCTCATCAGGGAACATTTGTTGTCATCATTCAAACCATACTGTGTTAACGTCACTCTGTTGCCAACAGCCTGGTGTTTGCATATGTGAACCTTCAAATGAAGTTTGGTACATGCCTTTTATCTCCCAGTGATTTCAGATGTTGTTGATTAGATTATTTCTGAAAAGTTACTAAAGATATGTCACATCTATTAAGTTCTCAGTGGTTGCTTGAAGGATGTGAAAGAAACAAATGTTCTTACCATCTGTTTTTCAACCTTATCATATGTCCCAGGACAGGATCTAATGGACTGATACATGCCTCATTTACTTCTCATCTTCTACCCTTTTCACTTATTCAGGATGTCTTATACGAGGGTTCTTCTCACCTAGTCTCGTTGGCAGGTTTGGAGAGGATATCTTTTTAAGCCTTTAACTTAGGAATGTTACAACGTCTATAACCATACCTATCAAGTGCGGCTCCGGAGAATACAGGACCTGCACAGTAGCCTTCTGTGCAGAACCCTTCTACGCATGCGTAGAAACCTTCTACACACATGTAGAAGCCTTATGAGCAGTAGCCTTCTGTGCAGAACCCTTCTACACATGCACAGAAGCCTTCTACACATGCGTAGAAGGGTTTTGCACAAAAGGCTACTGCTCAAAAGGCTTCTATGCATGCGTAGAAGGGTTCTGCGCAGAAGGGGATGTGCAGTAACTACTTTCCCCCATCGTCAAATTATGGATGGCTGTGGATGGCGGTGGAAAAGTAGAGTTTGTGGCGCTGAATTATGGGAAATCCTGGCCAATCCAGGATACTTGACAGGTATGCTACAGACAGAACATTTACCCTGCTCATTGGTGCTCCCAATGCTTCTAGTATCCACACATGCATACTGGAGCACATCAACCTCCCTCCAAGTGCTGTTTTTTTTTAATCCCTTGATTGTGGCACTTTGATATACAACATTCCCAGTGCCTGCAGATAATGAGAATGGTGTATATTGGAGTCTTGCAAACCACCAATGTCTGCTTCTGTTGTCACTGGAATGAGCGCCTTCAGCATATTGGATATTGGCATTAAACTCTTTCCTTGCTCCCATACAGAGGAGCAGCAAAAATGTAGTCATTTCCCCTCCTAGCTGAACATTGTAGCCAGTGGTGGGCTCCAAAAAAATTTACTACCACACTGTGGGAGTGGTATGGTGGCCAGGGGGAAAGCCCTGCATTGCACCCAAATTAGGACTACTTTATTTCAAACCGTGGATGGGTGGGGGCAGTCAGAATTTGTGCTACTGGTTCTGGTGAACTGGTGTGATCCTGCTGATGCCCACCACTGATTTGTAGCACTGTATCAGTTATTAACACTAGTTATCTCACTGGTAGTTTCATGTATTGATTACTGTAATGCTCTCTATGTGGAGCTTCCCTTGTTCCTGGTATGGAGGTTTCAACAGGTGCAAAATGTAGCAGCCAGGCTGATTACTGGAGTGAGAAAGGTTGATCATGTCTCCTCAGCCTTGGCTGGGCTGCATTCATACCTGTCAAGTATCCCATTTTGGCTGGGATTTCCGATAATTCACCGTTCTGTCACACTCCTTCCCACCATCATCCCGTATTTGAATGACCAGTAGCATGCGTGCTACTGCCTCTGATAGGCACGCATGTGCAGTAACCCCTTTCCTGGCTGAAGGGGTTTTTGCGCATGCACGCATGGGTTACTCCTCATGCACGCATGGGTTGCTGCTCATGCATGTCACTGCCTCTGACATTAGAGGCAGCGGCGCGCATGCGCCAAAGCCGGCGCCAGGAAACCTTCCCATATTTGGACACCGACAACTTGACAGGTATGGCTGCATTGGCTACCCGTTCCTTTTCATTTCAGGTTCAAGGTGTCAGTTCTAACTTTTAAGGCCCTAAACAGTTTGGGACCTTCCTACCTGTTGGAACATCTTCCCTTCAGGACATCAGCCCACATCACAATCAATCAAACTTTATTGTGTTCGATGACCAGTGCAGTAAAAGGGTTTAGGTGCATGAAATAGCGTCAAAATGCACCACCGTAAACACATTTGTCTGAATTAAAACAAAATAGAATAAAATCAGTTTTAAAAATGTATGCTATATTTGGGACAGGTATTTGGTGTAAAAAGAATAAAACAGCACATAAAACAGTTTAAAAGTTACGGTTACGGTTATAAAATAAGGATAATTCAACTCAATCTGAGGGAGGGCAGCAATGAACCATTTCCTGTGGCAGCCTCAACCTTGTGGAGCTCTCTTCCAGTTGAGCTGTGCCAGGTTCCATCCCTGACTATACAGTATTTTAAAAACAGTTAAAATCATTTCTTTTTAAAGATGCTTTTGGGAGTATATTGCCAATGGCTGAGCATTAGCTATTTTGTCTTATTTCTGTCTGTTGCCAATAGGTTTTTTGTTCCTGGTATATTTATACATATTTTTTAAAATGTGTGGCTGTTTTTAATGTGTGAGTTTTCTGTTGTTAGCCACCCAGAGTAGGAAAATGTCCTAGATGGGGGGGGGGGGGTTTATAAATATAATAAATAAATAAATAAATAAAATTAGTAAGATAAAAAAATCTTCATTTTTTCTCCATATAGCGCTGAACAAGAAAAAGGAAGGGAAAAAGGAAGGGAAAATATTATAATAACTAATCCATCACTACAACAATCAGCTAGAAGGGGGGGATAGTTACACTTTCCCTGCCCCTCCACAGAGAAACAGGGAACTGTTTTATTTGTCCATATGGTACAGTGGCTCCTCATCCATTTCACTGTATGGGGAAATATTGCTTTTATCGTTTGGACAGGAGGAGTGAATTAAATGTGATTTAGCCACTCCACTGTCATAAAGTGACCACACAAATAATGAATTCAGACCACTCGACAAAGGGTAGTCTGGAAATGTTCTTAGTGTTTCTTAAAACAAACACCATTTTCTGAATGACTATGGCAAAAATACTCTCTAAAACTTGCCATCTCCTTCAGAAAAGCAGGCAAGGAAATGGACATGTTTCCCAGCAAACATTTGATATCTTAGACCTGAATCTGACTGATAGTCCTAACTAAACTATCCCTTGCTCTTAGAGGCTGGATCCCTAGGTGTACATCTTCAGATTTTCAACAAACCCCTAAATTTGTGACAGCTGGTGTGATTTGTCTCTTTCTCATCACAGCATGGACTCGTGGGTACTCCATATCCCATCAGTAGCAACCATTTGCAACGGGGCTATTTGATTTATTTGTTAGACCAACAAATGGAGCAAAGTCTTCACCATCAACCATTAGAAAATGGGCAAAGAAGACTGCCACATTCCGTGTTGTGGACGAATGCCCACTTCTCTTGAGTCGGGTTCGCCTGAGTGGGCGGTATAAAAAAATTAAAAATTAAATTAAAATTAAATCTCAAAGTGCCAAGCAGATATTAATTAATGTCTCCCCACAAGAGAGAAAGAAGAATTGGCTTGGCAAAAGGCAAGAGCAGATCTGTACCTGAGACATTGGGAAGAGTGAGTAGACAGAAGGTACACAAAAGAGTGGGAATATTTCAGAGAGGAAAATAGGATTGTTATTATCCAGCAGAGTCAATAAAGGTTCAGTTTTGTGCTCTTCAATTCTGTGGGGAATTGTTGGAATGGGTTATGAAGAACTAGTTTTATCTGCTGCAGAGAAGACATTGGCTGATTATTGAGACACCTGAGGTTTTCAGAAGAACAAATCACACACACACACAACCACACACACACTCAGAGCAGAGTAAATATTCTTTCTTGCCCTTGCTGTATTGGAAAACACAGAAGCCCGAGAGTTGCATGGTAATCTTTGTCATACCAAGTCAATGAGATTGATGAAGGCTATCTAGCAAAGCCAAATAAAATAACACAGCCCACTATTAAGAATCTGTGCTGGGAAGCAGAATAATGCCTCCTGCTCTCCAGAAAAATGAATGTTCATGTTACCAAGTCAGAGGCAATTCTGTCAATGAATAGCTCCATTTCCCCCCCCCCCCCATGCCAGTAACATTGGGGCAGGGAAAGCAGCCTGCCATTCCTTTGTGCAAATCCTTGGCCAGCTCATTCTTCTCCCTTTCTGCCATTTCCCCCAGTTCAAAATTCTAAAATTGGAATGGTTCAGGTCCAGCTTTTGGTAACCATGCAGCTGCTTCAGCTTAGCAAATTCTTCTGGCTGGAATTTAGCATTAATGTCTCCGCTCAAGAGAGCAGCCCAGTTCCCCTGTCCAGAATCTAACCCTCCTCCTTCATTCAGACACTGAGAAAAATCTGTCTGTGCTTCAAAGGAGATGAAGAAACCACAGCTGTGGAGGTGGTGTCAGGAATGATCGAAGCAACAGTGTGGGAGAAGAATAGACCGAGGAAAAGGAATGTGCATTGCGTAGACAACATGAGGCCCATGACTCTCCGGGGATATGGTTACATATGGGATTTATCGCAGACAATAGCACCCTGGAACAACTCATATCATTGCCTCTCATGAAGGGCATTTGTTCTCATGTTTAGCCATTTCCCCCCAAGATGTCACCACTGGTTCTATAATGGCTTACTAGGCCTATAAATAAATCCAGAGATGAAAGAGCCAGGGGAAATTTGATGGACTTTGTTGATTAACTAAAACACCAATTGTTAGGGATGATAATGATGATGATTTTGTATCAGAAATTATTCTGGGTTGAAATATTTTTTGCCGAAGAAACTCCACTCTGGGAACGTCCAAATGAGGCTCTCTTCATGTCCCAAGAGCTGGGACAGTGACAGGCACTCAATCCATCATGCAGAACCTGGGTCTCAAAGTGCTGACTTGCCAACCTGCCAGCTAGCAAGGCAACCTTCTTAACCACTGAGCCCCCGCAGCCCCTGCTAGGGGCAATTACGGATATACTACACTGAGACTGGGGATTAGCTAACCAAAATATCCATGTAAAACTTTGCTTCAATCCACCTACCTACAGCTCATAATTATTGCATCTTCTCTTCAGAGATGGGAGGATGCTAACGTTTCAAACCAACATGTTTCCTACTGCTATCAAAAAAAAAAAAAACTATGGATACAGTGCTAACTTCAAGTTAATAATGACAAGGTTATATAACTTAACCCCTTATTTGTTTAATCTCTTTGCAGAACATATCATACAGAAATCCAGACTAGATTCAGATAAAGTAGGAGTGAAAATTTGTGGGAAAATCATCAATAACGTAAGCTACACAGACGTGAAAGGATACTGAAAGTAGAAAGAAGAAAGTGCTGAAGCAGGACAACAGTTGAACCTTTAGAAGACAAAAAATTAAGAAGGCTACAGAGGAACTACACAACTTTAATGTTGACAATGGAGAGGCTGATATACTGAAAGAATGTGTATACCTTGTTCAATCATCAAACCAAATGTAGACTGCAACCAAGAATCAGAATACGACGTGGAAGGGCAGTAATGAAAGAATTAGAAAAGATCAAGTATAATGATGCATCACTGGAGACCAAGAACAAGATCACCCATGCTCTTATATCCACACTCAATGTACAAGGTATGAAAACTAGACAGTAAAGAAGGTTGGAAGTAAATTAATTGATTCATTTTAAATACGGTGTTTGAAAACTCTGCAGATACTCTGGCCTGCCAGAAAGATGAACCAGTGACTGTTAGAAACTATGTAGCTTGGAGAGTTTGAAAAGAGACAGAAATGATGGAATAGAAGCTGTCTAAGTTAGGGCACATCACGAGAAGGAAAGTTTCTCTGGAAAAGAGAATAATGCTTGGATAGGTCTAAGGCAGCTGGAAAAGAGGAAGACCAAATGTGAGGTGGATTGACTCCCTAAAGGAACCACAAGCATGAATTTACAAGAGCTGAGAAGAACTACTGAGGACAGGACATTCTGGAGATCTTTCATTCATAGATTTTCCATCTTTCAAAAATGACTTGACAGCATGAAACAACAAGAAATATGGATGTCTAATTGAACACAAGTTACACCATGGTCTTGATTACTTTAGGTTGCCTCTAACAGTGGCCACACATGAAGTGTTTTTAAACTGATCCATTGTGGCTATCTTTGGGGGCATTTTGTCTTTTTTATCATAAGGTGATCACACACGACAGTCACAGTTGATTATCATACCTGTCAAGTATCCCATATTGGCCAGGAAATCCTATATTTCACCCCTCTTTCCCGGTCCTTCCCATGGCCATCCCATATTTGAACTACCAGAAAAGGAGTTACTGTGCATGCACAATCATACCTGTCAAGTATCCCATATTGGCCGGGATTTCCTGTATTTCTGCGCTCATTCCTCCCCTTTCCTGCCGCCATCCCATATTTTGAATGGTGGGGAAAGGAGTTACTGCACATGCATGCTCATCATAGACAGCAGTGCACATGCACAAAGGGGTTCTTCACATGCACAAAAGGGTCCTGCGTATGTGCAAAGGAGTTGTTGCTGCACATGTGCACCTGGGCTGGAGCAGTTCCTGTATTTTCTGGACCCGCACTTGATGGGTATGTGTGCGCCTGTCAGATGAAGTGGTGCAATGCACTAAGGGGTTACTGCAGCGGTGCACATGCACAAAGGATTTACTGTGCATGCACAGTAGACCCTTCACACATGCACACCGCTGCAGTAACCCCTTCGTGCATGCACGCCCATCAGAGGAAGCGGTGCTTTCTGTTTTTTCACCGCCACAACTTGACAGGTATGTTGATTATGATTGTGGTTCTTAACGGCTTGAATATCCCCTATGACGAAACCAAACTAGAACAGTGAGTAGCAAGAAGGTTTTTTTTATTCTGGTAGGAATTTGCCAACATCCACAATTTTAGGACTATTTAGGGCAGAAAAAAATTGACAGTAAGAAAATGTAAGTGAGAGAAAATAAAAGTGACAGATTAATCTACTGAGATTCAGGCCTTCGGGTATAGAATTCGAGAAAGTTTAGGTCTGAATTTATCCACGTTCACAACCATACCACAGATAAATTAGGATTATTACCTTCTTTTTTGAGAGGTTCCTAGGATACAAAGCAAGGACAGTGTGATCCTCTTCATGTTGGAAAAAGCTATAATTACTTAATTTGAGCAATGTAAATGGGGCTACATTTAGCTTCAATTCAGTTTTAAAGAAGTTATTAACATTTGCAGATTTCTTCATCTTTAGAACAGAAAAAGAACTTGCAGTCTGAAAATATGAATAGGAGAAAAGGGGAAACTGGCAAATTTTTCCTTCTATATTTAGGGGATTATAAGAATCGCTGGAATACTACTATTTTGTTTATGTAGAAAGTACTACATATGTTTCTCTACACCAGGTGTTATCAACCTATGTCCCACATTCCAGACCCAGCCCGCGGCAGCATTTCACGTGGCCCACATCATCATTGTTGCTGCTAGCAGAAGCGGACATGTTTACAACAGCTGTAAATGTGCGCATGGCTGTTGTAAACACATTTACAACAGCCATAGATGCGTTTCACAGCAGCGTTTATGGCGGGGGGGAGAACCACCAGTGCTCAGCTGTCAGAAGGGGGCATGATCTGGCCCACAGCTTTAAAAGGTTGAGAACCCCTGCTCTAGACTATCAAAATGTTCCACATCCATGGCAATCAATTGCAATGCAACAGATATATTATGAAAACCATCTCCATAACATACCTTCCCATGAATATATTTGACATCTCGATCCTTTCACAATGAATATGAAAGGGCAAACCTGTAATAAAATAACAAGCCAAGAGAGTAAAATTGGCAGCCTAGTTTCTTCTGATAAAGGGTCCGGGAAGTTGTAATTGTGTTGTCACAAATATCAGTTTAGCAAAATAAACATGCTTGGGGAAGAAAACAAGTGTTTCATCATAATAAAAATTGACAAGTGGGGCTATTTCACAATATTTAGAGACCTATGTGGGTGTCTTAATGATAAAGCTGTGAAGGAAGGGTGCAGTGATGCGGTGTGTGCATAGGAGGAACATTGCAAAGGTCAGTGTAGGTTGATCAGATTTCACACACAAAAAAACAGCTTTCCCCCCTCCTTGCAGGATAGGAAAATGTGCTAGAATGTCAAATAAGAGTTGCCGCCAGCTGAGTATCTCTTTTTCTCGAAATTATAAAAGCTGGCTCTTTCACTCTGTTCTCAACATCTCTTTTGTATCCTGTGCATGACAGTTTTCCAGAGTATGTATTGCCTAGTTCTGGCAGAATAAAAACAGCCGAACAACAGCTGACTGGCTAGGAAAGATGTGGAAAGTGACACTAATGTGAATACACCTATTTCAAAAGGGAATTATCTTATCAACAGAAGAATGCTTCTGAAGTTGGAATTATGGCAGCCTCTTGAGGGCCCTAATGTTCCCCCAGCTCTTTAATAATAGAACAGAAAAGAAAAATAAGTTTATCAACCTTACATCTGGACCCAGATCTGCCATATACCTATGATGTCGACATTACTAGGATACACCCTGCCACTAGTAGCATCCTGATCCACTCAAAAAGACTAGATTATTTTTCAGAGCATGCAGAACCTTGGTTGACTGAACAGAGCTCAGTTAAAAAAATAATCTCTCCCACAACTCTTTTTCTCATAGTTTATGTTCTGTTTTAAATACCCAGGCTAGCTTCCCACACTGGCTCCCCGCAATGTCCTCTATAATGATTTCAAGGTGGTGTTTTGTTCGATAACATCTACAACGCAAGCATCAAAACATAGCCTTTCACGGGTGTGCTTCTACATGAAGTCCCTCGCGAGTGACAATCAAAGCTAAGGAAAAGGAATGAAGAAGGATATTAGAGAACCTATTTATATGGGGATGTGGGATTCACAGCCACAATCTGCCATCGCTCATAATTAAGGGCAGATGGGCATGGCAGTCTCAGTGCATTTGCAAACAGATTTAATAATAAGAGACTGTCTGACTTGATGTCTTAGGCTGTCGGCATGCAGCGAGAAATAATATCATGGAGTATGACACGATGCAGACCATGTCAAGGTGACGTACTCAGCTACCTTCTATTTTAAGGCATTAAAGAATTATTATTTTGGCTTCCTGGGAATTATGGTGGGCTGCTTAAGCATATTTTTTTTAAAAAAATAAACTTTGAATAGGCTAACCAAGCTGGAAAGAACTGCTACACAAACCAGAGAGAATTATCAAGCCATTTCACTGACTGCATTATGTGATGTCAAGTTGCATCCAAATTCTGGCTTGTACAGTTGTCAAGGTAAGTAAGATATTAAAGAAGTGGTTTTACCAGTACCACTCTCCCCAGAGAGTTGATGAGACTGAATGAGGATCAATCCACCGCAGCAAAACAGCTCTCGCTCTGCACCTGCCCCTACTATTATTCTAGCATCTGAAAGGCCAATGGTAAATGTTCATGGGAAACTAGACAAATTCTTTTTTCAATATTGCATTCTCTTTTGTCCTTTCCCCATAATAGATACCATAACTTACCCACACCAAACCTGTCCTATTATCCAGCAGCACAAAAGGTGTAGAGCAGTGGTTCCCAACCTTTTTTTGCCCATGCCTCACTAAGCATCTCTAAAATCCTGATGCACACCCCCCCTAACATGAAATATAATTGTTATTATTAATTGTTGAGTTAATCTACATATTGGATGAGAGAGAATGTAATATGGCAATTTAGGTTCAGGGCCCAAATTCAATGTGACATTGGAGGGAGGACAGACATTTTATGTTTCTCTCCCTGCATCCCTCTCCAAACATAGAAAAAAACAACTCAAGATGGCTTTACGTTCCTTCTGTGTCTATTAAGACATGCCATTTGAACCAGATTCTTAATTTTGGAGATCAGACATCTGGTATCCTGTAGAAAACAAAACTACCTTATAATGCTTTATTTTATTTTTAATCCAGTGCTACAGCAGCAGTTTATTGCAGTGACACTAAGAACATCAAGAATTCTGCCTTGCATATTCAGTGGAACCTCGCTTAACAAATGTAATGCATTTTCCGAGACCTTTTGTACTACAAAAAATGTGTAAAGCAAATTTCCCATAGGAATACATTAAATGCAATTTCCCATAGGAATGCATTGAAAAACCAAAAGAAAATAACCAAAACATGGTTTCCCACAAGAATGCATTGAATACCAATTAATCCATTCTGGGGGAAAATTGTAAGCTGAGCCACTATTTTCTATGGATTTTCTTTTGTTATGCGCATTTTGTGTTAAGCAAGTCGCTTGTTAAGTGAGGGTTCACTGTATAACTGAGTTTAGAAAATTTATGTTTTAATTACAGATCCAGAACTAGCATAGACACTGGCCATGCTAATATGGAACGTATTGGAACTGCAGGCTAAAACTTTTTTTCTTCAACTGCCTCAGAAGGATTATCCATGTATCCTAGTTCTGTTGATTTAGATTTTGGGTAGCATTGATTCTTTACAAATCTCTATCCTGGATTCTGTGATTCCCTTAAAGGTAAAGGTCTCCCTAGCTTGAAAGCCAGTCATGTCCGACTCTAAGGGGTGGTGCTCGTACTGTCTGTGACGGCAGATGTTTCCATGTGGCAGGCGTGACTAGATGCTGGAGCTCACTGGATGCTGTTACCTTTCACACCAAAATGCTACCAATTTATCTGCTTGCAATTTCTTGCTTCTGAACTGCTAAGTTGGCTGCCTTGGTGCTGGGAATATCTAAGTTCTCTGGCATTCCCAGACTTTTAATATGGAAATTAGGCGCACTCAAAATCACTTGTCTCAGAAATCCTTATAATTTGCAAACCAAATTCCAATCAGAGGCAAGAAGAATTGCACATCAATGTCTTTAATAGGAAATACAGCAGAATGGAGTGAAGCTCAGCTCATTTGTGGGTCTTTGCACGTAAAGCTTGTGAGGGGAAGAATGCAAACCAGGCCATGGTTCAGGTGGGGACATGCTGTTATCCCAGTTCATCCCGTGAATGGCATTTCTTAGCAGGACCCATTCAGCTCCACCTTCTTCCACTCCCTGAATTTATCTTCTTTTGCCAAAATAAAGAACTTCATTTGCTACAAGTAAGGCTGGCTTGTCCCATTGCTTATCCCCTACAGAGCCAGACAATTCCCATCCTCATTGTTGAGTGTTGTATAAAAATGCTTGTCAATCATCTCACAATTGCAGCTTCCTGTTTTCCAGCAGAAAGAACATGGATGGTCTGTAGAGCACTAGGAGTTGAGTTAATCACCCTATGACTAAACAGATTTGATCAGCAAGTCATTGAAGGGGAACGGAAGCTCCCATTGCTGCTCACATATTCAGTGGCCAATTTCTCATCTTCAGCTTCACATTTATGGTGCTGAACAACCATGCAGGTGGCCAGAAAAAAAGGAGGCAGGCATGCTGCACCTGCCAGCACTTAATGTTTCACTGCTAAGCATGGGAACCACTTGTTCATAGATACATGCAGAGGCAAGAGGTTAAAAATCAAAAGAGAAATTGTCTCCTCCCAATCTTCACATCAAAACATTATGTACAAAGTGGCTTTAAAAGACAGAAAACAGGTTGGAATGATTTGGAGACCTCCATTTGACATTTCAACGCTTGTAAACATCTGGTAACAGATGGCACTAGGGAGAGGAAAAGAACTGATCCAGAACACATTGCAACTATATGATGAAAGAAAGATACGAGAAATATTTATACCAAGAAATCGTCTTCTTAAAGGCCTTTGGTACTCAAAAGCAAGGCTGTAACCCCTCACTTGTTTTATCCTCACATATCAAGAGAAGGAAAAAAAATTCTTTTTTTTTTCTTTTTACAACTGGTCAGCATGACAGATAAGTATACAAATCAATAGGGCTTTGTACACTTATCTGTATGCTTATGAGTTGTAAAAAGCCATATTGATTTGTATACTTACCTGTTGTGCTGACAAATCACTTTGTCCCTCTGTATCTGATGCATATAAATTGATGCCATGAAGTCTCACGCCCATGTCTGACGAAGTGGACTTGATCCACAAAAGCTCACATTAAAATACTGTATAACAGTTAAAGTGCTACAGCATTTTTGTTTTTGTTTTGTTTATTCTCTGATATGCTGGGGGGGAGGGGGAGGGGACTGCATCCTTGTTTATGAGATTCTTGGTTTGACAGGAATGATTTTAAATTTTTGCACAATTGTGCAAAACAACAACGGTTGTTCCTTTGTTTCCTGAACTTTTAAAAATGAGATAAATAAAAATTAGATGGGCTGTTTGCATCATTTGGATCAGTTCCCCCAGAGCTTCTGTACTTATGTTGGGTATGTGCTTTGGCTTCTGAAGCAGAAGGGACACTAGTTTTCCACACAGGCATTTTGTGTAAATTGCAAACAACATGATGGGGAAAAGCCCCCTGTCCTTGCCCTTGCTTTGAACCCAAATATTCTTGTGGAGCTTGGAAATTGCTTATCATGATATTTTATGTCAAGGCCACCTAGACTGAGAAGAACAAGAAATTTAATCTTCTTATGAACACTAGAATATGCCTTGTATTCAGTCAATCAGTTGGTCCATATAGCCCAGGACTTTCAATTCTGACATACTGAGATCTCAGTCAGGATTTCTTCCTAACCCTACATGCAATTTTCTGATATTTCTTGTTGATCTCCCATCCAGATAAAAGCAGGATTTGACCCGCCTTGGCTTCTGAAAATAGGCCAGTTTATCTCTGTTAAGGGATGTATAGCAGGGACTCCGCATATTCCTAGTTTAGAAAAATAGCCGAGAGAGGTACCAACAAAAATATTGGCATCCCTTTGCAAAAGTGGTAATTGGTGCTTAGAGAGGTACTTTGGGCATATTTCCAAAAAGAACGATAATCAGACTTTAAGGCCAACCTTGCAGTTTCATCTTGGATTGGACAGATGTCAAACCATCTGGAACCTTATCCAGGAAACAATGGGTGGGAAATTGTTCTAGTCTGTGTTATACTTTCCATGGCAATCTGCTCCATCAATCTCCTCTACACATTCTGCATTGCATGCAATGTCCATGGGCATTACAGCAAGTCCAGCAGGGTAGTACCAAGGGACTTCCCACAGCTTGTTGAGGACTCCTTTGTACCACATTTACATCCCATCCCCATAAACTTTCCAATGGTTCACGGATTCTCTTCGGACAGAATGTAAATCCAGCCTTCAGTATTCTTACTCTATGAATAAAGGGTTGATTAGAATATTCAAAGAGTATACAAAGAGAAGTTAAGTAATCTTGTTGGATACTCTTAATGACAATCAAATCTGCAAATACAAGCATTTTTGTTTTACTTATTTTTAAGTCAACAAGCCAGCCTGATCCTTCTCCAAATAGACCTGGCTGCTATTGAGTGAATAAAATTACCTTCTAATCAAATGCATCATTAAAACTACAGACATTAGAGCTAGACACTGACAGCTTTATGAGTGAGACATTTAAAGTTAATTAGGATATAGCATCTTTGTAGCTGATTTAGCACCGAGAGGGTAGTTCAATTGAAGCTAAACAATAGCGGCATTCAATTCTCTGTTGCCATCATTGCTGTCCGGGGCCATTTTTGAGCACCCGGTGTGGTATTCATGCCTACACGAGCACACATTGAGCTTCACTTGCCAAATCCAGCTTGGCACCGAGATTTGTGCTCTCTCTCTAATGCAACCAGCTGGCAACCACAGCCCAGTGCATCTGGTGGAAATAGCAGGACATTCCCATGCTGCAGCTTGGGGATCTTGAAAAGGCCCAGTGCGGACACGATACTCATCACTGCTCTTGTTTTTGAGGGGCTGAGCAAATTAATAGAAAACAAAGTAGCCTTAATAGGCAAAAGCCATTGATGCATTCCTCTTGAACTACCTTTAATGGAAGTCCTACACTTGTGATCCCTGCTGTTTCCTCCAGCATCTGGCACTTAAGGGCTGTTTATATTATCAAGTCATTGAATGGCAAAATCCATTAGCATCTGTAGACAAGCAAGTCATGCTTTCTGGCTAGGATTCATTGCAAACCATTGAATAAGACAAATAAAATGTGTGTCATGATAAGAAACCTTGCATTTGTCCTCCTGGAACACTGCAAGAATAATTCTACAATGCTTCTGGCCTCCCTATCTCTCCTTCTCACAATATTGGGGTGGGAGTGGGGTGGGGGTGGAGAGATAGGTTCCCATGTTATACTTCTATTATGTAGTCACCTTACCTCACTTCTAGACTTTTATTTTATCATTTGCCCCCTCCCCACTATCCATGATAAATATGTTCCAAGACCTACGTGGATACTTGAAACCATGGATAACAGCAAATCCTCTAATGTCCAGTTCTGGTAATGCACCATAGAAATATATATTATGTATGTCATTGGTTTTTATTGAATATTTTTAAATCCATGGATAATTGAAAATTTGGATAGTGGATATATGAATATGGTGGGGTTACCTGTACTTTATTTTATTTTAGTTAAACATTTATAGCATACCCTATATCACAAAATCTCAGGTCAGGTTACAAAGCAGTATAAAACAAAATTGAATAGTAAAAAAAACCATTATAACACTAAAATCTATGTAGACCATGATTCTCAGCTCATAAGGCTCTTCACTTGGTATGAAAAACATGCCAATGTCTTCTCCTATCACGCCTTCGAGGGGAGGTCACTGCATAGTTTATGGGGTTCTACATGACATTGGTCACAACTCTGTTGGTTCTGGAATAAATGAAACAGAATAACTTGCAGTACCATGTCACCACTTGAGTCCTTCATTATTCACTACTCATATGAGTTGGTACACAATGATGGATACAGGCATCAGGTTTATATGCTAGTGGAAATTTGCTACTGCATCTTATGCCAGTGCACTTGTGGTGGTGTGACCAACCAATACAATTCTGGTCACAGCCTTCCATATGTGAATGTCCTGTATTCTCTCAATCATTCTTCCATCTTCTGCTCTGCCGGCAATGATGGACATGAAAGAACAAAGAATTAGCCAGATAACTATGGAATTACTTGGTAATAATAGAAACTATCTATCTGGAAACATTTTCTTTCATGCACTTCCTATGAGGATAGTAAGCTGCTTTACAGAACCATGTTCCATGTCACCCAATACTGCATTGACTGGGGTTTCTGCCATAATTCTTTCCAAGCACTACCTGGAAATATCTAATATTAGCTTTTGGTTTCTTATCCAAGTACTAACCGGGCTTGATCTGGCTTTAGCTCCACAAAAAGAAAGTAGGATTTGATATTTTCTGGGTGATATGATAGCATAACAATCCTTATATGGCTTTTCCAGCTGGCCATGTGGGAGAGCTGATCTCAGGACAAAGGGAGAATGCCAGTCATGGGAGGTGGGAGCGCAGATGAGCTCCATCACGGTGGGGGCTGTGAAAAGTCACCGCCGCTGCTCCTGACGCCAATGCCTTCAGCTCCCTCCTGTGGCCCTGTCGGTCATGGGAGGTGGTAGCGCAACTGAGCTCCATCATGGCGGGGGGGGCATGAAAAGCTGCCAGCCTCCCGGGATGTGGGAGCACAGCTGAGGACTGTTCCATCGTGGCTGGAGTTGTCGGATTTGCTGGACCCACACCCTTGGTGAGAGCAGGGGTGGGGAAGAGAGACTGGCCCAGTGGTGGGGCAACCTGGCTCAGCTTCAAGATCTTGTTGCTTCCAGAGCTCCTGGACTCGCCATTCCCCCCCCCCCTTGGTGAGAGCAGGGGCAGGGAGAGAGACAAGAGACAGGGAGATGGACCAGCCCAGCTGTTGATGTTTCTCAGCTGAGGACGTTGAGCTGGGGCTCTGTCTGAGACATGAGCTGTGCTCCATCACCTGGGGACTTTGCATATAGTGATGTTAAAGATATTTTATACTGATGTGATATTTTGAAATTTTGTATTATGTGATTTGTACCAATTATTATTGTGTTGGATCCCCCCCCCCCCTGTATTGCTATATTGTATTTTTGGGGTTATTATATTATAATTAGTGACTGTTTTTTTTTGGTACTGAATTTACCTTTGTATTATTATATTATTATGTTGTATATTGTATTGATGTGTTGTTGCCACCTTGAGTCGGCTTTGGCCATGAAAGGCAGGGTATAAATTGAAATTGAAATTATATTGTCTTACCATATTGAAATTTAGATTTGCATGCTTCAAAAGAAACCTATGCTTCCATGGCTGGTGGTGTCAATATTGTTCTTTACTGTCATGCACACTAAAAGACAAAATAGCAAGTATCATCACCATCAATCTAAACAAAGTTCCTCTTGAAAACTGAAAGAAGAGCTGGGAGATTATGTCACTCACAAAGCTTTGCACAAATCCATCTCTCATTTTTTCCTAGAAAAAAGTGTTACTTCCGCTATCTGGAAACCCATATCTCCTCATAGAAAAGGTCCCTGCTTGCATGTGTAGTCTAAACATAAGCAAGAACACAAGGAAATAGAGATTCTTGCTCATATAGGAAAGTCTATCTATAAGGTGAAAACGTCACAGACTTGTGGAGGAAGAACTATCAATGAAGGGAAGGTTGATGTTCCCATCTAAGAGTGTTCTAAAGCAAGAGTTCTCAAACTTTTTAAGCCAGGGGCCAGATCAGGCTCCCACAGACAGCTTTGGGGGCCAGACAGCCATTTTGCCCTTCCTCCACCACATGGCACTTCCTGGTGTGGTGGATGTGGTGGACACATGAAATGATGCAGCAAGCCACTTCTGGCCCAAGGACCACAGGTTGAGAATCCATGTTGTAAAGAACCATGGTATATAACTAAATAAGAATAACCTGATTTTAATGAAAGTTACATGTGTCCAGCAAGAAAGTATCACATTTTCTTCAAATATATCTTTTTCATGAATAGCAGACTTGCCTTGAATGACTCATTTGTCACACTTGATAATCCATTATTATGTTTTTCACAGCAATTACCTTGTAGATACATTCAACATTATATATATATATATATATATATATATATATATATATATATATATATATATATATATATATATATATATATATATATATATATATATATATATATATATATATATATATATATATATATATATATATATATATACACACACACACACACACACACACACACACACACACACACACATACAATGACGATAGAAGTGGTGGAAGGAAGAGAGAGATGAAGTATGTCAGCTTATACTCATGGACTATTGAAAATCACTAGTTGTGACATATTATTCATTCCCACATACGAATAATACAAGCAGGAGGGGAAATCAGCTTAGGTGTAGGCAGGTTATTAACTTTCTCCCAGGAACATTCAGTATCTGGTCCTCAAGACACTGCAGGGCATCAGTGGGATGTGTACACAATTCATTTCTGACATAAAGGTAATGCAAAATCTCCAACTGGAAATACAGTTTTGCCTCGATGACTGTGGTCAATGATAAAGCAAGTCTCCAGGTATCTCTGCGTGGCCAATCTGGGCCAATAATGCTGTCTCTACAAATCTCTGTATTT
Organism: Bradypodion pumilum; assembly: GCA_035047305.1. Lineage (NCBI taxonomy): Eukaryota > Metazoa > Chordata > Lepidosauria > Squamata > Chamaeleonidae > Bradypodion > Bradypodion pumilum. The sequence continues at coordinate 34,705,303 of JAWDJD010000010.1, forward strand.
AAATGTGGCTAATTCCTTTGTACCAGAAGCAAAAGTTGACAACTAAGCATGTATAAGCAAAACAACTAAGACCGAATATCCATTTTTGAAATGGTGGCCACACCTTTGTTATTCCTACAACACCCCATGATGTATGCAAAGTGCAGCTCCTAAAATGCTGTGCGGAAAAATACCCTGAATGGAACACTAAGCCATTCTGTTTCTCCTTATGGTTAGGGGGTGAGGGAAACAACAAAGAGAATATCCCAGCATTTTGCTGCATTAAAAGGTAAGTTACACCTTATGTAAATTTCTGTGTGGGAAAGGCAATTTGACAAGGGACTCCTTAAACCTTGTGAGCCCCAATCATGACATCACAAAGAGCCAATGGGGTTTTAAATGTGTACATGTCAGGATGGCAGGGGTTGTAGTGGCTTAGTAGTTAAGATCCTGAGCTTGATGGCCAGAAGGTTGGCAGGTCAGTGGTCTGAGTCCCGAGTGCTGTGTGATGGAGCGAATGCCTGTCATTTGTCCCAGCTCCTGCCAACCTAGCACTTGGAAAGCAAGAAATTGAAAGTAGATAAATAGGGACCACCTCGGTGGGATGGTAAACAGTGTTCCGTGCACTCCAGTGTCTAGTCATCCCTGCCACGTGGCCACGGAAATGTCTGCAGATGCTGTAAACAATCCTGAGTAGCATCCCTTGTAGTCAGACAAGAACGGATTTCAAGCAAGGGAGACCTTTATTTGAGAAGTAAGCTACACAATTGCTTATTACATCTGCAATCTTCCAAGTTCACCCTCTCCCCATGTTCCAGTTTTTATTGCAGCATTTTGCACCTTTGGTGAAGAAGGAAAAGAAAAGTGAGAAAAGCAGCTGGGGGGGGGATTACTCCTGAGAAGTAGATCTCAACAGACATGTTCTTAGGGAAGCTTCAGTTTTGAGGGCCCTCAACCAACTCCAAATACCTTTCCATACTGAGCCTTCTCCTCCCCTAGCAGTGAAGTGAGAAAGCACTACAAAGGAGGTCACCTACAAGGTTCAAAGAACACAAAGGCACAAAGGGAATATCTCCTCCCTTTGCCGCAATAATGAAAGCGGTTGAAAAAGGAGTCGCTGAGATTGTATAGATGGATCTTTTTGCCACTTCAGTGCATCATTGGAGTTCCTTCCTCTGTGACAAGGATAGACAACAAGTAAAAAGACATTCTTGCTTATAGGGAATAAAATCTGTCTGTCCCCATCTTGTAAGTATTAAATCACTGACTACCAAAATTGTTGAATTATGCAGTGTTAGGTGGAGGACAGGAGACCATCGAGAGGAGGTGGTAACGTGATGCCCACTCCACAGAATTATAGATTTGCTGTGATAAGGATAAGAATTAGTTATTTTTTTTTAAAAAAAAATGTATTGCTTTACTATCATATTTTATGTAACTGCTATGCCATGCCGTGTGTGTATCGGAGTGCTGTCCTATTCTTCTTCTGCTGCCATATCCAACTCTGAATATTGGTGATCCTCTTGACAATCAGCCATGAGGAGTGTTCTGAGATTATAATGCAGTGGCCTTTCATTTGCCTTCCACATCACAACATGACCTCTGTACCACTGATCCAGTTCCATGAGTCACTTTCTGGTCCTGAGCCCTTTTGGTACACAAAGTCCTCATCAGCCCCTGGCCAGTATTGATAATTTTTATTAGTAATTATCACATATAAACATATCAACATCAAATCTAAACTCAGAGCAATAACATTTCATATCTCCTCTCCTCCCCCCCCCCCCCATTGACTTCCAACAACTACTTCTCCTGCACTTATTTTAATCATTACAGCATTTACTGGTTATTCCACTGCCTTCATAACCTCTAAAGCCAATCAATTTTAAGTACTGCAGTGCATTTCTTTGTATGCTTCTATATATAGTACTTATTTACAAAGCCCACCAACGACTGCCACACCTGATAAAAGGAATCATCTTCTTGATCTCGTAACTTCATTGTCATTTTATCCATCTCAGCCAAGGCCCACAGTTTCAAAAGCCAATCATGCACATCTGGTATAACATCCATTTTCCAATGTTGTGCATAAGTCAGATGAACTGCTGTAACCATATGCCTGAGTATTGAACCATTACTCCATGTAATACACCTGAGTGTCCTGGGGTGGCCTGAGCTATTAAAAAAAAACACAATGGGAGGCTAAGGCATTTCACAATTAGGCTACTAGTTCAGATTCCCTTGAAACTCCCAAGAAATAGAAGGATTGATTTATCCATTGATTAAATTTATATCCCATATGTTAATGCCAACATATACTACATCTCATTCATTATTTTCTTCCTCCATAACTTTAATCCCTAGAATAGTTCAAAAACACACCAATGATGTGCATGGAGAAGCAGGCATTACAATCCATAGACTGGCCCACCCTCTCCTTTCACCCAAGGCAAAGTAAGAAGAGAAATATTCTCCCCTCCCTCCCATTGCCTCCAACCAACTAGAATTAATGTACTATTCCCTAATGCTCCACTGCTTCAACTGTCCACACTTCAGTCTCATTTCACAGAGAGAAAAAGATGGAGGAAGGTGTTAACAGTTTGTTGAGTACAAAAGTACTGAGCACAGAGCTATCCACAGACGTAGCTGTCTTCTAGTACTCAGAGCCAACTCTCTCAATAGGCTGTCCAATTCCAAGTCATGGGGAAAACATCTCCTCATAGTAAGTACTGTATTTTCTGGCGTATAAGACTACTTTTTAACCCCAAAAAATCTGTGCGTCTTCGGGTTGAGTGTGAGTTAATTTTTATTTGGTGTGCATTGGAAGAGAGGTAGTCTTATACGGCAAGTATGTTCCAAACTCTATATTTTAACTGGAAAAGTCGGGGGTTGTCTTATACGCCCAGTCGTCTTATACGCCGGAAAATACGGTAATATAAACTATCTACAGCTCTATAGAAACTTGGGAGGCCTCAATGTGAATGTACACAACAAATTCACAATGACAGTCTACTGCCTGAGGCAGCACCCCAATTTTGCCCACTAGGAACACCAGCCTAATGAATGAAGACTTCCTGAAGTCCTGGTAAGTTATTCTATCTGCTGTACTCCACCGATTCTTCATTCTTGGCAATAGCTTTTCCAGATCAAACACTCAATATTTTCTGCAGGGATGGTGGCTAGTTTAATAATGAGCTTCCCACAGTTATGTCTCCACTGCTCACATGTAGTGCCACTGACCTTAGTGGGACTCAGGGATTGTAAAAAGAAAGCAAGGGAAATCAGTTAAAAGAGCTCTGTGTTCAGCTAAAAATTGTTTTGGAACAAAAAAGTATCTATGTTAATTTCCTCTGCATTTAAATAAAAAATAATGGATCAAAGTTTGCCAAACAGAAAAGGACAAAATCAGTAGAGTATTGCTTTAATTATTACCTCCAAGCTTGCAGAAGTGGGTATTACAACTGACAGTGATTCTTAAGAAAAAAGAAGCAGAAGAAGCAGGGAGGGACTATAAAGGAAGTCCTTGACAGTGGCTCCTTAATTAAAATAGACTGAATATCATTAGCGGTGGGTCATTTGGAATTGAATGCAGTTACAACCTAATGACAGAAGAAGAAGAAGAAGAAGAAGAAGAAGAATGCATATTCTCTGAGCAGGTAATGCAGATCCTGACAGCTAGAAATTTACTGGGACAGTTAGCTAACCATCAACAGAGTAGACCATTGCTGATTAAAATAAATTGTGGTTTACATCAGACACCATCAAAGGAAGGGGAGAGATTATAGGTGATCTTAGTGCTCCCCTGATTCTCCCCGAACTCACCTACAAACAGACTGTTTGCATGTGAGTCAGGCACACACACACACACACACCAAGATGGAAGCAGGGACTCTTTAATTGCAGTCATACCTCATACAACGTCCAAACTTGGTTCCACAAGTTTGGACTTTATACAGATTTGGACCTTGTATGAGGCATGCAAAATCCTAGCCGCGATGCCTCATACAACATCCAAATCCTTGCCGCAATGCCTCATACAATGTCCAAATCCTTGCTGCGATGCCTAGTACAACGTCGCTTCCATAGAGATACATAGTGCTGTAACGGTACAGACTTCAGGGCAAAGTCAAGGAGACAGACAGGAAACTGACAGAACTTTAAGAAATCATTGTCTAAAGGCTAAAAACATTACGAAAACATGTCAAACAACCCTGATTGTCCAAGAACCTGAAGAATGCTGCAAAAATCCCAGGAATGCTTCTAAAAATTCTGATTAAAAATTCAAAACAATCCAAAATCATGCTCAAAACCACTCCTAAACACTCTTTGCCTCATGCAAAACCCACAAGAGCAATGCACGCATGTGTCCTGCCTTTTATACTGCCCAGGCACAATGAAACCTGGGGAAAATCCCAATGTCTCGTACAAAGTCGCAGCGACTTTGTATGAGGCAACTTTTTTCAAGGAATTAGGCGATGTTGTATGAATTCGATGTTGTATGAAGCGGACTTTGTATGAGGCATTACTGTATTGGCAAGCAGCCACTGCAAGTAATGTCCTCCTAGAGAGGAGACTGCTTGATAAATTTAAGAGTTTCTGCTTCAGTCCTGCCCAATCTACCCAGAATGAGACCGGCTGCAGGCAAGTTGTAGGTGGACTGGATGAACCCTAAGATTGAAGCAGAATTTTAAAATAAAACCTACCAGCAATCTCCCCTTAGTGGCAATCTCATTAGGCAAAATTTTCATTCTGTTGCTAGATATTTCTAGAAGGTGAAGTGGGCAACCAGTCAAATATTTCATCCAAAATTCTCAACTCACAGGTGCTGCTCAAATTCCTATCTTTTATAAGCATGTTAGGACAAGGGATAAATTGCCACCCCTTGTTTGTATGTGCAGTATTATGCTAATGCACATGCATTTTTAAAATGCCCTGAGGCAAAATGGGAAAACAGCTAATTTCAGGCACACCTAGAGAAGAATGTTGGTTTACTGATGTAAGGTTCATGCAGATTCAACATCAGAGAGAGCTGGTGGAAAGAGAGGTCCGCTCCATGTGTTATTTCTCTAGTGGCCCAGGAGGTTGTCATAAATATGCTGAAACATTTAAGGAGGTGAGTTTTGCAAGGCGACTGTTTTGCTGGATGCTTTACAAGTATGAGAATAGACCAAAGAATTTCCAGAGATTCTACCTCTGACCATTGGGGGGGATGTTCTGTTCTGTTCAAGGAAACCCAAGGAAGCCACAGAGACATTACATTACCAATGGAAGTTAGGAATGCATTGAGAGGGAAGGAAGAGGTAAGGAAAGGCAAATAAGTAGAGGTTCACATGATGCTGCCTCCTTTGTGTAAAGCAAAATAGGTGGTGGGGTTTCCCCTGAAATTACACCCAATAGCTGTCTTGACTACTTTGTGTTTTTTGGATACATCATTGTTCCGGAAACAAGGCATCTGATTCCTTAATAGTGGACAAGAAAACATGGGGGAACATGAAGCAAGTAAAATGGGAAAGAACATTCTGAAAAGCAAGATACTATTCAAACTGTGCATTTTGAGACTAAATTCCCTGTCAGAAGAATTAAGTACATGTGGGAAGGAGACCAAATATAGCACTACTTAAACCTTTGTATTTTATGTCCCATCAGTTAAGCTATCAAAGGACCTAGATCTCACCATGATAAAAACAGCAATATTTCTCCCCCACAAAGAAAACCATGTTCAGAAGCATCCTATTATTAAAACTATCGCTTACAGAAAGATTTAAAGATGTGCAAAATTCCGGGACCATTGTTGAGCACAAACACGAGCAAACAAAATATACGTATAAATCGAGCAGCAGTTGGAAATAGCGATGATACTATTGAGCATAACTTTGACTGCCTCTCCTAAATATAAAATGGCAATAACATTATTGGGAATAAATTTAATTGCTCTGACTTGCTGGAGCACTGAGGGGAAGTAAATTCCAAGCAGCCGGAATCCAACTGAATCTTTCTGCCAACATAAGCGGAATGGCATAATTTAGAATAGTGAATGGCTGTTAGTTAACATGCATTCAACTGAATTCCTAATTGCATAATCAGTCACTCAACTGGTGCACAACTAGGAATTCAATAGGAGACTCGTTTATTAGCAGCTATTCATTGCTCCATTGCACTTATGCTGGTGTTATTATTCAATTGGATCCTGGCCATTAATTGTTATGTAAATCCTGTGTCTCACTTAGACTATTGTTGAGTCCCATGAGTGGAGCACTAACTGTACCACCAGCTGAGCAACACTGATATATAGTAGTCATTAGCTACCAATAGTCTGCCTGCTACAACTAGGGATGTTTTAGGAAAGTGATGGCAAACCTTGGCATTCCAGATGTTCTTGAACTTCAGCTCCCAGAAGCCCTGATCAGCAGGAGTGCAGGGACTTGGGCTTCTGGTAATTGAAGTCCAAGAACATCTGGAGTGCCAAGGTTCACCATGACTGTTTTAGGTTCTTACATGCACTTTGAGCCCTGTTTCTCTTATGTATCAGGTGACAGCTTTTGCAGAAGTACCAAATTGGATAAAGATAACAGTTCCTAGAAAAAGGTGGCACACAAATGAATGAAAGAGGACTTAAGATGTTGAGAGCTCATCCTAAGGGCCACAGCAAGCTGGAAGTAGAGTGTGTCAGGACAGTGGGATGGTGACAGCACAGCAAGTAACTTAGCATGTCCGAGAAAAAGACCGAACAAAATCAGGAAACAGACTGGACAAATAGGTCAGATTAGATTCAGACACTATTACAGTTATTGACTGACTGCTCCATTTGTTGCTTGGATGTTTACAGATAGGTAAAGAGAAAAGTTTCCTTTGCTTGAAAGCTAGTCATATCTGATTCTAGGGTTCAGTGCTCATCTCTGTTTCAAAGACAAAGAGCCAGCGCTGTCTGCTTCTGCAGACACTTCCGTGGTCATGTGGCAGGCATGACTAGACACCAGAGCGCACAGAACGCTGTTACCTTCCCGCTGAAGTAGTCCCTATTTATAAAACTGCATCTGCTATTCTCTCTGGACAAGATGGGGTTGCAAGCTAGCTCACAAAAAGATAATGGCCTTCAGTTGTGTCACAGCATCTCCAGGACATTTTCTCATTCTTTCCTGGGCCTCTCTTAGGAATGGATGCAGTCCTGAAACGGTTAACATGTTCTTCCCTAAAGATAATGGCTAGTATTGTAATTGCAATTAGTATCTATACTTTTGAAGCTGTATGAAAACTGAGTATTATCAACAATTACACTGCATCACAAAAAAAATAAATAAATAATGTCTGCTACTTGGTCCTATACTAAAGCAAGTGTGCTGAATCCAAATCTGAAGTCCGATTCTGCCTAGGACGTCAGGATATTAAGTTGGTATATTGATAAGGTTCTTGCGTTGATCACACTGGGTATATTTGCCACAAATGTAGCAAAAATTGTCCGGTTGCACCTACTTATCTTTAACTCAAAACAGACTCACTATGGCCTAGCTCTACTATCCAATAAGATGCTTTCACATTAGAGACAAGCCCTTGGTCCATCTTGCCTTATATATACCTATTTCTGATGTCAGCTCACTGACTTGTCCAGACATGCCCAGGCACTGCTGGAACATGCATGCCACCAGGGGACGTGATTCAGCTGAAGCAGCAGCAGCAGCAGCCATAGCGGTAGCTGCAACTGTTATAATGTTCCCATGTAAAAATATATTAACCAATTACCAACCATTTGAACAGCTATAGCACGCCTTAACATCTGTACATGATAGGCAAATCCTGCGTTCAGATTTGGAATCAGTACATTTGATATCATGCAAATCACATGTGTAATTCCCAGCAGCAAAATCGTTGTTGTGCAGTGTTATTGGTACCTTGTCTAAATAAACTTAGAGTAATAACGTAATGATTAAAGTAGAGCAGGGAACAGAGGCTCTTCTGTCTACAGTGGTAATTTAGCTAAATTATAGTAAAATGAACAGAACAGGGAATTTCTACACTCCTCTGTTACTTTGGGAAATGGAATATCAGGTGAGCAATAACAATCAGATCAGCACTTTGAAGGGATGCTGAATAAACTGTAGTCGGAGGGAAAATACAATAGCAAACAAATCAGAACTTTGAGCAGGGCAACATCATGCAGACTTATCCCCACTTGGAATTCAACTTACTAACTTGTCATCTGGAGTCAAGGAAGAAATATACAGTACAGACAATTTGTCCATTTTTCCACTTCCAGTTGCATCTTCTGTTCTCGAAATGAGATTGCAAACATTATAGACTGGCCAGGTTATCCTGCTATGGTAATAGAGTAGACCAGGGGTAGGCAACGTATGGCCCGTGGGCCCAAATCATCTGGTGGCCTCACACCCTTGCTTCTGCCACTGCTGCCAGAAGTGGTGTAAACAGCTGTAAAACATGTCCACCACTGTTTACAACAGTCACTGATGCATTTACGGCTGTCATAAACATGTTTTCACACATTTATAGATGTTGTAAACACATTTACAGCAGTCGCAGATGTGCTTTATGGCAGCATTTAGAGCAGGGGACCACCAGTCTGGCGCCCTCAACTATCTGAGGGAGTGTGACCCAGCTCCTGACTTAAAAAGTTTGGCAACCCCTTGAGTAGACCATACTGCCAGCACCTCAACGCTGAGTGTCATGCAGTGGTTAACTAGTCTGACAACCCTGACTACAAATGGCCTTGGGTGGTGAAGTCAACAGGGAAGGGTGTTGGATTAAATTCCACTTGAATCCATCTTGATGGAGGGCAGCAGCTTCATCAATCCTGGGGCTGAAGAGGACTTTGCATGCTAAATGGGCTCAGGACAAGAAAGTGACTCGTGGAAGTGGATCATTGGTATGGGGGTCATCATGATGTGATGTGGAAGACAGACGCAGTTTGAGACCTAGGTATTGCATGACAGATTGAATGCCTGTCTCTGTCCCAGCTCTTGGGGACATGATAGGAGCCTCATTCAGATGTCCCTTGCACCGAGTTTCTCCCGCAAAAATCATTTCAACACAAAATGATTTCTGACACGAAATTATTATTATTTGCATTTCTGTTCATGAAATTTGGAGACATGGTATTAACTAGTTAGAGTAGACCTGACAAATTCCAGGCATTGAACATTAGGGCAATTGCATACTAAAGCGAAGCAACCACATTTATATACTCCCCCATAGTGCTTAGTGTCAATTCAAATTTTTATTATGGTTCAAGACCAGCATAGAACAGCAAAAGGAACAGATGTCAAGAAATTCTTTTGATATGCTTGAACTTCCACCAGAAACAAATATATAAGACCACAAATAATGTAGTCTCCATTGCCTTTGGAATTATTGGCCTGACACTGTGGAAATCATCCAGCAAAATGTTTGCCTGCTCATGGCTCGCTTCCGTCATTCTCCTGTCACTGTCTGCTATCAATGTGTGACAGCGTTGTTGGGGTGATGGCTTCATCGAAAGGATGCATTGCCAGCAGAGACACATAATGCCATCCCATGTAAAGAAGCCACACTCTCTCTGCCTCCGTGGTCTCCAATGCCTCAAGGCACTCAGCTGGCCTATAATTAGTTAACAGCCAAATTGAATGGAAATGCTAATATTAAATATCTTGAACAATGTATTGGCATTAACTCCTAACCCCCTGGGTGTTTTTATTTTAATTACATTTTCACTTTTAAAATGAACCATGTTGTACGAGAATGGTTCACCCAGCTTAGTTCTGGCTAGAGTGGATAGGGCTGAAGATGTTAAAGACTGGGATCTTTGATAATCTTGTTATCAAGTTTGTGCACACGCTGAGAAATTGCTATGCTTTAGGAACTACACGTTGAAAAGTCTGGGATTTAGTGAAGCATATCTAATTCTTCCAATATGCTTTTTGGAAGAGTGTGTTGAAGGTCTTTGGCTGGAATTCAACTGTTATTTCCAACTTAGAGTAGACCTATTGAGTCATCAATTTTTGAAAAGTATTGACTTGCCACTCACTGGATGAGTCAGTAGGGGTTCACTACAGATGACCTGGGGTTAGATTAGGCCAGTGATGGTGATGGTGAACCTTGGCACTCCAGGTGTTCTTGGACTTCAGTTCCCAGAAGCCAAAGCCAGCACTCCTGCTGATGAGGGCTTCTGGGAATTGATGTTCACAAACACCTGGAGTGCCAAGGTTCACCATCACTGCTTTAAGATGATGTTATCAGTCACAAAAGAGCACCAGCTTTATATTAAAATTTAACCATGCACCTTTTAAAAAGCTGCAGAGATCCTTGATTTCAATATGGAGATGGGAGAAAGAGCCATACATGTTTGCTGTAAAGCATCTGCCCTGCAGTGAGTGCTTGAAAGCTTTCTCCTTTCTATGAATATATGGATGTTGTAAATGCACTCAAATGTCCCTGTTTACATCTACCAAGGGCTGGAGGTCATGCCAAGTGTCTATTGTTCCTATAAGGAACTGACTGCAGTAGAGTGAAGTGCTCTGGGGGCAGATGTTTAATGCATACTCCAGCCAATGCAAAACTGAATAATCAGTCTGGAATTCAGTTGGCAAAGTCACAAGAAGCAAATGTGTCTCTCGCCCTCAGATGCAGCAATTTTGCTTCCTGGGTTTCTACCACAGAGGTCCAAGAGTTCCTTTCCTAACCAGAAAGGGTGTCCAAACTTTTTGGACCGTGGGCTGGACACATGGTTGAGCGTGCCAGTCACATGGTTCCTCCCACCGTAAGTGGAAGTAAAATGTGCATACGCAAAAAACGCATGCACAAAACACACCCATGCATGCATACGATGCTACTGTAAATTAGCCATGCCTGTTGTAAATGCGTTTACGGCAGCCATGGGTAATTTACGGCAATGTAATGTGCATGTGTGGGCACATTTTAGCATGCATGTTTCATTTCTTCTTCCGGGAGCAGCGTGGGTGGCATGGGCCAGATCCAGCCCGTGGGCTATAGTTTGGGCACACCTGAGTTATAATTGTATCCAAAGTCTAGGACTATCATTCCCAAACCTGATTCCCTGGATGTTCCTGGACTGCAGCTTCCAGAAGTCTTAGCCTGTACAGTTCATACTGAAGCCTTCTGGGAATTGTAGTCCAAGAATAAATAGGGAACCAAGTTTGGCAAACACTGGTCTAGGACAGTGATGGCTAACCTTGGCATTCCAGGAGTTCTTGGACTTCACTTCCCAGTTGCCCAAGTCAGCACTCCCGCTGATCAGGAATTCCGGGAAGTGATGTTCAAGAACAGCTGGAGTGCCAAGGTTCACCATCACTGGATTAGGACATGGGTTTTGATCCCAGTTCTTACTTTAGACACTAGAAATATTGTCCTAGTTATATTACCAATTACTGTTCAGCCTTGCACTTCTGCAATTCACAAGAGTCTGCATACTTACTCAGGTCCGTCTCTCTCATTCATGCAAAGATTACCAGGGGGAAACCTTATATGCTGCACACACAAACAGACCCAAAACATCTGTGGTGCTAAAGCACTTGTACATGAATAAATGCACCAGCTGGCAAATGCCATACAGATAATTCTTTCTCATGGGGGAAAAAAGGAAACTTCATTTTTGACTCTGCACAATGTGGCAACGATATCTAGAGAGACAAATCTGTCAGGTTTGATTGGGCTCATTTTCCTACATCTCTCAAGTTCATTATGTCACATGTCAGTTATCGGTATGATATTTTTTTTAAAAAAAAACTGAGTTACAAGAATGGAGGTTGCAAATAGAGATGTGTATTTTGGATTTTTAAAAAACTATAAATCCCATAATCCACATTGCTCGGAGTCCTATGTGCAGGACCCAGACTGTACAGACACATAGCTGAAGAGATGGCCTACCTAGCATGCTTTATGCCTTTGATAAGTTTAACTTATTACCTGCCAGCAACCACTGGGACATCTTCCTCTTGAAAGAGGACATTAGTACTATCCAAGGAATGAAGCCTGCCAGCTGTGCCTTTTCTCCAGGTGAGCAAAATGCAGTATTGGTTCTGCAGATGGGACTCTTAAGAAAAGAGAATTATGGCCTCTGAAGCCCGAAAATCAAAAATAGTAAAGGTAAAGATCTCCCTTGCTAATAAACCAGTTCTGCCCAACACTAGGAGGTAGCATAGCAATTATACTTATACAGTAGACCCTCGCATAACGATGTTACTTGGTTCCCCAACTAGCATCGCTAACCAATTTTTGTTGTTATACGGGTTTCTATGGAGTTTCCCGCATAATGATGTTTTTGTCCAGATAATGACGGTTATTTTAGTGTTGTTGTCTAGACAATGACACTAAAAATGTTGTTGTGCAGGGGAACACATGGTGCATAATGATGCATTGTTAAGCAAAAATGTTGCTATCCGAACGCGTTGTTATGTGAGGGTTGACTGTGAACCATTCCATAGCGTGTAGTGCACTCACTGGGCGGTTCACACGGTGGTGCTCATTTCCACTTACAAAGAGCCAGTGTTGTCTGCATTGGCAGACATTTCCATGGTCATGTGTTAGGCACTGGAGAACACAGAACTCTGTTACCTTTCCCACCAAAGTGGTACCTATTTATCAACTTGCAATTTCTTGCTTTCAAACTGCTAGGTTGGCAGGAGCTATGACAGACAACGGGAGCTCGCTCCACCACACAGCACTCAGGTCTCAAACTGCTGACCTGTCGACCTTCCAGTCATCAAGCTCAACATCTTATCCACTAAGCCATTGTGACCCTCAAAAATCAACAGTGTGCATTTTTAGTTAAAAGGAAAAGATTTGCTATCCGAGCCAGGTTTTGTGAAAGATTATGTGGCATGTTTGGCCTTTTTCTGGCCTTCAGGATGTTGCTGAATTAATACTTCCCATGATCACTTATCATTGAGTATACTATCAAGGGTTGTTGGCGGCTTCTGACAAACAATGTCTTGAGAGCTGTAAATTGCCTGCAACAAGGAATGTGCAGCCGTGGGCCCTCCGCCTGGTGCGCACTTTGCCACTGCCCCCACCCAGAGACGGGAGTGCACTCATTTTCCGCCAGTAGGGCACCAAGTAGCTCCGCACTTTCATCTCTGAAAGTCCACAAACACTGGAAGCCATTCTGCTGCTTTTGTCTTAAAATTGGTTTGCTTCAGCAGACTGTGGGTGCGGTTGGGTTTGGCAAAAACAGGAGCCAGACAGATGACTCCGAGGAGGAAGAAAGCACGGCAGTTCTAAGACAAATAGAAAAAAGAAAATGAATGGATCTGCCCCCTGCTGCATCCGCTTCTATGAGAAGGAAAATTGTTTGTTCCATTTCTCACAGCAGTAATTCCTGAAACTGACAGGCAACACTGCGTCGCATTGCTTAGCAAATCCATGCAAATATCTTAGATGCAGGGGAACATCGCGCATGGGGAGTAGAATCCTTGAGTGCTCTGAAATTGACAAGGTGTGATGGGAATGGCCCAGCGAGGAGCATAAAGCAGAGGACACTTTGGAGGGCAAAATCACTTTTTTGCTCATAAAATGGGAAATGTGAACCTTGTGTAAAACTTGGCAAGTCTGATGTCTGAGAGTAGGAGCAAAATGGCTGATAATTTCATGCCATTTAGACAAACATCCCAGAGGTACGGCCATTGTAAATAGATAAGGTTTGCATGGGAATCAATTGAGGAGGAAACCAAATGGAAAATAAAGAATGGATCTGAAATGAAAAGGGAGGCTAGAAATTGTTTTCTTTTCAAATGAAGTTTAAAAAATATCAATATGGGAAAAGGGAAAAAAATAACTTTCCTAGGTTCAGACTGTTACTGGAAAACTTCTAAGAAAGGCATAATCATAGTTATCATTTTTGTTCTCAACATCTAGTATTTTAATGGCATGAAGACTCTAAAATGGAGATAGCTCAAAGGTGAGACACACACAATGCATTTAAAAGGTAACAAGAATTCTGCATTTAGTTACAAGCTACATTTGTTGCAATGTAGGGCATCCTAAGCCTGCGATGGCTTAGAGGTTAAAACACTAAACGTGATGAGTGGATGGTCAGCAGGTCAGCAGTTCAAGACCCAAGTGCTGCATGATGGAGTGAGCTCCCGTCATCTTCCCCAGTTTTTTTTTTGAACTGCTAGGTTGGTAGTTCAAGGGGCTAAGATGCTGACTGGGAAGCGGAAGGTCAGCAGTTCGATTCCCGAGTACTGCAGGACGGAAATGAGCTCCCGTCTTCATCCCAGCTCCTGCCAACCTAGCAGTTTGAAAGCAAGAAATTGCAAGTAGATAAATAGGGACCACTTCGGTGGGAAGGTAACAGTGTCCCGTGCGCTCCGGTGTCTAGTCATGCCGGCCACATGACCACAGAAATGTCTGCAGAAGGAGACAGCGCTGGCTCTTCGGCTTAGAAACAGAGATGAGCACTGCACCCTAGAGTCGGATACGACCAGCTTTCGAACAAGGGAAACCTTTACCTTACCTAGGTTGGCAGATAGCTGTGACAGATGGTAGGTGTTCACTCCATCACACAGCACTCAGGTCTCAAATTGCTGACCTGCTGGCCTTCTGGTTGTCAAGCTCAGCATCTTAACTACTAAGCCACCATGACTCTCTTGCCTGGTATATGAGTATCGAGATGAATTTATCTGGGATGGGAACGTCACGACTGGGTCATAATTAGAGAAAATGGAGAGTTCCTATCACACCTTCTTGAATGTGTAGATTCAAAAGAATTACCCAACAGGCCCATGTAAAATATGAGAGATCCTCAAATTTGAGCAGCCTTGAATTCTGTGATAATTACTATGAGTCCTATTCTGCATTTGAAAGGTGGAATATTAAACTAATTGGAAAACATAGTGAATGGATCCTATAAAGAAACTTAAGGTGTCCACATACTGGTGATATTAGTTCACTGTGGGAATTTCCAAATACAGATGATTTATTTGAAAATTTGAACAATTTAAAGATTACCTGGGTATACAGCTATAAGATAAATCATATGTAATAATATGATTGTGTGCCATCAAATCAATTCTGGCTTATGGTGACCCTTTCTGGGATTTTTTGGGTAGAAAATCACAGAATTGGTTTACCATTCCCCTCTTCTTGGGACACCCTGGGACTGTGAATCTTGTCCATGAATACACAGGCTGTCTCTTTTCTCAGGAGATACAATGGGGATTTGAATTCCCAACCTCTAGCTCTACAGACAAATAACTAAACCACTGAGATATCCACTACACCAGTGATGGCGAACCTTGGCATCCAGGTGATTTGGACATCAATTACCAGAAGCCCATGTCAGCACTCCTGCTGATCAGGGCTTCTGGGAATTGAAGTCCAAGAACATCTGGAGTGCAAAGGTTCACCATCACTGCACTACACTGTTTCTCCTAAGTTCAATGGTTTGTTTGCATAGTGGCCAACCAGCAAACACTTGTCTTGCAGCGCTTGCTTCAGTTTTGTCAATTTTGTCAACATTACCTGCAGACATAGCACACCTTTCCAAAAGGTGTTAGAAATCTTCTGAGCAGTAGAATTCAGTAAAAGTATTACATGTCACTTAGTTATGCTTAACTCTAGCTGGATCTCAAGACAGCTCCAGACTAGAACCTGGTATTTTTCATTTTATCTGGATTAAGCCTGAGTTAATTAGTTTCCATCCAGCCTGTTGCTAATTCTGAACAAGTAATTGAGTTAGCTACTTTGAAAGATGCTAGCAAAAGACACTTCCAACCACACCAATGAAGTTGCAAATTCAGAATGAATCTATGCAATGGTTAAAGCCTCATGTATTATAAAGATAACCAATCTATTCAGATCAGAGTATATTGAAAGTTCACAATTAATTTAGATAACAACAGAAAGGATATAGGTTGTTTCAATATGTAAAAAAAATGAAATGTATCTAAAGAAGAATCCTTAGGCATTAGGGACGGTTGTATTTTCTCTTGTAAAGGATGTAAAATCAAGTCCTTTCTTGATGATTCAATTATAGATTGATGGAGCCATCTCAGAAACATGGATTAATGGATGTGAGGAAAAAATAGCTTTGTCCTGAAATGAAAACTCAAAGAGGCTGGGGAAAAGGAAGGCAATGAAGGAAAAGAAAGAGCATCGTGGGAAGAATAGCTATTTCCAAAATTCTGATTAATGCTTAGTAGGTTATATTCAAAACAGCATAGTAGAAAATTTGAGGATTTCCCTTGTATGTTAGCCAAGTATAAAGAGAGATAAAAGAAGAAAGAGCTGCAGTAAATTACCTTCCATACCTGTGCCAGAAAAGGGAAAGGATTTTACAAATGAGTCAGAGCAATATAAATGGAAGGGGTAAATGAGATGATGCCATTTTTGGTGCTGACTGAGGGTAAGATGCTCAGAATATTCACAATGATGAAGGGCTACATGCTCAACTTCGGCTGATGAAAAAGTGGCATACCTTTGACACCTAGCAATGACACCTTACATTAAAAAGGGTAATGTATATACTCGAGTATAAGTTACGTTTTTAGCTCCCAAAATGAGGTCCAAAAATGGGATTCGACTTATACCCAGGTCAACCTAAACACTCAAACACATACCCATACAAATGTCTAAATTAATTAATTTTCCCATATTTCCGTGTTTTTTAATTAATGAAACTCACTAGAAACTGCTGCATTTTCCACCCTAACTTATACTCGGGTCAATCTATTTTCCTAGTTTTAGAGGTCCAGATTAGGTACCTCGACTTATATTCAGGGTGACTAATAGTCGAGCATATACAGGTAAGTATCATCATTTTTTATTACTACTACCACCAGAATTTACAAAGTATTTGATAATCTGGGATTCAAAGTAGAGGTTGATTATAGATTCTTAGCCCAATTTGCATTTGAAGACAGTAGATAGGTAAAAAATACAACTCTAGAAAAAACTTATCATGGTTTTAGCAAACTCTTTTCACTTTGCCTCACAGTTGAATGGTAGCCCTGATCTGAAGCAGGCCATAGGTTGCTCTGGCACAGTAGTTAATCTGCTGTACTGCAACCAAAAGGTTGTGAGTTAAATCCTGGTCAGGTCTCAAGGATGGCCCAGCCTCCCATCCTTCCAAAATTGGTAAAATGAGTACCCAGTATGTTGGGGCTGAAATACTAAATAACTTGTGAACCACTCAGATAGTCCACTAAGCACACTCTAAGTGTGACACTTTTGTGAGATTTTCAAAATCCTAAAAAGATTCCTCACCTCTAGAAAAGAGAAAGTGTGTGACTGTTTGGGAGTGGGTGGGGTGCAAAGTCTCATCTAAGTGTTTGCAATTTACAAACCCCTGAACAGCAAAGCAGACACACAATGAAAGTAGGGAAGCACCAGCTGAATCTTATGAAAGATGCAAATAACCCATCCAAGGGTTGTTGTTTTTTAAAATTTAATATAAAGAACAATGATTCTAGTTTTGCACCATCATCATCATCGTCATCGTCGTTGTCATCATCATCATCATCATCATACAATGTCTAGGCCAGTGATGGTGAACCTTTTAGAGACCAAGTGCCCAAAGGGCAACCCAAATCCCACTTATTTATCGCAAAGTGCCAATACAGCAACAGGAGAGGAAGGAAATGCTCCCATTGGGCTGCTTGGCAGAGAAGTGGGGGCAAACTCTTTGCTGGCATGACTGCATGGGTGTCCACAGAGAGGGCTCCGAGTGCCATCTCTGGCACATGTGCCATAGGTTCACCACCACTGGTCTAGGCAACTCAACAAGGGGCTTCAGTAGTCCAGTGGTTAAGAAGCTTGCCTTGTTATCTGGAAGGCTGGCAAGTCAGCAGTTCAAGACCCAGGTACTACATGATGGATTGAGTGCCTGTCTCTGTCCCAGCTCTTGGGGACATGAAAGGAGCCTCATTTTGGCATTCCCTGAGTGTTTCTTCTGCAAAAATCCTTTCAACCCAGAATAATTTCTGGCACGAAATTATTATTAACAATAGCACTGGGGGACACTGAAGGAGATTTGCAAAGGTGTGTGTGCAACTGCCTAATTCATCCTATCCAGAGGTGTTACACTGTAAACTTGCTAATGAGTGATAACACTAAATGCTACCGGTCTAATTATGAAAGAAATAGCCTTCCAGATTCACACTTAATGTATATAGATGATATTAAGTCATTTCCAAGCTCTCCTAAGAACATTCAGAAGAGTTTTCCCATTCTCTTCCTCTAGGGGAGCTCTTGGGACTGTGCAGCTTGCCCAAGGTCATAGAGGTTGGCTCTTCTGAGAATGCACAGCAAGAAACTGAGTCACCAACCTCTGATTCTGCAGTCAGATATTTAATTCACTGAGCTATCCAGCCAGCAACTGTTTCCATTTTACTGTACAATTACTCAAGTATTCCATTATTGATACAAACATTGAATTATTCTGCTTTGACGAATGGAGCCCCTAACACATGACGCCAGTCTTCAGGAGAGTGAAAAATGTCCATGAAAACAAACTGGATCACTTTTCGCATCCTCGTTTACATGAAATCTGTTTGTATCAAGGAGCTTCCTGTACAGTTCCTTAACACCAAGTCCTGGTGAATAGTTGATGCAGCAGCCGTATCAACCATACATATTATGCAACACTGAAAGCATCAAATCCATTTTGTTATTTTTAAAAAAGTGGCATTATTTACTGTTGGATTTTTTTTTATATGTTGGGAACAAAGAAATATCTAGGTCATTTGCTGCAGAGTGAAGTGCTGTATGGAAAGCACATGTACCTGGGGTGCCTTGCCGAGGAGCATGTGATGGAAATGAAAAGAATAAACGAGGAGAATAGCTTCAAGGGAGGGGAGGCTTTAGGTAGGCCTGACTGTGGAGGGCTGCAGAGAATGAGGTGTGGGAGAAGCTTTTGAGTTAAAAGAATTAACAGGAGAAGTGAAAGGGAAGTAGGGCAGGCACAATGCACTTAGGACTCTTGTGTATTGATAGCAGCAAATCTAATTCACACTTTTTCATCTGAGTGCTCATTCTGCTTCAAAGTGTGGGAAATGTTATCTGGAATCCAGGATGTGTTGCCAACTGTTTGTCACATTAGAGTTCAGGCTTTCATTGTAGGTGAAGGGATAAAAAAACTCTGAAACATTTAAAACCCATTGAAATTTGTTGATAATTCACACATTCAATTAAAATGCCTAGCTATCTAAATCTATATCTATGTATCTCTATCCCTGTCTATCTATCTATCTATCTATTGAGAGAGGGAGATGGAGAGAGAGAGAGAGATTGAGGGGGAGGATGGATGGATGGAAATATAGGCATTTTTTTTTCTATCTGTCTGTTAAATCTAGACTACTTGCTTATGTATTTATCTATTGTTATAGGTGAAGGGATAATGAAAACTCTGAAACATTTAAAACCCATTGAAATTTGTTGATAAAATTTACACATTCAATTAAAATGCCTGGCTCTCTCTCTCTCTCTCTCTCTCTCTCTCTCTCTCTCTCTCTCTCTCTCTCTCTCTCTCTCTCTCTCTCTCTATATATATATATATATATATATATATATATATATATATATATATATATATATATATATATATATATATATATATATATATATATATATATATATATATATATATATATATATATATATATATATATATATATATATATATATGTACCTCTATCTATATCTCTGTCTATATCTCTGTCTCTCTGTCTGTCTATCTATCTATCTATCTAGAGAGAGGGAGGGAAAGGGGGAAAGAGAGAGAGAAAGAAAGAGAAAGAAAGAGGGGGAGGATGGATAGATGGATGTTTGGAAAGATAGATATTTTTTTCTATCTGTCTGTCAAAACTAGACTGTTTGCTTATGTATCTATATATTGTTTCCTGACGCTTAAAACAGAATATATTGACAGTCCTTGTCAAACTGGGAGCCTCACTTCTGGCTCGAAGACTTGTCCATAAACAAGGTGCTACCACCAGAGAAAACATTCTCTGTTGCAAATTATCATTGCAGATCTGAAGAACGAATTAAGGACCGGAGGAGAGTGTTTCCAAAAATGTATGTGTGAGTGCAAAATCTAAAGATGTAGATCTCTCATCTTACTGTGTAAAACAATAAATGTCATTTCCAGTCCCTGCGCATGGAAATGGGTGCCCCCCCCCCTTATTTTGCTACCACTGTTGAGGGGATTGTTTCACATCTGTGAGAATTCTTGTTGTACAAGTAATGGAAACTGCACAAAAGTAGGGTTGTTGCAGTTTTGTGTCAGATCCTTTGAACCAATATAGAAGCACTTGATGTCTTGTTTGAGTCTTTTTGAACAATCACCTATTCTAGTGTTTTCTGCGTGCAAACCTTTTTTGTTTCTCAAAGAACACTACTCTTGTGTAGAGACAATTTGTGCAAATAATAGATATGTTCCTTTTTGTTTTCATCATAGAGAACAGAATTGTGTGGAGCTTGATAAATTTCCCACTGAGATGTTTTGTCATTTCAGGATCTAAAAGAGTGAGAGTTTTATGTGTATTCTCCACATCATTAGTAATCTCTACTTTCAGAGCAAACATACTATCTTCCACATGAAACCAGGAATTGGCCAGAATGTATGAGAGAGGGAAGAGAAAAGCATATGTCTGCTTTTCAAGTTCACTTTTTCATGTCCAGGCATCACATTAAAGTGAGTAAAGAGGAATAAAAATAGATTCTGGAGGGTAAAAGAATAGTTTTACCACTTTTGAAAATAGAGAGGGGGTAAAAATTACAAAGGCCGCTCTCCCACTCAAAGGAACCTTTATCACAACCTGAATGAAACACAGTTAAAGGCAAATGAGGTATTTAAGCTTTTAATTAATTTCCAATGAATATGGGCTGGATCAACTGGGCCTTTGAGTGGGTGCACTCTTTTGGTTCTTTGATAAGATGGAAAGAATGGAGAAAGGGGTACAGTCTTTAATTTCTACATGCATTATGAAAAGGGATTAAAATGGGATGTAAATAAAGGAAGTCATCCGGAAGGTCAATGCCTCTCTGGAAAGTTTCATGCCAACTCCGGTTCTCTTTGTGTTTAACTCCATACGTTGAAGCCCACCTTCCTCTTACAGCTGGTCTCTTGCAGAAAAGTATTCTAATGAATACTTGCAAATTTTTACACCAACTGTGAAGGGTGTCTCAACAAATCAAGTCCCAAACCCTGTCAAAAGTAATTGTCAATCATTAGAAGAGTTTTTGCTTTCCCACAGAAGTGAAGAATTCAGTGCCTTTTCTTGTTAGATGTATTGTCTGCAATTCAGTGGCTTTCTTGGGGTACACAGAAAGTGCTTCCTTGAAGATTGCGGTATTTTTGAACCACAATCGGGCGTACCCTGGTAACGGCAATCTTGTGATGCCAGCTAATCTTTCTAAGTCAGGTGAAAGGAACTGGAGGTTGAACTCTCCAAAAGGTGCCTTCAAGAGCCCTGGAAGCACAGTGGTTACATTGCTGTATTGCAGCCAGAATGTTGTAGGTTCAATCCTGACCAGGAGCCAAGGTTGACTCAGCCTTCCATCCTTCTGAGGTGCTCACCCAGCATGTTGGGGGCAAAATGTGAATTACTCTGTGAATCACCCAGAGAGTGCACTAAGCACTATGGAGCGGTAGTTACTGTATCTTCTGGCGTATAAGACTACTTTTTAACCCCGAAAAATCTGTGCCAAAGTCGGGGTCGTCTTATAGGACAGGTACTTAACTGCAGCTTGTTTCCCCTTGCTTCATATGTCCGGCGCATATGGTGGGGGGTGCCGCGGCCGAGTCCCTGCTCTGTGCGGGGAGTATGAAGCAAGGGGAAGCAAGCTGCACACATCTTCCTGTACCTTGAGGAGGAGAACGTGAGCGTGGATTGGCTCTCCACCAGAACCTGCCCATTCGACTCGGAGGGCTGCGCGTCTTCGGGTTGAGTGTGGGTTAATTTTTATTTGGTGTGCATTGGAAGAGAGGTAGTCTTATACGGCAAGTATATTCCAAACTCTATATTTTAACTGGAAAAGTTGGGGGTCGTCTTATATGCCCAGTCGTCTTATATGCCCAGTCATCTTATACGCCGGAAAATACGGTACCGTATTTATTCGAGTATAACGCGCACTCGTGTATAACGCGCACCCCTAATTTTCCATGAAACCTCGGTATAAAATTTTCTCGGCTAGCTGCTCGGTTTCCATGCATTTCAGCATGATCAACAACTTTGAGCTTGAACGAAGCGTCATATGCACAACGTTTACGCTTGATACCCTGAGATGCCATCTAAAGGGGAACCAGTTATATCGGTGAAAAAGAGCACGCCTTAAAATATTGAGGGAGGGGGGGATAATCAGACCCACCTGTTGCAGAAAATGCAATCCGAAACGAGCACTTCCGACCTCCAGGAGCCTCGCTCGAACTGCGAGCTACCTCCGGGCCACGCCTCGTCTCCCGCGCCACCCAATCAGATCCCGTCAATTTCTTCAAAGCCACCCCCCCGCCTCCCCTTCACCCGCCGCAGCAATAGACAGCCGACCCAATTCTAAAAAGGAAGTAAAAGAGGCTCGTTTATAACGCACACCCAGTCCTCGTGTATAACGCGCACCCCAACTTTGATTTCTTTTTTTGGTATAAAATTTTGCGCGTTATACACGAATAAATACGGTAAGTGTAATTGCTACTCCTATTGCTATGTTGGCAGTTTCATGTCTGGCCTAGACATGGAAGAAGAATCACACACACACACACACACACACACACACACACACACAAGAAAGAAAGTAGACAGTATTTTGGAAGTCAAAGCTCTTGCAAAAACACTGCAAAAATCAATAGGAGGCCACAGATGTTACTGGTTCAGTTCCTCGTCTGGAAATTAAGGGCCTTTGGTTAAGTCGGCACTTCTCCCTTCCCCTAATAAGATGAGAAATAAGGCCACTCGACTGACTGCTGAGATGAGGACTCCTTGCTGGCTTTAGATTGCTCAAGTGCTCACAATTTAATCTCAGATGTCGTTTATTGGATTCAGTTTGGCCTGCCTCTCTGATCTGCCCATCCCTTCTCTGACAGAAAAGAGATCCGTCCTGATGGTCCTACAGACCCGAGCGCCCACTTGGCTTCTTGAGGGTTACAGGTCCATGGGGTCGCAAAGGGTCGGAGTGGGCTGTGCAACTGAACAATAACAAACAGGAAAAGTTACTTCTCATCAACCGCTTTGCTGCACTTTTGCTCCACTACGAAGAAAGGGTTAGGGGAAAGAGGAGGCAAAGTGGGAAGAGGGGGAGAAAAAGAAATCAAAGGGTCTACGTCTTGCTTTGAGGGAACAGCAGCAGTTCGGAAGCACACCATTAGCGGGAAAGCATTTTTTCTATGCCCCTCTGCATGAGAGGGATTGTAACGTAAAAATGTACATGAATGGGAAGCAGCTGGCTGAGAGCAAATAGGGAGAAGAAAAAGTAGTCCTTCCTCCCTTTTTCTATTTCCATTTTGTTGTGATGTGAGGCAAAAGGGGGGGGGTGCGTGCTTTTAAATAGCAAAACACACACACACACACACACACGCTGATAAGATTTTGGACAAAAATCTTTCTCTAGCTTACTTATTTGAGGGGTTACTGCCCTTGAAGCTGGCTGGATAGGTTAGGGGTTTAGGTATTGTCTGCAGAGACAGTCTGGCTGGACATCCTGCTACAGTAATGGAGAAGACCGTACAGCCAGTGACTCAATGTCGAGTGTCAGGCAGCGGTTAACTAACATGACTTCCTAAATGGGCCAATAGCTATGGGCATACCTGTCAACCATTCCGATTTGGCCGGGATTACCCGGTAATTTGACGCCAATTGATGTCATAACCCGCCCTGCGCTGCCAAATCCCTGTAATTTGGCAGTGGGGGGAAATGCTTTCCACGCATGCACAGAAGCACTTTGCCGCTTGCATAGGGGCTACACATGCAGCGTAGTGCTTCCGCGCATGCGTGGAAAGCGACCTGTGCACAAGCGATCTGCGCAGGTCCCGTTTTTCCAGAGCCATGGGTTGACAGGTATGGCTATGGGTGAATAAACCCCTATGGGTGGGGTGATGGGGTGCACCTTGATTATATCCTCAAGGCTGCATCTGTCCATTGCAGCCCCGGTGTTAAATCCTGCATGTCTCATTTCATACGTGGCGCAGGAGATGGCTCCATGATCATAGCATGTGGGTCAACTCATGGCAAGCTGGGATCCACGTAAAACAAATTCATGCCAATGACATTTTTCCTGCTTCAGGAAAATGCATTATCGGATAAGAATTGCAGGCAATGAGTTGCAGTCAATGATTGTCTGCAGAGTCAGAGGTCCTGAGATCGATTTCCCACCGTGCCTCCTAGAAGAACTAGCTTGTGTAAGCCAAGGACAAGGGCTGCACAGTCTTAGGGCACCCCCAGAAGAAGAAAATGTGAATGGTGAACTGGAGCAAACCTGCTGATGCCCACACACCACACACTGGTTGTACTTGTTCCTTTTCCTCCATCTTATGTCTCAGATCTGGGAGAAAGGTGGGATACAAAACAAATTAATAAATAGGCAAGCGATGTGATGTAATTCATGGAGTACTGGATGGATCTAAAAGAGCTGGGCTGTAGCTCCTGTGATGTCACGAAGCTCAGAGGCTAGCCGTTGCTTCAATTTTCAGACTCAGGAACCTCACAGGGATGTTTTCAGAATATAAATGGGACAAACTCCATTATTACTTGAGCAGGTGTGTGGAGAAAACAGGCAGGCAGCAGAATTAATTGACTGATCTATACATCTGTCGACAAAACTGCTTCTGATTCTTGTCTAAACATCAATGAAGCATTACAGTGTTCGGATTACATGGGAAATCCCCCTGTATTTTCTCATGACACAGTGCTTTAAAACAAATAGAGACAACATGATTCTGATGTTCAAGGGCCTCCCATGGCTCATGGCCCTAGCACAGATTTCCCCCTTACATCGGCTGAGGGAACATTCTAGCCTTCAGTTCATCATTGTTGTGTTTGCTCATTCAGTTTAACTAGATTCACCCACAGGTTACAAAGTGGGCAGAGAATAGCAGAAGGGTTTTTCTCACTTTTAGGGGTGGATTCTTAGATTTTCATTTGAAGGACATAAGAGTTGGAGGCTATGGATTTCCCTAACATGTCTTTTCCATTTTCATGTCAAGATAGGTCCTATATCTTTGTCCCAAGTCTCTAGCAAAAGTTACGTCCCACCCTATAATCACATGTGTTAGATGTGCACACAAATTTACAAACACGTTCCTACTATACTCACACATATTTGCAAACAAGTTACATGAATTGTGGTTCAAAGGGGAAGGGGCCTATGCAAACATGGTTACTCAATGGTCATGCAAGGAATGTACAGTGTATCTATATATCTAGGAAAAGATAAAGGTAGTCACCCTTGCTCGAAAGCCAGTCTAGGGTTCAATGTTCATCTGTGTTTATAGCCGAAGAGCCAGTGCTATCTAAATTTGCAGACGTTTCTGTGGACGTGTGGCAGCCATGCCTAGACACTGAAGTGCATGGAACGCTGTTTAGCCTTCCCATCGAAGTGGTACCTATTTATCTACTTGCAATTTCTTGCTTTCAAACTGCTAGGTTGGTGGGAGCTGGGACAAAACAATGGTACCTATTTATCTACTTGCAATTTCTTACTTTCGAACTGCTAGGTTGGTGGGAGCTGGGACAAAACAATGGTACCTATTTATCTACTTGCAATTTCTTACTTTCGAACTGCTAGGTTGGTGGGAGCTGGGACAAAAGGATGGAAAAAAGTCTCTCCAGCTGCATTTTAAAAAAATCCCCTATAATGTAAAGCAATTCTCCAAAGTACATGTATCTCATGCAGTACTCTCATTTTGAACTGCTGACCGTCCGCCTCCCAGTCAGTGCCTTAACCACTTGAGCCACTGCAGTCCTTATCCATATATCTATAAATTTTATTTATTTATTTACAACATTTATACCCCACTTCCTCATCCCTGGATGATCCAAGGCGGCCTACAGCAACAATTTGAAACATACATAACTTCCTTCTAATAATCCTATCACATAAACTACTACTGCTGCTGATGTTATAGTTATTATTAGCCTGTCACACAATTTCCGGACTGGTTGAGAGAACGTTTAAGACAACAGGATGGCATTTCACTTTACATGGCCATCTAACAAAGCCAACTCATGAGCACACAACTGCAGTGAGATTTCAGTTGGGATCCCTGGTCACACCTTTATGCACGTGACACACTTCCTTTAGAATGCAATTCTCTCAATAAAATTAAGTTAAATTCTATCCACTCTCATTTCTTTCTCCATCTAATCCAATATGGTCTTCTCTGACTGGCAACAAGTCTAAAAGAGTGAGGCAACTCATCTGTCCTTTGTGGTAAGCTATGGCTTCCTGCCCAAAATGGCTTTCCCTATATAAAGTAAAAAAGCTATGCATATTTGCTATGAGCCCCAGTGAAAAAAGGATGGAAAAAATCTCTCCAGCTGCATTTAAAACGAAAGATCCCCTATAATGTAAAGCAATTCTCCAAAGTACGTGTGTATCTCAGATGTGTAAATGCTTCCCAGTGACTAGCTAGGAGGACATGTCATTTACACAGCATTGTCAATCTCAGCTGCGGAAGCAGAGCATGAACTCATGTTTAATGTCAGATTTATACAAATTTCTAGTTGCTAGTGAATGGCTACATTACATATGTTGTGTGTCAATTGATTTTTTTATTTTTATTTTTTTCCTCTTTTGCTCCCATTTGCATAAAGGTTATCCAGACACATGCAGGAAGATGCAAAATCAATGCAAACTGGCAGTATATAACTTGCACACCTCTTATCTTGTGTTCAAGTGTGTTTGCCTGGGAGGGAAAGCTTACAACTACCACTTCCTATGGTAGCAAATGTAATCCAGCAATGCTGGCTTCTTCACAACGTCTTCTTCTGGGTGTTAATTTGTTGTTGTTGTTCAGTTGCACAGTCGATTCCACCCCCTGCAACCCCATGGACCATTGCACGCCAGGCACCCCTATCCTCCACCATCCTCCTCAACCTGCCCAACTCTGTTAGTAAGATGTGTAAATAAGCCTGTAACCTTATCTCTATCCCCCAATGACTGACCATGTTATCCTGCTATGGTAATAGAGTAGACCATACTGCCAGCAACTCAATGCCAACTATCAGGCAGAAGTTAACTGACCTGACCACCCTGAGAACTAACAGCCTTGGGTGGTGAAGTCCACAGGGAAGGGTGATGGTCTCCAAGTGGATTAAATCCCATTAGAATCTATCTTGATGGAGGGCAGCAGGTTCATCAATACTGTCCTGGGGCTGATGAGGACTTTGCATGCCAAAAGGGCTCAGGACCAGAAAGTGACTTGCAGAACTGGACCAGTGGTACGGGTGCCATGCTGAGATGTGGAAGGCAGGTGAAAGGCCACTGCATTATAGTCTCAGGACAGTCTTCATGGCTGATCGCCATAATGATCACCAATATTTGGATTCAGATACAGCAGAAAAATATGAAATAAACATGTAACCTCATCTCTATTCCCCCATTTTGCCTCTCACATTGCTTTTCCTAGCAGTTGGTTGTTTGCTATTGCCTGAAGGCCTAGAAGACTCATCAACAGCACTGTGATCTTGATGGAGAAGTCAAGAGCAGAGATAGGGAACATGTTGTTGAAAATCCATTTCTGTTATTCTAAAAGGCACAAACAACCCATCCAATGCCTCTAGTTTTCAAAAGTCCACATAGCAACCACCAAGGACTTTAATTTTGAGTAACTTCAACAAATCACACAAGTTACACAGAATGTGCCAGATATTTAATTTGCATGAAAGTGACGAGCGCACAACATCAGGGAGAAAAACTACTTAGCATGGATTTTTTCCCCAATTTGTTACCCTCGCCTGAAGATTAGCACATCATAGGAAGAAGGAAATGATGGGGTTTTTTGTCCCAATGTTACATCTGAGGAATCAGAATGCAAACTAGCCCTATGTTCAATTTCTAAGGACCAAACAGAGAAGAAAGCAGACTAATATTAAGTTATAGGAACCACTATAGCTTATAGAGTTATGACCAGATGGCTTTGAACAAGTAACAGATTGGTACTTCTTGCAAGAAGCTTCTCGTAGCACCTAGTTTGGCCCCAGGGATTTAGTATACTGTATATAAGAGTACTGCCCAACTACTCCTACTCTTCTCTGTTCATCCCTCCCTATTTCTTCTCCTTGGGTGCAGCAGTTCCATATATATCTGCCCTCAGCTGTAATTAGATATTTATTTTGTTGTTTGTTTGATCTTATTTTTTGTTTTTATTTTGCTGGTGTCATTTATTTGTCTGTACACCACAGAGAGTGGGATATATCCCAGATGGGTGGTATAAAAATGCAATAAATAAAATAAGAATGCTGGTGCACATATTTCACCCTCTATTGCAGACGAGTTAAGTTGCATTTCTGCAGCCAAACTTCTACTCACAATCTGAGCTCGATCCCAATGGGCACAAGGTTGACTTAGCCTTAGTCCTTTAAGAAACTACACCAAAATCAGTAGCCTAATGATGAATTACTATTTGTTCAAACCTCACTGGAATTTAGACAACTGAAATCCATCATCCCCACACACACACACACAGGCACCTGTTTCTTTTCTGTTTTTGTTCTACTTTGGAATCATGATATGAGTCATTGTTCACTGTTTTTCATACAAGAAGAGTCAGCGTGCTGAGGCCCTCTGAATCTAGATTCCAGAATCCATTGGACTCTAAGCCCTGGATGTTATTAGTTTCTAACATTGGATTGTATTACGCATGCTGCCTGATTGAAGCTTGTTTCTAAAAAGATCAATCATCCTCTGCAAAAGGGATAAGCAATTCCTAGAATTTAAACCTTAAAAAAATGCAGATACATAGATGCTTGCTTCTCCCATTCTCACTCATAGAAATGAGAAGTCAAGATGTTAATCTTTGCCTGAAAGATATCAGTAGATTTTCAGGCACTCTCTATGATAGTTCCCTGATTTGTGATAAAGTTTTTCCCCCTCTCCTTCCTGTAAATAATGCAAATTACACACAACTACAACTATTGCTACCCTTGTTGCACAGATTTTTTAAAATTTTAATTACTGAATGAGTTACTTACATCATGTTGATCCATCGCCCTATTATTATTATTATTTATTTGCTGTGTGTGTACAACTCTTTCTTTATCTATGTTTTGCTTCACACAAGACATAGACACTGGATATACACAGAAACATTTCATGCAGATTAGAGAACCCTCTGGGGAGAAGGAATATTCATGTCTCATTTTTGTGGGGGCTATTGATTCCTAAGATAACTTGAGGGGAGGACAAGGGTATCAATGGCTATAATTATGGATATCTAAGGACAACCTCCAGGTTGGAGAGATAGGCAGGATATCTCTCAATGCCATTTCCAGGGAATCCTAAGCAGGTGAAGGCATCTGCTTAGGAAGAATACCCTGAAGCCAATGGTGAGCCACTGTGTGAGACAGAATGCTGGACTGGATGGACTCCTGTGGCTTCTTCCAGCAAGGCTGTTCTTATGTTCTTATATGTTCTTATGAGGGGTTAAAATGGCTTTCATTCTTAATGAAGAATTTCAAAAGTAGCCTTCCCATCCTTGCAACAGTGATGAGAAGGTCTCCATACAGATTAATAACACTGCACAACAACGATTTTGCTACTGGGAATAACACATGTGATTTACATGATATCGAGTGTGCTGATTCCAAATCTGAACTCAGAATTTCCCTATCCTGTACAGATTTTAAAGTGTGCTATAGCGGTTGAAATGGTATTGGGTAATGTATTTTTACATGGAAACATTATAACAGTTGCAGCTACCACTATGCCTGCTGTTGTCTCAGTTGAATCATGTCCCCTGGTGGCATGAATATACCAGCTATGGCTGGGCATGTCTGGGCAAGTCAGTGAGCTGATGTCAGAAATAGGTATATAAGGTGAGATGGACCAAGGGCTTGTCTCTTTTGTGTGAAACCATCTTATTGGCTAGGTCCCTGGTGGCTAACCTAGGCACAGCTGTTCCTCGACTTCAATTACCAGAAGCCCAAGTCAGCACTCCTTCTGCTCTGGGCTTCTGGGAATTGAAGTTTCAGAACATCTGGAGTGCCAAGGTTAGCCATCAATGGGCTAGGCCATAGTGAGTCTGTTTTGAGCTAAAGATAAGAAGGCACAGCTGTGTTAATAAACTGGACCTTTTTGCTACATTTGTGGTGATCACTTTGGTGATCAACGCAAGAACCTAACCAAGAGGCTGAGATTTGCTAATTTAAGATCCTGACGTCCTAGGCAGAATCAGACTTCAGATTTGGATTCAGCGCACTTGATTTAGTATAGGACACATGGATTAGACTAAGTAGCAGACAATATTTTTTTTAAAGTGATGCAGTTAAGCCAAAAGACCATTACAATGATGTGGGGGGGGGGGGGGAGTGATAATCCAGTTTTATGGGGAAAGATTCCATAATTAGGGCATTACCATTGAGGAGGTCTCTTTCCACTAGAGCAGTGTTTCTCAGCCTTTGGCTTTCGGACTTCAATTCCCAGAAGCCTAAGTCTGTTCCCCAAAGCACTGATCAGCCAATGTATTGATTTAGGCTTCTGGGAATTGAAGTCCCCCACATTGGGAACCACTGTACTAGAAGCTATTCAGGAAAGAAGGAACACAACACTTGTAACAAAGAGATGGTTCATGTTTGAGCAAAGAAGTAAAGGACCTTTCTCGTGTTTGGACAATGCTTTTTTGGTTTTCTTTTCTCTTTGTTTCTTTGCCACCCTCTCTTAATCCCATGTTTGGTGTCATAACAATGCATCAGTGGACATACCCAGTCTTGGTTTCATTCAAGCAACCAAGTCTTTGCTTGCACACAGGTTCCATCTCAGGTACTCTCTGCGAGGGAAACTGTAAATTGCAATTGTGATGCATTCACACCAGGTCAAGTCTCACAAGGTAGCGAGAGAAAGGAGAAGCTACTTAGCTAAGGTGGGAGAGGGTCAGATGCTAACAGCGATGTATTAAGGTTTCTACACTTATCCTCAGGGAGGTTGCATTATTAAACGGCAGCTTCCAGTGACATTCAGTTTTATGGTTTTCCTCAAACTGTCCACCACATATAATTAGAGGCAAGTAATCTGAAACTTTTTTGTGTGGCAGGAGGGGTGGGGGTATAAAGACTGATGGCATCTCCTTTTTCACAGCCTTATAGAAACAACCTCACTCAGTGATGTGTGTGGTTTGTATGTGTGAGGTTTTTTCCCCTCTGGAAACACACACACAGAGGAAAACAGAACAGAAGAGTAACTTTATCTAGATAGCGGTGGTTAAGTTGTTAAGAAACTTGCCATGTTAGCTTGGAAGGCAGGCAAGTTGGCAATTCAAGACCGGAGTACTGCATGATGGAATGAGTGCCCATCTCTGTCCCAGCTCCTGCCAACCTAGTAGTTCAGAAGCAAGAAATTGCAAGTAGATAAATAAAGACCACTTTGGTGGGGAAAGATGTTGGGAACATGAATGGAGTTTCATTTGGGCATCCCCTGAGCACAGTTTCTCCAGCAACAATACTTTCAACCCAGAATAATTTCTGACACAGAATTATTGGGGGGGCATGAAAGGAGCCTCCCTGAAGACTGCTATTTCAGGTGGCAATGGTGATTGTCAATGGCTAATCCTTTCAACCCAGAAGCACCTCTTTTGAGCAGAAATGACCCACTGGCTGTTAACTCACCTTCACCCACAACACTGCCAGGTTCTGTGCTACAGCATGTAAAATCAGAAGAAAAATACTGGCAGGTCCTTAGCTAAATAAACTCTCAGTGCTACATCATAGGCTTAGTAGTAGTCGTTGTAGCATCATTAATCTTAAATACTAATTTCATCACTCCCTTATTTCTGAGCAGAAACACTCCTCGTTTTAACCTCATTTTATTGCTGGTCTTGGACCGTAGTAAATATTTGATTTGATTTGAATCAGCAAGACCTGTTTGAGAAACAGTTAACTAAAGCAGACTTTTCAAAAATATAAGACCACTGGGGCAGATCTATGATTCTAGCTAGTCGTTTCTAAAAGGTAATTTTGTCGAGCCGCAATAGAAACATAATGGGCTTAAAATGTGTCAGACAAGATTCTGCTTATACCTGTGTGATGTGAAGCACTCGGTTAAGCTTTCCTTTTCAGTTCTATCAGGGACCAGATGGCTGCCCTCCAATAACATCGGCTCTCTGACTGGACAAGCTAGAAAAGAGGCTATAAAATGCTTTCATTCCAAGAAGCTATTTTAATGAGCTAACAGAATACTAGGATGGTATTTTACTGCATTTGCATTTGGATTTATAGAGTGTGCTAAACTGTTTTATTAGGTATCCTTGTATTTATTGGACATTATGATCCCACAGCATCCCAGTCCGATGTAAAATAGAAAGGCTGTAAACAGCTTACCAAACAGCAAGGCAGGGCTAGTCTCCGACCCTGTTAAGTCTGGTGGAACCAACCCAAACTGTCACTAGTCAGTCTGTCTAACAAATTTTGGCAGATGGAGTCCAAAGAAACTTTTCTTTTTTTTTTTCCTCCCTCCAATGGTGCAAACCAATATTTGCGCATGGAATTTCAGAGACTCGTGGCAATTGGGAAACTTAAAGCCACAAACACAAGACAATGGGCAATAAAGAAGAGGCAATACAGCAGATCTTGAGAAAACTAATTCCACCATATTATATATTTAGTGCTGAAATGACAGTCCAGCCAGGTTATCCTGCTATGGTAATAGAGTAGACCATACTGCCAGCGACTCAACACCAAGTGTCAGGCAGTGGTTAACTAAGCTGACAACCCTGAGGACTAATGGCCCGGGGTGGCAAAGTCCACATTTGGTCGCCAAGTGGATTAAATCCCACTTGATGAAGGGCAGCAGCTTCATCAATACTGGCCTGGGGCTGATGAGGACTTTGTGCGCCAAATGGGCACAGGACCATAAAGTGACTTGCAGAACTGGACCAGTTGTGCAGGGGTCATGTGCTGTGGTGCAGAAGACAAATGGAAGGTTATTGCATTACATTCTCAGGACAGGCTTCAATGGAGGGGTACCCAGAAAGAGCCTCCTCAAAGATTGTGCTAGTTTTTGAACCACAATCAGGCGCACCCTGGCAACGGCAATCTTTTGTTGCTGGCTGATCTTTCTCACACTAAGTCAGGCCAAAGGAACTGCATAATGGACTCACCAAAAGGTGACTTCATTTTGACAGTTTCATGTCTGGCCTAGAAACAATAACAACAGCAGCCGACGCGGCAGCGGCAGCAGAAGATGAAGAAGAAGATGATGATGAAGGAGAAGAGTCTGATTGCTGAAATCTGATTGTACATCTCCACCAGCACAATAGCAATGAAAGCAGCAGCAGGAGGAATTCACAGCTGATTAAAGATTTCCTTTGGGAATTTCACAATACATGCAACTTCAACATATTCTGTAAGGAACAACATTAAAGGAGGACATAACTGAGGATCTCAACTTCCCCTACATCATTTGGAGGATCCTGAAGAGGCTGAGGGTTGGAGTCCCTAAATGCAAGACCAACACACTCAAGTGGGGCCTTCTGGTGGACAACAACATGCTTTGTGAACCTGGAGAGATACACAATCTGGCTCATTTACTGGTCTGCTGATGACTGCCAGAAACATGCACCGATGAGGACTTAAGTTTGGGCAACCAAAGAGCGAAGAGAGTGGCTTCGTTTAGGCAGTCCAGGGTTTGATAGGGACAAGAAAAAAATCATATTCTGTACAGGTTGTACACAGCCTGAAATCTCCAGTCATCAGCATCATGTGTTGTCAAGTCAGTTCTGACCTATGGTGACTCTGTTCAGGGTTTTCTAGTCAGAAGATGCTCAGAAGTGGTTGACCACTCCCTTCTTCTTGGAGCACCCTGTGCTACTTGGCCAAAGCTACACAGGTTGGCTCTTTTTCTTAGAAGGCACAGCAGGGAATCAAACTCCCAACCTTTGGTTCAGCAGCCAGAGATCTAAAACCACCGAGCTATCTAAAGGTAAAGGTTTCCCTTGCTCGAAAGCCAGTCGTATCCGATTCTAGGGTGCAGTGCTCATCTCTGTTTCTAAGCCGAAGAGCCAGCGCTGTCTGCTTCTGCAGACGTTTCCGTGGGCATGTGGCAGGCATGACTAGACACCGGAGCGCACGGAACGCTGTTACCTTCCCACCGAAGTGGTCCCTATTTATCTACTTGCAATTTCTTGCTTTCGAACCAGTAGAAATCTGCAACAGAAGCTTTTATTCAGGTGTGACTTTCCACTGCTGCTGATATCATCGCCACTGCACAGCCAGGGTGGCATAACAGGATGCTGGCCAATTTAATACTGTGATCGAACTGAATTTTTCAGACTTCCAAATGTTCTCTTGGGGCAAAATACTAGAAAAAAACAGTAGAGCTTCGCAGTAGCTCTTTAAAAAGCAGAATAGCAGGGGAGGATTATGTGTGATGTTGTAATTTTTAAAATACCATAAAGAAGTTTCAGTCTGTCCATTTAGGCCAAAATATAATTTACACTGATCAAAAAAAGAAATCAGTAAAATATGTGTCAGACTGGAAACTAATTTTAGCCCTATTTACAGTACGAATACTGCAAGACGGAACGAGCTCCCATCTTTGTCCCAGGTCCTGCCAACCTAGCAATTTGAAAGCAAAAAATTGCAAGTAGATAAATAAGGACCACTTTGGTGGGAAGGTAAACAGTGTTTGGTCCACTCCAGTGTCTAGTCATGCCTGCCACGTGACCACGGAAACATCTGCAGAAGCAGACAGTGCTTCTGAAACAGAGATGATCACTGAACCCTAGAGTTGGATATGACTGGCTTTCAAGCAAGGGTGACCTTTACTTTACAGTAAAGCTAGTGAAACAATGAACACAATGGGGCACTTCTTTGAGGAATTCAAAACAAGGGTGGACAGTAACGTCTTTACATCCCTGTAATATTAAAATCAGGCAAACTTTAGTAAAAATAAAAGGTCTACTGTACTCAACCGCCAGTTGTGTTTGACTCTAGGGCAGGGGTTCTCAACCTATGGCCTGGGGGCCAGATGCAGCCACAACACCATTTCATGTGCTCCCCCCAACTGCCTCCACCACACCTCAAAAGTGCCATGTGGGGCAGACAGGGCAAAATGGCCCCCTGGTCCCCGAAACAGTCTGAGGGAATGTGACCTGGCTGGCCCTCAGCTTGAAAAGGTTGAGAACCCCTCCTCTAGAGTATGGCGCTCATTTCTGTTTCCAGAGCCAGCACTGTCTGCATCTGCAGATGTTTCCATGATCCTGTGACAGACATAACTAGATGGTGGAGCACACAGAATGCTGTTACCTTCCCTGCCAAAGCAGTACCTATTTATGTACTTGCAATTTCTTGCTTTCAAACTGCTAGGTTGGCAGGAGCTGGAACAGATGATGGGAGCGCACTCTGTCACACAGCGCTTGGGTCTCAAACTTGGTGACCTGCCAACCTTCTGGTCATCAGGCTCAGCTTTTTAACCACCAAGCCACTGCAGCCCATGGCAAACTTTAGAGTCCAGCCACATCCAGTTTGAGGAAGGGTCCTGCTGGACTTGGAAGCTACTTGTCTTCAATATTTGTACTGTTGTTCAGTGATTCAATAAATGTATTATCGTCTCACATTTTAGGTTTCTGTGCAGGGACAACATATTTTTTTCTTCCTTTTTAACGAAAGGACTCTGAAGCCGAGACAATTATAAAATGACACACCAAAGACTCAACTAACTGTTTCCTGCTCAAACAACGTGTGGGAAATCCTGCTTCACACTCACATGGACAAAATGCTATGTTTCAGGAACAGCAAAGCTTCCTGTGCCTAACAGTACAGGGAGGATTCCTCCTTTCATTGCAAAAAGCCACCCACTGTGTCAATATAATCCATCCCCCCTCCGCACATGATAGGGTCCCTAGCACAGCAGGGGAACAGGCTGATGGAGAGAGCTAACAGTGTAGTAATAACAAGCCTGGGGAAACAAACACTCAAACATACCCTTGTCAGAAGAAAAAGTTGTCGTCGAAAACAGAAATGTTTTATTACACTCTTGGCATGTGCAATCATCGAAATCCAGTTGACACAGCAATGGAGGAGGCGAACCAGAAAGAACACTGTTGTACAGTCAGTTCTGGTAGAAGAGGACAGGCCTAACTATGGACTGATAGCAGAGAAAGGGGGAACACCCTTGGATGGTGTTGGGCAAAGCATAGAAATGAAAAGCGAGAGTGTAGAGCAGAGGTTCCCAACTTTTTCAAGCCGGGGGCTGGGTCACGCTCTTTGTCAGCATCAAGGACCAGATGGCCAATTTGTCCTGCATGCACAATGGGGGTGGCTATTTTGTCCCAACACCTTCAAAGGGGGTGTCCATTTTGTTTCTTGAATGCCCTTGGAGGGGTGAGGGGGCCACATGATATGGTGCCATGGGCCAGATCTGGCCCGCAAGCCTTGTTGGGAACCCCTGGTGTAGAGAAACCCAACTGCAACTCTGGAAACTACACAATGAAGATATCCAAAATGGTTTTGTTGCAGCTGACAGAATATGGTTTCATTTAAGGCACTCCCTGTCTGGACAGGTTATCCTGCTATGGTCATAGAGTAGACCATACTGCCAGTGACTCAACCCTGCATGTCAGGCGGTGGTTAACTAACCAGACCACCCTGAAGATTAATGGCTTTGGGTGGTGAAGCCCACAGGGTGGGGGTGATGATCCCCAAGTGGATTAAATCCCACTTGAATCCATCTTGATGGAGGGCAGCAGCTTCATCAATCCTGGCCTGGAGCTGATGATGAGGACTTTATGTGCCAAAAGGGCTCAGCACCAGAGAGTGACTTGTGGAACTGGATCAGTGGTCCGGGTGTCATGATGTGATGTGGAAGGCAGATGAACGGCCACTGCATTATATTTTCAGGACAGTCTTCATGGCTGATCACCATGAGGATTGCCAATATTCAGATTTGTGTACGGTAGAAGAAGAAGTAAGGCACAAGATCTGAGTGAGAAACAACTTTCCTATGCAAAAAGCACAGTAAAGACTGGTGTTCTACTCAAAAACCCAAAACTAGGTTCTTTAACCCAAACCCAAAAATCTCTCAAGAAATGCTTGCTTGTTATGCTTGTTATGCTTATTTTTTATGTACACCCTTTTTGATTTATGAGAAAAATAAAGACAAATGTTCCTTTTTAATATTACTACACATGACTTTTAACATATGTGTGGTACATTGGTACAGATATGACATAGCGTATATCTTCAAAGGTTAATAAGACGTTATTATAAAGCACATGTGACCTAAAACCAGAGATTAACTCAACAAGTAGATGTAACTAAAAGTAATTATGTAATACTTCAGAGTTAAACTATGACAAAGTGGTTCAAAAGAAAACATTGAGCAATGCATGTTATACAGGTACTAATGTGCTTCTGTAATAACTCAATCGATTGTTAAATGATTAAATGCAATTAATAAAGCAATTTGTATACCTGGCACTTTTCCATTTAAGGAAACGGGAATTGGCTATAGAAAAACTCCATTTTCCCCCATCATCTGCCCCAGACAATTTGAACACAAGAAATTGCAAAATAGATTAATAGGTACCGCTTTGAAGGGAAAGGCAACAATGTTCTGTGCACTTCAGCATCTAGTCATTCTCGTCACATGACCATGGAAACGTCTGCAGATGCACGCAGCAAGGGAGACCTTTATCTTTACCTTATTACCCATGTGCTTATTGCAAAGAGGCAGACTTTTAAGGTTTGTGAAATCAGATTTCAAAATAATCCCATGCTTAAATCCTGAACACTAATCACCAGACAAAGCTGTCTGATTTGCATACCCTGGAAGGTGAAAGAGGTTCCTGCTGTGATACTCAGAGGTTTGCATTAGTTAAGGATTTTCTTCTTCAGGTAGTCTTAGCTTTTTAAAAAACTGCATTGCTTTTTTTAACCTACCTTTTCCCCCACCCTGGGTGATCCAAGAGAGAAGGGCAGGATATTAAAAAGAGAAACAGGCAGACAGGCAGGCAATCTCTAACATCTGGTTCGTGACACTTCTTTTGTGCTCCACAGTGCTAGCCAGTGCATGAGGGGGGAAAGCACATTTTCAAAAAGAAAATAGACCATGAGCACAAGTTGGATAGCTGTTCTAATGGTGCATCCACTCAATGGCCAGAATCAATGTTTCAAAACTTTTTCATACAGAGGGATGGGATGAAGAAATGCAACGGAGTTAGAATGTATAATAGTGGCAGAGGGTCCGAGACTTATAGAAGGTGTTTCATAGTTCAAGCCAGGCAGACTACTACTCTTCATAGTACAGTAATTCTTTTTAACTGTGAAATGATGTGTCACTAGAGATCAGGAACAAGATAATATACACTACAGTGTTCCTGATTTGTCCTCTTAGTCTTCCTTCTTCTGTGTCTAGGCCAGATGTGGAACTGCCAAAATGAAGGCACTTTTCGGTGAGTTCATTATGCAGTTCCTTTCCCCTGACCTAGTGTGAGAAAGATTAGCTGGCAACATAAGGTTGCCATTGCCAGGGTACACCCGATTGCATAGCTGTCAAGTATCCCTTACTGGCCGGGAAAACCCCTTATTTACCCTCTTTCCTGCCGTCATCCCATATTAATTAGACTGCAATGCCCTATTGCCGCCATTGGAGGGCAGCACAGGATAAGCATAGCTGCCAAGTATCCCTTATTGGCCAAGAAAACCCCTTATTTTACCCTCTTTCCCGCCGTCATCCCTTATTAATTAGACTG
The DNA here is from genome assembly GCA_035047305.1 of Bradypodion pumilum. NCBI lineage: Eukaryota > Metazoa > Chordata > Lepidosauria > Squamata > Chamaeleonidae > Bradypodion > Bradypodion pumilum. The sequence goes on from JAWDJD010000010.1 coordinate 34,744,115, forward strand.
CAATGCCCTATTGCCGCCATTGGAGGGCAGCACAGGATAAGCATAGGATAAAGCCCTATATGGCAGGGGGCCAGGATACCTTAGAGACCGCATCGTCCCAAGAGTGACTGCCCGTCCAACCAGAGCGGACCGGAGAGGCTCTCTAATGGTGCCATCAACGAGGGGTGCACATTTATCTAGCACCCGAAGGAGGGCCTTCTCCGTGTCCGCACCAACCCTCTGGAACCTCCTACCAGCGGAACTAAGACTTCAAAGAGAACTGCTGCCCTTCAGGAAAGGACTGAAGACCTGGCTGGCAGGGCAGGTGTGGGGCCCGAACGGGACTGTGGTCCCCGCCGGCTGGTTTTTATAAGAACTTTCTCTTCATCCTTCTTGTGCGGTGGGTGGGTTGGGTGAGTGGGATACGGGTTTTTAAAAAAAAGGGGGGGGATGTGGGTTTTATTGGGTGGTTTTATAAGATTTTGTAATGTTTTTTATGTATTTTTAGTGTGTTGTAATGCCGCCCTGAGTCGGGTTCTGCCTGAGTGGGCGGCATATACAAATGTGATTAATAAATAAATAAATAAATAAATAAATGTCAAGTATCCCGTATTGGCCAGGAAAACCCCTTATTTTACCCTCTTTCCCGCCATCATCCCTTATTAATTAGACTGCAATGCCCTATTGCTGCCATTGGAGGGCAGCACAGGATAAGCATGGCTGTCAAGTATCCCTTATTGGCCAAGAAAACCCCTTATTTTACCCTCTTTCCCGCCGTCATCCCTTATTAATTAGACTGCAATGCCCTATTGCCGCCATTGGAGGGCAGCACAGGATAAGCATAGCTGTCAAGTATCCCGTATTGGCCAGGAAAACCCCTTATTTTACCCTCTTTCCTGCCATCATCCCTTATTAATTAGACTGCAGTGCCCTATTGCCGCCATTGGAGGGCAGCAAAGGATAAGCATCGCTGTCAAGTATCCCTTATTGGCCAAGAAAACCCCTTATTTTACCCTCTTTCCCGCCGTCATCCCTTATTAATTAGACTGCAATGCCCTATTGCCGCCATTGGAGGGCAGCACAGGATAAGCATAGCTGTCAAGTATCCCTTATTGGCCAAGAAAACCCCTTATTTTACCCTCTTTCCCACCGTCATCCCTTATTAATTAGACTGCAATGCCCTATTGCCGCCATTGGAGGGCAGCACAGGATAAGCATAGCTGTCAAGTATCCCGTATTGGCCAGGAAAACCCCTTATTTTACCCTCTTTCCCGCCGTCATCCCTTATTAATTAGACTGCAATGCCCTATTGCCGCCATTGGAGGGCAGCACAGGATAAGCATAGCTGTCAAGTATCCCTTATTGGCCAGGAAAACCCCTTATTTTACCCTCTTTCCCGCCATCATCCCTTATTAATTAGACTGCAGTGCCCTATTGCCGCCATTGGAGGGCAGCAAAGGATAAGCATCGCTGTCAAGTATCCCTTATTTGCCGGGAAATTTCCCTTATTTCCAAATCCAAAACTTGACAGGTATGCGATTGTGGTTTTAAAATACTTCTAGGGCAGTGATGATGAATCTTGGCACTCTAGGTGTTCTTGGACTTCAGTTACCAGAACTTAAGCTCAAGTCTGCACTCCTGCTGATCAAAGTTTCTGGGAATTGAAGTTCAAGAACACCTGGAGTACCAAGGTTTGCCATCACTGTTCTAGGGCATAGGTCCTCAAACTTGGCTCTCCAGATGTTCTTGGACTTCAATTCCCAAAAGCCCTGATTCTGGTAATTGAAGTCCAAGAACATCTGGTTGACCAAGTTGGAGGAACCCTGTTCTAGGGGAATCTTTCTGTATATCCATCACATATAGATGCAAAAGCTGGATAGTAAAGAAAGCTGACAGGGAGAAAAATCTACTATTTTGAAATATGGTGCTGGAGGATACCCTGGATTGCCAGTTAAGCCTCAACTATCTGTGAAGGCAGAACTGATGAACCTGAGGCTACCCTACTTTGGGCACATCATGAGAAGGCAGGATTTATATATTTTTTGGGGGGGCGGGGGGCAATAAATCTGGAAAAATTGGAGGAAATCAGTTAATGATGGAGCCTACAGTTTTAGGAGCCTTACTCTGGTAAGAATGATTTAAAATACTGTATATAAATAAAATATCTTTGTTTCAAGCCTTTGTGGATTAAACATCCAGAAAACAAGAAAATGAACATTTGGGTGGCGAGGAATTAACCAACTTTAAACAGCAAAACAATCTAATTTCAAAGGCAGGCTTCTAATGTAGAAAGGATAATAGACCAGGCAAACAATTAAACAAACTCATTGGAAACTCTTAGAATTTTTTGTTTTAAAACAGATAAAGTGGTTAGATGATGCTATAGCAACTGAGTGTGAGATCTCACTAAAACCGGATAGATTTAAGTCATAGTTGAGTATTTTGGAATGACAGATGTGTTTGCTTGATGAATATTTTCAAGAAGAGTAGGCAGAGTCATGGATAAGCTGTAGTATTTGAGTACCTAAAATAAAAGATTTTTTTAAAAATCTATTATATTTATTGAGTTGCCGAAGTGTGTGTGCATTGCCAAATGAATGTCCCTTCACATCTTGAGCCTAGTTTGTGGCACAGTAAGGCTTCCATACATTTTAAGCTGTGGAGTGCCTCCTGCCCAAGTCACATTACACTTAAAGGGTTGACACTGAGTAGGAAGAGAATGGGTCAGAGGGGAGATGTTAGGCCTTCCCTGACTTGACTAGGAGACAGAGGTTCTACTCCAGTTATCCAGAAAAGCATAGAAAAGGCTCTAGAATTGCCATTCCCAAACCAGCCTCTCTTGGGTTGTTGTATATTGTCATTGAAGCTGCAGATGGGCAGTAGTCTCCAGGCCAATAGTTCCCTTGCAGTGGGGAGAGGGGACCAGACTGGGAGGGATGTGACTGACTTGGGATGGCTACCACAGTCCTCACAACAGGAGGCAGTTGGTCATACCCTAGTGATCTTATGCCTAGGATGTGATCATACCCCATTTCCAACAGCTGGGACAGTGACCTAAGTAACATCCTGGTGCTTCATCCATGGGTGTGTAATATAAAGTGATGTTGCACACTTCTGAAAAGGCCATCACACACTTCTAGCATTCCTGTGAATATTCCATTATTTAGGTCACTTAAAATAGATCCTCCTAGTGAGAGAAAACACCATAGAAATACAACCAACCAACCAACCAACCACATATCAGTCACCCATGTCTGGTTTATATATACATGATCACTGGGGTTGAGGGCTACAGTTGCTAGCAACCCCAGTCATGTGCTCTACATGCACTTATGAACCCTATCATGTGCAATGGAACAAGTGGCTTTTGATCAAAGTGCAGGGGGTAACCCCTGAAATTATGGGGTAATGTTCTATCCCCTACTTGGTAAAGGAGCCACTACTGTTCAGTGGATAACTATTGGGTGAGGTGGGGATGGGAAAACCAGAATGATTTGTGGAAATATAACAGACACGAAGCTGTCATCCATCTCGGCATGATAGTTCTTTTCAAAAAGAGGTATTACCTTGAAACTCGGTTGCTTTCCAACGGCCAAAGACAAACTGTCAACATTGTTGTGGCTCACAAATATTTTCCATTAACTGTGCCAGAAACATTTCACAACATCGTAAGTTTCTCTAGCAACATTTGATGTCACACAGATTATCAAGTCTATTCAAAAGGACTTTTCTTACCGTTCCTTGTTAAATGTTATCAATAGCTAATGATGCCAGAAGAAAGGGTTTATGACTGTTTAGTGTTCAGTAATGAGAAACAGCAGCCAGCATAACGGGGCCAAACTCAACTTTTATTCGGGTACTGACACACAGAACAGGGGCACAACCATGCCTTATATACACCTTGGGGAGTCAAACATTGACATGTGGAACAGTTGCACTGAAACTGGCGCAAACCCATGTCTCGTGAGAGTTCCTTTCTGAGGAAAACTCAAAATGGAGGATCACTTACGTTTAAATACATTAACATAAAATTACATGCACAACAGACTGGCAATTTATATTTTTAATTGTTGTTCAATTCTTGAACACTACTGAGAGATGCCCAAAGCTGCCTTAGCTAATCTTCAAAGCAACCTCCTTCAACAACACCCATTCAAGTAGCATTAGCTGCTAGGAACAAGGCAAAGCTGCATTAAAGCAACCTGGAACATAATTTTCTGGTGCTCTTATAATACAAGACTGGTTTTGAGCTCTTTCCAGAGAACCTCTCTGATGTCACACTTTCAAGCTCCAACTCCAGTTTTTCCTTTCCCAGGAAATCTTTGATATCATCCAAGATTTTAAAACGTGGTGCCATCTACATAGGTTGGGCTACAGCTCCTATCCAGTGATGCGCTGCAAAAAAAATTACTACCCCCACCCTGAGTATGGCTAACTCTGTGGGCCACGACCACTTGGCCGGCCATACCAAGGCCTGGGGTAGGGAGGTAGGCATGGCCAGCCAAGTGGGCGTGGGGAATTTCTTGTACCGGTGCCCGCACACCTGTGGGCACCAGGAGCAGCGCATCACTGCTCCTATCTTTCCCTTTGACCATGGCTAACTCACTAAGTTGTTTAATCAGCTCCTTCTTTGTCACTTTAGCAGCTGTTAGTTTCTCCTGTATTTGAGGTTTAAATAGCAAGCTCTTATTGTAGAATTTTTGTTCTTCTTCCGCTTTGCTCATCTTAATTGGCTAAATGCGACACACATTTAACTTTTCTAAATAATGATTTCAATTTTGAACATATATACAGTTTCTTCAGTTATGTTCCACAGTTAAAATAATTCAGAAAAGCAGTTCACAGTTGAAAACCATTCTTCTGAAATGAAGTTCAAATTGCACCAGTAATGCAACTTATGCAAAAGACACAATTTGCACAAGACACTCAATTTGCATTAAAAAAAGTAAATTGCTATCACCTATGTCACCCTTGCCTTCTTGCAAAGCAAGAAGAGCCAGTTTTCCAATGCTTGCCCCTGTTTGTAAGGACAAGGGAAGAAGTACAAAGAAAGAGCCTCCTCAAAGATTGAAGTATTTTTGAACCACAATCGGCATATCCCTGGCAACGACAACCTTGTTGTGCTATCTAATATTTCCCATGTTAGATCAGGCAAAAGGAACTTCAAAATGAATTCACCCAAAGGTGGCTTGGTTTCAGCAATTTAAAGTCAGACCAGACATGGAGGAGAAGGAGGAAGAGGAGAGGAAGATGTGTAACAATGTAACATGTACAAATGAGGATTTAAGTTTGGCTAACTGTGTTTGAAATCTTGTTGCTTAGCATAGTAAAAGCACTAGAGCAGGCCCATTAAATCAACAGGGAATTGACGAGCATACCTGTCAACCTTCCTGGATTGGCCGGTATTTCACGGTTTTTGCCGCTGATTTGTGCCATTTCCCGCCACGTGCTGCCGAAACTCCAGAATTTGGCAGCGGGGGAAAGGAGGTACTGCGCAGCCCTTCAGTGCAAGTCGGCTTCTACGCATGCATAGAAGGGTTTTATGCTTGCGTAGAAGCCTATGCATGCGTAGAAGGGGGCTACGCAAGCGTAAAACCTTCTACACATGCGTAGAAGCTGACCTGCACAGAACCGTTCAGCGCAGGTCCCGGATTGGCCAGAGCCGTGGTGGACAGGTATGTTGGCAAGTCAACTCTTCCATAAATTCCATTGATTCAAAGGAGCCTGTTCCAGTTGCAACTTACTTTAATACAGTAAACCATAACAAGAGAATCAACTTCATTTATGATTCATTTGAATCAACTTCATTTATGAAGATGTTGACTCACCAGATCCTCATTGATTCAACTGGCCTGCTCTAGTGCAACAAAATATGCTAAGTAACAGAGTTTCATCCATAGTCGTTGAAACAGCATGCCATCTCCCTCATCCCCTGTGGTAAGCAGACGGCAGGTCAATACACTGCTGGTTACACTGATTAACGTTTTCAGTCTGAGCTCTCCTGAAGTAGCTCTAAAACATGTCTTAATAAACTGCATCACAAATCTCTCTGCCTTTCTACCTTGCTGCATCTGCTGTGGGGAGATAAAGTGTAGAAGACTTGAGAAAATGTGATACCCTGTGAATGGGCTGCAGAGAGTTATATAAAGATACTAAATCTTCCACTGGGACCATCTGGCCAACTGTATCTTTTCATTTCCGCCTCAGTAACTAACATCCCTTGAAATAAAGGAACACAATAGAAAATAGTCTAGCCTTAGGGAAAGGAGAAACACCAGTTGGACCATATCCAGCCATGTGCAGAAAACTTGTGTATACACAGGATAAACATTTTAAAAATATATATCCAGAGCAAACATAACTTGGATTGCTCATAAGGAGCTATCACCACTGGTTTGGGATGGTGCATCGTTGCCCCAATCCGACCCGGTGCACAACCTGGAGGTCTTCCTGGACTCACGGCTTCTGTTCCAGGAGCAGGTTAAGGCCATGGCCAGGAGGGCCTTCAGGCAAGTGCATGTTATTAATCAATTGTACACACTTCTGGACTGGGAGGCCCTGCTCATGGTCACCAATGGTCACCTCCCGTTTGGACTATTGTAATGCGCTCTACATGGGGCTGCCCTTGATGACCATCTGGAGACTGCAGTTGGTCCAGAATGCAGTGGCCCATGCAGTGATGGGATGTAGTTGTTTCGCTCACACCCCGCCACTGCTGTGGGACCTGGACTGGCTGCCTATATGTCTCTGGGTGCAATTCAAAGTGCTGGTTGTCACCTTTAAAGCCCTTCATGGTAGCGGACCAGAATATCTCAGGGACTGCATCATCCTTAGGACATCGACCCATCCCACAAGAGCAAACTGAGAGGGCACCCTTCAGGTACCATCTGTTGGGGAGGCTCACCTCTCCAGCATAAGGAAAAGAGCCTTCTCAGTCATAGCCCCCACACTACGGAACCTCCTCCCAGTAGAACTACGCCTCCAGGCCCAGTTGCTACCATTTAGGAAAGAATTGATGACGTGGTTGGCAAAATGGGTCTGGGGGCTGGAATTGTCAACAAGCTCCCTTTTTTGGCTCATCTGAGGCTCCCCCCTCCTATAATTATTATTTTTTAATGTTAAGGTTTTGTCGATTTTATATTTGTTTTTAGACAGTAAATGGCACAGTGTGTGTGTGTGTGTGTGTGTGTGTGTGTGTGTGTGTGTGTGTGTGTGTGTGTGTGTGTGTGTGTAATATTGCTATGTTTTAAAGGGTTTTTAAATGTTTTATATTGGTTTTAATTTGTGTGCACTACCCAGAGTCCATTGGATAGGGCAGTATATAAATCTATTAAATTAAAGTAAATAAATAAATAAATAAATAAATTCTCCTGCAGAGTCTTGTGGATGGAGTCAAGTGTCAAAGATCCTGCTTTCTCTTTTTGCTTGGCTTTGTTTTCAGCAACTTAGTTGTTAACTTGTTTAATCTTTTGCATCTTCTGAGGTGTCCTCGATGCTCAACCTAATATCATTTTGTGGCCCTGTGGGACAGGCAATAGTCCCGCACACATATATACTCAAAGGGAATATTCAGGGAAAACACAGACATTTTCTCAATAATGTCTTTGAGAAAATAGGCCTCAGCTATAGGATGATGAAGATAATTTGAAAATATTTTACGATCAGGCTTAAGAACCTTGTCTTATTAAAAGAGGTGAAACTCAAGGAACTCCAAAAGACAGTGTTAGCTTAAACTTTCCCCCTAGACAACCCAATATTTGAGCTGTTTTTCTTCATTTTTTCCTCACCGTTTCCCTGAAGTCCCATGATGCTTTCATTGTTCCCCCTTCACTTTCCTTCCTTTTCAGTGGGCCCTTGTTCTGCAAGTTGACTGTGCAGTTAGCAGGCTCCTAAACAAAGATTACTAGGGGAACCACTTGACACATGGCAGCTGCATGAAGCATTAGTTCTCAATATATATATATTAATCAGGTCCAAGACATTTCTGCTGCAGCTGAATACAATATGATTTCACGGAGATTGCTCCTGTGTGGTGTAACACCATTGAGGACAAGCTGAGATTATCTCAGACTCAGAACACCCATAGTATGAGGATATTACTGATGACAAGTGATAATTACTTGTGGTTATAGGGTGACAAAAGGATGAGTTGTCAAAATATAATTTGCCCTTGTAATAAGAATCCATTATGATAAGTTAAAGGTAAAGGTTTCCCTTGCTCGAAAGCCAGTCGTATCCGACTCTAGGGTGCAGTGCTCATCTCTGTTTCAAAGCCGAAGAGCCAGCATTGTCTGCTTCTGCAGACGTTTCTGTGGTCATGTGGCAGGCATGACTAGACACCGGAGCGCACAGAACACTGTTACCTTCCCACTGAAGTGGTCCCTATTTATCTACTTGCAATTTCTTGCTTTTGAACTGCTAGGTTGGCAGGAGCTGGGACAAAGACAGGAGCTCATTCCATCCTGCAGTACTCGGGGATCGAACTGCTGACCTTCTGCCTCCCAGTCAGTGTCTTAGCCACTTGAGCCACTGCAGTCTTTGCAGTAAGTTACTTTGACTTAAAATTAGGCCTAGGTCACAATGTATTAAGTGCCTAGTTGTAGTTTGATAGAAATCATTTCCTTAAAGTTTGAGAAACGCAGCATTTTCTAACAGTTGGCATAAGCATACACTACTGTGTCTTGGCATGAACCAGAAAGAGTTTTATCAAGTTGAACTTTTTCACCCTAGACTCACATTTGGGATGGGGAAGTAGAGGGCAGCAATGTATATGTGACCTCACCCTACTAGATGGGAGGAGAGAAGAGCAGACTTCAAGTTACATATGCACTACTAATGACCAGGACATCCATACCTAAATAATGCTATAGATGTACCATGGCTGGCAAAGACTGGCATACAAAGGCCTAGATATCATACAGCAGCTATAGTTTTAAGAGTAGATTAAATGACACACTTAGCTTGTCAAGAAACCTTATAAAAGAGGGGGAAAGAGATCAAAGAGCAATTAGAGAAGGAGCAACTCAGATCATCTTAGATGAGGGGGGAAGCCTCATCAAGGCACACAGAAAGAAGATGCTTTCATGCCATGATTTGATGCCAATGCTACGCAGCTAATGGGGGTGAACCATGCCCATCCAAGAGACAATTAGCCAGAGAGAAAACAAGTAGCTATGAAATCTGATTTTATTTTTTTCCTTTTTGCACTCAGTGAATGCTCAGAGGAGCAAGACAGGATTTTAAGAAGCAACTTTTAAAATATTGTTCAAATGCCTATTTTAATGGAAAATAGCACTTTTGCTAATAAATGATCCTATGCTGCTGAAACAGTATTTTTCTTCAAGCAAATAGGAATTGAGAGTGGGAGGTGAGATAAGAAATTAACAAACTCTAAACAAAAAGACTATTCCTTTAATCTCCAAGGCTTGGAAGCCAACGTCTTCGAGAAGGAGGGTAGCTGTGCAGCCTTCACCCCTTTAAGAGAAGGGAACAAATTGAAGGGAAGGCGAAAACTTCAAAGAAGGCACCTTGCCATAACTGAGCATCCAATTATCTCAGAAGGACAAACACACTCACCTTCTATTCTTCCCAGGTGATAGGGAAGATGGCATTTATTTACAATCAGGGGCACTAACGTCATTTAAGCCACCCTTTACCCAGCTAATAAAAAGCAGGAGAGCCACTTCTCCCACCCAATTACTTACTACAGGCCAGAGCAGAAGCTACCAAAGCAAGGCCAAAGCACTGGGCATTTTGAAAGCACCACCGTCCCCTTACTGATGAGACCTGGGGTGGCTAGCAGAAAATCAATTAAGGGTAAATTGGTAAGAGTGGGCCCTGGTAGACATGAGGCCAACGTGGTGGGGTGGTGGCGACAGCCCTAAGCTGATATAGATTAACCTGGACAGATATAGACTCTTGTACCAAACAAGTTCACTAGATAGTCAGGCAAGACTCTGTGTCTTACTCTGAAAAACAGCATAGCATCATTATTGGAATATCATGGGTTATTATTTGAGGAGTGCAGAAGTAATAGGTGATACCTTTTCTGGATCACTAATTTTTTTAAAAAAAATGATTGCAAGCTTTCATGATTCATGAGGTCAGTGTAAAGTCCAGTGATCTCCATCAGGGAAGCAGGGGGGTTTGGTGTACACACTAGGCATTGCAATTTAAGCCAATTAAAAGTATTACCTAGTGGTTCAATTTGTAGTGATGTTGTCCTGATGTTAAAGGGTCCATGCAGTTGAGGCAGATGTTTCCTGGTATCCTAATAGTTCCATAAGCAAAGACAGCCATGTGATCCATGTATAGAACATGTGCAGAAGTAGTAGTTGATACATTTTCTGGAGTCTTGAAGTTTAGACAACTAAATATATTATACCTGCTGGCAGGAAAGAATGATCCATATACCTTTACTTTCATGAGCAGTGTGAGCGAAACAAAGGCACTTCAGCAAGTTGCTCAGTCAAAGAGATCTTGCTTCCCTAACCATCTGCACTGTTTGGTCTAAGACAGAGATGTAAGCTTTGATTTCCGTTACCTTCACAGAGGAGGTTGAGATGAAATTCAGCTCTACTGTGCCTCATTTGAAGCAACCCGCACTCACTGGATTCCCACCACTCACTGACTGAAGCCGGTCCCATTGCCAAGGGTATCATTGTGTCTGTATACAGGTTTGTGTCACTGGGTTATTTAATTTAATTTAATTTAATTTAATTTAATTTAATTTAATTTAATTTAATTTAATTTAATTTTCGCGCTTATATACCGCCCACTCAGGTGCAACCCGACTCAGGGCGGTTTTTAGCAAACCTGGTGCCAAAAAAGAAATACACACCACCTAGAAGCATTTACACTGTTAAATTGCATGCCAAGAATTCAAGTGAAAAGCAATGACAGGTGACACAATTTGCACACACACAAAAAAGTATGAGATTTAATTCCCTGCATTCTGGGCTAAATGGATGTGGACTGGTAGAACTCGACCAAAAACTGGAAAAGTAAAATGTTCCTTCTCTAGCGTTTCAAGTGTCATGTAGTACCAAACATGAGAGTCATCCCAGAGGTTGGGAATTCACAACAAGTCTAAAAGGCACACTTCTGTTTATATTCAAAATTATTTTTAAACTAAATAAATGAATGTAGTAAAACAAATGCTAGATATTTTTGACAGCTTTGTGTCAATTGCTTTTATGTACTTAGCATCATCCACATGATCAGTACTAATTGAAATATTACCTTTTTTGCTCTGAAGCAAAGATCTTCTTTCTTCTTTATTTCTGGAAGAAAAACTATTGCATACTCCCATTAAGCTACTGTGCACTCTCAGACAAGAGAATAGAAATATAGATATTTCTCAGGTATAGTCTCAAATAACCTGACATGAAGGGCCTGGGGTATTCCTAAGAGACACTGCTGGGAGCCATCCAGTTGCTGTCACTTTATCAAACACAGGCAAACTCAGAAAGGTGTTCCATTATGTTAACACTGGGAATAGCAGGAAGTCAGGAAAATAAACATCATCATTCCAGACAGTAGAAGGTTACTCCATGATGGAGAGGAGGCTTCAAACCCAGCACAGCCCAGGAAAGGCAAATTTCACTTGCACAGAATCCTACATCTACTCAAAAGTAAACCCATTCAGATTAATGGTACTTTTACAAAAGTGTGCATGTCCTGAATTGAGACACACAGTTCAGTACGAATGATTAATATTGTGCTTCAGGCTCACTCACTCAAAGGCTTAACTTTCTCTGAGTTCTTTCCAGCAGTTCTACTAGCAGCTAGATAAAAACAAAACTCACACACAAGATTTCCTATTGAGACAGTTAGTTTAGTAATTGTTGCTCTTCTTTTTGTCTCTCTTTCCAATATGAAAGATTCATCTTCCTTTTCCCCCTGTCAGTTTTGATGATGCAAGACACCAATCTTTTCCTCTACATAGACACTTTTTACGTCTACCCAGAGATGTAAAATAAGCCTAAAATAATCTCAAATGCCGCACTGTTATAGTTCAACCTTAAAGGTTCCAATCTATCTAATATTTTGGGAGTAAGTAACACTGTAGTCAACAGGATTTATATCTGAGTAGGCATGTAGAGATATACCTTGATTTGCACTCTGGCACTGCGCAGGGAGTTAAACTAAATGGTCTTATAGGGCCTTTCCATCTCCATTATTTTTTTTGATTCTATGATTTTACCATGAACGATTAAGCAATTTGAATTGATACATGTGGGATGAGAATGACCAGCCTCCATTGTCTTAGGTACTATTCTGTTCTCTAGATATTTTGCCTTGGTTTAGCTTTATAACAAACCTATCTCGAAATTAATGGAAATCTAAAGAAGAAATATTAATTAAAACATGTAGAAAGTCTCACTCTCACAACCTGAGCATGTTTCTGGCAATTGTATCAGAGGCAGAGGTTAAATGTCTTAAAAAAACAATTTCAAATCTATATTTTTTTCAAATTGATTTTCAGCCATGTGGAATGTGGACTGACATTTACATCCATTATGAAGTTTTGTAAATCACTTTATTTTCATAGGTGTGTAACAACACCCCTGGTGTTGAAACATGAACTTGTTCCTCAGTACAGTGCACCCTCGATTAACGACACATTCGAATAGCATCATTTCCGCTTAACAACGCATTATCACTCACCACATGACTATCCGCACAATGACAAAAAACATCGTTGTGCAGATTAATGACTTTTTTAACGTCATTGTGCGGATAATGACAGCTTTTTGCTGCTAAATGGTGCAGCTGCCATTGAAAACCACACAGTGATGTTTCTCCTATAGCGATGCTTCTTGGGGAACCAAGTAGCATCGTTATTTGAAGGTCTACTGTACATGGATTTCTAAATATACTGAGTGAAATACACACTGATTCACTCAATCATACGGACAAAATTGGTACAATTTAATGCAACACAAATTCTGGCATCAATAAATAACCCATAACAACAACCAGACACAAGGGAAAAGCTTCACTCCCAATATGCAACCCAAGGTCTACAAGCCTACTACAAAATTTGCAAAAGTAGACACCAAAAGGAAAGCTAGCATTTAAGACAGCAAGACTTCTTTCCAAAGAAATGTATTCAATATTGGATTGCAAGACATTTCTGTTAGAGTTTACTTATTATCCACCAGTTCTCTGCTCCTCCATCCCATGGTATTTCCGATCTGGAGCCATAAGTTCACACTGCAACACAAGGACTGCCACACACACCAAGCAACAGTCTACAACGCAACTCGCATTCACGAACAACAATCTGAAGTCTTGAACTTTTCTGAATCACAGCTCAGTACAGATCTGAGAGACAATTATGCCAATCCACCATGCAAGAGCAGTCCTTGAGCTAGTGAACTGTGAAAGAAGCCCAGCACAACCTCCTCGCTCACTCTTCCCAGGCCACATGGAGGAGAGGGGCAAGGAAGGGAGGAAGAATACAAGGGGGGGGGAGTCTTATGCACAAACAAAGGAATTTGAAATTTGTGTTTACCTGCCAACGGTGTTGAAAATGTGAGGCTGTTTTACATCCCTACATCGGGACCTTTCATGGAGTTCAACAATAAGCAAATGTCACTTACCTGTAAAAGAAAAAGAGTAAGGGAGGGGAGGAAAGAAAGAAAAGAAGAATTAAAAAGTAAAAGTTCATTGAGGTTTTTATACACCAGCGTGAAGTGCATTTTTAAGGCAACAGGCCCTTAATGTACTTCCAGGTTCGAGGAAGCACAAAGAAAAGTCAAAGTTTTAAATATACATTGGTAAAGGTCAATATGAATGGCATGCCGCAAAGGGCATACCACATGGAGTTTGTTTGCTTATTTATTTCAGGGAAGCTTATTTAGCTGCATCACTCCCTAACTGCCTTCTATCCCCCCCCTTTTTTCACATCGAGGAAAAACTTTGAGAAAGTGCTCTTGCCTTCATTTATCTGATCCCAGCTGCATCGTGTGCTAAACATGTGGCCAGAAAGAGAAAAGAAAACCACACATGTTCCCATTTCCCAAAGTGTGCAGCTGCCACACCATATTTCCCCTATTCTCATGAAATCAAAGGGAAATGCAATCACACTTATTTATACCCCCCTTTTCTCCCAGTAAAGAGACTGATGGCAAATTCTAAAGGGCAACTTTTTTAAATGCCTCTCCATCAACTCTTGCCTCCAAGATAAGACTAAGCCCCCCCCAATCTTCAGTGGTTCTGTGCAAACTAAGGGAATTTCCAATTGCAGCACAGGTAAAATAAGCACAAGTGGACTAATCACAAACAACCGATCAATTTGTACTAACTTTTTAGATTTTTGTTTTTTCACATTCCACATAGAACTGTGAAATTTCTGTCTGAGAGGTGCACTGCCACCACCAAATGTCAGCTTCCCCTTCTTCTTCTACCGAACTGCTAGGTTGGTGGGAGCTGAGACAGAGATGGGAGCTCACTCTGTCATGCAGTACCCGGGAATCAAACTTCAACCTTCCAGCCAGCGAGTTCAGTGTCTTAGCCACTTAAGCCACTGCAGTCTTCTGCATTATTTACTTATTTAATTTGTATGGTCACATTTTAGAAATTCAGACTCTAAGGGAATTTCCTTAAACACAGAGGACCAATCACACAACAAAACAAGTTAATCTAGAGGATCCTAGAAATATGAAATATGCCTACCATGCACAATCAACCCATTAATGGTTCTCTTCTTCTAAGACCTGGTTGGCCATAGCATCTATTTTAGTCTTCTGTTACGATGCCACTGGTAGCAACCCCATCGCTCCCTCTCAAGTAGTTAATCCCAAACTCTCTTCGTTAAGATCTATTTTTTAATGGCTTCCAATCGCACAGGATAGCACAATCCACATCATTGCCTGCTACTTCCAAGTAAACTAGGAATTTGGTGCATTTAAGGTGCAGCATAATAATTATCAGGTTTGTGAAGAGGTGGGCATCCAGAAGCACAATAGACATTTCTGGGAGAAGCCACAAAGTTGGGATAATGTCCCTTCTATATTCATTTGCTTACTATAATAGTAAGGTATGTGGTGCTATTTTCCTCAAAGGAAAAAACACACACAAAGACTTCTATTAAAAGTGCTTAATATCAAAAACAGAAGTTTTTTTAAAAATGTGCTGTTTTTAATATGTTCATTCTAATGCTCATTTGAATTCAGTGGAGTTTAATCTTAAGGAAGCTATGAAAGTATGATTACTAGGGAATAAACCACATTTTATACCACAGGGCTTGTGTTAGAAGAAATACATATGTTTATGAGACCCAGCTATGCAGGCTAAGAGATATTAAACACATATTTTCAGAGCTTTTCTCAGACTATCTGAAGGATGACATCTTTAAATGGATTGGGAGACAATGCTTTTATATCAGCTGTATGCATTAGGGCATATTTATGCTCATATTTCAATTTTAAAATGCCTTTTTTTGTGCAACATGCAGAACAATATACACTCACAGACTATGGAAAGAACAATTCAAAGCTAAAGGGTGGGAAGAGAAAAAACCTGCATTTTAATGAAGGGTTTACGGTGGGTTCTGTCCCCATGGTGTTCCTTGGTCCTTAGACCCCTCTACGGATGCTTGTAGATCAGGTCTTTGGATGTCAGGCCAAGAATGTATCTACCTGCCTGCTTGTTTACCTGGTTTCCTAGGATTCTGTTGTCTCTCTGCTGCTCCTTCAAATGGACTGGATCCAGCACTGGTATCTAATCTAGTAGGCTGACTGTGGTGGCTCAGTGGTTAAGAAGTTCACCTTGTTAACTGGAAGGTCAGCAAATCAGCAGTTAAAGACCCAAGTACTGCATGATGGAATGAGCACCCATCTCTCTGTCCCAGCTCCTGCCAACCAAGCAGTCTGAAAGCAAGAAATTGCAATTAGATAAATAGGGACCACTTTGGTGGGAAAATATCTTGGGGACATGAAAGAAGACTCATTTGAGGGTTGTTAGGGTGTGGTTGCAGAGATGCACCTGGTGTTGCACAGCAGAGCAGTGGTCCCCTGGATTGCGACACAGACCGAGACAAAGTCCTTGGGTACCAAAGTCCACAGGGAAGGGTGATGGTCCCCAAGTGGATAAAATTCCACTTGAATCCATCTTGATGGAGGGCAGCAGCTTCATCAATACTGACCTGGGGCCAATGTTGATGTTTTCTTGTGGTTGTGGTTGTTTTGTTATTTAGGTTATTAATTATATGTCTACCATCCTAACAGTCAGTCAGTCAGTCAGTTAGTTCGTTAGTGTGGGGTGTCACCAGGTGGAGGAGAAAAGGCAAAGCAAACTCAGTTGGTGGCAGCAGTATGAACCCAAGCAGCAGGAGAGAAATAAGTACAGAGAATCAGGAACCTAAAGAAACAAAGAAAAACAGCATCCCTGGAGTGTTAGATTCATCCTATTCAGTGGAGATGTATGGGATTTGTACTCAAAAAGGGTTTTATACTGTATATCTGGTTCAATCATAAATCCATTGAGTGGCTATGGATTAGGGGCCCGGTGTTATCTCAGGAGTTACCATCCTTGGTTTTGGATGGGGCTAGTCTGCCCCAGACAGATCCGGTACACAACTTGGGCATCCTCCTGGACTCACGACTGATGCTTGAAGATCAGGTGGTGGCCGTGGCCAGGAGGGCTTTCGCCCAACTTTGGGTGATTTGCCAGTTGCGCCCGTTCCTAGACCGGGACTCCTTACTCATGGTCACTCATGCTCTAGTCACCTCTAGACTGGATTGTTGCAATGTGCTCTACATGGGGCTGGCCTTGACGACAATTCAGAGACTTCAGTTGGTCCAGAATGCGGCTGCTTGGGTGGTGATGTGGTGTGGGCATTATGCACATGCCTCACCACTGCTTCGGGAGCTTCACTGGCTACCAATTTGTCTCCAGGTGCAATTCAAGGTGCTGGTCATTACCTTTGAAGCCCTACATGGTAGTGGGCCAGGATACTTAAGAGACCACATCGCCCCAAGATCGTCCATCCGTCCAACCAGTGTGGACCAGCGGGGCTCTCTACTTGTACCATCTGCTAGAGGGGTTCATCTCTCTAGCACAAGAAGGAGAGCCTTCTCTGTGTCCGCACCAGCCCTATTCAACCTCCTACCAGTTGAACTAAGACTACAGATGGAATTGCTGCCCTTTAGGAAAGAACTGAAAACCTGGATGATGGGGCAGGTTTGAGGCGCTGATGGAGGAGTGACCCTTGCCTGCTGGTTGGTCTAACATAACAGAGTAATTCTCTCTCTTTCGAGTAAGTGTTGGTGGGTTTTATAATGGGTTTTTAATGGGGTATATCTGTATTTTAATGGGGTTTTTTTATCTGTGTTGGGGGGTGGGGGGGGTTTAGTATTGTAAGCCGCCCAGAGTCCTTGTAAGCAGGGTGGCTATAGAAATATGAAAATTAAATTAAATTAAATTAAATGTATCACTGGAAACTAAAACTAGGATCATCCACACTATGGATGATTTGTGATACCATAGTATGAGTGTGAAAGCAGAACAGTAAATATAGTTAACAGGGGGGGGGGGGATTTTGATTTGTTTGAAATATGATGCTAGACATGTATCTTGGGGAAGAAGGTTTTCCTTCACTGTTGAATAAGAAGTTTTTTAAAAAAATAAAAAATAAAAACCCACAAAACTTGCCATTAGTGCCTTTGTAGATTTCTCCTCCTCTATTGCAAGCCTTAGATGTTAGCAAATACCCAAGAAAAGGCTTGCGCTGAACTTTAACTCAAATGGAAAATGAAATCCCCACCCGTGTTCTCATAATCCTCTAAGAAACCATGATTATGAAATATTTGAAGCAAAGAAAGCTCATTTAGCAGAAAGAGAGAGAAAGAAAGAAAGTGTTTGTCTATTCAAAGAATGTGGCTCATAAGTCCTCAATCGCATGTCGATGTCATCTGTTCAAACAGCAGAAAATCATTTAAATTCCTTCCTCCTTCTAGAGAGAGAGGGGAATACACCATAATAGAAAGATGCACTATTTGTTGGTGTGGGTTGTAATCCCCCAGGCCTTGTTAAAACATCTAATTCCTGGTCTCTTCCCCTAAATATTAACTTACAAAACAAGGCATGTTTTCACACTTTGTGAGGATGTGAGAGCTACTAATGACATCTTGGCGTTTTTCCCAGCCAGTTCCTGGAGTGTGAACTCCAGCTCATCTTTCCAATACTTTATTTACTGGGAGTTTGTACGTTTGATTGGCACATAGAGCTGTGGTTATCCTTCTTTAAAGTTAATAGGCTAGCTGACTTTCTTCAAGGGAGTTGTGAAAGATTTGAAATATGACAGTCTAGAGTTGAATGAGCTTATTGCCGCAGCACAAGGACGCAACTCATTACTCATTTGAACCTGCTTTTACTTAGGCATAGGCCAGGGATAGCCAAAGTGCCAAGGTGTTCTTGGACTTCAGGTGTTCCAGGTGTTCTTGGACTTCAATTACCAGGAGCCCAGGTCAACACTCCTGCTGATCAGGGCTTCTGGGAATTGAAGTTCAAGAACACCTGGAGTGTCATGGGTGGCCAATCCCTGACTTAAGCCATAAAAGAAAAGCCAATCAAGAATATGAAAGCAAATAAAAGTAACTTCTGCTCTAAAAATGGAGGAAGGGAACGAACAACAGCAAAACAACAAAAGCAATAACTTGGGGTGAGGAAGACTCAATGTTTGACAAAGTCTTAATTGTGTTGGCTCTGAGGCTCACCTTCACAGGTCATGGTAAGGAGAGAAAGAGACATCATTGAGAAGTAAGATATTTTCCATATGAAAAGCATTACCACCACCAGATGGCACCAGAACAAGAGTAGGTCTACAGCATTCCCTTTCATGGGTATTTAAGTAAAGGTCCCCCTTGCTCAAAAGCCAATAGGCGGTGGGGATTATCTCCACTTACAGCCATCTGCAGGTGTTTCCTTGGATATGTGGCAGCCATGACTAGATGTAGGAGTGCACAGAATGCTGTTGCCTTTCCTGCCAAAGCAGTACATATTTATGTACTTGCAATTTCTTGCTTTTGAACTTCTAGGTTGGCAAGAGCTGGGACAGAGACGGGAGCGCCCTCCGTTGTGCAGCACTTGGGTCTTGAACTGCTGACCTGTTGACCTTTCAGCCATCAAGCTCAGTGTCTTAACCACTAAGCCACCACAACACCTATTTCTCTTTTAGGGATGTGAAAATCCACCACGATTGCTTTCTCTAGCATTCAACTTTTTCAAACCTCAGGTTCTTTCCCAATCTCCTTCCTGTGAAAATATGCAGCCAAGCCTCAAGAATCATCCCCAGAATGCTGGTTGTGCAGGAGACGAAATACCAGATGAAAAACACCACTTGTGTCAAGTTTCATTTCTTCCAGGGGTATTCAGAGACAACGTCATCACAGATATTCTTATTCTTCATTCTAAACTACAGTGCTGAAAAGCAACTGGGAAATAGTTGTCCCATTGCTCTACAGGAGGGGTAGCCACCAGTGGTGCTGCAGGTTTTCTTGGACTTCAATTCCCAGAAGCCCTGACCAGCAGGTGTGTTGACCTGGGCTTCTGGTAATTGAAGTCCAAGAACACCTGGAGAGCCATGTTTGAAGAACCCTGGTCTACAGCATACCAGTTGTCCCATTGCTTTATAGCAGGGGTTCTCAAACTTCTTAATCTGTGGGCCAGCCCATGCCCCCACAGACAGCTGAGCAAGCCGGACTGGTGAGTCACCCTGCCATAAACACTGTCATAAAATGCATCCACAGCTGTCGTAAATGCATTTATGACAGCCATGGGTACATTTGCGACAGCCGTGGGCACATTTACCGTGTGTTTATGACAACTGCGAGTGCATTTATGGTGCATTTATGACAGCCCCAGGTGCATTTACAGCTGTTGTAAATGTGCCCACTTCCACTTCTGGTGGTGGCAGCGGTGGGCCACATGAAATGGTGCTGCAGGCTGGGTTGAGAACCCCTGCTCTACAGCATAGGAGAGAAGAAAGTATCCTTGAATTGCCTTGACAATCAGATGAGCCCCCTTCCCCTTTACTTTTACCAAAATTTGAAGGGCACCACAATAAAGGGGTGAATTTATTACCAAGCGTCAGGAAATAAGCAGTACTTCCGAGCTGTATTCATTCCCTGCCACCACCACCACCCCTTTTTTTTATTTAAATCATAAATATTCTCTCTCTTTTTTCATTGGGAGATTCTCCTCTTTTTTCCCCCATGAAGGGCCCATGGTCAGGTTTCAGATGGAGTCCTTGGCAAATAGCATTGCCTTCTTCAGGAGCTAACATTGCTATGACTGCTCTCCCAAGATGCCCCCAGCCCTCAAATGCCCAAGTGAAAAAAGCACCAAGATTTGTCATTATGTGCAATTTGTGTTATTTGCATGAAAACATTATTGCTATCATTTTGCTTCATATGTGCCCACATACAGTATTTGCTTATCACTTGCTCTACAGCAAAGTTTATCCTCTTGTAGTGCAACATGAATAATTTTGTGCTTTCACACATCCCTACATTCAAGAATGAGACAAGTGAGAATTTACATCCCCAGCTGTAATATGTCTCTGCTTTCATTTTGGTTTAGACATTTAGTCCTTTAGTTTATGACAAAGTGGGAGAAGGAGCTCTGTTGGAGATTCGCAAGCAGCCTGTGTTCCACCCAGCACTTGCGTTGCTCCAAAAGGTTATCAGAATTTCAACAAGGAGAAGATCAGATGTGGAAAACAGATTCCCCTGAAACACAGCTTGTTTATGGCCAGCAATATTTCCCTGCCTTGATGGCCTGTTGGGTGACTTCTAAGACGCACAAACTCCATATGTACACACAGTTTTTTGTTATCCAGGACAATCACAGGATTCTTTACCATACTGAATAATGCACAAAATACAGCGGTTGAAAAGGGGTTATTTGACAGTTCCTTTTCTGTGCTGGCTAAGTGGTTAAGAAGCTGAACTTGATGACAGGAAGGTCGGCAGGACAGCAGTTCGAGACAACAGTACTACATGACGGAGTGAGCTCCTGTCATGTCCCAGCTCCTGCCAACCTAGCAGTTCGAAAGCAAGACATTGCAAGTAGATAAATAGAAACCACTTCTGTGATAAGGTAAACAGTGTTTCGTGCACTCCCATGCCTGCCACATGTCCACAGAAATGTCTGCAGATGCAGACAGTACTGGATCTTTGGCTATAAACATAGATGAGCACCGAACCCTACAGTTGGGTATGGCTGGCTTTTGAGCAAGGCTAACCTTTACTATTACCCTTTCTGTGTTATGAAATGTAGCTTGGAAAAGTTACTTTTTTAATCAAACCACCCCTCCAATCAATCAATCTATCTATCTATCTATCTATCTATCTATATATATATATATATAAAATAGAGGTGTGTTGTTGTATGTGCTGTATACAAAACTGCACCCCTGTACCGACTGCACTGAAACTTCACATGCACTTACCTTGTGCATGTGAGAGGGTTCCTGCAGGGGTCCGGCAGTACACATCAGGGGTTGTGCCCCCCCCAAAAAAAGGGTCAGACAGCCCCCCACCCACCCACCCAAAGAAAACGGTCAGGGAAGACAGCAGAGTGTATGTGCGCATGTCCAAAACAGCAGTGTGCATGCACGACTGTCTGCGCCTGCAACAAGAACTCAACGGCAATTCGGATGGGGTTGCATGTGCGGTGGTATGCATGTGTGCCAGGCCAAGAAGCGAACACACAACGCGGCCACACACACAACACAGACATGCCCAAAATGGCAGCGGTGGAGACGCGGATGGCAATTACACCCCAGGCCCACTCACAAACCGAACCATGGCCCCGATAATCACCATGGCAGCCGCCGGATGCCCTTCCTCCACCACCTGCCTGCACATTAGGTGCGCTGGCAGTGCAGTATGCCCCATGCCAGACCCAAACCCCCTCAGCAATATCTTAGCTGACTGTGGTGGCAGGGGAACCGGAACATACCAAGCCGGTTAAGCGCAGGGAAGAACTCGCCTCCGGTGCATCGAGGGCGGCCAGAGCTGATCCTGGGTGGCAGTGGTGGCAGTGGTTAGCCAACACCTTGGTGACAGGAGAAGCCACACTGCCACGGCCATTGCCCACAACCACCTCCACCTGCCTGCCAATAAGCAACCCAGGCAAAACCGGGTACCCAGCTAGTGAATTCCTAAAAATCATATTCATGCTGATTATGGAATTGTAGGTGTTGTACTCCCAGAACTGATTTTTCCAAATTTGTTTAAATGCACAGTTCGGTAAGCTTTGAATGATCAACATATTGTGACCCAAACTGAGCAAATGCTTTATTAATCTGTCTTAGTTAGTCCACATTTTTGCTGTTTTTAGTTTTTCCTGCTCAAGTGGACTACTCCTTATTTGACGATCCATTATGTTGTGACTGCCTTGTTTTTACTGTTTTGCAAATTCCCCTTGAATGTTTTTTTATAAAGATGGTGTGTTTGACATATTTCTTTCTTTTTTGATGGATTATTTCTATTAATCAGTAGAACTAGAAAATGTTGTTCTTAATAACTCCATTATAGTGCGTCACTGGTCTGTTTGTGTGCTGAGTTTCCATTAAGGTTTGGCATCTTCCAGATGCCTGCTTGTAAAAATGGTTATACACTTTCCAAGAAAAACGGGGAGGGAGGGGAGGAAATCACCTAATTGTTTAATTCTTTCTTGCATTCTGCCTTCATTCTCACAATTTATTTCAAGGTCAAGAATTGTTGCAATGCTTTTGAAGAATAATTGCAACCCTGCCTTCGGTGTTGGGACGTCACGTCCACCAGCAAGTGCTTCCGTAAGCAGTGTCGCTTCAAACACAAGTGCTCTGTATGTGCCGGACCCCATGCAACATCGGCTTGCTTCAAAGCAGGCGGTCAGAAGCCCAAGGCCAAGGGCTTTGTTGGCACAAAGCGCCCTTCCCCTGACTTGCAGCCCCCTGCCAATGGGCCCCAGTCCAATTAAGTTTGGGGTCCTTTGCCATTAGTTGCAGGTGTACCCCAACTCCACTGATGCGGCCTACCTTAAGGATGGATTCTCTTTCGGCTTTTGTATACCTGCTCTGGGTGTGTGACACCCTGCGCTCCATTCAAGGGATGGAGCATATTGTCTATCAGCAGAGGAGGTTCGGTTGGGGCAAGTGGCTGGCCATTTCCAGAACCCCCCTTATCCTAATTTAAAAATTTCACCCCTGGTTTTAGTTCCCAAGTAATCGTCAGGGGAAGGCTCATCCACCACCTGTCTTTCCGGAAGGGGATTTGGTCAATGATGCTATCCTGACCAAACTCTGTTCGGTCAGTTATACATCGTTTGATCAGGCTGTGAAAATGGTCCTGTCCTGCGGCGTGGGGGTGCTGATGTCTAAAGTATGACATTAAGTCCGCTTTCCAATTTTTTATAATCAGGTCTGTGTTTTTTTTTTTACAAAGTTTAGTTAGCTGCCAATTTAAGAACTTTCAGCCTTTCCTCCTCACTGTATCTTTAAAGAAAACAATCAGAAGAAAATAAGAGAATTATCTATTATTATGATTTCACATGCCAAACAGTAAATATTGTCAGCGTTTAGATATGTGTTTTAAACGTCTCAAAGCCCACAAAGACAGGAAGCATTCTTTTCTGAGGCTATTAGATGTGAAAAAAGAAGAAATAATAGTTTTGGTATGTACTGAATCTCAGATATCTCATTCTAGGCTTACTGCC
This sequence comes from Bradypodion pumilum, assembly GCA_035047305.1. Lineage (NCBI taxonomy): Eukaryota > Metazoa > Chordata > Lepidosauria > Squamata > Chamaeleonidae > Bradypodion > Bradypodion pumilum. The sequence goes on from JAWDJD010000010.1 coordinate 34,767,806, forward strand.
ACTATGACTTAATGTTGTTGTATTACATGAATCTGTTTTGTAAAAAGTTTTATTGTTTACAGAAAATTGTTAAACTATTTATCTTGAAAGTATCCTGATGAAGAAACATTGTTTTTGAAAAGCTGGTTACTGGAACAGTTTTGATTACGTTTTCTCATAGTAAAGTTATTGTAAAGACATTTTGTCTCGAACGGTTTTTCTCCTTTGTTGATATTTGCACTGTTTGGCCATATTTTTGTGTCAAACACAGTGGTGACCTTCTGGTGCGACAACTTAGTGGTTGTACACATCATCTATTCCTTAACGTCACATTCTGTCCAGGTCATGTGTCTAGTGCTCGCTTTTGTGCTTTGTACGCTATTTCACAATATATTATTCAGGGCCCATCATGTCCTGTCCCTTGAGAATAGCATTGCTGATGCTCAGTCCTGCTTCCCGCTGTCCCGGTTCAGATCCCCTGCTCTGGAGGTGTCGCCTCGCCCCTCCGTTCTGCCACAGGAGATTTGGGACATTGGAAGAGAGAAGTAGGCAGAGCACTCTGCAACTCGATGGCGCCTCAGATGCGTTCCAGCTACCAACCTGCTGTGGCACAATTCACCCTTTTCTGTGGTGAGCACACCTTGCTGGATCACTACCGCATTCCATTTTCTCATACCCAACAATTCATGGTCTATTTACACGATCAGGGCCTATCCCTGAGGACCATTCATGGCAGGCTCTCCGCCCTGGCTTTTTATGTTAGAGTGAGCGGCCTTTTGGACAGACACCCTCTCTGATTTTATGATTCGAAAGTTTTTGGAAGGTTGGACCTGGGAGGAGGTACTCTGTCCGGTCCCACAACGGCCTATTTCCACCACATTGCTGTGATGCTTGGCGGGTGCTTGGCCCCTCTTGTGACCCTCTGCTTTTGAGGCTTGCCTTTTCCACACAGCCACTTCTGTCACCTTTTTTTTTGGGCTCTCCAGGTGGGCGAGTTGGTCATTTCCTCCAAACTTGATTCCTCTGCCAGGTCACTTCAATATTCAGATGTAGTTCTTGAAGTGGTCCAACTAATTCTGTGGATCTGCTCCTCAAAAACAGATCAGCTTGGAAAGGGTTCCCAGGTCATCTTGCAGAGGTTCGGGCCCTCTCTGCATACATGGCAGTGTGGGGTACCCACCTGGGACCTATTTTTTGTCAACAGGATGGTTCCCCCTTGTCCCATTTTCAATTATGGTGAATATCAAGTGCAGCACTAGCTGCTGAAGGGATTCAGGGAGCAAAATATGGTACCCACTCTTTCTGCATAGATGCGGCATCTACGGTGGCTGCCTTCAGATACCGCAAGGAAGATATCAAGCATCTTGGCTGCTGGTCATCTGGTTGTTTTTGGTCTTATGTGCAGTCATTGGGGCCTTGATTTTGTTCTAGTGTAACATTTCTTTCTTTTATTTCAGGATCTCCCTTCCCCAATGGCTGGTGTCATGTATGGATAGTGGGCCACAGTTTTGTTCACTAGGCTGGCATGCAGGCTCTCCATGCCCCATGTGGCACACATTTGGGTCTCCATGCCCAGGTTTTCCTCATGTGACGAGGCACCCATGGTATGCTTTGGCAACACCTATTGCCGTTTATTCAGGAAAACCTTTGTTGCCCTCCACCTGATATCCTGGTGCTGTACCTTGGTGGTAATGACATTGGGGTAGAGCTTAGCAAGGCGATTTGCCATGATCTTACAGTCATCAGGCAAAGGTGGCTGGCTACCAGGTTTATCTGTTTGGCCATTATCCCTCATTTATCTTTCCACTTCCCATGCAATCCGCACCAGGCATGGCATTAATCAGGTGATTGCCCATTTTTTCAGCTCTGAAGGTTTGGGTACAGTGGTTGAGCACCCAGATATCCATGTGGAGGAGCGTCACCTGTTTTGTAGGGATGGTGTGCATCTCTCTAAGGAGGGCATGCTACTGTTCCTGGCTGATCTGCATTGTGGTCTGCAGACCGAACTGTCGGCCTGGGGGTGGGGTGTCGGGGCACTATTGAGGACATTGCCCCATGTGGTGGTTAGCATGGGTAAGGCAAAATTCTTAGCCCAACGTAAGTCAGGTAGGGACACATTTGTTTCATCTTCCATGCAGCATGACGAGGTGATAATTGGGGAGGTGGAATAAATGTGGCCAATGAACAAGGGATTGCAGAAGCTTGACAGCTTGGCAGCCGCATGAAAGTTCACCTAAAAGTTGAGCCAGAAGTGGACTGGCGCTTCTGGGTTGGGCAGATTAAATAAATCAGTATTTGAAAATTGGTTCAAGTCAACTGGCTGTCTTACCAGTGCTATGGTGACCCCCGTTGCAGATTAGTTAATTGATAGTTTAATGGTTATTAATAAAACAGCCCGTTGGTTATTTATCCAAAAACCTGAGTGTCTGTCTCGTTATTTGGGGGGGTGGAAGTATAAAAGTAGATCAAAGTGAAAAAGAGAAGCCACGCCATACAATAGAAAGGGGGTTTGAGAATGAAGCAATACCAAGCACAAGAGTTGGTGGTACCAGGATCATACCAACAAGCTCTAATGAAATAAAACGGGTAGCAGGGTTCCCCAAACTTTGGTTTTTGGACTTCAATTCCCAGAAGCCTAAGTCAATTCCCCAAAGCACTGATCAGCCAATATACTGGCTTAGGCTTCTGGGAACTGAAGTCTCTCTGTGATGCCTGGGGCCCACGTTGGGAACCACTGGGGTAGAGTTTAGGCAGCAAAGGCATTCCTCCACCTAGCACAAAGGCTGTTGTGGGAACTGTTGCACAGCTCCCTTCTCACCGTCAAAACATGGATGTCAGAAAAGCATGTGGTCATCTAAAAGGACCACACTGCCAGCCCATCTGGGCTCTACTTTTTCCTATCCACTGAACCTCATGACTCAAGGGAGATTTGAACCAGAAACTCCCCAACCAGTGCAATAATGCAAATCCTATCATGCAGGAAGTGTGATGGTAGTTGGAGTCTTCCAAATCTGGAAGGTTGGGGAAAAGGTTGTTTTAAACAAGCAAGCAACGGCACTTATATACCACTACACAGTGCATAGGCACCCTCTGGGAGATTCACAAGGTAATTAGCATTTTGCCCCCAACATGCAAGGTACTCATTTTGCCAACCTTGGAAGGATGGAAGGCAGAGTCAACTTTGATCGCTGGTCAGGGTCGAACTCACAGTGTCAGCAGTTTGACTGCAGGTCAGCAGTTTAACCAGTATGCCAACCTTCTCTGTTTTTCTTCCTTCTATACAAACACTCTCTCCAATTCTGCTCTTCCTCCTCCAGGTTGATGTCTTCTTCTTTTCCATCTGCTTTTGATCTACATACTGGGTTACTTCCCATTTTAGTATCAGTCTTCCCAAGACTCATCTGTAGTTTAGTGGTAACACTCAAGTTGAAGAATTACAGATTTTCTAATTTTGTCTGGCAGAGGATTCTCAGAAGCATTAGCAAGTATGTATAAGCAGGTACTAAGCTGCTAGTTTGTTCTTTTAAAGAAGAATTGCATTACAGCAAAACTTATGAAAAAAAAGTCCGTTCCGTAGGCTTTTGCTTAAATCAGTTTTTTATGTAACTTGAAGCAAACCCATAGGGAAAATGAAATTTTATGTAAATCGAAGCAAACCCATAGGGAAATGAATTTTTACATAACTGGAAGCAAACCCATAGGAAAATGAATTTTTACATAATTTGAAGCAAACCCATAGGAAAAAGAATCTTTATGTAACTCGAAGCAAATCCATAGGAAATCGTGTAAATCGGGACATGGTTTTAGCACAAAATCATTATGTAAGTCGAATTTTATGTAACTCGAGGCATATATAAATTGGGGTTTTACTGGATATTTGTTCAAGTCTCCAAGACCACTAGCCTGCTTTTACTGATGCTTTAATATAAAGTACCAAGTTATTTCTCTATTAGTCCCATGTTCTGACATTCATTTTTCCTGTTGCCTTTTATGTCAGGATCTCTGAGTACTTTACAAAAGCAACAATTAGTGGAATCCAGTAGTATCTACTCACACAAGAAAGCTATCATATGCATCCTCCAGAATAATTTGATGCCACAGCTGGGAATTTCTCTCCCAGAGAACTGAAATAGTGAATTGAAGAAATGCTCCAAAATATACCAAGGAACGCAGATAGATAGTATTTCAGGAGCATACAAAATAAGCAATTGGCTTTTGAAAGTCTCAGAGTTTCAAATTCAACACAGTTGTAGTTGAATATACTGGGATTAAAAAAAAAACACAACAGATTTTATGAGAAAAATACCCAAATTTAGGAGTGTAAGCCTTTACTTATTTGGCCTTCACGAAATAGAAAGTTTTCCCCCTTTGAGTGAGCTTAATAAAAAAATGGGCATTTTGTTTCAAATTTCGACACTTGTTTGCAAAAACATTTGAAAATGTTCTTTTTGTACAAAAGTGCAGAGAAAATACTTGCACAAAATATGGAAGAGCAAAACATTGTATGTGCCAAAAATTAAAAATGTTTTGTTTTGGCAAATGGTGTTGTTGAAGAAGAACAGTGCTGGTCTTTACATTTCCCTGCAAGAGCAAAATATCTTGCAATGGTTGACATTTTCCTCCCAGCAGTAAATCTCAGAGTGCTAGTGCACTGTTTATTCAACATATGAGGAAAGATTCTAAAATTTCATTAAATCCTTATTCAAGCCTTAGACTTGAAGGATGTATATGTTGTTTTCAGTCCTTTCCGCTTTGAAAACATTTAAGCTCGTTCCTTCCTAATAGTAAAGACAATTGCAAGCTAGTTAAATTATTTTCAAAAGCAAATGGAAGCAAAATTCTGACCCATCGCTGCTCCAGATAGTTTGTGTCACCAGAAATGGTATCTTGATAAGTTATTAAATGTACAAGCTCCACCCCATTACCTTTCACCTTCCCCACCACCTACTTTGCACATGTAGACACCTGAGTTCCGATCTGTATTTGCTCTCTATATAAACTGAGAAATCTATGTATAAACTGAGAAATCTATGTACAAACTGAGAAATCTGTACATGAGTCAAGAAGCAACAGTTAGGACAGAATATGGAATGATGGAGTGGTTTGGAATAGGAAAAGGAGGAAGACAAGGCTGCATTTTGTCACCCTGCTTATTCAACTTATATACAGAGCACATAATGCACAAGGCAGGGTTGGATGAATCACAAGTTGGAATTAAAATTGCTGGAAGAATCATCCACAATTTGAGATACGCAGATGATACCACCCTAAAGGCAGAAAGTGAGGAAGACCTAAAGAAGCTCCTGAAAAGGTTGAAAGAAGAGAGTGCAAAAGCCGATTTGAGACTCAATATCAAGAAAACCAAGATAATGGCAACAGGTCCCATCAGTCCCTGGAAAATAGATGGGGAAGAAGTAGAAGCAGTGACAGATTTTACCTTTTTAGGATCAAAGATCACTGCACATGGAGATTGCAGCCATGAAATAAAAAGGCAACTGATTCTTGAGAGACAAGCTATGAGAAACCTGGGGAACATAGTTAAAAGTAGAGACATCACACTGAAAACAAAAATTCACATAGTCAAGGCAATGGTATTCCCAGTGGTAATGTATGGTTGTGAGAGCTGGACCATAAGGAAAGCTGAGCACAGAAGAATAGAGGCCTTTGAAATGTGGTGTTGGAGGAGAGTTTTGAGAGTCCCCTGGACAGCGAGGAGAACAAATATGTCAATCTTAGAAGAAATTAACACTGACTACTCCTTAGAAGGTCAAATAGTAAAAATGAAGCTAAAGTATTTTGGACATCAAAGGAGAAGAGGGGAATCACTTGGGAAAGCCTTGATGCTGGGAAAGGGGGAGGACAAAAGAAGAAGGGGGAGGACAAAAATGAGATGGCTGGATGGTATTGTAGATGCAATGGGCACAGAGCTGGGCCAGCTGGGGAGGATGGTGGAAGACAGAGGTGCCTGGTGGGCAATGGTCCATAGAGTCACAAAGGGTCATAATCTACTGTGCGACTGAACAACAAAAAACAACAACGGGTTGAGGAGGATGGTGGAGAGAGGTGCATGGAGGGCGGTGGTCCATGGGGTCGCAAAGGGTAGGAATCAACTGTGTGACTAAACAACAACAAAGTATAAACTGCTCTATTAAAGTTGTATATATAATCTCTTGATTTGCAACTCTGAGATGGTGAGGAAATAATATGGAAGAAGCTTTGAAAAATGTGTCCCCAAGACAAGGCTTTGAATATCCACTCGGGCATGGAAACTCACTGGGGGTGTGGAACTGGTAAAACCACTCTTTAAATAACTTACCTTGAAAACACTGTTACCTTGAAAACTACACGTTGGATCCAACTTGATGGCACATAAATAATTCATTTTTTAAAGGTGATTTTGTATAGAAAGCTGCTGATCACTTGCTTGTCGATAAATCAGAAGACAGAGAAAGGGTGCTGTCAGCCCGAAATGCATCAAAACATTATAAAATATAGAGGAAATGCACACTGCCCCCAAGCTCAGATGGCAGACAAGATAAAACACTGGTAAAATAATGTGTTGAATTGGGCAGACAGTTCTAATAAGATTGTGAGAAATGAGAAGGCATTCAACTGTGGCCTAGTGAGGTCATGGCAATGTGTTAATAAAAGAGTCTCGTGGACATATAATTTCACAATGTTGTACATTTCCTCCCAGCTGCTTTGCAGTGATGGGGACTGATTCTCTTCATCCACTGTTACTCTCATTTTGCAAAATTTAAGAGGCCACATCCCCAACAATTAAGCTTGACTGTATAGTAGGTAAAGATAAAGGTAAAGGTCACCCATGCTTGAAAGCCAGTCGTATCTGACTCTAGGGTTCAGTACTCATCTCTGTTTATAGCTGAAGAGCCAGCAGACATTTCCACGGACATATGGCAGATATGCCTAGACACTGAAGTGCACAGAATGTTGTTTACGTTCCCCCCCCCAAAGTGGTCCCTATTTATCTATTTGCAATTTATCTACTTATTTTATTTATTTATTTTTAATCATGTATACCCCGCTTTCCTCTCCCAGGCGGCATAACAACATATACAATAACAATTACAAACATCAAATAAAACCCAGTTAAAAACTCCTATCCAAAAATTACATTTAACCCCATAAAACCTCTAAAAGAACGACCCTCATCCACCCTCCTGACCTTCCAACTCTCAATCAGCATCTTAACCACTTGAGCCACTGTGGTACCCCAAATAGTAATGGTCTCCAAATGTTGTATACGCTTCTCAGGAAATGTTTATCTCCCATCCACCTTGTAATCCTACAGCTGTAGAACTAGGCCTTTTTTTTTGTCTGGCTAGGCATCTTGTTATGGCAACAGAGCAGATCATATAGCCAGCGACTCAACACCGAGTAGTTGGGCAGTGGTAAATAACATGATTCCCTGAAAGGACCAATGGCTACAGGTGGCTGAGCCCCTTTAGGTGGGGTGATGGTCCCCTCAGTGGAGGAAATGCTACTGGAAACCATCATATTGGGCTAAAGAGAAAAATTCAAGAAACAAAATGGCCACCCCTTTAGAAGCTGTTGGGACAAAACAGCCACCCCCCATTGTGCAAACAGGGCAAAAGGGCTGCCTGGCCCTCAAAGCTGACTGAGAAATCATGACCCCAGCTTGAAAACATTGGGAACCCCTGATCTAGATGGAGGGCAGGAGCTTCATTAATACTGGCCTGGGGCTGATGAAGACTTTGTGTGCCAAAAGGGCTCAGGACCAGAAAGTGATGCACAGAACTGGATCGCTGATATGGTGTCAAGCTGCAATGCAAAAGGGAAAAGTAGGGCTACTGAATTATATTGTTCCCAGAACAATTTTCATAGCTGATCACCGTGATGATAGCCAATATTTGGAATTGGATATGGCACTTGAAGAAGATGTTTTAAGAGCTTTATGCATTATTTCAGTTTGTTTATTTATTTAGTGTCAAGCCTTTTGATATCACTTGTGATGTGCCAGAACCAACTTACAGCAAACCTGCTAGTGCTTTCCAGGTAAGTGGAATGAGTGGTGTTACCAGTTCCGCTCCCTCAGTGGTTTTCCATGGATGAGTGAGGATTCAAACTCAGGCCTCCTGAGTCCTAGTCCATCACTCTATCCATCACACCACTCTAGATTCCCTTTGATACTGACTAATGTTCTACTATGGTTATTGTTTGTTCTTGACCATTTCATTTTACCCATTTTTATGCACAGCACTGCAGCTCCCTGGTGGCTCAATGGGTAAAAGCACTGTGTTTGGAGTCCGAAAGGATGGGGATCAATTCCCGAGAACTGCATGATAGGGGACATGAAAGAAGCCCCATTCGGGTGTCCCCAGCAAAAATCCTTTCAAACCAGAGTAATCTCTGACACAAAAACCACACACATCCATAGCACTGTGATCTGTACACAAGTATATTTTATCCATATTTTATTTTCTTACCTATAGTTGAGCCATACTTCTGGTAAATGTTATACTGTTATCTACCCTGAGTTTATAAAGCTATATGATAAAATAAATAAATTCAGTTCATTTTTTTAAAAAAAAATAACTATTTGATGTTCTTGGTTTTCATGTTGTTCTTTTTTTAAGATTCAATTTTTTAAAAAACCACTTAGTGAGCTATACTGAGTGGGTGGTTTATAAAGGTTGAAAACAAACATGTAAAAGAAAAAATAACATAGCCCAGGGAAACATACACTGTGCAGATCTATGTATTTCAACTGTGACAATGTTCTATATATGAACTAATGTGGGCCTCTCTCTCACACACACACACACATACACACACTGAATCAATTTAATTTAAAAGCAAAGTTTACTCCCTAAATCTAGGATTTACAGTGTTACAACACTTCTGGGGAAAAATTCACACTGAAGTTTTAGCTACGATAATGAGTTAGATTGAATGTGAAGACTCTGAAGGCTAGACTATTAGATTACGATATGTTGGAAGCAATTGGACACTATATGAGCCAAGTCACAGACAGAAGGGCTTTTTATCTAGGGTCAATGGCAACCATTGAAAATGTCTTGCTGCATTAAATTAATAAAATGCTTATTGACTGCCATCATGGTGATCAGCCACAAAAATTGTCCTGGGAACAGTGGCCTTCCATTTGCCGTCTGCATCATAGTGTGACACACAAACCACAGATCCAGTTCCATGAGTCACTTTCTGGTCTACAGCCCTTTTGGCATGCAAAGTCCTCCTCAGCCCCAGGCCAGTATTGATGAAGCTGCTTCCCTTAATCAAGATGGATTCAAGTGGGATTCAATCCACTTGAGGACCATCACCCTTCCCTGTGGACTTTGCCACCCAAGGTCATTAGTGCTCGGGGTTGTCAGGTCTGTTAACCACCTCCAGACAATCGGTGTTGTGTCGCTGGCAATATGTCTACTGTATTACAATAGCAGAATAACCTGACCTGACCAATTTGTATCTCTAGCAAACCATAAACTGGAGGCCACTGTCTACTAATCTGGCAAATAAACCTCAAAGATCAGACAAATTGATTAGCATGCTCTAGAGCAGTGATTCCCAATGTGGGCCCACACCCCACAGGGGTGTGTCAGTACAATGGGTGATCAGTGCTTTGGGGAATGAACCCCAAAGTACTGATCAGCCAATGCACTGACTTGGGTTTCTGGTGAATTGAGGGACAAAAGCCAAAGGTTGGGAAGCACCGCTCTAGAGAAAGTTAAGGTATTTGTCATCAGCTGGGGAAATTAAATTCATGGGAAGGAACAATCCTGGTTCTCAAACCATGCCAAGTCCCTCTAGGAGTCCTGTCTTAAGCCAAGCAACCAAGCTCTCTTAAGAGCCAGTTTTAACAGCTTTAGCATGATATCCTCTGCAGGATGCTACACCTATCCATATTACTCTCCCTTTCTCTCTCTGCCTCTGCTCACCCCCACCCCCCTGCAAAGCACAAAGCCTGCCAGCTACCTAACAGGGCTGTTGAGAAGTTTACTGATTGACTGATGCTTTAAAAGTCTTTTGGATAAAAAGTGTTATGTAGGAACAATGAGTTATTGTTTGGCGCAAACAGCTCTCCCACAAAAGGTGCTGGAAATCCAAGCTGTCTCTCCCTCAAACACAACTGTCGGCACTGGGCTGATTGCAAAATCTTGATGATTAGCAACAAGGTAGGAGTGGAGAGAATGCAGCTTGATTTGGGAGCTCTAGCTACGGGGAAAAGAGATAGCAGGGAGAGAAAGAGAATCTTTTAAACTAGTAATCAGAGCAAATTTTCTCAGAAAATTACTGGGCCCAAATAAATAAGGTAGGATACAAGATCCATCTTTAGAATAAAATATTGTGTTGCTCATACCTTGCAGCTTTATATCTTCCTCTTCTTCTGCTGTATTCAAATCTGATTATCATGGTGATCAGCCATGAAGACTATTCTGAGAATATAATGCAGTGGCCTTTCATCTGCCTGCTACATCGCAGCATGACATCCATACTACTGATCCAGTTCTGCGAGTCACTTTCTGGCTCCGAGCCATTTTGGCACACAAAGTCCTCATCAGCCCCAGGCCAGTATTGATGAAGTTGCTGCCATCCATCAAGTAGGATTTAATCCATTTGGGGACCATCACCCTTCCCTGTGGACTTTGCAACCTAAGGCTATAATCCTCAGGGATGTCAGGTTAACCACCTCCTAACACTCATGTTGTGTCACTGGCAGCATGGCCTACTCCATTAATGGCTAACCTTGGCACTCCAGGTGTTCTTGGACTTCAGTTTCCAGAAGCCCAAGTCAGCACACCTGCTGGTCAGGGCTTCTGGGAATTGAAGTTCAAGAACAGCTGGAGTGTTAAGGTTTGCCATCACTTACCTACTCTATTAACACAACAGGATAACCTGGCCAGACATTATATCTTATATCTTTTAAATTTATCATTTTTAAACCAGGAAAAAACTGTACAGCTTCCTTCTGACTCTTTATGGACATCTTCTAGTCTGACATACCTTCTCTGTCTGTTATATTATATATGCCCATAAAATATAAGCCGTTACTAATTCTGAATTAGAATTTTGTTTCCCACTGTCTTCAGTGGAATAATTCTGGAGTCATAGTAGACTAAATGGCAAGCTGAGTTAGAGTGACTTTTATCAACAGCATTGGGGGAAAGGAAGATGGAAAATAGCCCACTAATGATATCACTCAGCTGAATTTGGCTACAGGACGGTCCAATGAGGCTGATCACAGCTGCTCTCTACTTACAGGCTGTGTTCCTTGGAGTACCAGTATGTGTGTTTTCCCCCAAATCACAAGATGTGGAAGAGGCAGCACTTCAAAGCCGTGCCAATCTAAACACCACCTGGGACATGGTCCACTAAGAGCTTCAATGGCAGAAGCCCCAATGAGATGAATCTAAGTGCTACGAGAACACAGCTGTATTTATAACCTCTGTTTGATTTTTGAAGAAGAAGAAGAAACTTGAAAGAACGTTTCTGGGAGTTTCAAGCCAGTAGCTTCTGGGGCTACAGCCACCACATGCATTCTGTCTCTAAAAATAATCAGATTTGAGAGAGACATATCAAATTATTCTTGTGAGAGAAATCAGACAGTACAGAAGCAAAAAAATGTATTTCTTCAGTTAGGTTGTTCTAATTATTGAAATGCCTCCAAAAACAGTGGTTGTGGCTGGTCTCCCAACAACATATGCTTTGATGAAGGCTGGGGACCATATCATGAGCCATAGGTTGATCATCTGCAATTATGGGACACTACAGAATGTCACTTATTTATAGAATCACAGAATGATGGTAGTTTTCAAAATTAGAAAGGTCATCTGATCCAATCATTCAACATTGTGTGAAACCTCAGCAAAAGCATCCTGATCATTCAAACTGGGGTCAAAACCTTGAAAGAAGGAATCTCCATCACATGAGCCTGTTTTACTGGTGAGAAGCCTCAGGCAAAGATGTTACAGTACTTCTAATATTTAGCCAAGATCTCTGTTCTTACTATTTGAGTCCACTGCTTTGTCTCATAACTTCCATATCTACAACTAAATTTTAGGTGGCAGGACATCAAATGTTTGAAGATGGGTATCATGGTATTTCTCTAGCCCATCTTTGCTCCAATCTGTACTTTAAGTGAATAGACCTAACCTGTACTTTTTGGAATAATTTGTATATCTGAATTTAACCCTTCTCTGAATTGTGCAATGTAATTCTTTCTTTGCAAAATGCATACTTTGAGGTAAACTGCATGAAAAATGCACATTTTAAAGGAAATATATACAATTTAAATGCTAATTTCCTTGTCATGTATAAGAAAAATATTCACAGAAGAATAGATAGCATAAGCTTCTGATTGACCATATGGAAAATCAGCATGGACTGCAAGTCAATTGATCCTTCTCATTTATTCTCATTTATAGAATGCTAGCTTAGTGCCTGGCTTCGCCTGGGGATTGTTGGGGGTGCGGGTGGCAAGGCCCCCGGGGTTGCATTGGTGCGTGCTGTGGGTGTGCCGGTGTTGCCCCATATTTTTGGTGCTCTGGTCTGTGTGGGGATTATTGGGGCCTACGCTCATGCCCTTGCAGCGTGGTGTGTGCAGTCGCATTCTGGAGTGAGGGGGAAACTTGCTCTGAAAACTTGCTTTGTTTACTCTCTGATATGTTCACACAGAATTAAACATTTTAAATGATTGCATGTGGTGCAAGCATATCAGACTAAATAAATTGAAATGAACCCCCTTTAGCCTACTCCAGAGCCTGTCTCTACACACAGAGAGAGACAGACAGACAGATAGACACAGACTATTCCTCTCCACACACACACACACACACACACACACACACACACACACACACACACACACACACACCATTTCTCATCCCTCTAAACAAACACATACACACTCTACATGCACTATGTCTCTACACACACACACACACACACACACACACACTATCCCTCTCCACACATACTCCATTCATCCCTCTGAACACACGCACACACTCGCATGAACACACACAGGCTAGCCACGTCGGGCAGCTGAGCTCCATAGCACTACCTTCCCCTACTGACCCAGCCCAAGGGGATGGGGCTTGAGTCAGTGCCACTCTGGCCATGCCCCCTTTCCCGATTGGGATCATCCCGCCTCTGCTGCACTCATGCTAGTCTCCCTGTTTGGCCGTGACATGCCGTGTTTGATGCTGGGATTAGTGTTTTTTTTTCTCTCAGTTTGGGGGGGCGTGCGGCTCCCCCATTGGACATGTGACACCGACAACATTGGGCTCTGAAATGGCAGGCATGTGTGTGCCAAATTTGGGGGGGGGATTGGCAAAGGGGTGTGGATTTCTATACCGGCCACGTATACCCACATCTCTGCTTTATAGGTATAGATGAGAATGAAAGGGTCAGTGAGAGAAATCCCAGTTCACTGAAACAACAAAGAGTATCAGATAGCTTAGATTTAGATATCTAAATGTTAGGGCCTCTTGCAGCAGTCTTGTAAACAGTTCTTCATGAGAACCTATAAGGTGTATTTTAATATTATATTTCACAATAAAGTGGCAATGTTTGGCATGTATATTATTACATCTACTGCTAGAAAACAATTTCCCCCAATAGCTTCCTGGCTACAGAGACAGCTTGGCTGTTGATTACTTCTTAACTCCCATGGATCAAAACTCCAGATTATCGTAGATTGAAGACTGTTCCACTAAATGTCATTCATTAAGATATGGAAATTCTAAGAAGAGGCCGAGAAATATTAGCATAACACATTAATTACCAGTGACAAGCTACTCAAGAGGCAGCAGAAATAAGCATCCCTAATGCAATCAATGACAAACTCATTTCATTATCTGGGCAAACATTTTATCTCGATATGGTAAGGGTTCAATATAATGGCAGGTTGTTAAAGAGTTCTGGACTGTTCACAGCAAGAACAAACTGGAGAGTTTGTTTTGGCACTCTTTGGGCTCAAGGTTTACTTCATCTTTTTTTTTTTAAAAAAACTTTCTGAGTCTTCTTCTTCTTTGCTTCGTCTTTTACCCCACTGGGTGTTGAGGGAGATGCAAGGTTCTTGCTCTGGCCCTTCTAGTGGCCTTCACCAGTGTTATTTGGTGTTCTTGTAATATTTCTTTGATGCTATCTCTCCACCTCCCTCTGGGTCTGCCTCATGGTCTTTGTCCTCCTCTTTCCACATATGCCTTGTAAATTATGGAAACCCAAGACTTTATCTCCAAAATGGACAAACCACTTTTTTTGGGGTGTCTCTGTATGAAGTGCAAGATTGGTTCTGTTGCCATTCTTTTTCTTAAAACCTCATTCTTGATTTTATCCCTTATAGTCACTCCAGCAGCCTTCCTCAGACATCTAATTTCCATGGTGACCAAGTATATTTAAGTAATTGGTCAAGTTTCTTAGCACACAGTTTTGCTCTGGCAACCAAGTGAGAGCTGATTGTGCTTCAGCCTTTTGCCAATTTCCTTCAAAAAATTTCATGCTAAGTTATTGATACCATATTTTGGTTATGATAGAATTATAAACAGAGATGAGCACTGAACCCTAGAGTTAGATATGACTGGCTTTTGAGCAAGGGCGACCTTTACCTTTATAGATCTTTACCTTTATAGAACTTAACTAGGCCAACTTTCTTCTCAACATGTTTTGGGTTGGGCCCACACAAAAGTAACCTGAAGGATATTGGATGCCTACTCAATGAACATCACTTTGGCCACCCCATAAAGTGGTTTCAGCCTTTGCTAGCCATTCCATATATGTTTCTCCTTCCACACAGAATATAAACAAGAGCCAATAGGCAATTTCTCCAGTAGAGCTTTAGGGATAGATGTACAGACCTCTCAGATGTCCCCCAGAAATAATCTGGGGAGAAATGATTTTTCAAACATTCATGGAGATGTCTAGTAGATGATGAAACTATTCTTTATTTTCTACTACCTTCCGGAAATAACAATGTGAAAATATCTCAGAAAATCCTCCATCTATCATAAATATAAAGCAGTGGCATTTATAATGGTGTATCTAGGAAAGAGCAAATATTTTTGTCTACTTCAAATCAAATCAAGCTTTATTAGGTTCCAAGACCAGTACAGGACAATAAAAATAGCAGAAGCTGAAATATGCCATGAGACAGAAGTTAGAATGATGGTTCTCTCTCTCTCTCTCTCTGGCTGTGGCATCTGTTACCCCATTGATCGCCAGAGTTGATCTGGCTGGCTAGGTGTGTGTCCCCTCCCTCCCTTACCAAAATGTGTCTCCCTCCAAAAGCTATGTTCCATAGAAGAGGATGACCATCCCAGATGGAAGGAGTGTACCATTCTTTGGTCAAGGGTATACGATAGCTGTGCTCCCCTGCTGGAACCTCCAAACAAGCTGTTTGTCTACCTGAAGTTTAATGTTTTCAAAGGAACAGTAAGTCCAAGTCCAAGGTCGCTATATCTCTGAATACCAAATATTTATAATAATGGCTATTTCTTATAAATGGAGAAGGTAAAGGCCACCCCTGCTCGAAAGCCAGTCATATCTGACTCTAGGGTTCAGTGCTCATCTCTAATTATAGCAAAAGAGCCAGTGCTGTCTGCATCTGCAGACATTTCCATGGACATGTGGAAGACATGGCTAAACGCCAGAGTGCACAGAACACTGTTTACCTTCCCACTGAAGTGGTCCCTATTTATCTACTTGCAATTTCTTGCTTTCGAGCTGCTAGGTTGACAGGAGCTGGGACAGAGATGGGAGCTCAGATGGGCTGAGTGAAAGTCTTAATTTTGTTATCTGTCTGCTATTAATGAGATACTTCAGCAGCCAAGCACTTTTTAAAAAACAGCCATCCTTTGAGTGGCTGCTGCATCAAACAGTTGTCACTGTATTTTAAGGTCTGACATTACTCAGCAGGCAGTGAAAACTGGGATACTCATTAACTTCACCAAAAGAAACAGACACAGCCACTATAAAAAGGTAGTGAAACAAATCAAACATTGGGGACAGGTCATTTAGGGAGCTACAAAGTTTTGATGATTTCCCTTCGCTGTCCCGTTCTTCCTCCCTCCTCCACTCTCCCTGATGTCTCTCCAGTTTTATTTTTACATCATGGATCTTGGAAGAAGGAGACCCTCTTGAAATGCTCATTTGGGGGAATTCAATAGATAATCCTCGTTCTTTCTCATGCCTCTGTCACTTAATAGGGAAAACACATAAATTGAATACTGTATTTGATCTCAATCCATCCTGAGTTTTTCCTTTAATCAGATGCTCAGACTCTCTGCTGTTCTTCCACTGGATGCATTTATTAAATAAGCAAGCCAGATGAGAGAAAAAGAGATTGAAATGAGACATTGAATTTGAGGGGCTGGTGTTTGGGTTCTGGGCTAAGTGAAGGAATGCTTTAACAAGTCACCAGCTGCTCTTGGAAACAATGGTAGGGAGGAAGAAATACATGGCCACTTTATAGACATTTTTAGACCTCCAGACAGACTTCATATGAGCTTTGTTACAAAATATTCCAGATATGCTGCAAAAAACAACAACAACAAATTATTGCCACTCCATCCCACTGTAAATAAGACAGGCGACAACCTCTTTGGTGAAACAACTGGGCCACTTTATTCCAAAACTTTGACTGTATAACAAACTGTTAATTGAACTGCATGGAGCATAGTAGTGGGTAAATGTCCTATTATTATGGGTAAGCTTACCCATCTCTTCATAACTGGTTCATCAATGTGGAGGGGCAACCCCCCTCCACAATTAACACTTATGGCCAAAAGACTCATGTGATACCAAGCTGCCAAGACAGTTATCACAATTTTTAATGGCTGAGGGTCCATTCGCCAGCCAGTAGACGCTGGCAGCACCTTTGTCTTTCTGGCTGCTGAATGCACCCCCACCTGCAATGATCAAAATCAGATTAATTTAATTGCCATTTACCACACTACCACGACAATGACTGTCTTACAATGATAATCCTTGATCTCCCACATGTAAATATGGGGTGGGCAAAAAATGCTGCCACAGGTGCCAATCTGTGGCAGTGAAAAAATTCCCACCCAGCCCCAAAGCAACCAGTAATTCACACTTAGATAAGAGGGAGGGTGGGAGGGACAATTGTTCATAGCAGTTATAGAAGAAGAAAGAGGGTGAGGTGGGAAGGATCTACCCTTATACATGATGCCTGGCTCCTCCCCAATGCACCAGAAGCCCGTAAGATGGCACCGCCTGTTCCCAGGAGAGGGAGAGGCCAATCACTTCCACATGTTATGCCCATGTGGCACAACCATTTGCAGCTGCAGTTTCATCAGTTGAGTGTGTGTGTATGTTCCGTGCAATGGTCATGTTCGTACACACAAACACACGCACACACTCCTCCCCAAAGAAGGAAATCATATGACATTGCTATTTAACCAAACTACTGCCTACACTGGAAATAATTGTGCATGCATTAAATAAAATAGTTCTAAGAGCCAAATTGTCATTTTTCTTCCTTTGTTTCTTGAAAGGCAACATACTGTGTGATCTATTGACCTTTTTCATATGCTTAGATCAGGGGTTCCCAACCTAAGGCCGGTGGGCTGGATCTGGCCCACAGCCCCATTTCATATGTCCCCACCCCTCCAAGGCCATTCAAGAAATAAAATGGCTGCTCCTTTGAACCTGTTGGGACAAAATGGCTGTCTTTGTCATGCAGGCAGGACAAAATGGCTGTCCGGCCCTCAAAGCTGACTGAGAGAGCGTGACTCGTCCCCCAGCTTGAAAAGGTTGAGAACCCCTAGCTTAGACCTCTACAAGCCGCCTTCCTCTCTGCCCGGACTCTGTCCTAGGTCTTGCTCACATTTCCCAGTTTTGACAGTACAAGGAGACATCCCCACTTCCCACCTCTCAAAATAAAAAATTACTGGACACCGTAATTTTCAGCTTTTAATCCTATTATATGGTCAATTAAAGCTTCAGATCCTTATTGAGTTCTGACTAGGATTTACCTGAGCTACAAGTGTATGACAGTGGATGGAGTGAGACTAGGACTCAGGAGATTTGAGTTCAAATCTCCCATTGGCCATGGAAACTCACTGGGAGGAGATCATTGATAGAACCATTTCTTAATATCTCACATACTTCAAATGTTCCATAATTCAGATATGACTTGATTGCAATTGATGAGACATAAAAACAAACAAAGGCGGCTTATCTAACGGTGACACTGTTGAAGGAGAATCTTAAATATCACAGTGGTAAGGAAGGAAGCTTTTTCTTTAGTAGTGCCTGAAAACACAATTATTTTGTTTCCATACTATCAAAGAATAAAGTTGGGCAGGACCTCAGATCTCCTCTAGTCCCACTCCAAGATCTGAAATGGGAACAGAGCATCCTTAACAGTTGACCATTCTGTCTCCCATCTAGTGATGAAGAGATCACTAGTTTCCAGAGTGAACTTTTACTCTTACTGTTCTACTGATGCAGAAGATGATGAAAGGCCGAGCTGTTTAACCCAACTACTGCAACCAAACAATTATTGCCAATATGGGGGCACCTGTTAATTCACTCTTTCTTCTGCACAACTGAGAGTCTGTGGTTCTCTCTTCTTACACGTTTCTTCCTTTTGCAACTTAATGTCTGGTTTGTACATGACACAAAATCATTTCTTAGAGGCTTCTTGTCAAACACATCCACCCACCCCTGAAGACATTCATTATATCTATTTCTAAGTTTTCCTAGGGAAATATTTTCCCCCCATCCCTTCTTGCTACTAAGCATCTTTTCGTCCCTGGAAAGCAATGGAGTTTATTATTATCTCCGACATGGAACCATCACTAGCAGTTGGCTGCAATGCTCATGCACTGTGATTCCACAGCTTGGCATAATGGACATTGCAGCTTGAAAATTAACACTGCATCTCCTTCTAGCTACAGATGGCGGAGCGAGTGGGCTGTAATTTCATCTCCCTTCCCCCAAATAATGTTTGTTGTCATGCTGCAATCTTGGCAATCAGGATAACAGCTGAACAGATCATTGAGTCTAAAATATTTGCTAAACACATGAAGACCTTGAAACCACACCTCAGCATGGGCGTATTGTGAACGGCAGCCTTGCAAGCTGTAACAAATGAAAAGGAGATTCCACAAGTAACAGGGTGGGTGTATGAGCATCATTCTCAGCAGCCTATTAAAAGTAGTAGCAGTTTCTACACCTCACCAGCAGAAGAGATACTGCTTCTTCTAGGTTGGGGGTTCCCAACTTATGGCCCATGGGCTGGACTTGGCCAGCGGCACCATTTCATGTGGTCTGCTGCACCAGGATGTGGAAGCAGGAGCATTTATGACAGCCGTAAAACATTCCCGCGCATGCATAAACAGAGTTATGTCAGCCATAAATGTGCCTGTGGCTGTCATAAACATGGAAGCGGATGCATTTAATTCCATTTCTGGGGGGCATGGTCCAGCCTGCTCAGCTGTCCAGGACTGTGGCATAAAAAGGTTGGGAACCCCTGTTCTAGGTGTTGCTTAGTAAAAACATAGCATTTGTTGTGAAAGCAATCACTTTTTCACAAAATTAAAGAAAGTGCATAGCCATATATGCATGGACTTTTGCGCTCAAGAAGTAACGCTGGTGAAATCACTGCAAAGTCTGATAGACTTGCAGCAAACAACCTGAACTACAAAGAGTCAGGGAAGAAGAATTTGTAGTGCTGCTATATGAGGAAGTGAAATTAAAAGGACAATCAACAGCAATGAAAAAAGTAACCCCAGAAATAATGTGTTGTCGTTCAGTTGCACGATCGACTCCGACTCTTTGCGACCCCATGGACCATCGCTCTCTAGGCACCCCTGTCCTCCACCATCCTCCTTCGTCTGCACAACCCCGTGCCCATTGTGTCTACAATACCATCTAGCCATCTCATCTTCGGCCGCCCCTTCTTCTTTTGCCCTCCACCTTCCCCAGCATCAAGGCCTTCTCAAGAGAATCCTCTCTTCTCATTTGATGTCCAAAATACTTCAGCTTCATGTTTGTTATTTGTCCTTCTAAGGAGCAGTCAGGGCTAATCAACAAGAAAAGCCAAGAAAATGCAAACAAATCTGCTTATTTTAACTTTAAATTCTATTATCAAGAGCTGAGGCTTTGTAGAGATATGTTAAGCTTTTTGAATTCTGAGTCCAGATGGGGAATAGACTGTATGGAAGCTGGGAAGCCATCCAGTGATGCTGTCATAGTTACAGGAGTATGGCCACCTGGAAGTCCATGTTATTGGAATGGGGGGCAACAAAGGTCCAAGTTTCCAGTTCTTGTTTTAATGTTCCCTTCTCCTCCTATAAAAGAAAAAAAATGTTCTATGCATAATGCAGGCGTGTGATATTTTCACTTAGCTATCCACCATGACTCTAGAATCTGTTGCTAAGTAACTGTTTTACCAGACTCCATCACATGAAACTTGGGATGTCAAAAGGCCATTTCAATTGGCTGAAATTCTATTGAGCAGTGACAGCATAACTTGAAAGCAAATGGCCATAAGAGAAGACATTTCCACAGCCATTGTTCTGTTGCACAATGAGTTGTGCAACTTGATATGCAAGAGATAAAGTCTATGGAGATTCCTTGACTTATGCCAATTCACTTCCAAAAGTTACATCATTTGCTTAACTAGTCAATAGGACTTCAATGATCATCTTACATTGAAACTCTTTTGTCATTATGGTCTAATTTATTTTTAACAGTTGAATTTAGTATTTAGTGCTTTTAATTAAAGTATTATATAAATTTTCACTGTTCTACTTTTAAATTAATCCGATTACTTCCATTTACTTGTCTGTTTTTAGAGATGTTTTAAATATAAATTATGGAAACAGGTTTAAATATTGGCATGCATTCACTTAACAGATGCTGGAAACCAAAAGGAACTTCAATACTTCTATCATTACAGTTCAACAAGCACTTTACATCTTCATTATTCTACATTGAACAATAGTAAATAAATTTGAACTATAGTCACATATAGTGTAGCTTCTAATGAAGGACCTAATTAAGGCGTTTAGGCATGTACTGAAACTCCATAACTTCCATCATTGACCGATTTAATAAAACTAACAGTTGTTTTCCAATGCCATCAAGCTTACTAGTTCCCTACATGTAATGTGAAGTGCTAAATCTATAAAATTCTCAAAAATATACTTCCCAACATGCAGATTAGCTTTATGCTTTAAAAAGTACTAGATAATTTCCTTCATGCCTAGGTGAATGATGACAATCTTTTTCCATGTGGAAGAATCAAAGGTCCAAATTGGGACCCACCACTGTGGACAAAACCCATTTGGGTCACCTGCCTCAAGAAGGTATATCTCATTGAGAAGGGCTAATAAAGAAACAACATGCATAGTGACAGGATGCCTCAAACCTACACTAGTTGGGAAAATATATCCTCCTGTTGGTATCTCTCCACCTAAGATACGGAGAGATGTAGCAGTGGAGGCCAAGAGAACTAAGCAAGAGAATGATCTTTGATATCCTATGAATGGATATGTGCCTCAAGTTTGCTGACTCAGATCCAGGAAGAGCTTTATGGCAAGAACAAACACTCTTGAGGGTATGTAAGAGCAAAGCCAAATTAGAAGATGAAGGAAGGAGCTCACTGAACAAGGAATAACATTAAAGGAGGATACAACTGAGGAACTCAACCTCCCCTACATTACTTGATGGACTCTGAATAGGTTGAGGATCAGACTCCCTAACTGTAAGACCAACATGCTCAAGTGGGGACTGCTGGTGGACAATAACATGTTGTGTGAATGTGGAGAGATACAGAATCCAGATCATCTGCTGGTCTGCTGGATACTACTGGGAAAATGTACGGATGAGGATTTAAGTTTGGCCAATGACCAAACCAAGAAGGTGGCTTCATTTTGACAGTTTAAAGTCTGATCTAGACACAAAAGAAGAAGAAATAAGAAGAAAATGAGAAGTGGTCCAAGGCCTCAAAACCTACTGTGAGAATTGCATACAGCAGACCTGATGCTATAACAAGTACTAAAAATTAAAATAAAATCTTTTTTAGCTATTGCACCTAACTTTCTAATTAGTCATCAGATGCTGGGAATTAGGAAAAACAGGAGGACTCCAGTTTGAATCTAACAGCCTATAACTGGTGCATTTGCCAGGAGAAAGGAGCTTCAAAGTCTTCCCTTCCACTTAGATTTTAAGCAGCTCTACAAAGGAGCATTGATTTTGAGGTTAAATTGACTGATTTTATTCATAGCTGGCTCGTATGGTCTGTCCAAAAGGATTGCAAGCTGTGAATCAGATCTGATAGAGCACAATCCTGTTCTCTCTCTATCTCGCTCGCATACATAACCTTCATTTTGTTACACCTTTCTCCTTCCCTCTCTTTTGTTCTAAATATTTTCTGCACTCATAATTTGCTATTATTTTGCCCTGCATGGCCTGGAAAGACATTTTCACAGCATGTGAGCCTCTCCTTACAGGGAAAGTACTATATTTTTCATACCAATTACATCTCAAGCAAAAAAAAGATCTAAAATTTTGTGTCTCCTTTGGGCTCCCACATGGTAAACAGTCATTTTTTTTTGTTTGCACATTTTATGTTTATGCAAATTGCCTATTGACTCCAGTTTAATTGACAGATTTAATAATAAACATATGTATCAAGTGCTAAGCACTTGTGATAAGGATGGGATTTGAGCCCTCAGGTTCACTGCAGTGGCAGCTGTTTCAAAAAGTACTGTATGAATGCACTTTAAATGTATCTCATGCCAGGAATGTTTAAGCCTTTTGTAGAATGTCTCCTCACCTCCTATATCCAGGCAAAGAAGAACTTGGAGGCCAACTGTGCTGTTAAGTACCTTTCAACTGTGAGCAGAAAATGGCTCTTCTCTCTTCCACCCTTTCTTCCAAACCCATTAAGTTCTATGGCCAACTTTGCAAATTAAAATCAAAACCTAACTGAAGTATGTGTTTGCACATAGTGAGGATCGTTATAAGTTTAGGTAAAGGTTACGGTCTCCCTTGCTTGAAAGCCAGTCACATCACACTCTAGGGCAGTGATGGTGAACCCTGGCACTCCAGGTGTTCTTGGACTTCAATTACCAGAACCCTAAGTCAGCACTCCTGCTGAACAGGGCTTCTAGAAATTGAAGTTCAAGAACATCTGGAGTGCCAAGGTTCACTATCACTGCTCTAAGGGGTCATGATCATCTCCGTTTACCGCCAAAGAGACAGCACTGTAAGCATCTGCAGATGTTTATGTGATGGGCGTGACTAGATGCCGGAGCACATGGAACACTGTTACCTTTCATGCCAAAGCAGTACCTATTTATCTACTTGCAATTTCTTGCTTTCAAACTGCTAGGTTGGCATGAGCTGGGACAGACAACAGAGGCTCACTCTGTCATGCAGCGCTTGAGTCTTGAACTGCTGACCTGATGACCTTCCGGTCGTCAAGTTCAATGCCTTAATCACTAAGCCACAACAGTCCTGCTATTAGATTAGTCAGAAAGAAGCAATTGATTCAACAACCTCTGAAGAGAAGCCTGCTTACCACCAAAGTTAAAATTCACAATTTCCCTTTTGGAATATTCATTTAACTTTACTTTAATTAGCAGCTACAGCATGTATTGAAGATGACTTTGGACTTCTTGGTTTCTCTACCCATCCAAAGACCTGCATTGCCCTGCAAGATGAACTCTCTTGAAGTACTCAAAAAACTCACATTTCTAATTGTGGCCCTGTTGTGTCCAAGCGTTATTTATTAAAACCGCTATTAGCGCCGTAAAGTCTATGGTGGAATAGCGCACCTTTTGCAAAGGTGCCAATTTCAAACTACTGTCAAAATAGCTGATTCGTCAGTACAAACTCCCCGTTTCTCCGGAAGCCCGCCAAATTTTATCAACCTGTGCAACTGCCATTCTCACTGTATATAAGCTGGCCACCTTGTACATGTTCCCCAGTCCAGTATCTCTGAGCTGAATAATAAATCACTTGTGTTTGACCCAATCCTACTGGTCAGAATCCTTCTTAAGCACCGGACTCAACTGGCCCATTAAAGGGATTACCCAACTCAGATATTGAATTTTGGTCATGGATCACATACTGTAGTTATGTTTCTTTTTAGAAAATCCTACAGATACCTCTTCCAGCTTTGGTGGCACACATGCCTGTGCAAACACACACACAATCATCATCATATTAAGTGAGTTACTTTTGCTGCCTCTTCATGACAGCCAAAATATGCTGCCCAAGTACACAACCTCACTCTGCCAAGTGCCAGGGCTGGCCCTGCATTACAGTAACAGGGACAGATCTTGGTTTCCCAGCTGTCTAGAGATCTGTCTAGACCAACAGACTGACTGTAGATCAGGGGTTCCCAACCTTTTCAAGCCATGGGCCAGGTCAGTCATCTTCAAGGGCGGGCCCTGCCTACATGATGGGGTGGCCATTTTGTCCCAACAGGTTCAAAGGGGTGGCCATTTTGTTTCTTGAATGCCCTTAGAGGGGGGAACATGAAATGGTGCCATGGGCTGGATTTGGCCTTTGGGCCTTACAGGTATGGTGGGAACCTTTCTGTAGATGGATGGAAATACTCATAGGGGAGGAGCTAAATGTTGTTTGGTTCTATCCAGATCACTGGAACAGCTGGTCTTTTTATTTGAAATGGCTACTAATAAATGAGAGAGAGAGTTGACTGGTTGCTCATCTCATTTGTGCCACTGGAGGGGCCGGGGGCCTCATCTCCATGCAGAGATGCTCTTGCAGAATCAGGACTGAATAAGCTTGACAGTGGAAAATCAGGACCTAGCTTGAAAAACTGTCCTTTTTTAATGTGAACATCTAACTTTTTGCCACTGAATTATTATTCTTCTGTGTCTAGGCCAGATGTGAAACTGCCAAAATGAAGCCACCTTTTGGTGAGTCCATTCTGCAGTTCCTTTAGCCTGACCAGGTGTGAGAAAGATTAGCCGGCAACACAAAGTTACCATTACCAGGGTATGCCTGATTGTGGTTCAAAAATAACACAATCTTCGAGGAGGCTCTTTCTGTGTACCCGTACCATGAAGACTGTCCTGAGAATATAATGTAGTGGCTCTTCATCTGCCTTCTGCATCGCAGCATGACACCCGTACCACTGATCCAGTTCCACAAGACACTTTCTGGTCCTGAGCCCTTTTGACACGCAAAGTCCTCCTCGGCCCCAGGGCAGGATGGATGAAGACGCTGCCCTCCATCAAGAGAGATTCAAGATGGATTCAAGTGCCGCCAAATGAAAACCCTGTCTCAAGAAATTGGGGTGGCTGCCTCTAATTACAGACCTTTCAACTGATATTAATTGAGACACAGCTCTTATTTTCATTTACTCAAGGGCAAACCTAAGTGCTGACATTTGATAAATTGGTGATACAATGGTTTTGATGATTTGGAAACAAAAACTCTATCTGGTTCAGCCCCAAGTGCCTTCCATAAAATGCCAAAAACCTCAACATGAGGATGAGATCTCCTCAGTGCCTTTCAGGATTGGGCCTCATTGAGCATATAAATTTACACTTCCTCCCTTGCCCCCACAACTTTGCCAACCTGTTCCTAGTAATAGGGGTTTATTGCAGGGGTTCGCAACCAAAGATCTGTGGGCTGACTCCGGCCCACAGCACCATTTCATGTGACCCCCATCCTTCCAAGGGCATTTGAGAAACAAAATTGGAATCCCTTTGAAGCTGTTGGGACAAAATGTCAACCCCCATCATGCAGGAAGTGCAAAATGGCCATCCAGTCCTTGAAGCTGCCTGAGAGAGCATGATCTGGCCCCTGGCTTTAAAAGGTTGGGAACCCCTGGTTTATTGTGATGATCTTGGGGAGGTATCCTGCAATATAGCAAAATTATTGTAGCTGTATCAGAAGGAAGAACAAAATGATATGACCTATATCTTGTCTGTTTTGTACTCCAAGTGACAACAGTGGCCACTAAATGAATGGATGGATGGATGGAGGATTTATTCCTCTGCATTTGACCCATTCAGAATTCAAAAAGAACAATTTAGCAGCCAAGTAAGATTTCTTACCTAATGTAAGTCCAAGGCAAAAAGTCTATGCTTTCTTTCTTTAATGTCTCTGTATTTTGCACCTAAGCCTTTCCCCATATAAATCTAAGCAACTCAGAAAACAAGCATGAAAAGACTTGGCTGTTAATGCAAAACACACTAGGAATTCAATTGCATTGTAAGCTACAGAGGGGAGTTTTGCAACATCATTTCTTCTACTTGCTAGGCTTTAGCACAGAAGTTCTCAACCTTTTTAAGCCGGGGGCCAGGTCACACTCCCTCAGACATCTTCGGGGGCCAGACATTTTGCGCTCCCTACACCACATGGCACTTCTTGGTGTGGTGGAGGCAGTAGGGGACATGTGAAATGGTGCCATGGGCTGCATCCAGACCACAGGCTGAGAATCCCTGCTTTAGCAAGAGCGCATGAAAACTTACACTCACATTCACACACTTTCTTCAAATTGCAGCAGGAAACGTCTGCTGTTCCTCACTAGCAAGAAGATGGATGGACTACCTCCCTTTTTCTCTGCTGCAGAAGATGATCCAAGTGAGGATTTACATTCCTGAATAGAATTACCTCTCCAGTGGAGAAGGTGGTTTGGACAGGGAACATGTTTATGGTTTTGAATTGACCAGATGTGACCTCTAGCTCATTCTCCAATTACAGTTCACAATGACATGAAATCCAGCTACATTTGACAATCCTTTTCATTACACAAATACCTCGGATGGTTACTCGGCAGTCAAAAGTTCC
This sequence comes from Bradypodion pumilum, assembly GCA_035047305.1. Taxonomy (NCBI): domain Eukaryota; kingdom Metazoa; phylum Chordata; class Lepidosauria; order Squamata; family Chamaeleonidae; genus Bradypodion; species Bradypodion pumilum. The sequence continues at coordinate 34,794,590 of JAWDJD010000010.1, forward strand.
AGGGATTCCTAAATTCTAGAAGAGATTATGCAAATTCCTACATGATTCACAATCAGGAAAAGCACAACATTTCCCAGGGATTTTTTTTTTTTTGCCTTCAACATTATACTGTTACAATATAGGCTTTAAGACTAATGCATTCATCAAAGTTATTTCAGAGAAAAACAACATGGGAACGTCGGGAACATTTGTAAAGCACAGATACACAGAAAAGTGAATCTCGATTATGCAGAATACATCATGATTCAACCACTAGAACATTTCAACACTGTTTGCATTAGATTTCATGGCAATGTGTTTTGAGATTGCCTATTTGCCACAACATTTTCATGACCCTTGATGTGGTGTATATCAAAGGTGAAATCCTACAAACTGGGCAATGAAGGGTGGTGTTGGGGGCGCGGGGAGGCCTGTGTTAATAGCCATGGATATTCCCAAAGCATAAACACCATTTTCCGAGGTCATGAAGGGGCGGGGTGGGGAGAACACAGAAGCATTTGCATGCCACCCATTAGGAACATTCAACTCCAGCTACATACTCACTCTGCTTGTTTCTATTCTCTTCCCACTGTAGGAGGTCCCGACCTAGTGTTTTTACTTTTATATTTTTAACCACACAGTCAGGTTGGAAGTAATTAAATACAAGAGGCCTCCCGCCGTCAGCTTAACGGCTCAATTTTTCCCTTTTTCCGGTTCCAGCAGATCATGAAAAGAAATATTTTAATCATGTAGATTTCTGGATTTATTTTTCCACATTAAAATTTGAGATTCAACCTGTTTGGTTATCTGTGTGGCTCGCCACTTCTACATCGCCGATCTAGTTTGCTACTACGTACTTCCCTTTTCTTTCGTTGACTTTACTTTGTCCCTTCAACCAATTGTTTTCATTCTCTCGGAGACAGGGAGGAAAAAGCTAAGCCAGGAGTTCTCAACCTTTATAAGCCACGGGCCAGGTCACGCTCCCTCAGGCAGTTGAACGGGCAGTTGAACGGGCCAGACTGGTGGCTCCCCCACCATAAATGTAAAACATGTCCCCAGCTGTCATAAATGCATTTACTATAGCCACAGGCTCATTTATGGCTGTCATAAATGTGTCTGCTTCTGGCGGCTGCGGCAGCAGCGGTGGTGGCATGAGCCAGATGATTTGGTGCCACGGGCTGGGTCTGCCTCATGGGACATAGGTTGCCCACCCCTGGGCTAAACCATAAAAATTCAGGTCCAGATTTTCTCACTCTTCATCCACTGAACCCATGGCATGTATGTATGAATGAATGAATGTTGCAGACTTCCTCTTGTGAGTGACAGTAATGACTGCTTGGCATATGTACTGTAATTACAGACACTGCCTCCAGATCTAGGAGGTGGTGTTCATCTCCATTCACTGCCAAAGAGACAGTGTTGTCTGCATCTGCAGTCTTTTCCATGGTCATGTGGCAGGTATGAATAGATGCCAGAGTGCATGGAACACTGTTACCTTCCCTGCTGAAGCTGTACTTGTTTATCTACTTGCAATCTCTTGCTTTCAAGCTGCTAGGTTGGCAGAGGCAAATGGCAAGAGCTCACTCTGTCATGAATGGAGATGAACACCACCTCCTAGATCTGGAGGCAGCGTCTGTAATTACAGTACATATGCCAAGCAGTCATTACTGTCACTCACAAGAGGAGGTCTGCAACATTCATTCATACATACATGCCATGGGTTCAGTGGATGAAGAGTGAGAAAATCTGGATCTGATTTTTTATGGTTTAGCCCAGGGGTGGGCAGCCTTGGGTCTTGAACTGCTGACCTGCCAACCTTTCAATCGTCAAGGTCAGCATCTTATCCACTAAGCCACCGTGACTCCTTTTGCAAACCTTTCATTCACTTTGCCTAATCTGTAGATGAGTGTTCAAGAAATGGAAAAGCCAAGATAAATTCAGCATCTTGATTAGAGTGGCCACTTACATATCAACAAAAAGGAAAGGAGGGATGGAAAGATGCTGATTTGCATCAAATTGCCTGTGTTGATTTATATGTACAGATGCAAAATCAGAAATCACTTCCTGTAATCCAAACAGAATTATAATGCTTCTCACTAGAGTGAGGAAGACAGTGATGGTCAAAACACTTGTAATGAGTCTGCTGTGCGGTTGCTACTCACTGTGGAATGGGCAGCTTCAGGGCCCATGATCCGTCTCACTCTGGGTCTGCAGCTGAAGATCAGATGTGGACTGAAAAAAATCTTCCAAACAGAAAGGACAATATGGGGACTGTCTTTTGGAAGCCTGTCAAAGGGTTGACAAAGTTCCCTAAAAGAGGCTCTGTGGCCACCCTAAACCAGATGGGCACTTTCAAATGCAAATCTCAAAGTAAAGGGTGATGAAAAGAAGGGAATGGCAACTACAGGGATGGAGAGATGCCACCAAGACCATGCTGGGAAGTGGAGTGGTGGTGGTCTTAAATCTCTGTGAAAATGAAATTAGGAAAGGGAGTGATAGCTTTCCGAAAACAGCAATATACTGTTACTGAAAAGAAAGAAGAAAGATCTCTGTTCCCTTTTTGCCCCATAATCATTCTGAGCACCAAACATCCTCCCTTTTCTGATCAGCTCTTCCCTGATCCTAGAAAGAGCTTTCATGACACAGTGGTTAATCTACAGCCAAAACTCTGCTTATCATCTGAGTTCCATCCCAAAGTGCTCAAAGTTGACTCAACCTTCCATCTTTCTGAGGTAAGCATAATCAGGACCTAGCATGCTTGGAGCAAAACTATAAGTGTATGATTGCTATTGCTAATCATAATGGTGGCTTAGTGGTTAATGCGACCAGACGGTCAACAGGTCAGCAGCTCAAGACCTGGGTCTGCATGAAAGAGTGAGGTCTCGTCGTCTGCCCCAGCTCCTGCCAAACCTAGCAACTCGAAAGCAAGAAATTGCTGGTAGATAAAACAGGAACAGCTTTGGCAGGAAAGGTAGCAGTGTTCTGTGTACTACGGCATCTAATCATGACTGCCACATGACCACAGAAATATCGGCAGACAGACCACGCTGGCTCTTCAGCTGTAAAGGGAGATGGGTACTGCACCCTAGAGTCAGGCAGAACTGGCTTTCAAGTAAGGAAGACCTTTATCTTTACCTTTACCTAAGCATAATGGCAGATAAGTGTAATTGCTTTTATTAGTTGGTGACCAGGGCTATGAAATATCTACATTGTGCTGAAGAAATGGGAGTAAGAGATATTAGCAGCAAAAGGCATCCTTGAGCAATTTAGCCAAAGTCATCGCCCACCTCTTCTATCTGCTCCTCTGCCTAATCTACATGCCACACCACCTGCTTGGCTGAAAACTCTGCTTGTTTACTTGTTGATTACAAATTGACCGAGGATAAGAAATCAGTACTTACACATCTTTGGTCCAGCTTAGTTTGCATAAATGCTGTTTTTTTTTTAAAGTTATAGAATCTTTTATTAATTTTCAAAGAAAAATTTAAATTCCAAAAAGAAAGAAAGTACAAACAAAATACATACATAAACACTGTTTTTAACACATACTTAATGTTACATCTATAAAGAATAGGCATGCCATGACACAGCTGGAAAACACAAGAAAACAAAACCTGCACATTTTAGCAAATGTTGGGCTTCATGTGGGCAAGCAAGATGATGTTGCAGGATAACATTTCTTTAGTGGGTGGCTTTATAAAATGTTTAGTCCAAAGAAACTGTTTGTGGGAATGTGTCATCTTTTTTTTCTTATGAAAAAATCATAAATGCATGGATAAAAAGCCAAAATGAATTAGAAGGAGGGAGAAGTTATAAATCAAGTGTTTCTTGCCACCCACGAGGCTTGATCTGAGCATGAGAAAATAAGGACGTGTCACTCTAAAGTCTGATCATTGCCAGTTCCTAGAGCTATGCAGCCGGAGTCTTAAAATCAACACAGCCTGTCTCTCAATTTGGTAATGTGATTTTGTTCTAGAAATATGGGAAGTTCACATCCTAGTCTGATAGGAAACTAGCTATCTCAGAAATGCTTTGGTTTGATTTGATTATTTTCTGCTAACCCCTTTTAAAGGTAGTATTTTAATTCCTGCTAACAACTTGAAAAATTCCTTTGTCAGAGTTTTTTGTTACTGTGATATTACAAAGGCATCTATAGATATACTTACAAATATTAAAAGTAACTCCTTGTTTTCATATTTTGTTACTAAAAAGCTCAACATTATTTGCTCCTGAGTCGCGTTCGCCTGATTGGGCAGCATAGAAATTTGAATTATAAATAAATAAATAAATTAATTAATCATTAACTTGAGCTACCAAATACATATTTCATGGTCTAAAATTGCAAGAATTCACAAGACTGTCCAAATTGTGCAACTGTACAGAACTTGGAGAACTGTTACAAAGCTGCATGAAAATTTAACATCAGAAGCATTGGATGGGTTTTTTGCTGCCCTGCATAAGTTGATTACTGCATTTGATGGGTTGCTGGCATTGTTTTGCTCAGTCAAGCATTCCTTCTATTCTAGATTTTAAATTTAATTTAATTTAATTGTCACATTTATATACCGCTCACTCGGCCAAGGCCAACTCAGGGCGGTTCACAATAAAAATTAAAAAACACATGTTAAAAACAGTTAAAACTACCCACCCCCTAAAAACAAGGGCTGCAGGATCCAAAGGCACCATGGGGAAGAGTTCTTCTACACCAACCACCCAATGGAGGTTACCCTTCCACCTGCACCCCACACTTGATCCGCCAGCCAGGTTTTAAGTTCTTTTCTGAAAGGCAGCAATTCCATCCGGAGACGTAGCTCTGTTGGCAGGAGGTTCCAGAGGGCCGGTGCATACACGGAGAAGGCTCTCCTCCTTGTGCCAGAGAGGTGAGCCCCTCTGGCTGATGGAACAATTAGAGAGCCCCTCCGGTCCGCACTGGTTGGGCGGACAGACGTCCTCAGGGCGATGCGGTCTCTTAGGTAACCCGGCCCACTACCATACAGGACTTTAAAGGTCAAAACCAGCACCTTGAATTGCACCCGGAGACAAACTGGCAACCAGTGCAGCTCCCGGAGCAGTGGCAAAGCACGGGCATAACGCCCACACCCCATCACCACCCTGGCTGCCGCATTCTGGACCAGCTATAGCCTCCGAATGGTCGTCAAGGGCAGCCCCATGTAGAGCGCATTGCAATAATCTAGTCTGGAGGTGATCAGAGCGTGAGTGACCATGAGCAAGGAGTCCCGGTCCAGGAGTGGGCGCAACTGGCGAATCACCCGAAGTTGGGTGAAAGCCCTCCTGGTCACAGCTGCCACCTGTTCTTCTAGCAGTAGCCGCGAATCCAGGAGGACCCCCAAGTTGCGCACCGGGTCTGTCTGGGGCAAAATAGCCCCATCCAGAACCAAAGATGGTAGCTCCCGGGTTAACACAGACCCCTTATCCATAGCCACTCAGTCTTGCTGGGATTCAGTTGTAGCCCGTTAGCCCCCATCCAGACCCCAACAGCTTCCAGGCACCTGGAAAGGACTTTGACGGCATCACTGGGGTCCCCATGGGCCGAGATGTACAACTGAGTGTCATCCGCGTACTGATGGTACCGCACCCCATGGGAACGAATGATCTCACCCAGCGGCTTCATGTAGATGTTAAATAGGAGAGGAGAGAGCACCGAGCCCTGAGGCACCCCCCATTTGAGGGGCCTAGGACTCGACCTCTCACTCTCCAACCACACCGACTGGGTCCGACCCCTCAGAAATGAGGAAAACCAGGACCACACAGTGCCCTGGATTCCCAATCCTCGGAGCCGTTCCAGAAGGATACCATGGTCAACGGTATCGAAAGCCGCTGAGAGGTCAAGAAGAGCAAGGACGGATGGGTGACCACCGTCCCGCTCCTGCCAGAGATCATCCATCAGTGCGACCAATGCCGTCTCGGTACCATATCCAGGCCTGAATCCTGACTGAAAGGGGTCCAGGTAATCCGCTTCATCCAGTACCCCCTGCAGCCGATGCGCCACTGCCTTCTCCAACACCTTCCCTAAAAAGGGGAGGTTGTCTCTCAGTGTGGTTTTTTTTTCATGAAGGGATCCTCTTGTGTCTGTACAGCAGGGGTTCGCAACCTATGGCCCATGAGCAGGCCCTGTCCATGACACCATTTCATGTGACCCGTCCCCCCCTCCCACTGTCACTGGAAGCATTGGAAGCAGTGAAAACAGCCAAAAATGGGCTGTAAATGCATCCACCGCCACTGCCGGAAGTGGCAAAAACAGCTGTAAATGGGCTGTAAATGCACCCACGGCTGTTGTAATCATGTTTATGACAGCTGCGGAAGCGCTTTATGGCAGCGTTTATGGTGAGGGAACCACCAGTCCAGTCCGCTCAGTTGTCTGAGGGGTTGTGATCCAGCCCGCTACAAGAAAACATTGAGAACCCCAACTCTACAGGCTCTACAGGTAAGCCAGAAAACAGCAAACCTGGATTTCTCTGGATACAACATAGTATTCTTTTTATCCATGTAGGAGGGGAAATAACAATGGAGCAAAGGGACTCGCACATCCTTCTTGACCTGCAAGAGTAAACAAGCTGTCTTCATACCTGAATAGATCTCCGTTTTCATTTGAACATGGATCGTCTAATTTCCATTGCTGTGTTTTAGATGCATGGCTCACTCCCCCAATTACTGTTGTTCTGCACTTGAATTTTTAAAAATAAAAATAAAAATCAGCATCAGAAATTATTATGCCGGTCTCCCACAACCCTAATTTATAATGCCTTTTTTAAATATAAAATCTGTATTTTATCTGGGTATGGGGCAGAATATGAATCCTTTTTTTGGTTCAAAACATACCAGATTCCTCTTGCTTTGAAACGCATTCTCTTCTACCAATCTCATAGTGGAGGATTTGCCTTCATTAAAATTAGACCTCATTTCATACTCATCTCCTTCTCCCTCTCTCTCTCTCTCCATAATTGAATGTGAACATCGTAATCATTTCTGAGATTCTTCAAATGAAAATAAAATCTTTTCTCTCTTGCTACTTTTAAAATCAAATCTAGCTTCTCACGCAAAGACAAAAAAACCCACAGAAATAAGCCATCTGATTCTTCTATCATCCTTCCCTATTTAGCTGTGCTTACCATGTACAAGGGGCTGCGGTGGCTCAGTGGTTAAGAATCTTGCCTTGTTAGCTGGAAGGCCAGCAAGTCAGCAGTTCAAGACAGCAGTTCAAGGTACTGCATGATGGTTTGAGCACCTGCTTCTGTCCCAGCTCTTGGGGACATGAAGGGAACCTCATTTAGGCATTCCCTGAGCAGAGTTTCTCCGGGGGAAAAAATCTTTCAACCCAGTATAATTTCTGATCCAAAAGTATTATTACCACATACAAAGGGGAGGTACCTTTCCTTTGGGCAACCGACTATACTTTCCATTCTCCCTATTTATTTGCACAGTTATTTCATTCTAACTAAAAAATGGTAGATGACAGAGTAGTCTGGTGTGTGGTGGCACATGGGGTTGCAAAGGGTCAGACTCGACTGTGCGACTGAACAACAACTTAAAAAAGTGAAGGATTTCTTTCTTACAAACATAACCTGATTTCCTTAGAAGTATTTGAAATGTAAGTGTTGCTTACCATTCTTTTCTTCTCCTGCCTGCTTGGACACCAGTCAAAACTGGGACAATAGGGAAAAGAGGTATTCCATTAATGGGGACTTTGGGGTTTACTAAGAAACCATGATCTGAAAGTTGGCTTTCGCTGTTAAAGGAGGGACCTCAGTTTGTGGGGAAGGGGGTAATTCAATGGGAGGATCCAGTAGCCCCACAATAATCAGTAGTGGAACAAAGAATATGAAGCATAAAATACAATCCTCTACTTCGTGGACCAAAGGAAACAGGTGAGAAGGCATACCGTATTTGCTGGATTATAAGACCTTTTTTACCCTTAAAATACACTGGAAAATGGAGTGTGTCTTGTACTGTATATAGTGGCATATAATGGGCTAGTTTGGTAATAATGGGGTGCATCTTATACTCCGATGTGTCTTATACGCCAACAAATATGGTACATAATCATCCAGGGAGACTGCAGGGACTCTGACAGGCTCTCTGCTTGCTTGAAATAGTGTTTCTATTTACCTATAAAATCTGTCATGATTTGCCCTCCTGGGGACAACCTTTTGCAAACTGTTCATTGCCCTGCTTACACAAACTATCACAACCACATGAAAGCTTTTCATTTATGAGCACCAGTTCTCCTAAATGGCGGCGCCATGGAAATATAGCTTGCTCAGGAGTCCTGTGTATGTGTGTACACATTCAGGCACACATATGCACCTGCCTTCCTACATATAGAATTGAAAGGAATGTGAAATAATCCAGTCCCCAAGTTAGGTTGTCTTAACTTGGTAAAAATGGGCCACGGTGGCTTAGTGATTAAGAGATTGACGACTGGAAGATTGGCAGGTCAGCAAGTTGAGACTCTAGTGCTGTGAGACAGAGTGATCTCCTGTCGTCTGTCCCAGATCTTGTCAACCTAGACAAGTTCATGGAGGACAATGGTATCAATGGCTATAATTATGGATACCTAAGGACAACCTCCGGGTTGGAGAGATAGGCAGGATATCTCTCAATGCCATTTCCAGGGAATCCTAAACAGGTGAAGGCATCTGCTTGGGAATAATACCCTGAAGCAAATGGTGAGCCACTGTGTGTGACAGAATGCAGGACTGGATGGGCTGTGGCCTGTTCCAACAAGGCTGTTCTTATGTTCTTATGTAACCTAGCAGGTCGACTAACAATAAATTGTAAGTACTGTAGATAAATAGGTAATCCTTTGGGAGGAAAGGTAACAGTATTCCATGCACTCTGGATTTAGTTATACCTGCCATGTGACCATAGAAATGCCTGCAGATGTAGACAGCAGTGGTTTTTTGGCTGTAAACAAAGGTGAGAACCTCCTCTTAGATTTGGAGACAAATGGTTTTCGAACAAGAGAGACCTTTACCTTTAGCTTGGTAAAAGATACTCAATGTGGTGTAGGGGATAGAGTGATGGACTAAATTCTGGATCCTAGGGTTCGAGTACCTACTCAGCCATGGGCACCCACTGGAGGAGTGGAATTGGTAAAACCACTCATTAAATATCTCACCTTGAAAACCCTATTAGGATTGCTGTACATTTTGACAGCACTTAACTAACTCAGTAAGACATCTCAAAATCTCACAAGATTTCTCCGTTCTTGACTGAGGAAATAGCGTGCTTTTCTTTTACATGGGATGAACAATTTATTTCTGCATAAGACCAGAGACTAGACCTCCCTTTTTAGAAGCAAAGTAGACATGTACATTAGCACACACAGCGAGGGAATGGTTTAAGACATACCTGTCAAGTGCAGCTCTGGAGATTACGGGACCTGCACAGAACGTTTCTGCGCAGGTCTGTTGTACGCATGCGTAGAAGGCTTTTATGCAGGTGTAGAACATTTCTGCGCAGAACGTTTTTGCGCAAGTCCATTCTACGTATGCATAAAAGCCTTCTACGCATGCGTACAATAGACCTGTGCAGAAACGTTCTTTGCAGCTCACTTCTACGCGTGTGTAGAAGGCTTTTACGCATCCCCGTCTGCACAGAAGCCTTCTACGCATGCCAAATTACGGGGTAGCGGCAGCTCCGGACGGGAAATGACGAAAATCGGGCCAAAAAAATGGGAAATCCCAGCCAATCCGGGATACTTGACAGTTATGGTTTAAGAAAATGGTATTTGAGAAAAAGAAAGATACAAACAATCGACACCTTCTTTCAGAAGTAGCAGTTATCTTAGTTTTATAAATACTGTGCCAGTTTTGCTCAAAATGCCTAGTCAATATATTATACTTATCACAGCAACAACAGGAGAGAGAGAGAGTTCCTGAAAATTCCTTATTGTCCAACCTGGCAAAGAGAAAGTGGCCGTGTCTCATCTTCACTGGAACAGGAAAGAGAATTGGGGATTCACACCCATTCACAGAATACATACAGTTCTTACATCCCGTTTCTTAATGCATGCATCTGTTATATGGCAACAAACCATCCATTGGGTTCAGCTCACCATAAGGGCTGAAGGAATGTGAGCCAAGCTAGAGTAAGCTCTTTGGGCATATCTTAGAAGCCAGGATACTAGGAACTGGCATACACCGATTTATGTGGAACAGGGGAGGCCGCTACTACTGCCTATACCTCATTGTCTCTCTCTGGATTTTGGAGAGGGGGTGTCTTTCTTAATGTTTGGGATTATCAATGAAGCATTCCTCTTCTTCTTCTGCCATATCCGAATCTGAATATTGGCCATCACTGTGGCGATCAGCCATGAAGATTGTCCTGAGAATAATCTTTTAATCTGTAGGGGTCTGAGTATTTTTTGGTGGCAGTTTTAATGGTTTTTAAAATGTGATTGGTTTTATTTTCGGTGAGCCGCCCAGAGTCTTTGTAGTTGGGCGGCAATATAAATCAGGTAAATGAATGAATGAATAAATAAATAAATAATGCAGTGGCCTTTCATCTGCCTGCCGCATCGCAGCATGACACCCATACCATTGATCCAGTTTCGCAAGTCACTTTCTGCTCCTGAGCCCTTTTGGCACACAAAGTCCTCATTGGCCCCTGGCCAGTAGTGATGAAGCTGCTGTCCAACATCAAGATGGATTCAAGTGGGATTTAATCCACTTGGGGATGATCACCCTTCCCTGTGGACTTCGGCACCCAAGCCTGATAGTCCTCAGGGTCGTCAGGTTAGTTAACTGCTGCCTGACACTCGGGTTGAGTCACTGGCAATGGAGTCTACTCTATTACCTGGCCAGACTGACAACATTCCTCTACTTTCACATTCCTTATCAATGGCACCCACTGGGGGCTGAATCTCTCTTCGTCTCCTCCCTCTCATTTTCTGCAAACAAACTTCTTGCAAAGGGTTAATTAACTTTTGGGAAGCTAGGAACCATGGTCAGGTCAGATGAAAGGCATGAAAGTTTCAGCTCCCAGGTTTCTTGGCATTTCCTTCCCCCTCTCGTTTCTTGAAAAAGAATAATCAGGCACAGACCACTGCACAAGCACACATCTTGAGCACAGCTGGGAGCCATGATTGACCCAGAACTGGGTTTGATCTGTATTCCAGTCCCAACCTACACTTAGCCTGGCGTGCAGGTTCTGTGGTGCACAAGATAGCTGTCTCACAGCGGGGCTCACCAGGACTAACACTGCTGATTTCACCGGGCTTTTATCTCTCTCTCTCTCTTCCCTCCCCGCTCTGCCAACACTTCTTCCTTTTCCACTCTCTGCTACCCAGGGATTCTTTCCACCTGAGGGTACTTAACATTCCCCAGTACTCAAGGCCAGGCATCTTGTTAGCTCAAATGCACCCAGATCTAGCATTCAAGACAAATTGCTACTTCATTATGGGAGCTGAGCTTCTAATCCATCTCATTTCATTTCTTCAGAGTGTGCCCTCCCCATTTCATCTCCCCTGGCTGTTTAACTTGCAAGGGCAGTAGAGATGGAGAAATGAGATTGATAAAAAAATAAAGTAGCGAGGGGCATGCAAGACATTTGGTTACCGATTCAGCATCAACCAGCCAAGTCCGCAACACCTAAACAAAGTAATGAATCCAGAACACAATTATGTGTGCATTTCCACACTTGATTTGCTATGCTGCAAATCAAGGAATCTATCCCAAATCCATGTGCTTATGTAAAATGCATCTCCTGGGGGATAAATGCACATGAAAACATGTAAAGAATTTCATATGGACAGCAAATAAAACATTCATGAAGGGCCAATAAATACAGGATAAAAGGAGTAGAGGAAAAGTAGAAAGAATGACAAAGTAGTTTGGCTAGAGATAGAAAACAATTTACTGTACTTGGTTCCATAGTCTTGACAAGGATAGCCTTTTTATCCCATCAAGACTCACGGCAAGCTTCAAGAGCTTGCAATGGTATGTCAGATAAATAAAGTGAATATACAAGCATTCACATGTGTTAAAAGTATGCACAAGCATGCTTTTGGTCCCGAGGAAAACTCATGGACAGTAAGTATAGTGAACAAATAGATATGCACTAAGAAAAATGCACACAAATATCAGTGTGAAGAAAAAAACCAAAATTATGCAACCCAATAGTAAAGGAGGGCAAAGACTGAAATTCAAAGAAATGAGATTTTCACATCCTTGCAAGAGAGACAGTATGGATTAGTGCAGTGATGGCCAACCTTGGCACTCCAGATGTTCTTGGACTTCAATTCCCAGAAGCCCTGATCAGCAGGTGTGCTGACTTGGGCTTCTGGTAATCGAAGTCCAAGAATTCCTAGAGAGTCAAGAAATTGGTAGTATTGATATTCTTGATAACATTATATAAATTGACTCTCTTGGGGCATATTGCAAGACGCAGTGTACCTTGCCTCAGAAATGAGCACATTTGCAGTCTTGCAGCACATTTCAGGGAAAGAAAATATATATGAAATCCAGCATAAACAGTAAAATGATCACAACTGGGGTTTGGGGATGGAAATACAAGTAGGCATATGCCCAAGCTACCCAATCTGTCTGTGCTCAAATAAAGGCATGAGATCAGTATCTGTCCTACCCAATGATTTTTCTAGATACTCCAGACCAGGGGTCCCAAACGTACAGACTGTGGGCCAGCTCTGGCCCATGATGCCATTCCATATGGCCTCACCCAGAAGTGGAAGTGGGAGTGTTTGTGTCAGCTGTAAAATGTGTCAGTGCATGTGCAAATACACCCGCAGCTGTCGTAAACATGGAAGTGGGCATATATACAACAGCTGTAAATGTGCCCACTTCTGCTTCTGGGGTGTGTGGTTTGGCCCACTCAGCTGTCCAGAGGTGTGGTCAAGCCCATGGTGTAAAAAGGTTGGCCACCCCTGCTCCAGACTAATGCTAGTCCAGGTGGGCTTCCAGATCTTCATGAAAAGCTACAAAAGGAAAATACAAACAGCCACAGGTTGGTATGGGGTTACATAGCACCCACACAATGATTTCAGGCTCGATTTCTTTGCTCATTTTCATCCCAGAGAACACAAAGAAAAAGAAAAGCAATTAAGAGTTGTTACAAACTTTGATACTGACACCACTACACCAACAAAAGCACAGAAACCAAAATTGCAGAGGGGAGGCAGACTCTAATGTTATGAAATTAAGTTCTCAGCTAAATTTTTAAAAATGCAGATGTGCCTCTACATGCACGTAAACACACTCAGCCATAATTACATAAGTAACAAGTTTAAAAAAGATGCAAAGAGGCAAAAACCAAGCAACATAGCAATTACCCTTATATACCACCCCATAGTGCTTAGTACATAGTGCATAAAACTCTTTGGGCAGTTCATAAGGTAATTAGCATTTTGCCCCCAATATGCTGGGTACTCGTTTTACCAACCTTGGAAGGATGGAAGGCTGAATAAGCCTTGAGTCTGTTCAGGTTCGAACTCACAATGTCAACAGTTTTTGACTGCAGTACAGCTGTCCCACAAAGACTCATAGGTTAACTCCTCTCTATCTCTACACTTCAGTATGGACAGTGGCTTTCACAGCCTGGTCCTCTCCCAAGAGCAGTGGCTCCCAAATATTGGGGCCCCATCTGTTCTCAGGTTGAAACTCCTAGAAGTCTTCCATGTTGGCTGTGCTGGCCAAAATTTCTGGGAATTGTAATCAAAGAACATCTGGGGTCTCATGCTGCAGTAGAGCCTAAGTGGTTGAAGTATCCCTCTCCTTTGGGGTCAGCTCTGTCCTTTGATTTCCTTTGCCTCACATAGTACATCTTAGATTTTCTATTTAGATCCCAATAATGCCAATCTGAAGACAAGGGATCCATGGATCCATGTGGTGTGGTGCTTGACCCCATGAGCTACTGCTCCACCTATGCTTACTACTACTATTACTACTTCCATATCCAAATCTGACTATTGGCGATCATCGTAGCAATCAACCATGAAGACTGTCCTGAGAATATAATGCAGTGACCTTTCATCTGCCTTCCACATCACAGCATGACACCCATACAACTGATCCAGTTCCACGAGCCACTTTCTGCTCCTGAGCCCTTTTGGCACACAAAGTCCTCATCAGCCACAGGCCAGGATGGATGAAGCTGCTGCCCTCCATCAAGATGGATACAAGTGGGATTTAATCCAATTGAGGACCATCACCCTTCCCTGTGGACTTTGCCAACCAAGTCTGTTAATCCTCTGAGTTAACAGATTAGTTAACCGCCACCAGACACTTGACGTTGAGTCATTTGCAGTATGGTCTACTCAAGGGTTCCCAAACTATGGCCCATGGGCCAGGTGTGGCCCACAGCACCATATCATATGGCCGCAAGGCCCTCACTGCTCCTGGAAGTGGAAGAAAAAGTGGGCGCATTTGTGACAGCCATAATATGTACCCATGCATGTGTAAACACACCTGCACCTTCCATAAATGCTGCTGTAAATCACCCGTGGTTGTCGTAAATGCATTTACAACATACACAGACTGTTTTACAGCAGTGTTTACAGCAGGAGGAACCACGTGACTGGCCTGTGGCACAAAAAGTTTGGGAACCCCTGGTCTACTCTATTACCATTACAAGATAACCTGGCCAGACTTCACCACTGGACCTTAAAATTAGCCCTGGTTTGTGTCAATATTTACACATCTGCCCAAAGACAGTCCACTCCACAAGCACACTTTAGTTAATGTGTAGAAAATGGAGTGTATTACAAAAAACAACAACACAGACTCATTTCTACATGGTTAGAAAAGGCAAAGTTTATTGCTTTGTTGCTACTAGCAAAGGATGTCAAGGAAGGTCAGGCTGCTGCAATTCAAACGAATGCAACACAATTGAGGCTGACAGTTTTTCCACATCCCTGTCTTACCATAAGCAATATAACATAACAGTGTTATTTGAGACTGAATAGACAGGACCACAGCTGAGAGCTGCAACCTGCATTTGGTGTAATCCCTGTTAAAAAGAACAAGTAGCAGAACCTGGGAAAGGCTTCACACTAGGAGCAGCTGCTATCTGTCAGAATAGATGCAGCAGGACAAGATTAGATAGGAAAAGAGTCTGTCACAGAGAGTTTCCTACGTTCCTTCCATGCCACTTTTTTCTTCCTATATTGAGCTTCAGAGACAAAGAGGAACGGGAGTAGTGTTTTAAAGTTATTTTTGCAAAGCCCCATGCCTGCGTAGAAAAGCATTACAAATATAACGTCAATCTCCAATACTGATGGCAGGAAGAGGGCAAAACATTGGTGGACTGGCACAGAAGAAGACTGCATATAGTGGAGGGTCCACCATGACAAAAGCCAGTGGTGGGCATCAGCCGGTTCGCACCAGTACGTGCATACCGGTAGTACAAATGGCTGCCCCCCCCACTTCCCCGCCCCACACACCTCCACCTCCTCCTAGAAGAGGATTTTTCTGGGCTCTGTTTCTCCCCCAAAGTGGTTGGGGAGGCACTTAGGGGTGAAATGGAGCCTTGGAAATGCCTTGGACAAAGGGGGAAATGGCTTCAGAGGTTCGCTATAGAGTAATGAAAATAGAAGAGCTCTATAGCGAAGAGCAGTCACATGGCCAAGAGGCCACACCCACCCAGTCACATGGCCACACCCACAGTGTGGCAGGAAATTTTTCCGGTGCCCACCACTGACAGAAGCCTCTGCTGTGTTCAAGCATTTGGTAATATGGAAAAAAGGATATCCACCAGGAAAGAAGTGTCTGAAACAAGCAGGCTTTTGATTCACCTGATCAAACTTTCAAATATACAGTATTTTAAAATGAAAATGGATGAAGGAAGGAGACTAAACTGTATATTGTTATCTGCGGTTATGGTGATTGCAAAGGATAAGGAATACCCTTGGGGCAACTTGGTAACAGAATTACTCATAGCATATACTTTGGGCCACAACGGTCTCTTTGAGTTACCTGGCTGCTAAGAGATGAGGCTCGTCTATGCTGGCAGTTAAGCTGCTATCTTTAGAAGCTACAAAAACCTGCCTGCCAGTGTCATGACCCTGCAGTTTTTCTCCCTCTGAATAGAACTGTTTAGGTGGCAGCCTAGAAATGCTGCGATTTCACAGGGCTTCGAGCATTTAATCCATCTCAGAGGTGATACTTAAAATGGCAGAATTGGCATCTCACCAATGACAGCCTCTCTTTGTCTGAAAGAGCATCTTGGTGCCAGCCACCATGGGGCACCGGCAGCAATGCCAGCTGGCCCGTGCCCACCCCCTCTGGCAAAAAAAGGGGGAGGTGAAAAGTTGATGTTTATTAGCTGCACCTCCCACCCACCACTGCAGAGGCTCAAGTGGTTAAGATGCTGAATTTGATGACCAGAAGGTTGGAGTTTGATTCCCAGGTACTGCATGATGGAGTGAGCTCTCATCTCTGTCCCAGCTCCTGCCAACCTAGCAGTTCAAAAGCAAGAAATTGCAAGTAGATGAATAGGGACCACTTCGGTGGGAAGGTAAATGGCGTTCCATGCACTCTGGTGTTGAGTCATGCCTGCTACATGTCCACTGAAAGATCTGCAGACGCAGACAGCACTGGCTCTTTGGCTATAAACAGAGATGAGCACTGAACCCTAGAGTCAGATATGACTGGCTTTTGAGCAAGGGCAACCTTTACCTTTACCACCCACCATGCTAATATGACAAATTCTCTTTTCTTCCCTAAGGCTGGAACCTAAGGTGGATGTGAGGTAAAGGTCGCCCTTGATCGAAAGCCAGTTGTATCCAACTCAAGGGCTCGGTGCTCATCTCAATTTACAGCCAAAAAGCCAGTGCTGCCTGCATCTACAGACGTTTCCGTGGCCATGTGGCAGGCATGACTAGACACAGAACACTGTTACCTTTCCTGCCAAATTGGTACCTATTTATCTACTTGCAAATTCTTTCTTTCAAACTGCTAGGTTGACTGGAGCTGGGACAGAGACAGGTGCTCACTCTGTTGCTCAGCACTCGGGTCTTGAACTGCTGACCTTCCAGCTGTTATATTCGGTGTCTTAACCATGAAGCCACCACAGTCCCTAGGCAGCTTCACTTTTCTTCTTTGTAATGTGGGAAACAGGACGGATTATGTAAAACATGTCCTCTTTAACACAGACCCCCATGATTGCTCTATACCAGCAGGTTTTCCCTGAACATTTAACAACCTCCCAATTCACTGCGAATTCTGCCACTCAACGAGAATGAGGCGCCAGTATAGCATGCAATTTTCAATGATCCCATGGCAAGTTCCTTAGCAGTTCCTTGGCAGAAAACTCAGTCTCGAAGCACTTTCTTTGAGAGCAGAAGTTGGAAAGCCATCCTTCAAGGCACAGCTTGTGCCAGGGCAATGGCATCGTTCCTTGGTGAAGCTTAGTGCTGGATGCAGCAGAAGGCTATGCATAGACCAGCGGCTGCAGATAAAGAAAGACGACCTCTCATTTTAATTAACTGAGATTTCGTTTAAGAGCAAACAAAGGCCATGTTTGTGTGCTGACAGCTGGCCTCCCTTCTGGGTCTGATAAGGCAGCAACTCTCTGCTTCGAAGCATGACGGCAGGCCAGGAGGCAGTCCAAGTAGTAACGATGGGAGGAAATCCAAGCTGTTTATGCATCAGCTGCTATGGGTTGCTTTGTCTTTCCATCTTCTCAGTCACATCCCAAGGATAACCACTCAATGGGGAGAGATTCTGTTGGCTAGGATTCTCCTCATACACCTGGGAACCCCAGACAAACAAGCTTACAAAATCTCAACAATCTAGTTCAGCGAGTCTCAACTTGTGGCCCATGGGCCAGATTTGGCCTGCAGTGCCATTTCATGCCCCCCCTCCCATTGCCTCCACCACACCCAGAAGTGCCATGTGGTGGAGGAAGGGCAAAATGGCTGTCTGCCCCCCAAAGCTGTCTGAGGGAGCATGACCCTGGCTCCAGCTTAAAAAGGTTGAGAACTCCTGATCTAGTTGCTTTGTACTATCAACAAGTGGTTTTACCCACTGTCACCTTCCAGTGATTTTTCTATGGCCAAGGAGAGCTTTGGACCCAGGTCTGTTGAGTCCTTGTCTTGCACTCTATCCATGCCACCATCCTGGCTTTCAGGAACTGCCCAGAGAGACAGCATGGGTGCAGTAAATAACAACATTTGTATACCTATTGTGCAAATTATGGCCACTTTTATGTTTTTGCAAAGCAACCATAAATTACTTGTCTTAAAACTAGAAATCATAGGTCAAAAAAAATAACATAAACAAGTTACTATGAAATTATGCGAGGAAAGAGGAAAGCAAAGGTAAAAGTCTCCCTTGTTTGAAAGCCAGTTGTGTTCAACTCTAAAGGACAGTGTTCATCTCCATTTACAGCCAAAAGAGCCTGCATCTGCTTCTTCAGCTGTTTCCATAGTCGTATGGCAGGTAAAATAGATGCCAGAGTGCATAGAACACTGTTACCTTTGCCACTAAAGTGGTACCTATTTATCTACTTGCAAATTCTTGCTTTCAAACTGCTAGGTTGGCAGGACCTGTGACAGATGGAAGCTCACTCTGCCATGTAATGCTTGGGTCTTGAACTGCTGACTTTCTGGTTGTTAAGCTCAGTGTCTTAACCACTAAGCCACTGTAGCCAGTCATATCCAACTATAGGGTTCAGTGCTCATCTCTGTTTATAGCCAAAGAGCCAGCGCTGTCTGCATCTGTAGACATTTCTGTGGACATGTGGCAGGCATGATTAGATGCGGGAGTGCACAGAATGTTGTTTCCCTTCCCACTGAAATGGTCCTTATTTATCTAGTTGCAATGTCTTGCTTTTGAACTGCTAGGTTGGCAGGAGCTGGGACAGAGATGGAAGCTTACTCCATCTTGCAGCACTTGGGTCTCGAACTGCTGACCTACCATCCTCCAGTCATCATTTTCAGCACCAAAACCACTCGGCCAAAGAACTAAAAGAGAGGTTTTCTTGCTTCATCCCATCCCTAGATCTGCCTTGCTCATTCAGTTGCCAAAGGGATCTGAGCCATATCACAAAGCTGCAGTAGTCACTGGGATGTGTGTCTCCACATCATACCTGTCAACCCGCGGCTCCAGAAAAACAGGACCTGCGCACATCGCTTGTGCGCAGGTCACGTTCCACGCATGCGTGGAAAGGTTTTACCCCTTCCACGCATGCGCGGAAGTGCTACGCCACTTGCGCAGCCCTTACGCAAGCAACGTAGCACTTTTGCGCATGCACGGAAAGCATTTCCCCTGCTGCCAAATTACGGGGTTTTAGCAGCGGGGGCCGGGTTATGATGTCAATCGACGTCAATTTACGGGGTAATCCCGGCCAAATCGGGATGGTTGACAGGTATGCTCCACATTTGCCACGCATTGATTCTAACACTCCCAGTCTGTATCAGTAAACATAACGAGTTGTACATGCTAACTATTAGGACACTTTCTGATTTTGTTTATTTTTGGGTGTGTGGGGTGGTATTGGAAAGAACAGGTAAAATGGTAACCTAGGGCTTAACTACTCCCAATATTGAAAGCTTTTTTCTAACCCAAATTGCATCTCCAAGGACAGGTAGCTATTTCCTTAGATTGCAGTGAGTAGGAGAGAAAGCTTAAGCCTTCCCCTCCTCACATGCTGTGGTGCCAATATCCCTTTGCCTCACGCTGGCATTTAATTTAAAACAATAACCGTTTGATTGCTAATTGCAACAGTCACATTGTTTGCACAAAAGCGTAGCGATGTCTCTACATAAACAACTTCCAAGAGAAAGATGTTCCGGCATGGTTTTGTTTTTGTTTTCAAAGGCTGCGTACATAGAGCACTCCTACACCAAAAGGGCGTCTTTCATGTCTGGGCTGGCCCTACCACTAGGCAGAGTCAGATGGCAGTCGGAGAGGGCAACGGTCGGGGAATTGGGAGGGAGGAGTATTGATCAGGTGGGTAACAGAATTCTGTGTGACAAATGCCCTGAGCCTCGCATCTCTTCTCTACTCTTCTTTCCCTAGTTCTGATGCTGTCCCACCAGCTGTGCAAAGTAAGAGAAAGGTTATGGTCACCCTTGCTTGAAAGCCAGTCATATACGACTCGAGGGGTCAGTGTCTGTGTTTGCAGACATCTCCGTGGACATGTGGCAGGCATGCCTCAACACCAAAGTGCACAGAATGCTGTTTTACATTCCCACCGAAGTGGTACCTATTTATCTACTTGCAATGTCCTGCTTTCAAACTGCTAGGTTAGCAGGAACTGGGACAGAGACAGGCGCTCACTCCACTGTGCAGTACTCAGGAATCAAACTCCAACCTTCCATTCAGCGAGTTCAGCGTCTTAACCACTTGAGCCACTGCAGTCCCTGGTACCCATGTATTTACTTGCAATTTCTTGCTCTCGAACTGGTAGGTTGGCAGAAACTGGAACAGACAACACGAGCTCACTCCATCATGCAGCACTCGGGGCCCAAACTGCTGACCTGCTTGTCTCCTGGTCGTCAAGCTCCGCATCTTAACCACTTAGCCACTATGGCGCTCTCCAAAAGGAATTCGTGGGAAGCAAAAGGTCTGATTTATCTCAGGCAATATCTTAGCCCAGCCCTGCAATTTATCCCACGATACCTGGCTAGAAGCCCCTGAGAAGCATAGAAAACAGCAGCCTGGTTTCTGGAATTGGTAATAAACCTGTTCAGTCTTAATTTTAAAACGATAGTTCCCAATTTCCATCTTCAGGCCAATAAGTGATCAAAATGCATTTCTTCTCAAATGCATTTCTCTTCCATTTATTTTTTAGTGTTAGAAAATCTACATAGAAAAACATACATATTCTTGCAGACTAAAAATTACACAGACTTTGACTTAACTGAATGTAATTCTCTCATTGCTAGTCACTGTCACAGCAATAAAACTAGAGATTCGCCCATCCTGAGTCACAACCATATACACGTGGAAGTCCAGCTGCGAGGCAAAAATTAGGCAGTAAATAGAAGGAAGTTAAATACTGTATGCAATATATCAACTTCTAAAAACTCAGACATTGCATTGTTGAAACTGAGGGAAATTTCTACAGGTATTTTTTTTTTCTCAGAGAGAGAAGAAGAATATCAGAAATTTGGGAGGCATAGGCTTTGTTGGGCCAACCTTACAGTTCTGTGTTCCAAGTCTGAACAATAGGCACATTGGAAATGACAGGACCTGGTTCATTTGCTGATATTGGGCAGAGACTGCGGTGGCTTTAGTGGTTAAGATGCTGAACTTAACGACTGGAAAGTCGGCAAGTCGAGACCCGAATGCTGCACGACAAAGTGAGCACCCATCTCTATCTTAGCTCTTGCCAACCTAGCAATTTGAAAGCAAGAAATTGCACGTATATGAATAGGTATCTCTTTGGTGAGAAGACAAACAGTGTCCCATGCTTGCCATATGTCCACGGAAATGTGTGCAGATGGCTGGCTCTTTGGCTATAAATGGAGATGACTGACCTTTGAGCATGGGCGACCTATTGGGCAGGTATGGAAGCAGTTCCTAAGACATCTCCTCCACAGATACCTTGCTGTTGTGGAACATGCTATTGTTGAATGTGGGAGGAGGTGTGGGAGAGACTGTGAGGGGTTGGAGGTCACCCACTATATCTGCAGGCGATACATTCTGAGACCTACTGTAGATACCTGGAACCACAGATAACAGCAAACCCAGTATTTACATTGCAGACAGTGGCCTCTAGTGGCCAGCTCTGGTAACACATCATATAAATATATATTATGTATTGCAGTGATTTTAATTGAATATTTTTAGACCCATGGATAACTGAAACAGTGGATATTGAATCTACAGATATGGGGAGTGGCCTGTACTCATCTCTATAATAGTCTCAGTCTCTTTGTCACTCTTTTCAGCTTCTCTCTTTGTAACTTTATTCCACATTTTCTTTGCTTTCTCCCACCCACCCCCCGTGAGTTTCCAGCACTTGTCACTTTGCCATTTAAGCATGTCACATCAGCCATTTATAAACATACAGGTTGCTTAGTACTAAATACATTTCTAGCCTTCTTCCACCATGCAAACGTGAGACTTAGAGTAAACTAATTTATTCACCTAGAAAGATCATATTCCTTCTGCATACATATTAATTCAGGATGGTTGAAAAGGAAGTCGTTTCTAATCTGAGCCTACAGATGTAACTCCACAGTGAGGTGACACAGGAGCAACTCATATCCAAGAATGCATTTTCCCCCTGATGCAGGAAAAATGCCACTGGCATGACTTTGCTTAAGGTGGATCCCAGCTTCCCATGAAGTGACCCACACACTATGATCACGGAGCCATCTCCTGTGGCACATATGAAATGAGACATGCAGGATTTGACACCGGGACTGCAATGGACTGCCTCAGCCTTGAGGATATGGACAAGGTGCACCTTCACAGCCAGTTATTATGGCATGGCCTCTTCCGCCTCCATGACCATTGGGAATCAGAGTTCCTTCTCTGCTCATTTTGCTGTTGGGCCCAATGTGATGGTTTCCAGTGGCATTTCCTCCACTGAGGGGACCATCACCCCACCAAAAGGGGCTCATCCGCCCATAGCCATTGGCCCCTTTAGGGAGTCAGGCTATTTACCTGGTTGCATATATACTTGACGATATATATAAAGGCAGATTTACACAAAAACATGCAATATTTTGGAAACATGATGCCTTCACCCATCAAAATGTTCAAAATAAATGCAGGGAGAGTGATCAGAAGTGGGAGAGGATCATAGGTCCTTGTAGATTGCACATCCTTCCAAATTGTAATGGATGACAGAAAATGCTGCAGGTGAAGGAAAGCGCCTAAAGGTGTTTTCGGTACATCAAAGACTCTCAGAGCACTTCAAAGTTCAAATCTTTAGGGCCTCTATTATAAATGTTGCACAGTGATTTCAAAACTGCACCTCTCCTGCCTGAGCACTCATTCTCCAAGGAAGGATTCAAATATTTCACATTTGCTCTGCACAAAGACACCTTCGAAGCCCAGGAGTGGCCAATTGCACATGGGGGGGGGGGACCCTAGAAAGGAAAGTGGGGAACAAACTTTGCTCACAATGCGGGAGGGCTATTTTAGCATACACGGGGCAAACAAAAGAAAAACCCATCATCATTAACATTCTGATGCAACATGCCACATTTATTTAAAACACTAAAGTCTGGTGAGTCATTTTCATGCTGTACAACAGCTTGATGGAAGCTGGCTATTCCGTACATTGAAAATTGAAAGTGATTGACTTCATGAGCAGAGAAAAACACATCCAGCTCATTCGCAGCCTTCAACAGTGGAGAGATTGATCACACTAATGAGAAGTGACTTGCTCTCTTACTTACAGGGCTGCATGTTACTCCTGGAGCACACACACACACACACACACACACACACACACACACACCCTGCTGCTTCTGAGCAAGTGGCACACACAGAAAGAGAAGCGGTAAGGGCTATGATGGAAACTTTCAGGCTGTATAATGCAGCGAGGACAATCAGCTTCAGAGATGTTCACTGCCTTCAAACAAACAAACAATATCAGAGCTATCTGTGGATTTCCGAGACAACAAGCAGCAAAGACCTCAGAAGAACTAAGAGGACAGACCAATATACCCTCTGATCCGGGGTGCCCAAACTTTTCAGCCCGCGGGCCGGTCATGTGGTTCAGTGGGCTGGTGATGTGGTTCAGTGAGCCGGTCACATGGTTCCTCCCACTGGAAGTGCAAATAAAACGTGCCTTGCAATTTGTTTTGCAACAGGATGAGATAGATTTTAAGCTGCCATTTTCTCTGCTTAAAGCAGGGATGGCCAAACTATGGCCCATGGGCCATATCCAGCCCCCAACACCAATTCATCTGGCCCACACTGCCCTCGTCGCTCCCGGAAGCAGAAACAAAATGTGCCCATACGGGCATGTTTTGCTTCTACTTCCGGGAGCATTGAGGGCAGCACAGGCCGGATGAATTGGTTTCAGGGGCCGGATCTGGCCCATGGGCCATAGTTTGGGCATCCCTGCTCTGATCTCTTGTATCAAAACAAAATAACTGTCATTGCAAAGTCCTTCTCTTGGTCACTTTGTAGTAATGGCCTTAGGGAGCTGAAAGGAACTTTTACTGGCATCTGGAAAAAAGAGGGATGAAATAAAGCAGAGCGCCCATCTCATCCATCAGCCACTTCATCTTTCATGTTCAGGCCAGTCTTTAATCTGCCAAACTGAAGCCAACTTCTTGGTTTTGTCGTTGGCCAAACTTAAACCATTCAGCCACTGCTTGGCTAGAAGCCCCTCTTTGCTGACTGCCTGTGACCTGGCTTGCCATTTGAATTTCCTCACTGATAGGGAAGTTTTTCCCTGCGAACTGTAAACCCCAAGTACAAATACTGCCATGGATCCAGACAAGTTTGAGTCGGACAATCTCTCAAAGGGCACAGGGTGGAGAGTGAGACGTCAATCCATGTATCCTTCTCCTGGCAGAGGGCTAGGGAGAGGCAACCCACATCCAGTTCCATAGTCATCAAATCCCAGTCTCCTTTATTTATTTATATAACTGCCAAAATGAAGGCACCTTTTAGTGAGTTTGTTCTGCAGTTCCTTTTGCCTGAGCTAGTGTGAAAAAGATTAGCCTGCAACACAAGGTTACTGTTACCAGGTTACACCCAATTGTGGTTCAAAAGACCCAGAAGCATCCCTGACACATAACTGGGCTCACAGGTGGCTAGAGAAGAGACATAGGGAGTACATGCTAGGTATGCATTGCTTGTTTGTGTTCTTGTTCTTGAACAAGAACTGTCAAATAAGGCTTTCTCTCTTCACCCACTGAGTGCTTATTGTCTCTCGGATCCTAAAGGAACCTGAGCCCATCAGGCCTGGCCAGCCTGCATGGCAAAACATCAGGAGACATGGCTAATGCCAAGAGTTGGGTGATAGGGTCAAGTGTAGAGTTTCACCAATCCAGCTTTAACCTCTGCATTGACCCCTCACCATCACAGGTTCACAATGGTACAAGGTTCCTGATCTACAATACTGTACAAAGTCCAAAAGTATACTTTATCATGGCCCATAGCAGAGAGATAGAAAATGTGTGGCCTCTCTCCATCATTTATTCCACATTTTCTTTGCTTTCTCCCCCCACCCCCACCCCCAATGAGTTCCCAGCACTTGTCACTTTGTCATTTAAGCATGTCATACCAAAGCTCTCTCTCATTAGGTGAAAATTGGATTTTGTTAATGAAGGAAAAGGAAATCAATTAATCTTATCAGTATACAGGGAATTTATTTGAAACACAAGGAAAGGAACTCTCTTCTCTCCCCCCCCCTCCATGCCACTTGCTTTGCTGATAAGCGAGTTTTGTACATGAACGCACATCCTCCATTCAGGGCCTAAAGGTTAGGTGAGGTGCATCTAAGAGGGCTTTATGAGAGTTTGAAATGCCTTGCCCCAGGGATTTCCTAGTAAAGTAGGTGTGCACACACGCGTGCATGCGTGCACATGCATGCGTGCACATGCATGCATGCACATGCGCGAGCACAAACACAAAGTAGCTATCACTCAAAATGGAAGGATGCCATTAAGATACTTGTTCCCACTGAAACTTTGCACAAATCATCAACAAATAGCTTGCAAGGCTATTTAAAGACAACCCATTTAGCACACATTTTAAAGCACAGCTCATATTCTTTGATTTTTTTAAAACCCAATCCTTCTCTATTCCTTTCCTGTATACAACGGAGATGAACAACATTCCCCTAGAGTTGGACACAACTGGATCATACCTGTCAAGTATCCCAGATTGGCCGGGATTTCTGTATTTCCACGCCAATTTTCTCCATTTCCCGCCCGGAGCTGCTGCTACCCCGTAATTTGGCAGTGGGGGAAAGGAGTTACTGTGCATCCCTTCTGCGCAGGACCTTTCAATGCATGCGTAGAACCCTTCTACGTATGCGTAGAAGGCTTCTGTGCAGAAGGGAATGCATAGAAGTCTTCTACACATGCATAGAACTGATGTGCGCAGAACGGTTCTGCGCAGGTCCATTCTACGCATGCGTAAAAGCCTTCTACGCATGTGTAGAAGGCTTTTACGCATGCATAGAATGGACCTGCGCAGAACCGTTCTGCGCAGGTCCCATAATCTTTGGAGCTGCACTTGACAGGTATGAACTGGATTTCCAGTTGTAATGGAGGGATGGCCTCTGTCAGGCCCTAAAACACACTCACACACAGACCCAGAGTCAACTTTTCCAGGGCTGGAGAGATCTCGGAAGGACAAAGAGCTTTCAGCATTTTTATTAACAAAACCAGTGGTAAACAGGAAATAAGAGGTGAAGCATGTGCTGGTTGGCTATAGGCAGTGTCATGCAGTATGACCTCATGGCATACCTGTCAACCATCCCAATTTGGCCAGGATTACCCCGTAATTTGATGTCGATTGATGTCATAACTCGCCCCGTGCTGCCAAAGCCCCGTAATTTGGCAGCGGGGGAAAACGCTTTCCACGCATGCGTGGAAGCACTATGCTGCTTGCACAGCCCCTACGCATGCACAGAAGCACTACGCCGCTTTCCAGAGCCGCGGGTTGACAGGTATGCCTCATGGGCATCAGACTGGAGAATAATCAGGAAATTAGGTGTGCTTCTTTTTAGGGACGGTGACTCATCTCCCCCCACCCCTTCTGCCCAGGAAGGATGCAACCCAGCATTCCAAGTTGCCCCCTCTCGATTGGAAGGTTCCCTGCAAGACAGTTAAAGGACCCCAACATCCCAACAAGATTGTAAACTCATTTATGTTATCATTCCAAGCAAGAAAAAAGGGTAATATTTTTTAATCACACACATAACAATGCAGTTATAACACTGCATCACAAAAAAAAAAATTGTCTGCTACTTGGTTCTGCTACAGTGTTCTGTGCGCTCCAGTGTATAGTCATGCCTGCCACATGACCACGGAAACATCTACAGAAGCAGACAGCACTGGCTTTTCGGCTTTGAAACAGAGATGAGCACTGAACCCTAGAGTCGGATAAGACTGGCTTTCGAGCAAGGGAAAACTTTACCTTTATCTTTAATACTTGGTGTAATTCATGTGTTCTATATTAAATCAAGTGCGCTGAATCCAAATCTAAAGTCCAATTCTGCCTAGGACATCAGGATCTTAAGTTAATTACATGTATAGGCACAATTAGCTACATTCTGTTGTTCTGCAGTTATTCTGCAATCTCTATACATAATTAATAATAATAATAAATTTTAATTTATATCCCGCCCTACTCAGCACAGGCCAACTCAGGGCGGCTAAGAGCATTTCAAATAAAGATACAATATAATTATACAGAAATACAATGGAGTATAGCAATAAATACAGAATATAACAAGGTAACCTAAAAATAAGATACAAAATATACAAATTACGAATGTATAAATTTTAAATTTTAAATTAACTTTTGCCTCATAGTTCCATGATAGCTGTATTATCCAATACCATGGTTTTGCACTAGAGACAAACCCTTGGTCCATCTTGCCTTATACTATTTCTGAAATCAGCTCACTGTCTTGCCCAGATATGCCCAGCCACTGCTGGAACATGCATGCCACCAGGGGACATGATTCAGGTGAGGCAGCAGCAAGCATAGTGGCAGTTGCAACTGTTATAATGTTCCCATATACAAATATATTACCCAATTACCAACCATTTAAACAGCTATAGCACACCTATAACTTCAAATTTGTACGTGATAGGCTACTTAATTTTTTTACGTGACAGGCAAATTCTGAGTTCAGATTTGGAATCAACCCACGCGATATCATGTAAATCACATGTGTTATTCTCAGTAGAAAAATAATTGTTGTGCAGTGTAATGTATATACCCTGTGTAATAATATAAGTGCTTGCTAAACATCTGTGGCTCTAGAGGTGGCAATCCACCAACTTCGTTATAGTGAAAGTTGGCTAACTTGGCACAAATCATGACCTGCTTTGTTAAGGAGAAGAGGTGACACCCCCCCTTCCCTCCTTTTATTGCAAGAGAGCAATGATTACTTTTGTCAGTCTTGAGAGAGATTTTGCACATTTTGAACACAATTTTAGAAATTAAGCCCGCTGCTTTTTTCCCTCTTGGACTATTAAGAAAAGAAGCATTGGATAGCCTTTTGTGTCTTTGTTAGAAATTTTGACATTCCTTTTTGTATTTGAGCCAGGAGAAAGTGGCTACAACCATTTTGTCTCCCTTCACAGAATCACAAGGAAAAAGGTGTTTGATGTCTCACTGTTACAAGCCTTAGAAATCTCTCCCTAAGCTATCCTGTCTAGCAAACATAAAAAGAAAGGAGATATTAGGAAGGATTTGTCACATCCCCAAGCATCAATAAATTTCTTTCTTTTGTATATGAGAGCATTCAGAGGCTTTGTATGCCTGGATGTATGTGTGTAATCAATGTGGGTTTAAAAAAAATTCCCATAAAGAATCTTGGCAGAATCTATGACCTGTATGCATTATAGAAATACAGGAGTAAAGTGGTATTTTTACTGGATCACTAAAAAGTAATCTTGTTCTTCTTGCATGTCCTGGACTGCCAAAATGAAGCCACTTTCTTGGCTTTATCATTATCCAAATTTAAGTCCTCATCAGTGCATGTTTCTGGCAGTAATCTGCAGATCAGTAAATGAGCCGGATTCTGTATCTCTCCACACTCACACCATGTGTTGTTGTCCACCAGCAAGCCCCTACTTGAGCCTGTTGGTCTTGCATTTCAGGACTTCTACCCTCATCCTATTCAAGGTCCTCCAAATGATGTAGGGTATCAGGGTCTTCCCTTTTATAGTGTCGAGGCTGGCACAGATGGGGCCCCATCGTAGCCTGGAAATTTTTACCTTTGGCCTTGACCAGGGCTAGTGTGTCTAGGAGAGGTTTTTCTGCCTGAGCAGACAGCGTTTTGAGAAGAGCCCAGAATTAAACTGGTTAATAAAATGGTGATTCTGGACCCTTAAAGGTATCCAGTTTCCAAAGTAGCCCATCTAATGCCACCCCCCCCCCCCATGAGATGACACTTGGCAGAGATCAGCAAAGCCTTCAGGCCCCAAATTGGAAGTCTGCTAACAAGGTGCAAAATCTCTCAGTTTTTATGTTTTTGGCCACTCACACCTCCCATCTCGGTTATGTGAAAATTCCCAAAATGTGACGTTTGGGACTTCTGGCCAGTGCAGCCGGCCATGCACCTGTAAGTTATGTGAGGCGCTTATCTTAGATTTCATCTCGATGGCATCTTCATGAGATTGATCAAAATGCCAGATTCCCTCACTTAGTGTCCTTGGTCTTGACGACAGTGAGTGTGTGAGCTGGTATGCTAACTGACCCTCGTGGTGTTTACAGCAATTCACTTGATTGACAAGGTGTCCTAACTCTAATTGGCTACACATTCTACAATACTCAAAGTAATTAAAAAAGATTACTTGCCATCCTTTGATTAGTTGGCATCCTAGGGGAGGTTCAAAAGAACTAAAAAGTACTCAAACATGACCTGAGCTTTCATGACTCAAGGTCACTTCTTCAGGCAGGAACCCACATCTTGCCAAGAACTTTTGGGACTCTCCTTGAGAATTCCCCTGATCTTGAATCATGAAAACTCACTTATTATTTGATTTTTCTTAATGATCCACCAAAGGTATCACTGTCTTTGTTTGTTCATGGACTTTCAACATCAGCTGAGCTGGGCTACAATCTAAAGGAAATAGCTACTGTACTTCCAACCATTTGGTAGTACTTTAATTGATATTGATTTGGCTACAATTGGCACACCTAGTGAATAATCTAAATTTTATCCCCAGGTCCCTGATGAAGAGCTTTGGGTCTTTGTCTTGTCCTTTCCTTCTTTTTTGATCAAAAAGAAGCCTGCCTTTTCAAAAGAAAGCCATATGCAGCAGGCTATCATGCAAATGCCTAATTTCTTGCATTTATGGGAAAGGAGATGATTTCAGATCCAGCCTGCTGCTTTTTCCAACTCACCTCTAAGAAACATCAACCTTTGGGATTCTCATTGATTGATTTCCTGCACTATCGACAAAAAATTGGTGCATACCTGAAGAAGTGGTCTTGAATCATGAAAGCTCTTATAATGGTTGTTTTGTTTTAATGAACGAATAAAGGTATCACTTTGCTCCTGCATCTCAAGTTTGCAAAGATTACACTGCTACCTTTGTTAGATTCTGTATAAATTATGCCACTGAATTTCTCATGTCGTATCCTTTATTCAGCTAATGGTCAGGAGGAGCAAACAAATAGCCTTTGTAGGCCACTGAAACTCTACGTCGTTGTTGTCATCAACGTCGGCTGCTACTCATATCTGAGCATACATTTTTCTTGGAAGTAATTTTCACAGTTGATGGATGTGTCTCTGGTGACCCAATAAACCAATCCTGACATGAAACATGCGACCACACACATTACACTGAACAGATGGTGGAGGGCGTAGTTGAGTTTGACAAAGCTTTTGTGCTTCTCGCTTAGCCTCTTCATGTCTGTGCCATTCTCCTTCAAAGTGATTGGTAGCAGCAGAGATGGTTTGGTGCCAAAGTGGGAGATCTATGGCTGCTGCCTCCCAGGTTTGTGGATTTATACTTGACACTCTAACAGTAACTGCTATGAATCTTACTTATGTCCCTCCTCACCAAAATTCTGCCGACTCACTGCTCTTTCACATTTAAATTGCTAATTGCCTTGTGAACCACCCAGAAAGTGCACTAAACACTATGTTGCAGCATCTAAGTGTAATTGCTATTGCCATTTAAATATCTCCTTCCAGCCTGAAGGGTCAAAAATGTACAAGTGGGCAGGCACCCTGACAATAAATCATTGCAGAACTAGTTGCCTAAAAATAAATGAAAGCCCCAACATTATAAATCTTCTAACCATAGCAGAAAATTTGTGTGTCTATCTCAAAAGAGGTTCAAAAAAAAGTAAGACCTGAATTTTTTAAAAAAGGTGTAAAGATACTACTGAGGTCCAAACAGATATAATTTGTTGAATTATATCTTTTGGTTGGCCATACTGACTAGTGGAATATGGAAATTGTGGTCCTTTTACCATCATAATAAGAACCAAGATAGCATCCTACCTTAATTTTGTAGGCTAGTTTGATTGTCCATGCAACATGAGAGGCTCTGTGACTTATAGTAGTTTAGCATAGATATACTGAGCTCTCAGCTTGAGTAGCTGGGTGGGTTGTATCTCAGTTGGACATGCCCGATGGGTAGAGTCTTAAAGCTATAGTTCCCTGACCAAAATGGCCAAATCTTTGAAATGTTAAGAGCTATGGACATGACCTGTTGAAGAGAAAATATGGAGATCCAAACTGAATTAATTGTGTGGCTTATATATCAGTTGACCTTGCCATCTTAAGGAGGAGTTATAGTCTTCTAATTAAAATACAGTAAAACCTTGGATAACACTAAAACTTGGTTCTACAAGTCTTAGTGTTACCCGATTTTTAATGTTATCTGATGCATGCATCAGATAATGCTAAAATCCTATGGGATGAATTGCATAATGTTAAAACTCTACAGAGATACATTGTAACCAGCACAGGCTTTATCCGATGCATCCCATAGGATCTTAACGTTATGCGACGCAATTTTTTTTCCGGATTGCTTAACGTTATGCAGTTTTAGCATTATCTGATGCAAACATTATCCGCGGTATTACTGTACCTGTAAAGGGACATTCAAAAAGCTAACAAGTAGAAGCACAACTTGATCTTATAATGGAGTATAACAAAAAAAAATCTACAGATACTAACGATTTCACAGCTTCCTGCCATGTCGAAGTATTTTATCCTCTGTATTCTAAAACTATCTCCCTGGATGCAATGGTATCAACTAGGTCAGGGGTCCTCAAACCTGGCTCCCCAGGTGTTCTTGGACTTCAATCACAGGGCTTCTGAGAATCGAAGTCCAAGAACATCTAGAGAGCCAAGTTTGAGGACTCCTGAACTAGGTGATTAATCCTCTCCATTCATCTCATCCTCCAATTCCCCAAAGACAGAATGGAACTATTATCCAACGACAAAGTAGGAAACTGGGAAGAAAGATAGATAGCACATGGGTGAGGATGGGCAGATGCTTATTTGTCTGTTTGACACTAAATTAAAAAAACTCATTTGCTGGTGTTAAAATATATTTAAATAGTCATGTTGTGTGGAGTGTTTTTTAATCGCTGTTTTTTTAAAAAAAATAGCAGATTACATTCTCACAGAGGGGAAAATGAAAATTTTAACTGATCAGAGCATTTAGCTGAAGTACTTCTTTATTCTACTACTAATATTAATTTTGTGTCATAAATTATTCTGGGTTGAAAGGATTTTTGCAGGAGAAACTCCACTCAGGGGATGCCCAAATGAGGCTCCTTTTATGTATCCAAGAGCTGGGACAGAGACGGTCACTCAATCTGTCATGCAATACCCAAGTCTCGAACTGTCGACTTGCCGGCCTTCCAGCTAACAAGGCGAGCTTATTAACCGCTGAGCAGGTGGCAGGAAGGGGAGAGGAGGGGAAAGAGATCTGGATGAAATCTCAGTCTCACAACCTACATGAGGGCACAGCAAGCTTCTTTGGCTGCTTTTCAGATTCTT
Source organism: Bradypodion pumilum (assembly GCA_035047305.1). NCBI lineage: Eukaryota > Metazoa > Chordata > Lepidosauria > Squamata > Chamaeleonidae > Bradypodion > Bradypodion pumilum. The sequence goes on from JAWDJD010000010.1 coordinate 34,827,176, forward strand.
CAATCTGACCTCCTTCCTGAACCTGCTTCATAGAGTCTCTCACTCCAGGTATTGAACAGTGGCTTCAGCAAGACAACAGTACTAAGTCATGAGACCTCCCTATAGGATGCCCCAACCAAGAGGTAACTGCTGAAACTTTTCAATTATTTACAGTCCTTTCTCTCTCTCTCTCTCTCTCTCTTGTCAGCCTCTGTTCCTGGTCTCAAACTCTCCTTCTTTCTCCACCCTTTCCCTTTTCTCTCACTTCCCTGGTTGCACTAAATGGGACATTTATGGACTGAGCATTGATTGTCTTTTTGACAAACACAAGGATAGGGTCGGAAATGTAGTCAGAGATTGTCAAACGCATAAGTGACTTCCTTTCCTCCCACCTCTACCTCCCTTATTTCTTTTTCTTCTTCCCCTGAGCATGACTTTCTGGCAATTTTGACAGCTAGGTCTGAAAAAACTTCAATGGTTTTCTGCAAAGGTTTTGTCTGAAGGATCCTCCGTTGCCACCGTGAACGAGGAGAAGGGAGGGAAAAAGCACAGGCCGTGCCCTCCAACATTTCACTTTGTGACACAGACACAGTCTTGAATAATTTTAACATCCGGATTCTCACACCATATGTGCATAATCCAAATATACTACTATAACTAAGGCTGAGAACATATATATGAAATAACTGCTTTTTCTGTTTGTTCGCTTTTCACCATGCACCTCTTCTCTCCCTAATGCCCCCATTTCCCATTTGTTACTGCATGAGTTTTCTCAAGTGATTTCCCCCAAAATGTACGGCAGGGACTTGATGGCTCATTCAGTGGAGTCATATATAACATGTACACAGTGAGATGTCAATGCAATTGATCATCTGAGAGTGCAGGACACGTAATAGCAGGCTCAAGTTACAGGAATCAATAAATAGGTTGAATATCAGGGAACACCTCTTAATTGTTAGAGCAGTTTGACAACGGCACCTATTACCCCAAGCGGTGGTGAGTACTCCAACACTGGAGGCATTCAAGAGACTATTGGAAAGTCACTCTCTGTCAGGTCTGCTTTGATTTGGATTCCTGCGCTGAGCAGGGAATTGGACTCAATGGCCTCACAGACTCCATCCAACTCAATTATTCTATGACTAATACTCAGCAGTTGTTGTTTTAAAAAATAAATAAATAAATCAACTCCTGCTGAGACTACCCGTTAAATGGGGAGCATGGGAAATAAGCTAAAAGCAGCAGAGCAACATGTATGCTCTGGCTTGCCAGAAAACTGGTGTAGAAAGGGCTGGCCCTGTCCCAAAAAGGTCTTCTACACTGGGTATAATAATTTCGTGTCAGAAATGATTTTGGGTTGAAAGGGTTTTTTTGTGGAAGAAACTCCGCTCAGGGAACACCCAAAATGAGGCTCCTCTCATTTATTTATTTTATTTTACCCCGCCCTTCTGGTGGTGACACCACTCAGGGCGGCATTACAATAGAAAAGGAAATCCGATACAATAAATGAAGAAAAAAATGCAGTAAAAACATTCATGGCTAAAAACATTATATAAAACCCCTATCTAAAATCCAGAATTAAAATCACATAGAACTTACTATTAAAAACCACCCTCACCCCTCATGTCCCCAAGAGCTGGGACTGAGATGGGTGCACAATCCATCATGCAGTACCTGGGTCTCAAACTGTTGACTTGCCAGCCTTCCAGCTAACAAGGCGAGCTTCTTAACCACTGAGCCACTGCAGCCCCTTTTTACACAGAGTAAAAATGGAAAATCTCCCTCAGGTTCCGTTTCCCACCATTCCAGATAAGTCTAGTGAAACCTTGTGTTCTGAAGGAAGCACGAGAGCCCTCACAGTGTTCTTGCTATGGCAAATCTTCATACCCTCAAAGCATTAGACAGTTAGAACAAAATGTTGAAAGTCCTATGGAGTCCTGCTGTCAAGTCAAATAATCATAACCTTCCCCAGATATTCTATTCCACTGCTTGCACCTCTTTTCTTTCCTTATTTTTCTTAATATTACTCCATTGCTTGTCTCCTATCTTCTGTGTCATCTGAGTCCATTAGACACTGTTGAAATCAGAGAGGCAGGGCCAAATCAATAAAATAATTAGTTTGGGCTTCCCTCATTTGAACCGACTTCTGACAACCTAGCAGTTCGAAAGCAAGACATTGCAAGTAGATAAATAAGTATCACTTTGGTGGAAAGGTAAACAACGTTCTGTGCACTCCGGTGTTGGGTATACCTGTCAACCACGGCTCCGGAAAATCCAGGACCTGAGCAGAATGGTTCTGCGCAGGCTGCTTTTTACGCATGCATAAAAGCCTTCTACGCATGCGTAAAAGCGACTTGCGCAGAACCGTTCTGCACAGCTCACTTCTACACATGCATAGAAGGCTTCTTCAATCCCCTTCTGCACAGAAGCCTTCTACGCAAGCGTAGAAGGGTTCTACGCATGCATAAAAGCCTTCTATGCATGCGTAGAAGTGAGCTGCGCAGAAGGGATGTGCAGTAATGCCTTTTCCCGCACTGCCAAATTCCGGGGTTTCAGCAGCTCCGGGTGGGAAATGGCGAAAATCGGCACCGAAAAATGGGAAATCCCGGCCAATCCGGGAAGGCTGAGAGGAATGGTGTTGGGGCATGCCTGCCACATGTCCACAGAAACATCTGAAGAAACAGACAGTGCAGGCTCTTTGGCTATAAACAGAGATCAGCACTGAACCCTAGAGTCAGATATGACTGGCTTTCCAACAAGGGCAACCTTTACTTTTTACATTTGAACCGAATTTTGTGAATGCTCATTGCAGGCAGGCAAGTTCTTTCACCTCACCAGATGTTCCACCTCGCTGTTACTTAGCCTGCTTTATTGAGATGAGATGAGTAACATTCTAAGAAGTACATTATTGTCTTTGTCAATCAGTGTAGATTATTCTCAGATTATATCTCTGTCTTCTGACTGTGGAAAGGGTGAGGAACATTTATCCTCAGTCAACAAAAAGGAAATGCAAGAGGTCATGGATTAAATGGAAAGCAGGTTACTGAAAACTGAGAGGAGCCTCACCTCAGAAGACTAACCATGGAGAGCAGAGTTTGCTTTCCACCCACAGAAGGCATTCAACAATGCCTGCGATGCCAGCAGGAAACCCTCCCCTATGCAGACTGGCAAAATGCTTCACTTCTGACAAGCAATCTCTTACAATGAAAGACTTTCTGTCATTTCACACAGAACAGTAGCAGACCTTGATTCAAAATATGTATATAAATATTCCTCTGCCTGCATTGTGACACACAGAAACGAGAAATGAGAAGGTAAACACTTGAAACATCATTCCTTGGCTGTCTAGTTCTCGTTCACAAGAGCAAGCGACATTTCTCTGAGAGGCTACAGATATTTCCTGGACTAACATTGTTGTACTTGTGAGCAAATAACCAAACTGTGAAAAAGTATAACTGTGGCTGCCTCTTTGCACATTTTTAAAATTTAGAACAGCCTAAATCAATGTGCTTGATGGGGGGGGGGGCGGAGGGCTTGAACTGATGTTCTTAATACCACTTGAAAAACCTGTTTTCTGATGCCCCAGAGCAGGATTTCTCAACCTTTTTAATTTGCCGGCTGGACCATGCCCCCTCAGACAGTTGAGCAGGCCAGACTGGTGGTTCTCCTCGCTGTAACTGCTGCCATAAAATGTGTCTGCAGGTGTCATAAACATGTTTATGACAGCCACATGAGCATTTACGGTTTTTGTAAATGTGTCCACATCCACTTCTGCCGCTGGCGGCATGGGCCACATGAAATGGTGCCATGGGCCACATGAAATGGTGCCATGGGCCACGGCCAGGCTGCGGGCTGCAGGTTAAGAACCCCTGCCATAGAGGAAATGTCTCAATTGTAGCAACAGTCTTGTTAGGAATTGGGTCATTGCCTAACTTGTTGAAAAGGATAATATATAAACCAACATAGCACGTCTGTTGTAAAATGTACTATGGTGCTTTAAGAGTATTGAGTTGATGTTGCATGGTTACTGTATTATCTCATTGGTAATGTGGCTAAAAGGAAGACTGCAACTACAGTTAATTTAACATTCATTACTCTTCCACTACTCTTGCTTTCTGTTTGCTCACTGCTTGATGGAGATTTGTCATTTGGTTTGCTTACTGCTTTGCAACCTGTACTGGACTGTTTCCCCCATGATTAACAAAGACTGGTGAGAAGAAAAGATTATTCTGCTTTAACCTTGAAACAACATTGTGACTATCTGCTATTGCTGTGTATGACTTGGAAGGAATTTGGACTCGGATTTTTGCTACAATTAAAACAGTGCATCTGTTTGGTTGCTGCGTTATTCATTGTACTCTCAGACTTCCGCTGACACACCCTTCCAATGGGTTTACTCTATATCTTAACAAGTCCAAAACCAGCTTTTTGATGGGGAAGAGAGAGTGATGAGTTTGGCCCTTTCATGCCTTTTCCTGAAGACATCTAATGAGGAAGAGAGACACTTGTCAGAAATACTGGGCTCTGGAATTCAATTTAAGGTTGGATTTGGTAGCTTTAGAATGTTTTTGGGTGTATTTTATTTATAGAAAAACATGACTATAAATACAGTAATACACCATACAAAGTCCGCTTCATACAACATCGGATTCATACAACATCGCCTAATTCCTTGAAAAAAGTTGTCTCATACAAAGTCGTGCGACTTTGTATGAGGCATTGGGGTTTTCCCAGGTTGCATTGTGCCTCGGCAGGATAAAAAGGCAGGACACATGCATGCATTGCTCTTATGGATTTTGCACGAGGTGAAGAGTGTTCAGGAGTGGTTTTGAACGTGATTTTGGATTTTTTTGAATTTTTTCGTCAGAATTTTTAGAAGCATTCCTGGGATTTTTGCAGCATTCTTCAGGTTCTTGGACAATCAGGGTTGCTTGACATGTTTTTGTAATGTTTTTAGCCTTTAGACAATGATTTTTTAAAATTCTGTCGGTTTCCTGTCTGTTTCCCTGACTTTGCCCTGAAGTCTGTGCTGTTACAGTACAATGTATCTCTATGGAAACAACATTGTACGAGGCATCACGGCAAGGATTTGGACGTTGTATGAGGCATCATGGCTAGGATTTTGCATGCCTCATACAAAGTCCAAATCCGTATAAAGTCCAAACTTGTGGAACCAAGTTTGGACGTTGTATGAGGTATCAGTGTATAACACTCATACATAAAAGGGCTCTTCCAGATGACACCCAAAAGGGTGGTTATGGAACAACTTCCTACCAAGAAGAAGAAGAAAACCAGGTCGTAGAAGCTTTAAATTCTCAGGCCAGGGTTTTTGGTATACTATCTTAACCACTTCTTGGTTTCTATTTCTGGAAAAATAAACCTGACTTCTTATCCTATACTGTACTTTGATAGTGAATTATTTTTTCTCATTTTTCTGGAGTGACATATATGATGTGGTGTGTGCATACCATAGCTCAGCAGAGGATCACAGTCTTTCCAGGTCTATCAGGTGCACACAAAAGTTTGTCTCAGGTATTCATTCATTCATTCATTCATTCATTCATTCCCTCCCCACCCAGAATTCAGCCCATGCATCGATATGGGTACACAGAGCATGTCATGTGATAGGCTGAACCGAATCATGTCTAGGTCTCTCACAGATTTTGCACATTTCTGATTATCCTTGTGGGGAGGAAATTGTCATGAATTGGGAAATGCAAACAACAAAGCCAAGTCATGGATAGTTCTGGAAGGGCAGAAGGGTTTCTGGACAGTGACAGTGACAATGTACAAAGCTGAGTGCTAAACAACAGGAGAGAAAGAAAGTGAGGAAGTTTAAGAGTTCTCTTTGATTTTTTGATTTGTTTTGTGCTGACTGATGTTCGAATAAAGATATGTATGTATTTATTTATTTATTTGTGGATTTGTAGTGCCACCCAGTACCAAAGACTCTAGGCATTAAAACCATCACCTCTGAATGCTACTGACTCCATTCTCCCTTACAGTTCTACTGATTTTAATGATAAATGACAACTGTAAGTAAAAAAATAAAATCCTACTTTAAATACTTACAGAGTATTTTTTTTTACTTTACAAAATACCAAGGGGGAACGACAAGGTTTAATGTGAGCTGAGCTGATTTCCTCACATTTTTCTATGCTGTTTTTGTCTTTGTATGTCTCACTCTGCTAATTTTGTGGTTCTCTAACTTTGTTATTCTTTTTCTCTCACTCCCTCTTCCTCTTCCATAATCTGAAATGAGTGTTACTGTGTTCACAGTGTAGACTTTGATGATTTAATCAGTGGCTTTGCAGCAGGTAAGGCAAGGAAGGTTTTCCTAGTGAGAAAGAAAAAAAGGAATTATTTCCATCTTCATTGCAACCAATTAAGCACCTTCCTCTTTTCTCATGTCTAATTGTGACACATTAATGCCATCTCTAATCTGAAGGATCTGTGGGGCTGTAGCTCTCTTCTGTCAATGCTTTTCAGCTATCTCCTGCTCTCCAAAGCTGCCCTAGAAATTCACAAGTATTCCTTGTTTTGGCTTGTTTTTATATATTTGTCTGCAAACATATCTCTAGTTTACATGTGTTCAGTTACAAGGATAATCGATTACACCTGGATGATAAATGCATCAGTGGTCATGTGGCGACTTCAGATGAAACTGACAAGTTGTGTGGGAGGGATATAATAAAGCAACCTCATCTGTATGAGGATCAGCCGCTGCAGTTGCCAAGGCAAGGAAATATGTGGGCATATCTACTCAGAGCAGCACCAAAGGAATTAAAGAGAAAAAGATGCCGCTATCTGAAGACCGTGTTCAGCTTGGCATAGGTATGTGACTGCATTTGAATGCAGCACAGTGCAAGTATGACTTTAAAGATGGGGGGGGGGAACGTAGCCTAACAAAATCAATAGTGCACTTAGGGATGGGGGAAAAACCCAAATGGAGGCTTAATGGTGTGTGATAAAATATAAATAAAGGCAAGGCACCAGGTAAGGGAGAGATATACCAGTTTGGGGATTAGAGCACAAAAGTAGTAGTATTCACTGGATCAGTGGTGGCAAACCTATGGCACACATGCCAGAGGGGGGCACTCAGAGCCCTCTCTGTGGGCATGCATGCCTTTGCCCCAGCACAGAGTTCACCCCACACCTCTGCCCAACAGCCCAATGGGAAAGCTTCCTTCCTGCCCCCAATGCAGAGTTCACACCCCCCCCCCCCCCCCGCTGCCCAGCAGCCCAATGGGAGCCCTTCTGTCCTCCCCTTTCTGGGGAAAAGTGGGCAGCTCACATGCAGCATGTGGGTGCAGCGCATACAGCAACCTGTTGAGTCTGTGGTGAAGGTGAGTTTGAGCACTCGGTCTCTAAAAGGTTCACCATAATAACAATAATAATTTCATGTCAGAAATGATTCTGGGTTGAAAGGATTTTTGCGGAACAAACTCCACTCAGGGAACGCCCAAATGAGGCTCCTTTCATGTCTCAACACTATCACTGTACTAGATTAAGGCACTCACAGAAACTGATATGCATTTTTTCCTCAAGCATTTTTGCATTTACCCAGAGACATCAGATATGTTATTATAATTTAGTGTGCAAGCCACATAGGTCAGAGCCTGCAATTTTAGGTTTTTAAATTAATTCATTAAATACAAGAAGCTGAAAGAAATCAATTCATTGCTGTTAATGTTAAAAACTGAAACTGTTTATTGTATTGAACTGGTGGTACTAATTTATTACTTACATCAATCATTCTACAATAAAGGGTGAAATTTACACAGTCCCTTCATTAATGTGATCCCTAAGGGCACATTTACCTTTTGCTAATTCACAAATGTTCTTTCTGCTGTTTAAAAAATGTCTTTCCTTAACTACCCTTTTTTTCTACCTGGACCACAGATCTGAGTATGCAAGAGGTAAATTGAAGGTAATACATCATGGGATTATGGCTGTGAACATTGGATATAATATGTGTAGATGTGGACCAGTGAGTGTTCAGGAAAAGAGAAGACAGACACCTTAGTTGTGATACAGAAACACAAGAGGAGCCACCTTCCTCTTTTCTCATGTCTAACTGTGACACATTAATGCCATCTCACATTAATGCCATTGTTTGGCTCCCTTGTACTGAGACAAATCATCCCTCCATCGGCTGAATATGAGCCACCAGGCCACATTTAACAGAAGTATAGTCTCCAAATCTCCTGAAGTATTAGTTTCCCTTTCTTCGGAACTGGTCAAGCCTTATGAGTACTATGTACAAAACACACTGTAAGAAAGACAAAGGCAACAAGGATGATCAGAAGTTGGGGGAACCAAGACCTATGAAGAAAGACAGAAAGAGTGGGCATGTTCAGCCTTGAGAAAAGGAGATGAGAGAGGATATAGCATTTGAAAGATTGTCATAAAGAGGAGGGAAGGGATATGTTCTCTACCATCCTAGAATGCAGGACACATAATAATGAGCTCAAGTTACAGGATTTCCGATACAGGCAGAATATCAGGAAAAACCTCTTAAGTGTTACAGCAGTACAACAAAGGAACCAACTGGAACCATTTACCATGGGAGGTGGTGAGCGCACCAGTGATGGAAACATTCAAGAGAAATTAGACAACCACCTGTCAGATTTGCTTTGATTTGGATTCCTGCACTGAGCAGGGGATTTGAACTGCTGACCTTCCACCTCTTAGTCAGCGTCTTAACCACTTGAGCCACTGCAGACAGAATGAGCACTCTATCCCAGCTCCTACCACCCTAGCAGTTTGAAAGCAAGACATTGCAAGTAGATAAATAGGTACCACGTTGGTGGAAAGATAAACCGTGTTCCGTGCACTTAGGTGTCTAGGCATGCCTGCCACATGTCCACAGATACGTCTGCAAATGCAGACAGCGCTGGCTTTTGGGCTATAAACAGAAATGAGCCCTAGAGTCGGATACGACTAGCTTTCGAGCAAGGGTGACCTTGACCTTTACCTTTACCTGAGCAGGTTGTTGGGTTCAATGGCCCCACATGCTCCTTCCAACTCAATTATTCTATGATTCTATGACTAATACGCAGAAGTTTGTTGTTGTTTTAATAGATCTACTCATGCTGATACTACCCATTAAATGGGAATCATGGGAAATAAGTTAAAAGCAGCAGAGCAATCTGTCAGCTCCTGCATGCCAGAAAACTGGCATTTTGCCCCTAGGAGATAATAGGTTTGTGCTGAAATATGCCTTCTAACCACGGCTCTACTAGAATGTGGAACCCAAGAATTGCTCTGAAACAGAACCATTTGTCCCTCGGGCTAAAAGATGCTCTTTATGCTTGATGTAGCCCATTGAATGAACTGCTCCTCATTGCATCCCATATCCTGTAAGATGCCAGAAACACTTCTGACGAAAGGGAGAAATTTCACACATTCCTTAGATAAGCACCCCATTCCCTCCATTTAATCATTTCCCAAGTTGAATGCTACACCCTACTGTTCTTGCTCAATGTTCCTGAAGCGGCGACAGCCTTCTCCTGAATGGTGCCAAGTTAAATTGTGTTCCAGTTCTGTTCCCCTGTATGAAATGTCTTTGCAATCAAAGTGCAAATATAATTTAAGTGCCATTAGATTCTTCCCACAGGTTCTCAGCTGCTCACTCCATAGCTGCACCCCAGAAATCTGCCCGTAAACAGAGCTAGTATATAAAAGGGAAGCACAGAGCCAGACTATTAAAATGCCACTCCTGTACATAAGTGTTGTGTGGTCATGGTTCAAAACAGTTAGAATGTCACAGGGAAAAATATAGTGGGAGGAGACGTCAGGCAAGGCAAAGTGGCTAGGGGTACATGGAGCTCCAATGGTTGTCACACAAGACTGTTGGAAGTGCAGAAATGAATGACAAAGAACTTTTTTCCAAAAAGACCCAGAAGTTCCTTGAATCGGTAATTTTAGATTTTTTTCCCCCTCTCCCTTTTGACAGGTTGCAAAAGAGATGATCAAAACAGACAGCTTAGCATATAGACTACGGGGAGAATGTAATACCTTTAGCCACTTATTTTGGTTTTCCTATTGATTGTTGTGCATGCTGGGTGAAAAACTGGATGAATAGAGGAGTAGGGGCGGATTTCATTTACTCTCTCGCACAGGACAAAAAAACTGGAACATTTTATTCTGTTTCTGTTAACTGTTTGGTAGCTGTGAAGAGCTAGTTTCTGAGATGGCATTGCTCCAGGTCACGGGTTCCCAACCTTTTCAAGCCGGGGGCCGGGTCACACTCTCTCAGTCAGCTTCGAAGGCCGGATGGCCATCTTGCCCTACATGCATGATGGGGGTGGCCATTTTGTCCCAACAGCTTCAAAGGGGGTGGTCATTTTGTTTCTCAAATGCCCTTGGAGGGGTGGGGGCCACATGAAATGACACTGTGGGCTGGATTCAGCATGTGGAACTTAGGTTGGGAACCCCTGCTCCTCATGACCTCATCAGAAGCCAACCTCATCAGAAGCAAACTTGCTTGGACAAGGGTGGCACAGTTATTAAACTGCTGTCCTACAGCCCAAAACTGCTTATGTTGTGAGTTTGATCATGACAGGGATCAAGGTTGACTGGAGCCTTCCATCCTTCCAAGGTCAGTAAAAAGAGTACCCAATATATTGGGGGGGATGCTAATTACCTAGTGAACCGCAGAGATAGTGCACTAAGTATGGTGGGGTGGCATATAACTATAATTGCATTTGCTACCTGCTGCTCCTATACAGTGTTTGATACAGTACAGGGTTTGTTTTAGCTTTAGCCTTAGGCATGTGAAAAGATTTGTTTGGCAATTAGCTTTAAATATATGAAAGATGTTATAAACTGCATTTTTCCTGGCCGAGTTTACACATAATTTTCAGTTACCATTTAATGGTCAGTGCATCTGAAACAGACTTAAATGAAGCCTTGGGTTCAGGTATTAAGTTAATCTCTCTCAAACTCTACTGTTGTATTTCAATTAATCATATAAAATATAGCTGAGATTCTCTAGGTCAGTGGTGGCGAACCTTGGCACTCCAGGTGATCTTGGACTTCCCTGAAGCCCAAGTCAACATACCTGCTGATCAGGGCTTCTGGGAATTGAAGTTCAAGAACAGCTGGAGTGCTAAGGTTGGCCAACACTGCTCTAGGTATTTAGTATTTTGGGGTGCCCCGAATCAAAATGTACATTAAAATATCTCCCATATATTGCACAGAATTGCAAAAAAAGAAAGAAAGAAAAGAAACAATGCCCTCCCCAAGCCCTCTCCACCATATGCTTGTAACCCCATTTTCAGATAATGCACCCCCCAGTTTTTTATTTCTATCTTTCTATCCCCTTTTATTAAAGTGATTCCGTTTTATTCCTCTCAAATAAAGTTATTTCACTCACTTTATTCTGCCACACATGTTTAGAATTGATTAGGCTTATGTGTACACAAGCACCACTCTGACCATGCACCCATTCACACACGCTTGAAGGTATATACTGCAAGGGTTGACACAACAGACTTGGCCCCTTTCACTCCTAATAAATATTATTTCACTGACAGTTATACCTGGGATGTCAGATAACTTAATAAAAATGTTTTCGAATACCTGGAACTGTTCTATTCAAGATAGCATATTTCCTTTGCTCTGTATAGATTATATCCCCCCAAAAAAGACTCTAAAATATTTTAGATTTGATTTTAACATGCTCTGTTTGTATCTCAAATCAGGATCTTTCCTTGCACCTCAGCCTACCTCCTGCAAGCATCCAGGAAGGCTCAATGCCACAGGAAGCCATCACTTCACATTTTGCCCCAAGCCACCTTGATTCCTCTGTTTACTTGTTGTATTGTTTTGTTTACTCTTGCACCTGGTATGCTCATTGTTTTTGGGACCCCTCCTGTATTCAATTGTAGATAGTGCTTGGGCTGACTCAGGATAGATTAATTGCTGGGTGGGAATGGAATTTGGCCAAGAGCCTCAAGCAATGCTCCTCCTCAGGGGAGTCTGAAGGATGCCCATCTTCGTCATTGGTCTTTTTGCATCCTGGATTCAAATCTGGACTTCTGATTTGTGCCAAATCACAATCCTGGCGCCCATTGGGTGTCACCTGAATGATGTCACAACCTGCATTTGCTAAACTATGAACTCTGTCATTTCCAGGGCAATTGCTCTACCCATCACCTTTTGTTCTATGTAATTGACCTGTTTTGTCTCTGTATGATTGACCTTTTAATGTAACAAAAGAGTCTGGTGCCGGGTTTTTGTTCACCATTGTAAATCTCTTATTTTGTAAACTTGTTAGCTAGCAGTAGAACTAGTTGACCTCCCTTGGGTGGAGGGTATAAAAATCTCCTGATAGAAAATGTCAGGAGCGCTCTCAGCACATTTGCACGCAAGACATCGGAACCAAAAAGAGCTGCTCACTTAAGGGACTTTAATAGGCAAAAAGGTTGAGAATAGGGCTTTTCCCGGCACCTGGCCAGTGACGCTTAAACCCCTTTTCAATAAACCAATTTTAATTTTTGCCTAAATTAAACGCTTCCTCGTTCTTGGGAGAAGGGCTCCACCAGTGACTCGAACCGAAGTTGTAACTGTATCCAGTATCCATTTTTCTGGTAACATGCTCGTAAGGATTGCCTCACTATTAACAACCCAACACTGTATATAGCATTAAATGCAAATATACCTATAAGAAAGACCCTACTGAAAGCCTATCTAGTGCAACATTCAAGTGGGAATCTCATGAGTAAGAGATGCCCTCAACAACACCATCCTCCTCCTCCTGAGCTATTAGTACAGAGCCATGTTGCTTTGGAGCATATATAAAGTCATTGTGACTTGTACCCATTAATAGTCTTATCCTCTTATGAATGTACTGCAGTGGCTCAAGTCGCTAAGACACTGACTGGGAAGCGGAAGGTCAGCAGTTCGATTCCCGAGTACTGCAGGACGGAAATGAGCTCCCGTCTTCATCCCAGCTCCTGCCAACCTAGCAGTTCTAAAGCAAGAAATTGCAAGTAGATAAATAGGGACCACTTCAGTGGGAAGGTAACAGCGCTCCGTGCGCTCCGGTGTCTAGTCATGCCTGCCACATGCCCACGGAAACGTCTGCAGAAGCAGACAGCGCTGGCTCTTCTTATGAATAATCTAATGCCTTTTGCAGCCATCACTTATACCTTGTTCATCTACCTACTCCATTAGTAATTGCAGTATATCCTTTTAAATCTGCACCTCCCACCATTTGACATCATCGGATAAGCATCGGTTCTAATATTCTGAGAGCTCTACCTGGAGCTGAAAATGTAGCTGTGCTGTGTTGTCATCAACAGTTATTTGGCTGTGAAATTGCCTGACGGAGTGGCCAAAGGAACTAATGACTTTAAAAGACACTAGAAATAGCACAATCGTTTCTGACTCCAGATTGATGCACTCAGCCAGCACTTACTCAACGCATATTGCTCCTGTATCATCTGCCAACTTTTCTGTAATCAATGACCTTTGCCAAGTTTTCCTTCAAGTGGTGACCAGGGGTTGACCCTTCTTAGCCTCCAGGTATTGCTGAGATCACAGTGTGAAGTATCAAGTCAGCTCATCATAGCCTTTTCTATGGATACCTCCAGGAGCATAAGCACTCTCCAAAACCTACCTGATCTCTAAGTGAATAATAGGTACTTGCAGCACAAAAAAGTACTTCCTGTAAAATCAATGTTGGACAAAATTGCTTAGCAACTCTAAATCCCAAATGGCATTTCAGACAGTCAAATGGGAGTTGTTAAGTACAGACGCGCTCATGCTGCTGTTGCAGAAGCTGTGAAGCCCTTCTCAGGACTGAATTAGAACATTTACTTCCTCAACTGCTACTGAATGTGGTAACAAGACCCTTTTCCAGTGGTGGGCATCAGCAGGTTCGCACCAGTTTGCCATAACCAGTAGCAAAAATTCTGGCTGGCCCCTCTGCCCATCCAAGTTTTGAAATAAAGTAGTCCTAATTCAGGTGCAACGCAGGGCTTTTCCCCTGGCCACGCACACCATACCACACCCACAGCGTGGTAGTAATTTTTTGGGGAGCGCACCACTGCCCTTTTTGTACATACCCTGACACATTAAAACGGGCTCTGATGGTGGTTTTTTTTTACACTATGGAACCTAGTCTGTATGAAAGCTACTATTCTATACCTCAACATGGATTTAGCTTCAGCAACCACAAAACCAGTGAGAGCCAGTGTGATTTACTGGGCAGAGTGGAATCATTCTGGAATCATGGGATTGAATCCTCCACTTGGTCACAGAAGTTGAAAGTGAGATAGTGGTCCTAAACCACTCACATACTTTGAAAGCACTGTTGATACCTATATCAATAAACAAGAAGGGATTTGAAGGCACGTAATCCTCCTGCCAACCTAGCAGTTTGAAAGCAAGAAATTGCAAGTAGATAAATAGGGACCACTTTGGTGGGAAGGTAACAGCGCTCCGTGCGCTCCAGTGTCTAGTCATGCCTGCCACATGACCCCGGAAACGTCTGCAGAAGCAGACAGCGCTGGCTCTTCGGCTTAGAAACAGAGATGAGCACTGCACCCTAGAGTCGGGTACGGCTGGCTTTCGAGCAAGGGAAACCTTTACCTTTACCTTTAATCTGACCCCCAACCCCCACATTGGTTACTAGAACAATCAATCAGCAATCATTATGCGATTCATTGTTGGGAGAACGGTTTTAAACAGCAAGGGCAAATAGGAGTGGTTTACTAAACCAAAGGGCTGCTGTGTTTTTGACAGGTCAATGGAGTAAAAATAAGTATGGAATAATAAGTATACTTAAATATATTGCTTAGATTAAAGAAGAAAGCAAAAACAGCTTAGTTCAACTGTAGAAAGTAAATTAAAATTCAGTGTAACAGTATGACCAGCATCCAAAAGTTCCCTTTTTATCCTCATCATAGCTTTACATCTTCGCTACCAAAGGAAGCCGTTAACACAGCAGGACAAATAGCAAAGCTTTTAATACTTTATAATGCAAAATATTTCAACATTTCATGGACTTCTACGGCACGGATTTGTATTTTAATGTTCTACACCTTGCAGACAGTTCAGAAACATTTTATAGCTATTAGATCTTTCGGGCAAAGAATCTCAAGGACCTGGAGATTTAAAAAGAGAATAAGTGTCCTTTTTTGTTGATCAAGATACTGATGAGGACTGATTTTTAAAATTAAATATATATATCTATTATATATCCATTATAACTACATAGAAATATACTGCACCTAAAACACATTGTATTTATCCTTACTATATGAAAACTGTACTAATAATTATTAGAATTGTAGCCTACAATATCCTTAGAGATACTAGGTAAAGGCATTCGTATACAATAGCAAGTTTTTATACACATGATAGTTTTTATATGTTAGCATGTTACCCTATATACTTAAACACAAATAAGTTTTTCCATTGATATTAACTCTTACTTCCTTATCCTTATGTGTAATTCCATTGATATTATTCTTATGACTTAGCAGCACACTCGCACTATGATATCTATTTATCCACTCACTAGTTTTATACCAATAACTTAAGAAGTTTATATAAGTTAGATATTTTATATACTCAGATAGGATAGTAAAAAATGGTAATAGTTAATTAAGCCAGAAAATCCCTTTTGTCAGCATCTCATACCTGTCAACCTACCTGGATTGGCCAGGATTTCCCGATTTTCGGTGCCGATTTGCGCCATTTCCCACCCACAGCTGCCATAACCCCGGAAAGAGGTACTGCACATCCCTTCTGCGCAAGTTGTGTTCTGCGCATGCGTAGAAGGCTTTTACGCTTGCATAGAACCCTTTTACCCTTGCGCAAGCGGTTTTACGCAAGCGTAAAAGGGCTCTACGCAACCGTAAAAGCCTTCTACGTATGCGTAGAATGCGACTTGCACAGAACCGTTGTGCGCAGGTCCTGGATTGTCCGGAGCCGCGGTTGACAGGTATGCAGCATCTTTAGAAATAAGAAAAGAGGAGCCCTTTTGCCAAGCACCTCTTAGGCTGCTAAGAGATAAAGAAGTTGGTCTTAATGAGGATTACCCAAATACACAAACCATTCATCAGCCTAGTCACAGGTTTATGACAGGAGAAGAGGAGTTTTTACTCCAAGCACAGCAACATTCTCAAGGCTGAGGACTCTATCTTCCATCACCCAGGTGATCTGAGGTTCTTAATTCTTAAGTCCCCTTCGCTTTTCACCCTAGTGACAGGCGAGGAAATTGAAAGGACCAATCAAAACAACAATGCAGCGGTGCAGGCATCACTGATTTTAACTCTCCTTTGGATCTGTTCTATTATATTTGCAATCTCCTTTTTGTGAAATAATCCCCACTGAAGTGAATATATTTCACTCCCAAACCAGCACTGGATCATACCTGTCAACCCGCGGCTCCGGAAAAATGAGACCTGCACACATCGCTTGTGCGCAGGTCATGTTCCACGCATGTGTGGAAAGGTTTTACCCATTCCACGCATGCACGGAAGCACTACGCCGCTTGCGCAGCCCTTACGCAAGAGACGTAGCGCTTCCACGCATGCATGGAAGGGGTAAAACCCTTCCGCGCATGCGCAGAAAGTGTTTCCCCCGCTGCCAAATTATGGGGCTTTGGCAGCGGGGGCCGGGTTATGACGTCAATCAATATCAATTTACGGGGTAATCCCGGCCAAATCGGGAAGGTTGACAGGTATGCACTGGATGGGGGGGAAATTCCCACGTGTTTGATATCAATCAGTTTAACATAATTTGCAAGCATTTGATCCAGTATTTGAGCAAATGTGTCTTTTGAGATTCTATTGGCATTATTTGATTTGCTCTAGCCACATATGCACACACAACAGCCAAATTCAAGCAGCAAAGCTGCTGTCACAAGGAGATGCTGAAGGTTTAACTCTGATTGTGATGACAAACTGGCATATTGTACTGTATTTCTGAGAGAGGGAAAGTAGTGTTTCCCCAATACATCAAGGCTATAACAACAGAAACAGTTCTTAATGCATCTGAATTTACATAAAGCAAATGGATGTGCGCACAGCTGCCTTCCCCGCCCAGGCAGCAGATGCAGACAGCACTGGCTTTTTGGCTATACACAGAGATGAGCACTGAACCCTAGAGTTGGATACAACTGGTTTTTGAGCAAGGGTGACCTTTACCTTTACCCATAACTTAGTGCACTCTCTGGACAGTTCACAAGTTAATTAGCATTTTACCCCCAACCATACCTGTCAACCTTCCCGATTTGGCCGGGATTACCCCGTAAATTGACGTCGATTGACGTCATAACCCGGCCCCAACTGCCAAAACCCTGTAATTTGGCAGCGGGGGAAACGCTTTCTGCACATGCGCGGAAGGGTTTTACCCCTTCCACGCATGTGTGGAAGCACTACATCACTTGCATAAGGGCTGCACAAGCGGCGTAGCGCTTCCGCACATGCGTGTAAGGGGTAAAACCTTTCCACGCATGCGTGGAATGTGACCTGCGCACAAGCAATGTGCGTAGGTCCCGTTTTCCCGGAGCCGCGGGTTGACAGGTATGCCCCCAACATGCTGGGTACTCATTTACTGACCTCGGAAGGATGGAAGACTGAGTCAACTTTGAGCATTGGTCAGGATCATACTTACAACCTTTTTGGTTGCAGTACAGCAGTTTAAGCACTGCACCCCCAGAGCTCATATGAAACCCCCAGGGAAAAATGCAGCAAATAAGACAATCTGATTCTTCTTCTTCTGTGTCTAGGCCAGATGTGAAACGACCAAAATGAAGGCACCTTTTGGTGAGTTCATTGAGCAGTTCCTTTTGCCTGAACTAGTGCGAGAAAGATTGCTGTTACCAGGGTACGCCCAATTGTGGTTCAAAAATACCACAATAGCCGAGGAGTGTCCTTCTGTGTACCCTAGGCGATCTGCTAATCGGCTGTGATTTAGGCAGTTGAAACCTAAACATAGATAAAATCAGAACTTGGTACTTTGTTGACCTGGTGCAACTGCTATACATTTCTCTCTCCAGCAGTGCATTGTGTAACAAAATAATGAATTCAGTTGTACCAGACTTTATAGGGCTGCCACTGTCATTTAGTGACATTCACTGTTTCTAAATAAACTTCCACATTCAATTTGAGCTGCAAAGAGGAAACCTCCTCTCATTATCAGATCCCTGTTCACAGCCAGGGTTTCCCAAACACAGCTGGAAAAACTCCCCTGGCAGCAACTCAATAGCTTCATGTTCCCTTCCTCTCTTCTAATGACTCAGGGGCCCTTGCCAAGCAGCGGACTGGTATACTCTTTGTAAATATCCTCTCATATATCCTCTTTGGCCAAAGTCAGTCTGCTTTTAATTTAACACTGGTGCAATGTTGAAAGTTTTGCAAAGTTGAAAGCAAAATGCAGTACTGCATGACTGAATGAGCTCCTGGCAACTGCTAACCCAGCAGTTTGAAAGCAAGACATTGTAAGTAGATAAATAGGTACAGCGTTCCGTGTGCTCCGACATCTATTTATACCTGCCACATGGCCATGGAAATGGCTACGAATGCAGTCAGGAAACAGACATGAGCATCGCCCCCTAGAGTCAGACCTGACTGGTTTTTGAGCAATGGAGAACTTTACCTTTATAAAGGTTTCCTTTGTTCGAAAGCCAGTCATATCCAACTCTAGAGTTCAGTGCTCAGCTCTGTTTACAGCCAAAATGCCAGCGCTGTCTGCTTCGCCAGACATTTCCGTGGTCATGTGGCAAGCATGACTAGACATTGGAGTGCACGGAATGCTGCTTACCTTCCCACCAAAATAGTCCCTATTTATCTACTTGCAATTTCTTGCTTTGGAACTGCTAGGTTGGCAAGAGCGGGGACAAAGGTGGGAGCTTATTCCGTTCTACAGTACTCGGGAATCAAACTGCTGACCTCCCACCTTCCAGTCAGTGTCTGAACCACTTGAGCCACTGCAGTCCCAATAATTTTACCTTTACCGAAGGACTAAAACATTGTATTTATGCCATGCATCACAGTTCTTCAACGGCATGGATGCACTTTTAGCAGAAGCAGCTCCTGAGCCCTATTGATTCTACAGTCCATGTAGACCAGGGATTCTCAACCTGCACCGCCACTCCTCGGCACCAATTCATGTGGCCCCCACCCCATCCACCACACCAGGAATTGCCATGTGGTGGAGGAAGGGCAAAATGGCCATCCAACCCCCAAAGCTGTCTGAGGGAGTGTGACCCGGCCCCTAGCTTAAAAAGTTTGAGAACTCCTGATGTAGACTATGAAAGCTTATATCAAACATATGTTGTTAGATTAACCGATGTGCCACATGACTGCATGTTGGTTTTCTCTCAATATGGTACAACACTGAGGGCAAGGAATTTTTTTAATAAAAAAAAATCCTACACCATGCTGCTTATCAATATGATTAAATGTAAAAATGGGTTAATGACCTATTTGACCACCCTAGCAAGATATACCATCAAACGGAACATGTAATCCACTTTTACAGTTCATGGAGCACCTGTCAATGCTGGAAGTAACAGCCAACATGCATCAAACCTGTAGGCTCGGAGGCTTTTAAACCAATCTTTCGCCACCAGTACAAAACGTAACAGGTTTGGTTTCTGCACAATTAGTGGACATTTTATTTTACAGGTATTTTAACTCACCCTATATCATAGACTCTAAGGGCAGGTTACAAAACTGTATAAAATAATTTTACAACAGAAGATATTTAAAACAAAGCAAACAAACAAACAAAACACAGATTTAAACACTCAAAACTTTAAGACATTGAAAACATTGAACTAAAACTTTTGCACAAGCCATGATCCTTGACTCTCAAAGTAAGGCTGTAATAAATAAACACGTTTTGACTTGGCACCAAAGTGGTGTCAATGTCAATGCCAGTTGAGCTTCCAAGGGAAGGGCATTCCACAGTTGAGGTGCTACAACAGACAAAAGCCTCTGTGTCTGCATGCCAATAAACTGTTCTCAATAATGAGACACAGCTTATTTTAGTGCTTTTGGTGATCAGTCAGGTTTATATGGGGGATATGTGCTCTTTTAAATATCCAAATCTTAAGGCATAGAACGCTTTGTTGTTGTTCAGTCACACAGTCATGTCCGACCCTTTTCGACCCCATGGATCACCACACGCCACGCTCCTCTGTCATCTGCCATCCTCTGGAGCCTGCTCAGATCTACACCCACTGTGTCAAAGATGCTGTATAACTATCTCATTCTCTGCACCTTCTCCTTTTGCCTTTGATCTTTCCCAGCATCAGGGCCTTCTCCAGTGAGTCCTGTCTTCTCATTTGGTAGCCAAAGTACTTGAAGTACCTCGCTTCAGTATTTGTCCCTTCAGGGAGCAGTCAGGGTTGGTTTCCATTAGGACTGCCTGATTTGATCTCATTACAGTCCACGGGACTCTCAAAAAACACTTCATACATCATCATCATCATCAACACCTTCAACTCAGACCAGAAATGCATTGGCAGCCAGTGCAAATTCTTCCTATTATGTACCTAGCTTTTTAAGTGAGTAAGGGGGTTAGAAACCCATCAGTTCTGTTAGAATACCCCATTTCATTCATTTCTGGATCCACTTTTTCCCCCATGCCTTTCTCCCTGCCTTCTCTGACATCTCCAGACTCAACTCAGTAAAACGCTCACTCCACATTAATTTATTGGGAAATTGAGTTTCCCATTTGCAAGTTCAGAGTGGTTCAATTTCACAGGTACATTAATCTAATTATTAGAGTAACACTATTTTCAGTCTATGCAATTTGTAAAAATTGTTTTCACCATAACACATCATTACCACACCCAATTTGTTTGAAATACAGTTTAGATGTGCCATGTGATGAAACAGGAGAAAAATGTTGACAGAACCCAGGGGTCAACAGATGGATGGGTTAGTTCTCAGCCAAAGAGAAAGGGTTTCATCCTTGTAGTTTATATGAGATGCTTAACTTGGAATGTTGGAAGGGAGACACAGCACAGTGATTGGGATTTTGGAAAATGCAGAATACATTCAGGCAGCCATTCTCTCTGACAGATGGCTTGATGTAGGGGTGTGAAGGAAGACAGATCTTTGTACAGTTATGTAAAGGTTGCCGCCTCCTCCTTGTCTGCTCTCTGCTTCCCTTTGCTCCCATCCCCAGCTGCTTCACCAATGCCACAAAAGGATCTATAAAATCTGCACCTCTACAACCTCTTGGTGATTTACTACAGCATAGGTCACCCCACCCCCTAAAGGGAACTGTCAGCAGGTCAGCAGTTCAAGACCCAAGTACTGCATGACGGAGTGAGCTTCCCGTCACCTGTCCCAGCTCCTACCAACCTAGCAGTTTGAAAGCAAGGGGAAGGTAACAGTATTCCATGCACTCCAGTGTCCAGTCATGGCTGCCACATAGCCAAAATAACATCTGCAGATGCAGACAGCGCTGGTTCTTTGGCTATAAATGAAGATGAGCACCGAACCCTAGAATTGGATACAACTGGCTTTCAAGCAAGGACGAACTTTACCTTTGTCTACCACCACCCCGTGTGCTGCCCTAACTTTCCAATCAACAATTGAAAAGCATTGCGCAGTTGACTCATCTCAACCGTGCTGTCCATGCAGTTCTGGGAGCTTTACACCCAGGTGTAGGTGTACTAATGAACTTAAAACCACAAAGAACTTGTTTCATTTCTTTGAATTACATTTTAGATTTAATCAACGTGCATCTCTCCAAATATTGTCCGGCTGAAAGTCACAATATCCCTTGCCACTGTTTGTGATGGCTAAGATGCATGGGCATTCCAGTCCAGCAACATTGACCAGCCCTCATTTAGATATTCAGAACCAGCCTTATGAAACAATCTTTCCTTGGGTAGGTCAGTCTAGATGGCTTCTTGGGTGAACTCCACGCCTGTTCAGATGGCCACATTTCTTCAGGTAATACAGTTGATTCACTACATGTGAGCTAAAATCCAGTTGTAAGTCACAACTAGAGGAGGCTTGTTGGTGAGTCAATCCTTCTGTAAATTCCATTGGTTCAGTGGGCCTACTTTAGTTATGATTTGCTACCGGATTTGAGCAACTGAGTGTATGTTGAGACATGTTTGCATAAGCAACCATCACATCACTGCGAGATCAGCCACAACAAACTGCTTCGAGTACATCCCCCAGCCAACAGCATCCATTCTACCTGTTCTTAACCACTCAGAACAGTTCTTCCATGGACATTCCCCACCAGTCTCTTAGGTTCTTCATCCAGGAGGTCCGTCTACATCCAGAGTCTTACTTTTTGAGGATCTTCCCTTTCATAACGAGTTGGAGTATTCTATATTTCATGTCGTTCCCCATGATATGCCAAAGGTATTGGAGCTGTCTTTGTTTAATGGTCTTACATAGTTTCACTATATCAAGGGTTCCCAACCTTTTCAAACTGGGGGCTGGTTCATGCTCTCTCAGTCAGCTTTGAGGGTGGGATGGCCTTTTTGCCCTGCCTGCATGATGGGGGTGGCCATTTTGTCCCAACATCTTCAAAGGGGTGGCAATTTTGTTTCTCAAATGCCCTTGGAGGGGATAGGGGGGCAAATGAAATGGTGCCATGGGACAGATCCAGTCCATTGGCCTTAGGTTGGGAACCCTTGCCCTATATCAACCTGTCATAAACAGCAATACTGGATCACCAATACTGGAGAGTGAGGTTGCAGTGCCCATTTGTAACTGAAGCCTATGTGCATCTACTCAAAAGTGAATTTATCTGAGCTCAGTAAAGCTTATTTTCAAGTAACTCTACATGCAACTGCAGCTTCACTCTAATAAAGGATAAAAGCCTTCTATTGTGGATGTCTGCCTAATTTAAAAACAAAGGACGTA
This sequence comes from Bradypodion pumilum, assembly GCA_035047305.1. NCBI lineage: Eukaryota > Metazoa > Chordata > Lepidosauria > Squamata > Chamaeleonidae > Bradypodion > Bradypodion pumilum. Next base: position 34,850,017 of record JAWDJD010000010.1, read on the forward strand.
TGCTTCTTGCTTCACAAATGTTGAAAGAAGATTATACCTTATGCAAATAGAAACATGAGCAAATGTAATTGATCAATCAACTAAAACTCATACAATTGGTGGATTAACATTTCTCTAGATGGAATGCAGGCATAATGAAAAAACAGTGGAGATTTCCTAATGAATCAATTCCAGTTTGGAAACAAATCCAGATATCTCTCGCACTCCTACATGGTACCGAGTGTTTTGAAAGCATCATTAACCCAATCTAAAATTTCTCTTGCCACACCTTTTCTCCCAGTCATTCCTAAGGGAAACCACTTCCTAGAATCCTCAAATAAAGTAAAGGTAAAGGTTTCCCTTGCTCGAAAGCCAGTCATATCCAACTCTAGGGTTCAGTGCTCATTTCTGTTTACAGCCAATGCAAGCGCGGCGCCAAAATGGCCGCCACGCTCTTTGCGGGCCCCCACCACCGGACGAAGGCATCCGGGTAGTTAGGGGCGTGGCCAGCTCCCTTATAAAAAGGGTGGCCACGAGGCAGCCGAGCTGCCATTTTGCGAAGCGACGGAGTGGAGAAGTTTTTCCCTCCTACCTCCGTCGCTTGTCCACCTGAGCCTCTTGGCTGCTGATTCTCTCCTTTTAGGCTTCCCATTGACCAGCTGCAAGGCCCTCGAAGAAGAAGGCGACTGTGAACGCGGCTCGTTCCGCGCTGAGGCGCAATCCGGGTCGGAGGACCGCGGCTGCGCCTCCCCAGCAGCCTCCTCTGCCCGAACCCACCGGGACCGGTGGGATGGGGTTAATTCCCCCTTGGCCGGAGGCTGGGGGTCCGTGTGCGGGCACAGTAGGGGCCGCGGCTCCCGGCCTGCAAGCGGCAGCCGCCACTGCTGGCGTCACCCATTCTGCTGGGCCTTCCTCCGTTGGGGCACAGCTTAATGCGGGGGCTTCCAGCCTTGGGGGGTGGGGTGGCCCCCTTCCATGGCAGGGTTCTTCCCCGGCCCTACCAGGCCCGGGCATTGGATCGTGGCCCTATTCCGGCCCCGGGGTACAGGGACCTGTGCCGATGCCTGTAGTTAGTGGGCCGGCTGGCCCTTTACCCCCCCCCTTGATTTAGGTGGCTATGTCAGCGTGGAGGCCCTCCTGGCCCGCGTTGCGGCCCTTGAGGCATCCCTGGCCCGGGTTAGTCACCCTGGGGCCCCTTTTGTGGGGCCGGTCGGTCCATCGTCTGCTAGGCAGCGGCAGGCGGTGGGACGGGTTGAGCTGCCTGAGGCGCGTGGCCCGGCTTCGGCCACTGCCCCGCAGCTCCCCAATCAACAGGCCGGTGCTGATCAAGCCCCGTCGACGAGCTCTAGGGCGGTCGTGAGCTCCGACGCTCGCAGTGGGTCGGAACCCCCAGTGGGGGCGGCCCATGGGGGCACAGCGTGTGAGTATGCGGTCCAAAATAGTGCACAAACACACATGGCCACGTGGGGGGGGCTTTTCAATGGCCTTGGCCTTGCACGGGTGGGGCGGCGGTCCAGTCACCGACGCCCCACCCGGTGACTTCAACTATCACCCTGGGACCCGGGGTAGGGGGTCCTTCTTACCCGGTCGGGAATCTTCTAGGGGTGACCGGGTTAGCCCAGGCTCCTCCGCAGATGCCCGCAGTTTCCACCGTGCCTGTGTCGGCTTTGCCGACGGCAGGGTATACTTTGCCACTGGGGGACCATTTGACACAGGCCACCAGAGAGAAGATCTGGCGGGGGGAGTATGTGGACATCTTCTCCCTCCTTAACAGAGAGCCCACCAAGGAGGAGAGGGAGGGGCAAGATGAGAAGGATAAGGAGCAAGCGCGTCGTCGCGAGCCACCACGTACGTGGGCCAACTGGTTGCCGGCCTACCTCATCTACATGGCGGTGTACCTCAGGGCCCGGCCTGATTTGGCGATTCCGATGGTCCAGTATTTGGACAACATTTACCGGGCGATGGTTGACTTCCCAGGCCCGTCGTGGTTGGCTTACGACGAGGAATTCCGTATGCGGATTCCCCTGCACCCAGAGATGAGGTGGGACGAGCCCTGCCAGTGGCTGTGGCTGCTGTACATGACTCCCACGCGCCCTGCGCCCGGGGAAAGATACCATTGTGGACATGCGGTCCAGTGAGTGGCCCCAGCACAGGCTCCCCACCAGGTGGCGGGGCAGGGGGTTCCAGCCCGCCTGCTGTGCTGGACTTTCTCGTCCAATGGTTCCTGCAACAGGAAGAATTGCAAGTACAGACATGAGTGTTCCTCCTGCGCTGGCCCCCATGCGGCCTCTGCCTGTCCCAGGCCTGGGGGGATGCGGGGCAGAGGAAGGGGCGGACAGGGGGCTGGCAAAACTGCCACGGAGGGAGCTGGTTCACTAAAAGGCCCCCCCAATTAATGTGGACATGTTGGAGCGTTGGCTCGCATTGTACCCGAGGGAGGAGGATGCGGTTTACCTTCTTCAAGGTTTTAGACGGGGGTTCCGTATCCCTTTTGTGGGCAACAGGTCCCCCCAGGATGCCCCCAACCTTTTGTCCCTTAGGGGGCGGGAGGAGGTAGCTGCTGCCAGCATTACTAAGGAGGTCGATATGGGCAGGGTTGCCGGCCCTTTCCCTACACCCCCATTCCCCAATCTTAAGGTGTCACCTTTGGGCTTGGTCCCCAAAAAATCACCGGGCGAGTTTCGCCTGATTCATCATTTGTCTTATCCAGCCGGCCGATCGGTCAATGATGCTATCCCTGATGACCTTTGCTCAGTCAGGTATACATCTTTTGACCACGCGCTGCGCATGGTGCGCTCATGTGGCCCGGGTGCGCTGTTGGCCAAGTGCGACATTAAGTCGGCGTTTCGCCTCTTGCCAGTGCACCCGGGCGATTTTGAGTTGCTGGGTTTCACGTTCCGGGGTGAATATTACTTTGATAAGGCCATGCCTTTTGGCTGTTCCATATCATGCTCGGCTTTCGAGCGTTTTAGCACGTTCCTACAGTGGGCTTTTGTCCGCAGTTCAGGGTCCCGGTCTGTAGCCCATTACCTGGATGATTTTTTATTCGGGGGTGAACGGGGCTGGGACACGTGCACACGTCTCCTCAACACATTTCAGACGCTAATGGAGGAACTCGGTGTCCCTTTAGCGCCCGAAAAGACCGAGGGCCCATCTACTCAGCTAGTATTTCTGGGGGTGGAGATTGACACGGTAGCGCAGGCTTCTAGGTTACCGGGGGATAAGGTGTCAAGGATTGTGGCCCTTATCTCGCACTTGCTTGCTAAACGCAAGGCGTCCCTGCGGGAACTGCAGGTGCTACACGGTCACCTCAATTTCGCTCGCAGGGTGGTCGCACCGGGCAGGGCGTTTGCTTGGCGCTTGTGCGACGCCATGGCAGGCTTATCTAGGCCCCACCATAGGGTTAGACTCACCCGGGGTATCAGGGCAGATATGTTTATCTGGCTCCAGTTCCTGAGGGAGTTCAATGGAATGTCATTTTGGAGGTCTGACCTCCTGGCTTCCCCTCGCTTTCAGATACAGTCTGATGCTTCAGGGTCCCTGGGTTATGGGATGTACTTCAATGGGAAGTGGGCCTATGGTGGGTGGCCACCAGCCTGGGCAGGCACGGGTCGCCTGCGTGATCTCACATATCTGGAATTTTTCCCTATCCTGGGGGCTTTGATGCTATGGGGCGAGGAGTGGGCCAACTCGGTTGTCCATTTCTGGTGCGACAATGCGGCCGTTGTCCACATTGTCAGCTCACAGACTTCCAAATCGCCCAGGGTCATGGACCTAGTGTGCCAGTTTGTGTTGCGCAGCCTGCGCCTCAACGTCCTCTTCAGGGCCAGGCATGTCCCGGGGGTCAATAATGATATCGCTGACGCATTGTCCCGCCTGCAGATCTCCCGGTTCCGTGCCTTGGCCCTGGATGCGGAGGAATTTCCCTCGCCACTCCCGGAGGAGATATGGACCATTGGCAAGGAGAGGTGAACCGGGCGATTGGCTTGTCACTGGCGCCACGCACGCGTAAGGCGTATCACCATGCATTCAATTCTTTCAGAGCCTTCTGTATCCAATCCCGGCTGCCAGAAACCTGGCCGATCCCAGTGACCCATGTGCTTCAGTTCATGGTTTACCTGCATGCCCAGGGCCTTGCACCTCGCACCATAGCATCTAGGCTGTCAGCATTGGCTTTTATGGCCAAGGTGGGAGGTCATGTGGATAGTACCGCTGACTTCCATGTGAGACATGTTTTGGAGGGGTGGGGGCGGGAGCATGGGCGTTGCCCGGACGACCGCCACCCGATTTCCCCAGGGGTTCTCACCCAACTGGCCCGGGGCTGGCCTGGCCTCTGTTTTGATAGATATGAGGCAGCCCTATTTCACGCAGCCACAACGGTGGCATTTTTTGGAGCGCTCCGCATCAGCGAGCTTGTGATGCTATCTAAGGCGGATGCAAGTCGTAGGGCACTGGAACTCGAGGATGTCTATGTTGCCAAAGACTGGGCTCAGTTGAGGATACGCTCCTCTAAGACGGATCAGCATGCCGTAGGCAGTGGTGTGAGACTGCTACGGTGTTCTTTGGCAGACATCTGTCCGGTTGGTGCCCTACATGAGTTTATTGCACTGCGTGGCACGCACCATGGCCCGTTTTTCTGTCACCAAGGTGGGTCTCCCCTTACTAAGTTTCAGTTTTGGAAGGTGACAGGCAAAGCGCTGGCCAGTGTAGGCCTCCCGGGGGCCCGTTACGGCACCCATTCGTTCAGAATAGGGGCGGCCTCCACCATTGTTTGGTTGGATGTGGTGCCGCGGCACACGTATAGGGGAGGGTTCGACCTCCTGGCCCTTGACCGGGCTAGACGCATGGTGAACAGGGCTGTGGCCCGGTTCATTGTCAGCAGGGGTTGGGGGAGGGTCAGCCCTCACCCCGCCATTAGTCTGCGAAATTATGACCTTTATGCAGGGGATGGGGTCCATCTGTCGCGAGGAGGTATGGACCTCCTCTTGGGTGATTGGCGAGCAGGCCTGTTGACCGAGCTGACGGTCGGGGGGGGGGGGGCGTCGAGCCTTCTTTGAAGCCCCTCCGTGTGGCGGGTAGCACTGGTAAGGTAAACATTATGATCCACAGGTATCCGGCAAGTTCGCAATTGACTGGACAATACTAGACAGGCATAAGTTGGTTAAACGTTGTCCGGTCAACGACGAACTAGGCGACGGGGTGATGGCTATAGCTAGACAGCATGCATCAGCCCGTGATTTTACGGATACGCGTCAGAGGGTGGGGTCATTAGTTAGATATTGACTACGGTCAACAATTTGTTTGTTGTCAACAAACAAATTGATACAAATAGATACATTGTAGCAATTGCCGTTGGCAATTTTGGGTGGTACCTTACCAGTGTTACTTCGGCCTGCTTGCCTTAAGAATTATGATTGGTCAATTACCAATAGAAATTTATAATTCGGACTAGGGCATGAATCAATAACTGTGGCCCAATGCCGTTATCCACTTTCATTGGTGTCTGAGTCCTTTATTGGGGGGTGCGCCTGCAAAGTGCAGAAGATGGAAATGAAGAATTATGAGCTTTAAGGAGTGCATGGAACTCTGTTTACCTTTGAACCAAAGTGGTACCTATTTAAAGGTTTCCCTTGCTTGAAAGCCAGTCATATCCGACTCTAGAGTTCAGTGCTTCATCTCTGTTCCAAAGCCGAAGAGCCAGCGTTGTCTGCTTCTGCAGACATTTCCATGGTCATGTGGCAGGCGTGACTAGACACCGGAGTGCACGGAACACGGTTACCTATTTATCTACTTGCAATTTCTTGCTTTTGAACTGCTAGGTTGACAGGAGCTGAGACAGAGACGGAAGCCCACTCTGTCAAATAAACACCACCACACAAAAAATCAGGTAGACTAAGGGAAAGATGGGCCAGCCAGGGCAGATTTCAATTTAGTCACTCAACAGGTGCCTAGAGGCAGGAGAAAATAAATCCTTTACTTGTATCAACTCAGCTACATTTACACAGTTGGGCTAAAATTTATGAATTATACTCAAGTCATCCTGCTGAATCTATTGTGTAATAATAAGAGAACCAAATGTAGTTACACAAACTGGATGTTGGCCAAGATGCAGAAAATATACTTTGTTGTAACCTAAGATTTTTCTGGACTTTTTCTTTTCGTCCATTACATTGCATGGCTTTCTAGAACAGGCAAAGCCACCTGAGAGGAAAGAACCCAAAGGCAGTTGACGAACACTTCAGTAGAGTGACGAGTTTCTGAGTTACACAGAACTTCAGCCACAACTAGATACTAATCCAAATCTCACCAGCCCTTGTTTTGATGGTTTTTCATGCCAATGCAGCTGCTCAAGGGAAACAGAGGAAAGATGCAAGACACACAAATGCTCCTGTAAAAAGGGTGCCTGCTGCTACTTGACCTACTTTGCGCATTTTTGGTTCAATGCGGAGACAACCTAGTTTTAAAGGGCAAGGAAAACAGCCTTTCCAGGAAGGAAACATTTTCCTAGATTGCAAAAAGGAAAGGAATTATCCATTCGGAAAAAAAAACGAAGGCTCGTCAAGTTGACGGGCATACAACAAAGGCAGACTTCCTCTAAGCCTGACAGAAGCACAGCATGCAAAAGCAACAGACCCCCCCCCCCAACATCATTGGGATGGATAAAATATTCAGTGCAAATTGGCTAATTATTTTTAGCACTTTGAAATCAAAGAGGAGAAAGTTTGGGGTTGGTTGGAGAGGTGGAAAGAGGCGATAAAAGCAGAAATTGACCTTAACAAAAAGATTTCATAGTATTTTATGCACTTTGTAGTACCTTGGGATTTCCCCCTCAAGTTTGGACAAGCAATTGGCATTGCAATAGGAAAGGTCTGTTGGCTAACACTCTCCTTTGGGGATTTATGCCTAATGAGTACAGTAGTGCCCCGCATAACGAAAAAGCTCTGCTCCACAGAGCTCTTCGTCATGCGCTTTTTTTCTGTTATGCAGTTCAAATGGGTGATACCCCGCATAACAAAAATAAAATTTTAATTATATGGGTTTTACATTAAGCGGGGTATACCCAACTTAACAAAAACCCCACATAATGAAAAATAATTGTTATGCGGGGTATCACGATTGCCTAACGAGCACTTCGTTGTATTAATTTTTCATTATATGAAATGTTCGTTATGCACGGTACCACTGTACTTTCCAAAAGGTCCCAAGACTCTCTCAAACCCTTGACCAGTTATTCCCATAGATATGCAGACCATCTGTGGCTGCTTGCCAGAGAAAACATGCTCAAGTGCATTCAGGTTAATTCACACATGCAGTTCTGGACACCATAGTTTAAGGAGGATGGCAACAAACTGGAACAAAATCACAGAAAATCGAACAACATCAATGAGCAGGAGACTGGAAACTACTCCCTATGGGGAAAGACTGATGGAGCTGGGCATATTTAACCTTGAGAAAAGGAGACTGAGGGGAGATAAGATAGCACTTTTGAACTCCCTGAAAGTTAGTTATAATGAGAAGGAGCAGGATCTGTTCTCGGCCATCCCAAAGTTCAGGACACATAATAACAGGCTTAAACTACAGCAAAATTTGTATAGCATAGACTGTAACAGGGAAAACTTCCTAACTGTTAGAGCAGTACAATAATTTGCTTGGGAGGTGGTTAACACTCCAGTGCTAGAGGCATGCAAGAGAAAATTAGAAAACCATCTTTCAGATATACTGGACTTTGATTCACATACACACACAAACACACACACACACATACACATGCAATTCCATTGTTCTACGATTCTGTGAATCTATAGTTATATACAACCCACACAATTTGCATGACATTTAGATAGACCTAGTGCTGCTGTTTTTCTGAGACACCATCTGTGCAGTTTTAAGTGTGCTACACAAAGAAGTTGTTTCCTGGGATGGTTTGGGGAAGGCTGGCAGACAGTCGAGGGCTTGAATCACACTTATTAATGGTTCAGCACAGATTGATTATAAGTCTATCAGCATGAATTCAGCTTTGGATCTTTGCCATCTATGGTTTCCAGCCTCTGAATTAGGAATATAGCCTGAGGCTTTTATTTATAAAATGCATTTACCTATCTCGTCTTATGAAAACGCATGCTCATTTGTCAGTGAAAGGCAAGACAGTCTCTGGCCTCAGGGTTACAATGCAAAAAGCAGAGTTGAATAAGAAGAGAGAACCAAAGCTGTACATTGTTGGCCCATAGTCCAACTATGGTTGGTGTAGTAGAAACTCCTTCCCCTTTGGTCCCTGCACCCTTTTTTAGGGGGTGGATAGTTTTTAATCAGTTTTAATTATGTTGTTTTATCTGTGATTGTGAACCACCCTGAGTCAGCCTAGGCCGAGTGGGTAGTGTAGAAATTGAACAAATAAAATAAAATAAATGATTGCAGTGGCTCAAGTGGCTAAGACGCTGACTGGGAGGTGGAAGGTTAGCAGTTCCATTTCCAAGCACTGCAGGCCAGAATGAGCTCCCGTCTTTGTCCCAGCTCCTGCCAACCTACTTGCAAGAAATTGCAAGTAGATAAATAGGGAGCACTTCGGTGGGAAGGTAAACAGCATTCCGTGTGCTCCGGTGTCTAGGCATGCCTGCCACATGACCATGGCTTTGAAACAGAGATGAGCACTGAACCCTAGAGTCAGATACGCCTGGCTTTCGAGCAAGGGAAACCTTTACCTTACCAAATCAATAGTAAAGGTAAAGGTTGCCCTTGCTTGAAAGCCACTCATATCCAATTCCACTTCAGTGCTCATCTCTGTTTATAGCCAAAGAGCCAGCACTGTCTGCATCTGCAGATGTTTCCATGGACATGTGGCAGGCATGCCTCAAAGTAAACCGAAGTAAACCGAAGTGGTCCCTATTTATCTACTTGCAATTTCTTTCTTTTGATCTGTCAACAAGCTCCCCTTTTTGGCTCATCTGGGGTTTCCCCCCTCCTGTAATTATTTTTTAAAGGTTTTTTAGATTTTAGATTTGCTTTTAGATAATAGATGTCATGGGGTGTGTGTAATATTGTTATTTGTTTTATGGATTTTCAAAATTGTTTTACCTGTATATTGGTCTTAGTGTACACCGCCCAGAGTCTTTTGGATAGGGCAGTATATAAATCTATTAAATTAAATTGAATTGAATTAATTAACTTTAGGTATTATATCTGGCCTTTCCCCTCCCCACTTCCACTTCTACAACAGTCTGAGATGATGTAACCAGGTTAAGGTCACCCATAGAGTTTCACAGTTCAATAGGAACAAGAATTTGGATCTTCTAAAACTCAACCCATTGCAAAACCTAATTGCAAAACTAATTCTCAAGTTCAGAAATACGGGCAGGGACTGTTTCTTATTTTGTCTTTTGTACAAATGAAAAACTTCCACTCTCAATTTTGATATAATTCTCACCTGTAGTCCAATCTGATTCTTTGTCCACATCAGTCATGAGATTTTGTCTTTTTTCTGACATACGAACATCATTTTTCATGCACATTTTTCATAATATAAACATTTTTATGTACCCTTTTTGTAATATATGCTGTCTGCATATATTTTCTCAAAGGACTAAAGCATCCTTGTATGTACCTTTCAATTTGGCATATATTACTGCATGCATTTTTACAGTGTACAATTTCTATGCATTAACAATATACCATAAGCTTTGCAATGTTACACATTCCTAAAACAAGTTGTTCTTCAGCTTTTGTGTTTACAAAGATTCCCCCCAAAATGCATAACAACCATGTATAATTTGAGGAATAATTTTGTCAAGAATCTGAAAACCATCCAGGTTATATACTATCGGCAATAACGGCTAGACATTTTAATCACATGCACAAATCATAAATGACCAATTCGAATTCCCAGGAGATTAATAGTAGCAATGACAACATTTATTACATAGAGGTATGAATATTATTTTTCCATCTTCAATATAGTCAACAAAAGTTTCTATTTTATTTTATAGTCCTGATATTTATAGGGCTTACACGAAAAAAGGAGATGGAAAAGTGCACGAGGAAGACTCAGAGGAAGGTAGAAAGATAAAATCAAAGAAATGGAGTATATTCAAGCAGCCCCACCATGCAATGGGTTGTTAATGTAAATTATGCCTCTAACCATCCAATAGAAGTTTTCTAACTGTATGTCTTGTTCTAGTTATTATTCTACTGTTCTGCTCTGTACGATAAAACATATTGTAAAGAACTCTTTTTAGCAGCCAATGCAACTGTTTACTAATCTTTCTAGAGCAACTGTAAGTTTAAAAAAACTATCTTGTTATAGCTCTAAGCAAGTATGGACCGTTAAATTGCTAGGCTAAATTGGGGAGTAAAATGCTTGGTTAACTTGAAAACTATAAGTAAAACTATTTGTAAGCTGCCGTGCTTACTGCTATGTATGAAAAACCTTAACAGAAATATTACAAGAATACCAAATACCCTCTCCCAGCAACACAAGAGGAGACTTTACACAAGGACATCACCAGATGGCCAACACCGAAACCAGATTGACTACATACTCTGCAGCCAAAGATGGAGAACCTCCATACAATCAGCAAAAACGAGACCTGGAACAGACTGTGGCTCAGATCACAACCGACTGATAGCAAAATTCAGGCTTAGACAAAAATAAATAAATAGGGAAAACAATTAGGCTAGACAATTAGGCTAGACCAAGACAACATCCCTAAGGAATACACAGTGGAGGTGTGGAACAGATTTAATGGCTTAGACTTGATAGACAGAGTACCAGAAGAATTATGGACAGAGGCGTGGGACATCATACTGGAGGCAGCAAGGAAAACCATTCCAAAATAAAAGAAGCATAAGAAAGCAAAGTGGTTGTCTGATGAGGCTCTTAAAATAGCAGAGGGAAAAAAGGAATGCAAAAGGCAAAGAAGAAAGAAAAATCAGTAAATTGAATACATAATTTCAAAGAAAAGCAAGGAAAGATAAGGAAACCTACCTAAATGAACAATGCAAAGAAATGGAGGAAAACAACATAAGGGGTAGGACTAGAAATCTTTTTTTAAAAAATTGGGGAAGTCAAGGGAACATTTAAAGCAAAAATGACCATGATAAGGGACAAAAACAGCAAGGAGTTAGCTGATGTAAAAGAGATTAAGAAAAGATGGCAAGAGTACATAGGGGAACTCTACAAAAAGGACCTCAACACCACTGATAATCACAATGATGAGAACACTGAACTTGATCCAGACATCCTAGAGGGTGAAGTCAGAAAAACCCTAAAAAGCACTGCAAACTACAAAGCCAGTGGAGATGATGGTATCCCAGCTGAATTTTTCAAAGCCCTAAAAGGTGATTGAATCAAAATACTGCATTCAATATGTCAGCAAATTTGGAAAACAAAACAGTGGCCACAGGATTGGAAAAGATCAGTGTACGTTCCAATCCCCAAAAAAGGCAATGCCAAAGAATGCTCAAATTACTGAACAATTATGCTCATCCCACATGCCAGCAAGGTGATGCTCAAGATAATACAGGATAGACTTCAGCAACATGTGGAGAGAGAAATACCAGAGGTGCAGGCTGGTTTCATAAGAGGCAGGGGGACTAGAGATCACATTGCCAACATACGTGGCAATGGAGAAAACAAAGGAATACCAGAAACAAATATACTTTTGTTTTATCAACTACACCAAGGCTTTTGATTGTGTGGACCACAACAAAATGTGGCAAGTAATTAAAGAGATGGGAATACCAGAATACCTCTATGCCTCATGAGAAATCTGTACACGAGTCAAGAAGCAACAGTTAGGACAGAACACGGAATGATGGAGTGGTTTGGAATGGTTTGGAGTAAGACAAGGCTGCATTTTGTCACCCTGCTTATGCAACTCATACACAGAGCACATCATGCAAAATGCAGGGTTGGATGAATCACAAGTTGGGATCAAAATTGCTGGGAGAAACATCAAGAATTTGAGAAACGCAGATGATACCATCCTAATGGCAGAATGTGAGGAAGACCTAAAGAAGCTCCTGATTAGGTTGAAAGAAGAGAGTGCAAAAGCTGGCTTGAGACTCAACATCAAGAAAACCAAGATAATGGCAACAGGTCCAATCAGTCCCTGGAAAATAGATGGGAAAGAAGTAGAAGCAGTGATAGACTTTACTTTCTTAGGATCAAAGATCACTGCAGATGGGGATTGCAGTCATGAATTTGTTTTTGACAGGCCAGGGGGACAGTTTTTGAAGACTGTGGTGGTAATGAGTGATATTGAACAACTGCTGATGCTAAGTACATTGAGCTTTGCTCTGTTATGTTGTCATACTATGGTATATTTATTTTGCACTGATTTGTAATTTTGTAACTTGTAATTTGCAATTGTATGCTATTATATTTTCTATGTTGTTTATATTGTTATATTGTATTTCATTTGTTATACTGTATTTGATTTACCTGTTGTAAGCAGCCCTGAGTCAGCCCTGGGCCGAGTAGGGCGGGGTATAAATCAAAATAAATAAATAAATAAATAAATAAATGAAATAAAAAGGTGACTGATGCTTGGGAGACAAACAATGAGAAACCTAGGGAACATAGTTAAAAGCAGAGACATCACCTTGCAAACAAAATTCCTCATAGTCAAAGCAATGTTATTTCCTGTGGCAATGTATGGTTGCGAGAGCTGGACCATTAGGAAAGCTGAGCGCAGAAGAAGAAATGCCTTTGAAATGTGGCGTTGGAGGAGAGTTTTGAGAGTACCCTGGACAGCGAGGAGAACAAATAAGTCGGTCCTAAAAGAAATCAACCCTGACTGCTCCTTAGAAGGTCAAATAGTAAAGATGAAGCTAAAGTACTTTGCACATCAAATGAGAAGAGAGAATTCACTTGAGGAAGCCTTTAAGATGGGAAAGGTGGAGGGCAAAAGAAGAAGGGGGAGGACAAAAATGAGATGGCTAGATGGTATTGTAGATGCAATGGGCACAGAGCTGGGCCAGCTGGGGAGGATGGTGGAAGAAAGAGGTGCCTGGCAGGCAATGGTCCATAGAGTCACAAAGGGTCATAATCTACTGTGCGACTGAACAACAAAAAACAACAACAAAATAATGGTGGTGGAAGCTGCTAGAAGTGCCAGAACAAGAACCTTGCATCTCCCTTGACACCCCAAGCAGCAAAAGAGAAAGTAAAGAAGAAGTTATGAAGTGGGATGTGTAAAAACTGAGGAAAGTGGGATGGATAAAAAGGAAGATGATTTAATTAGATATCAGCTTATTTAAAAGGGACTATGAATCAATCATGAGTCATTTTATCCAGTGCCAAACCTCCTTGGAACTTTCTGCTCCTGCTTCTTGGCCAATAAAATACATACAAGTGGATCTTCATCTGGTTTCCATATATTTGTAGGAGGTGTTTTATCAGAGGCAACAGCAGAACATATGAAGTTCCTATTGCGTTTCCAGAAGGAAACATGGATGCTAGAAGTGGGAAGCAGAATTTGTGGGACATAACAAGCTGCTCCACTCCAATATGAAGGATCTTTTGCAAAACAGAGGATCTCTCTGAAAGTTTTCTCTGAGGATGACTAAGAGATTATTCTGATGATAACTTCGCAGCTCATCTTCATACCGCTTTGAACATGCAAGAAGCTAGGAAGTAGTAGCAGCACAACTTTATTTCGTAGGGCCAGGATAAGCTCAACTGAAAGCTCAGGCTAAAATTGGGTGTGCCAAAGAAACATATGGATTCAGTTTTCCCCACATTATATAGGGCAGTGATGGTGAACCTTTTAAAGACCAAATACCGAAACAGAGGGATGTGGCAAACTCTGTGCTGTGGGGAGGGAAGAAGCACTCCCATTGAGCTGTGGGCAGAGGGGCAAGATGAACTCTGTGCTGGGGGAGGGAGGAAGAGTTCATCATCATCATCATCACTTTATTTGTATCCCGCTTCCCTCAGCCCGAAGGCGACTCCAAGCAGTTCACAACAAAGCATTCACAGCAAACAACAATGGCAAAAGCAATACAATAGATGCTCATATAAAAATAAATAAATACATAATAGTACAAAATACAGTAATACAATATAATCCATATAATATCAGTATCAAGAGCACAGAAAAGACAAAAAGACAGAGGTCTCATCGGGTTGCTAGGCAGAGGGGCTGGGCAAACTTGTGCTGGGGGGAGGGATGCCAACAAAGAGGTTTGGGAGTCACCATTATACCCTTCAAGCATAGCTCCACAAAATACGGGAAATTACTGTGCATGGGCGGGTGTGCATGCTCCGTAAACTGCTTGCGCATGCACACCATGTAAGTGCATTCACAGTAACTTGTTTGTGCATGTGCACTATGGGCACGCATGCACTGTAAGCCATTTCCCAACCAATCAAATATGGGACGATGGCGGGAAAGGGGAGGAACGAGCGCTGAAAAATGGGAAATCCTGGCCAATACGAGATACTTGACAGGTAAAGCCACCACTGATCTGGTGATTTATTTATTGGGCATATTTATACTGCCCACTTCTTTTTTTATCCTATAATAAGGGTGTGTTAATGTCACGAAGGGACACAACTAAGAGAGGGAAAGGACAATAGCACTCGAAACATTTGAGATGGCATACACAATACATCCAATGAAAGAAGTGTATCTGAAAAGGTGAATTTTTGTAAGAAAATCTCATTAATACCATTGCAGTCTTCATAACCTCACCACACCATTAAAAAACTTGAAAAGCTAAACCCAACCAAGATGCCTATTTTTGGCTACAGTCCTAAGAATAATGGGAAGATAAGAAGGAAATAACTGTGTGTGGGACAACATAGACATGTCCAAATTTGTAATAAGACACATCAGAGAATTTATTTTGGTACCACAGAACAAAAATCCCCCATTCATCTTCATTGCCTTGGAAGTTACTAAAGCTCCCTTTCTTAAAAGAATGTGGCATTTAAACATTTTCTTTTAAGAAAAAATAGCATTCACATTATTATGGATTTGATGTCATTAGCATACATTTACCTAGCTTCCCGACAGTTTTGTAGATTAACCTTGTTCCTTCTTATTCTAAAGAGTAGAATAACTGACTATATAACTGTCTATAATTGTGAAAATGAACAACAGCCATTTTACATTCTTGACACAGATCCGCCTGTAAGTGCAAGTAGCTATTTTGTCATTGCAACCCCAAAAAAAGGCATACATATGCTCAAACTAACATCATGGCAATGCACTTAATTTTCTTTCATGGGGTTAGAGGGTGTATTAAAGACAGATTGTCTCTTAGGCTGTCTAAAAGCTGGGGAGCAAATTTATCCCTCCAACAGGCAAGGGTCTTTCGCGGCTTCTTCACTAAATTCAGTAGACTTACAAAAAAATATTTTTCTTTCTTTGTCCTCTTTTTTCCACCACCACCATTACCCAAAAAAATAGTTTGTTAGTCAAAGCAGCTCTCCCATGGTAATGTGTGTGTTCAACTGTATATTTTGGACTTGCCAAACAAAACTTTCACACCCAGCTGGCACCCCTCTGGAAACATGGGTAATCATCTGTTGGTACTAAAACACTAAAACATCATATTTCGTTTGTTTTTTATACCACGACAAATATTAGATAACACAACAAAACACATAACAAATCAAAAACAAACCAAGCAAACAAACACTTCCCAAAATAAAATAAAATAACTGGTGTCCGAGGGCACAGGGGATCAACTAAGATAGGTTAAGAGATCGGTTAGCCATTTCACAGTATTCTTCCCAACAATTCCTATGAATGCTACAATGTTGTTGTAGCATTCAAATACAACTGTACTGCAGGTGTGTGACACAGAGAGCCCCGGTGGCACAGTGGTTAAACCGCTGTACTGCAGCCAAAATGGCTTTTGACGTTGTGAGTTCAATCCTCATGGGATTCAAGATGGACTCAGCCTTCCATCCTTTTGAGGTTAGTAAAATGAGTGCCCAACATGTGCTCTAAGTGCAATAGGGTGGCATATAAGTGTAATTTCTATTGCTCTTGTACTCCATGGAAGCAGTTCTCACAGAAGTGGTGGAGAGCGTTTGTGTCTTAAGTACTCACGTTATTGGTTTTTCTGACTCAAGCAATCACATTAATAAAGTAATCAATGCTCTTTCTTTTTTATTTAAAACATCCAAGGAGAGGATGAAAAGGAAAATGAGTAAAAGAGTAAAGGAAAGATAGAATAACGTGAATACAGAGCTAATGGGATATCATATATGTCTCTGTGTTGGCATGCAAGCTAGTAAATGAAAGCTACTAGCTAGAGTAACTCATCTCATTCTCCAGAGAAGACCTTCAGCTATCACTGGTGTCTTTTTGGTTGAGGCAAATAAGGAGTGACACACATTTGCTAAAAAGGCAACAATTCTGACTCTCACCATTGTTCGAAAGCAGGGGTTCCCAATCTTTTTACACCATGTGCCTGACCACACCCCCTGGACAGCTGAGTAGGCCTGACCATGCCCCCCAGAAGCAAGTGCATTTACGACAGCCATAAATGCACCCACCCACGACAACCGTGGGTGCATTTACGCATGCACGGGTGTGTTTTATGGCTGACATAAACAGGTCCTCTTCCACTTCGGGGTGCGGTAGTGGCAGCGGGCCACATGAAATGGTGTGACAGGACAGGTCTGGCCTGCTGGCCGAAGGGTCTGAACCCCTCTTCTAAAGGAAGAGTTCTTACTTCTGCCTGGGAGAGAAAGGGGGTAAAGTACTACGTGGATGGGTGATTTATTGTTCTCCAATATTTTTTTTAATGCTCTGGGAAAGGAGTTAGAAAACTTTACTGAAATACCTGGAGAGCCAAGTTTGCTGCCCCCCTGCTCTGGGAGAATGGCAACATATAAAATAAATCATATAAATTTCCATCAGTATTATAAATAGTCAAGGAAGATAAGAGTTTCAGCTGCATATTTTGAAAAACGAAACACTAGTTACAATCCCTTTAGCATCTTAGGAGAACAGTGCTAACATCAGGTGGATGTACCTAAAGAGGTCAAAACATTAGTCTTCTCTTTTATTCTATCTCAGTTCCAAGTATGTGCTAATAAGCATTCACATTCAGGTCAAATACTGAATTATCAAGACCTTTGGTACTGGATGCAAATCACAAATTAAGAGAAAAGCATTTTTTTCCAGCTGTTAAAATATTTTTTCTCTCCAGGCAAACAATTCCTTTAATGCTCAGTCATGTTTGCAAATGATGTCCTTGTTTGTCTTCCAATGGCCAATCACATAAGAGAGACAAGCTAATTTGTCACATGTAAATTGACACAAGCCTTGAGGTAGGGTAAAGGCATCTTTTAACTTTTAATGGAGCTCTGCCTCTAACATGTGAGCTACTCCATCAAGTTTGTGCCTTAGTTATATAGGTAGAAACCATTTCAGGAAGATAAAATAAGACAATGGTTTCTTCTCAACCTCTCTCTTTAGGGCAGGGATTCTCAACCTGTGGCCCATGGGTCAGATGCAGCCCAAAGCACCATTTCATGTGGCCCCCCACTGCCTCCACCACACCAGGAAGTGCCATGAGGTGGAGGAAGGGCAAAATGGCCATCCGACCCCCGAAGCTGTCTGACGGAGCTTGACCCGGCCCCAGGCTTAAAAAGGTTGAGAACTCCTGCTTTAGGGCTTGACATGCACTGCAGTATTCTTCGTAACTTAACCTAGTCCCTAAGCCTGGAAGGTGGTTGCATCAAATATGAGTTTCACCCTAAAATCATATAAAATAATGAGGATTCAAAATGATGAGGTCATTTGTTTACTTTTAACCATGTTGAAGGGAAGCCTCTGTGATTTGTGTGTGTGTGTGTGCCAGTTTACTTACTACAACCCTGTGTTTGATAAGCTGTACTCTTTATCTTTTTGCTAAAGCTACAACAGATTTTATAATATTCCCAATGTTAGTCAATTACAATTTTTTCTATTTTTTTTTTAAAAAGCCATTGAAAATGCTTGTTTCTGGATGAAAGTGATAGGAATGGCAACCCTGCTGTGATGACTAACTCCAGTGGCAAATCAATGATATGCATAATTAATTCCTCTCTGCTGTGGGATTAGCTGATCTGCCAGACAGAAGCAGGGAGTAAGAAAAGAAAATATTAAAATGCCAATTATTTCTTAGGAGTGAACCTGAGCAGATAGGTGGTACATTTTGGAGGACATGAACAATGGCAGTGGCCAACCTTCTAATACACTTTGGGCCACCCTTAAGCACATTGGAGAGAGCTATGAGAACATCTGGCTCCCAAGAGCTCAACATGGCTAAGCATGGGTTGGGGGGGGGGAAATCCACTCAGCCTGAATAAACTATTCCAATAAGTGGGTGGTATTTAGGAATGCCTAAACAGTTGAGCATCATCCTATTAAGCACAGCAGGTTTCAGACTCTTTTGTCTCTCTGCCTCTGGGTTAAGACAACATCCTCTAATGCAGAAATCTCCATACGTTTCAGACTAAAAGTCTCTTAGTTCTCAGTGTCCTGGGTAGAATTAACAGCAGTTGTGATTTTAAAAATATCTGTAGTGCACCATTTAGAGGAAGATCTTTCCACTATTCAGACCTCTAACAAGGACATGAAGATTGGCAGTATTACCATTAGAAGATAACCTGACTAGGCAGTAGTAGTGCCTATTTATCTATTTGCAATTTCTTGCTTTCATAATGCTAGGTTAGGTTGGCAGGGCCTACTTATGAATGTAACACTTTGTTGAAATCAATAGGCCTTATCCCATGAACAGAAACCAAAGCTGAAATGTTTCACAATGGCCGATGCTACTAGGGGTATGGAGAAGAGTAAGCTGTACCCCAGTCAGTTCTGAGACAAATACTTTAATTTTCTATACTAAATAGATGATTGACATTCAGTTATGTGGGTGGTGGGGAAGTGCCACAGATAGGAACTCACTTTTTAAACATATTGTTGTTGTTGTTCAGTCGCACAGTCGGTTCCGACCCTTTGCGACCCTATGGACCATCGTTCTCCAGGCGCCTCTGTCCTCCACCATTCTCCTCAGCCCTCCCAGTTCTGTGCCCATTGTGTCTACAATGCCATCTAGCCATCTCATCCTTGGCCTTCCCCTTCTTCTTATCCCATGAACAGAAACCAAAGCTGAAATGTTTCACAATGGCCCATGTAAATACTGGAAGTTATCAAGCTCACACCCTTTGCCTGCCACCCCCGAGTGAAGAGAGGGACACATGTCATGGGTTCAAACATGGGCCACTTTATTAACCCGAAATAAGTTGTTGCAAACTATTGCACTGGGGACTAAGTAGTGCAGGTGCATGATAATAACTCAAGTCAATACCAGAGAATTTGGATCCCAAATAATCAGGACAGCAGAAAAGCTCTGCAGGCAGGCCAGCACTGTGCCCAATGGTGGGACCAAGCTATGCGACCAGGAAGTTGGCAAAGCTTCCAGATCAGCTGTTTCAGGGATGCGGTTAATCTGACAACCGTGAGGCACCCCAATAGATAGTGCTGTCCGAGGTCCCAAATTAACTGAAACCCCAACAGAATAGCTAGCTGCCAAAGTGACCAAAATAACCTCCAGTGAAAACTCAACCTGCAACAACAGTATGGGATGGGCAAAAACCACGACTCCAAGAGCCAAAGAGGGGTCGTGCAAGAAATCTCATCCAGCCCCAAAACGACTGAATATCACACTGCTACTGAGGGAGGGAGGGATTTGCTTCTCCTAAGCCAAGCAGTTAAAGAGGGTGAGGGTGGAAGGAGCCACCACCTATAAAGATTGGCACCCCTCTATCACACCATGTAGACAAGGCCTTCCAAGGGGAAGCGGACAAAGCCAGCACAGGTGGGTATTTTAGCCCCAGTGCTGGTTCAATTGATCTCCTGCATTCTAACTTACAATATTATCTACCTAAGGCTTTTTTAAAAAGTCAATAAACTCTCTTAAACCTAAATTCATTCTCTTTTTGCAACTGGATTTGAAATAATAGGTTCAGACATTTGAAGTTGAAACTTGAGCTGCAAAAGTGGAAAACTGATTTCATAACATTATTTATTATTTTTGCTCTCTATTTTTCCTTAACAAGCAAACATGCATCATTTCCACTGAACACAAGTTTCTGCCTTTCAGATCAATAGCACACGTTCAGAAAGAGAGAGTTAAATAGAGATATTTGAGCAGACATACTGAGGAAGACAGATAAATTCCCAACAGAAATTAAAACAAGCAGCAGTTTCCCAAAAGCCCTGGGAAACCAGGCTGGCAATAAACTTGCTCCTCCGTAAAAACTGAGAATGAAAAAGTCAACCAGATAAATAAAATGGAGTCAAATTTAGAGAAACCGGGACAGCTGTACAGAGTGGAGCTGAAGAATAAGTTGGTTGTGTGACACTGAGTCTGAACTTGGGTCTGGTTTTAATTGACATCAGCTTTTCCCTTGACCCAGGGACTGTGGTGGCTCAAGTGGTTAAGATACTGAAGTCGACGACTGTAAGGTTGGAGTTTGATTCCTGAGTGCTGCATGATGGAGTGAGCTCCTATCTCTGTCCTAGCTCCTGCCAACCTAGCAGTTCGAAAGCAAGAAATTGCAAATAGATATATAGGGACCTCTTTGGTGGAAAGGTAAACAGAGTTCTGTGCACTATAGTGTTGAGGCATGCCTACCACGTGTTCATGGAAACATCTTCAGATGCAGGCAGCACTGGCTCTTTGGCTATAAACAGAGATGAGCACTGAACCCTAGAGTCAGATACAACTCACTTTTGAGCAAGGGTGACCTTTACCTTGACTCACAATTTACATAATAGTCATTAATCAAACTACCCCAAAACTACACTGATAAGAAGCTGATGCTTCATACCTCTGAGTCACTCTAATGATGGCAAGAAAAGGAGAGAAGGAAGATTTTCCCCTTTTAGATTTTCTTTGGCCAAAGAGATTATTTTGCATCCTTTAAGGTTGGAATAGATGGATGCCCATCACGAATACATGAAACCATGACATGACCTGTCCTATTTACGGAAGCCTGTGGGTTGGTTTTGCAGGAAGAAAGTGCTGTTTTAAATTTCTTAGCAGGGTTTCAGCTGTGATGGAAATTTATATTTTTCTGCTTCTCCAACCCATCAATACACACCATTCAACTTTCAGCCCAGGTTGTTGTAGTCTTTTAAAGAGGTCCATTGATTCGCACACCGCCAAGTACTAATTCCCTGTCATTTATTTTGAAGAGATCAATGTTCTTTTGGCCTCTTCTATGCAAATCCACAAAGGAGGGGCGAAGGAAACGCGATTGCTCCCAAAGAAACTTGCAAAGCATTGCTTCCAGTCCATTACATTTTATATTATCATGTTTTCCCTGCTGCCACTAACATCTTAGAAAGCAGAAGGAGATTTGATTGTTCTAAGTAGGAGCCAAAGAGTTGCTGATTTGAAGAGGAAAGTAGCCAATACAATATGCTCTATTTGTAGCATCACCATAGGAACAGTAATAACGGAAAGTTTCTTAGGAGTAATTTGCCAGTCAATGAATAGCATGGTTGTAACCAATTAATTGGCTTAAAAGCCTCCATGTTATACAATATAATTATAAAAGTGTTATTCATATTCTTTTTCTTTAAAATGCATAAAATTTAGAGGTATTATGCTCTGCAGTAAGAGAATCAAACCTCTAATACATTCTAAAAAGTGGATTTTGGCAATTAATATAAACATGGAGTTATATATTATGCTTCTTCCTCATCTTGGAGAAGAAGAACAAACATGCAATGAACTGTCAAGTTTAACTGTGTGATAATCTTCCATATGTGTGTTTTGTAAAGGTTTTGCTCTATCTGCTTTACTCTTACCCTGAGAGAAAAGACTGATATGAAATGATATGATATTCTATGATGATATTCTATGATGATATCATGATATTCAATGATATGATATGCAATGATATGATATGATATCATATATTCTGATATGATATTCTACCACTATGATTACCAATACACAGAAACAGCCTCTTCAAAGATTGTTGTATTTTGCAACCATAATTGGGTGTGCCCTGGTAAAAGCAGCCCTGTGTTACCAGCTAATCTATCTCACACTAGGTCAGGTGTATCTCACACTAGCACAAGACGACAAAAATCCATCCAACAAAAATCCTTTACTGCAGGAAAATAATGCTTCACTGGCTGAGAGAAAACGAGGCTCTCCGGTTTACAGCTTTTCGAAAATCTTCCACTGGTTTTAAACTCCACTGGTTTTCTACTGGTTATCTCACACTAGGTTAGGTGAAAGGAACTGCAGAATGAATTTACCGAAAGGTGCCTTGATTTTGGCAGTCTCACGTCTGGCCTAGACACTGAATAAGATTTAATTTTTTTACAAATATTATACTTTGCTTTCAAAGTATTTTGTATTCTTATTCCAGGCAATTCATGAACCCTGACAACAGGCTTTTCAGCAATTCTGTATTGCATATGGTAGAGGACTGACCAAAGGCACCTATGACAAGATTTGAACCTGGGACTTGATTGAGCCTGTGAATTCTTAATGAGTTCTTTTATAGAAATATGACATAGTATTGTTACACACACACACACACGTGCGCACACATATGCACACACTTGAAGTTGGCTCTCCTGCTTCAGTTCAAGATTCCTAACACTCTGTTTCACTTACTTCTTCACAGGAAAACTATGTTTTGAAATCTAGTGGCAAGCCCTTTACCTAACCCTGGGATTCTCAACCTGTGGCCCATGGTCCAGATGTGGCCCACAACACCATTTCATGTGGTCCCCCACTGCCTCAACCACACCAGGAAGTGCCGTGTGGTGGAGGAAGGGCAAAATGGCCATCCATCCCCTGAAGCTGTCTGAGGGAGCCTGACCCGGCCCCCGGCTGAAAAAAGTTGAGAACTCCTGACCTAACCCATTGGTTTTTCCTATTGACTTCTTCTCAGAACCTCCACAGGCAAAGATCAACCCAAGTACCAGCTAGCCAAGAGAAATGCCAATCTCCTCCAGCTGTGTGATTGAATTAACTGTAATGTATTCCATTTCCAGGAAGATGTTTGACAGAATTTTTCTGACAGCCACAGAGATTAATGCAGCAGCTGATGGCAATTTTGTTTCTGCAGCCTACTGGTGTGTGTGTGTGTGTGTGTGTGTGTGTGTGTGTGTGTGTGTGTGTGTGTGTGTGTGTGTGTGTGTGTGTGTGTTGTTTTTTTGTCCCCCTCTTTCTTCTTCCTCTTCCAAAATCTTAATATTCTGCAATACTATCTTCATTTTGCTCAGGTAGTTAGCAGGAGGCTCATCAGAGATGAAGCACAGGGGTAGGGAAAGCTGTCAGCATTAAGTCTTCCATTCTTTAATGCGGCTTGGAAGTTATGGTTTAAAGATCCCCTTGCTAAATGGTTAAAAATGAATTGAGTGGGAGAAACCAGATGAAAACTGCCACAACGTTAATTAACTCTGGATTGTATGTGTTTCCCATTTGCACCCCCTCCCTCCTCGCTTTTTTATGGCATTGAGACTCAAATTGAAATGCAAGCAATATAATTTCATCTTCCGAAGCTATCAATTCCTATCAAATCTACTTAATCCATCTTGCTCTCCTTGAAATCCCTTAAGCAAGGAGGGTTGCTCTCTTGCACACAGTAAAAAAACTTAGTCAAGTCAGTAGAAAAACTAAAGATCTAGAGCCTTGCCTTTTTCTGGCCATGCCCCACCTAAGCATCTCCAAAATCCTGATCCCCCCTTGTGACATATATATTTTTATTATTCACAAAGTGAACTCCTGATCACACTGAGGAAGCCTAAAAGGCCATTAACCTGGTCTACCTCATTCTCAAATTGCCCCCCGTAAAAATCAAATTGCCCCACCACCCCCGGTGGTGTGTGTGCCCCATGTTAGGAACCACAGATCTAGAGAGATCTAGAAACAGTAGAAACTGCAATGTAGCATCAGTAGCACAGCTTCTTGAATGAAAACATGTGGCATTTAAGGTCACCTCTGGGCAAAAGCAAAAAAATAATAGCTTTGGACTTACTGAAAAAGACAGTCAGAGACAAATAATATACTGCTCCAGGATGATTCTTACACAACAATGGTTGGGCATACATAATCATCCAGCTGTTCTTAGACTTTAGCCTCCTCAGCTATACTATACTTGATCTTAGCCAAAAGGTCAAGAAGCTATAGCCAGCATTGACAATGTGGGAATTCTCAACCTTTTTAAGTCGAGGGCCAGGTCATGCTCCCTCATACAGCTTTGGGGGCCGGCGGACAGCCATTTTGCCCTTCCTCCACCCCATGGCACTTCCTGGTGTGGTGAAGGTGGTGGTGGGCCACATGAAATGGTGCCACGGGCCACATTCAGACCACGGGCTGCAGGTTGAGAATCCCTGTCCTAAAGGAAATCAACCCTGACTGTTCCTTGAAAGGAGAACTGCTGAAGCTGAAGCTCAAGTACGTTGGCCACCAAATGAGAAGAGAGGACTCCCTGGAAAAGGCCCTGGTGCTAGGGAAAATCAAAGGCAAAAGGAGAAGGGGGTGGCAGCGGATGAGATGGTTAAACAGCATTGGTGATGCAGTGGGTGTAGATCTGGGCAGACTCCACAGGATGGCACATGACAGAAGAGTGCTGTAGTCCATGATGTCACAAAGCGTCAGACTTGACGGTGCAACTGAACATCAACAAGGAATCCTCATGAAGAAAGTACAGTAGGTGAATGGAAATCTTGCTGCAGCTACTTATTTGTTTTACAAAGAAATATACAAGCTGAGGCACGTGGGAATAAGCAGATATCCAGGTGGCTCTATCATGATAGGAAACAGGCTGTGGTAGAAAGTGGGAATAAGCAGATATCCAGGTGGCTCTATCATGACAGGAAACAGGCTGTGGTAGAATTCATTAGTGGTTGAATTATATTGCTTGTGGAAGATCCCAGGTTCAGTCTCAGGTATGTCCCAGGAGCATTGGGGAAAACCACTTAAAACCTTGGAGAGCCCCTAACAGATTAAATAGCACTGAAACCTAATGGTCTGGTCTTACTTGATTCAACTCTATTTCCTAGGTACCTGCATAGAGTAGCATGGTAAATTTTGAAGTGTAGGAACTGATCACAACAGCTAAACCTCCAAAAGGGATGCTTTTCCAAAACAAATGGCAGCTCTCCAACAGCATTAGAATGACAAGAAGACAGCAATGAGTGCATACAGGGAGGGTAGGCTGAGGATTAAAAATATTGAATAAGCCTATCTAAATAATGTAGTGTTTCAGAAATATATGAATAAACAATGTTGTCTACAGATCTGCTTTTGTTAAACAGCTGCCCCCCCCCCAAAAAAAAAGACCTCTTAAGACTAATCTTTGCCAGCAAACTGAAGTATCCAACTTACACCTTAAAAAGGTTGAGAACTCCTGATCTAAGCAAACCAGCCTGGCCTGAACACCATGCCATGAGAAGCTGCCCGAAGAAGTAACTTGAGTTACAAAAGTTTGCAATGTTTTATGTGGTTTGCCCAGGTCACTAATTGGACAGCAACCTTTCCCGATGGGTTCTTTCGGCGAGAACACCGCCTTGAAGACCAACCGGAATTTACCGGAAAGGAAATTGGGTACGGGCTAATAACAGTAGGGAGCATTAGCGACTCCATGGTTTCCTTGGCTGGGGGCTTGACAGGAGGTAAAAGACCCAAGTTCTCATAAACAGCATATGGTGTCTGGCTCACGTCCGCATGTAGGGCTGAGCAGACACCAACCGCAGCTAGACCAAATAGCTATGCATAGGTACACGGAGTCTTCCAGGACCTTGATAAGGCGGGAACAATGTCTCGCCACAATCCGCTGATTAGTATGCTTATGGCTAACCTGGGCACGTAGGCTGGTAAGTGTAATCCAACCAGCCAAGTGCCACATAGCAGCTTTTTGTCACATAGGTTGCACGAGGGGTATACATGATGGCTCCCGATTATAGTCAATAAATACAGACCACCCCGGGGTATCGGGGCTGGCCTTTTCCAGCATACTTCAGTCTTGCGTGCCGTCCTTGAGTTCAGCACCATGACTCCCGTGGACCATTACAACAGTTTTATTTTTTAAGTGACTCTATTGGTTTGAATTCAATTAGGCTGTTTCACACCCAGCCTAGACGCAGATGATGTTAAGAAAGAAATGAAAGAAAGAAACAGACAAACTCAGAATAGTGAGCTATCGTACTTTTTATTCTGTCATGAGTATCTTTCTCATTCTACCAGCTATAAAAATGGAAAGAGAATGCAAGAGGGGGCAAAGAGAGAGGTAGAAAATGGTCTTATCCTGGAAAGTTCACTCCTTCCTGTGGGGTCCGGAGGAAGGTGCTAAAGGCCATTCATGGGAGGTCCTTCAGAGCACAACGCAAAGCTGCAGGTGAGAAAAGTAATGGGGCCGGAAACGGAGGATGATGAGGAAGTCGTTCAATTATTCAGAAGTGTCACAAGGAATTTGTTTATTCAGACAGTGCAAACAATAAATAATCATCAGGATGCCCAATTTATCAATTTAATACGGTGCTGACGAGAGAGCTCCCAACCGTTGGGTTCATCAGAGAAATCTTAATTGGGTTCTTTTAACCCAAAAATAAAAGAGAGGGAAGATAAATATGTAAATAAATAAAAAAGGCCCCCTGTCTAGTTTCCATACAGTTTAATCTCTTTTCCAAAGGCATCAATTTGCAACCGAGTTTCTCTTTGCACCCAGGACAAATCTGTTATCAAAAGGCAGGAGCAGAACAGCCAGCATAGTAAATGAACTCAGTCTGCAGGGGTGGATTAAGCTAGAATTTCCAGAGCCCCTACAGCAAGAAGAAGGGGGGCGGGGGAGCTCACAAGGACTGAGAGGTAATGGGAAAATAAAGGGCAGACTGTGTTAGAGAAGGACCATTGCTTGTGGGGAAGGAATATGCTATTGCAAGACAAAGGTCCTGCATTTAATTTCCAGTCTTTCCCATTAGAGAGGTTTTGAGCCTTGGAAAGACTTTAGTAAGCTACTGCCAATCAAAATCAGTTGGCATGAATGGACCAGTATATTTGATCTAGTGTGAGGGTTTCTCAACCTACGGCCCATGGGTGGGACCCAGCCCACAGCACCATTTTATGTGGCCCACATCACCGCCGCCGCCGCCAGAAGCGGAAGTAGACACATTTACGACAGTCGTAAATGCACCCACAGTTGTCATAAATGTGTTTAGCTGCAGATACATTTTACAATAGTGTTTATGGCCAGGTGGGGGGGGGCACCAGTCTGGCCCATTCAGCTGTCTGAGGGGGCATGTACGGGCCCATGGATTTAAAAGGTTGAGAACCCCTGATCTAGTGTCTTGTAGCACTTTTGCACACATCAGAAATTCTGAATCAAATCTTTCTCTTTGGGACCAATTTCTTTCATGTTTGGATTGAAGCAGAATGGCCAGTATGGTTCAGGAGCAAAGCAAAGCAAAGCAAAGCAAATCACTTTGGGTTTGAATCAGGAACTAAATCAAATGGGACACCAATGGCTTCAGCTTGTTGTTTTTTTAAATCTATTTTCATTTGGAAGAAAACACAAAATGTTTTAGGTGTCCAAAAAGCAAGCTCCTGGGCTTTGGTAGATTTAATCCCATTTTAAGGGTCTACCTTGTCTTCAAATTTAAGGTACATCAGTGTGAAATCAGCAGCAGTAACAACAACCAAAATGGCTGTTTGGATTTTCCACTGCAAACCCAGGTAAAGGTAAAGGTCGCCCTTGCTCAAAAGACAGTCATATCCAACTCTAGGGTTGGGTGCTCATCTCCACTTATCATCAAAGAGCCTGCACAGTCAGTGTCTGCAGATGTTTCCATAGTTATGTGGCAGGCATGACTAGACAGTGGAGTGCACGGAACACTGTTATCTTTCCCACTGAAGTGGTACCGATTTACCTACATGCAATTTCTTGTTTTCAAACTGCTAGGTTGGCAGGAGCTGGAACAGGCAACAGGTGTTCACTTCGTCATGCAGCACTCGAGTCTCGAACTGCTGAGCTACCAACCTTCCAGTCGTCAAGTTCAGCTGTGTCCCACTCTCTACTGGGAAGATGTGTCTCTTCCAGCCAGGAGGCCTGATATTCCCTACAATGCCCAACCCATGCCTCAATGTCGAGGTCCAATCTGGGCCACCAGAAGTAGCGCATTCGACCGGACAATCCCCGGGTGGCTAACACGTAGTGTGCAAAGAACCTTGTTGTGTAGCACTGATGGAACGACCACTCTGTGTCCCCAAACTAAGCACCCTCGCTCTAGGGACAGTTCATTACATTTACTGTAAAACACCTTGAACTCTTCAGAGACCGGTGGCGACGGCCACACTTTCTGAACCCACATTGAAACCTTTGACAGGAGAGGATCTTTCCTTGTTTCATCCACGATGTCCACAGCGGACACTGGCGGGGAGTCTAATACCTCTAACATGAGGACCTGATGGTCCTTTTTTATCTTACCCACAATTGCTTTGGGGACCTGGACAGTGTGTCCACATTACTGATGCTGGCACCTGGGCGATGCTGTAGATCAAACTGGTATGCCTGTAGGAACATTGCCCAGTGCAGCATACAAGGTGACAGGATTTGAGGAGTAGGTTTGTGTGGCACGAAAATGCCTAGTAATTGTTTGTGATCGGTGATGATCATGAAAGCCCTTCCGTAGGTGAAATCGTGAAATTTCGTATTTCCGGTGATTATTGCCAGTGCCTCCCTGTTGATCTGAGCATAATTTTTCTCAGCCACAGACAAGGACCTGGAATAATAAGTGGCAGGCACTTATTTCCCTCCCTCCAGGTCATGGCAAAGCACAGCCCCCTACTCCCACAGGTGAGGCATCACATACCAGGATAAGGGGCTTTCGGGGGTCATAATGTGTGAGAACAGCATCTGACATTAGAAGTTTCTTGACCTAATGGAACACTTTGTCCTGGGAAGGACCCCACTGCCACACAGTTTGTTTCTTTACTAACTGGTGCAGTGGCTCGGCTACGGTGGCCTTACAAGGTAGCAATGGATGATAGAATTTGAGCAGCCACAAAAAGGCCTGAAGTTCAGTTTTAGAAGTCAGACAGGGAGCATTCCAGACCACTTTTATCTTGGCGTCAGAGGGCTTGACGTCTTCAGGGGTGATTTTGAAACCCAAGAACTCAACCTCCCACACACACAAAAAAACATTTGTCTTTTTTTTACATGTAACCCTGCATTTTGAAATCGCTCCACCACTTTATTTAGTTTGGACGTAAGGTCTACCCTGTCCTCCCTGGCAATCAATACATCGTCAATATAAGGTACCACCCCAGGGAGACCTTTCAGTAACCTTTCAACCAGGGCCTGGAAGATGCCAGGCGTAGCATTAACCCGAAACTGCAAACACTTAACATGAAATGCACCCCTATGGGTGGTGATGGTTTGACACAGTGCTGACTCAGAGGTAACAGGCAATTGTTGATATGTCTGAGCCAAGTCCAATTTGGCAAAACACTTCCCTCAGTGGAGGGTGGCTAGTAGGTGGCTGACCACTGGAACAGGGTAAGAGTTAGTGCAGATAGCTTTATTAATTGTACATTTATAGTCTGCACAGATGTGGATGTCCCTATTAGCCTTGAATGCGGTGACAATGGGGGTCTCTCATGGAGTGGAGTCCACTGGTTCAAGAATGCCCTAAATGACCAGTTTGTTAAGTTCCACGTCAATGCGGTCTTTGAGTGCAAAAGGCACCCATCAAGGCTTCATGTGAACGGGCTGGACAGTCGGATCCAGCTCAAAGTTAAGAGGGGGCCCTTTGAATGTACCCAATACTGCACAAAACACATCAGGGTAGTGTTCACATGCAGCTTGAATGGGGTCAGCCTGAACCCCATTAATCCCAGAAAATGCAATACCCAGAGGCCCAAACCACTGTACCCCCAAAAAATTATTCCTACTGGCCTTCACCATGACCAGAGAAAGTTTCACTGAGATGCCTTTGAAGCGCACATCAAATGTGCCAATCCCAAGGACAGGAATGTGCTTGCCTTGCACATCACTCAACAGGACCTGGAGAGCCTGCAACTTTGGAGGGCATCAGGAGGGATTCAGAGAAATTCTTTCTGTGAAATAATAGAGTACGACATACCCGAGTCGATCTCCAATTTGAAGGGGCACCCTTGCAGGCGGATGTTAATAAAGAACCTTTTGGACACTGCTCAGACACTGGTAGATGCTCTCCGCCTCATGTAGACCTTGGAAATCGGGTGCTCCCACCAGCGATGACCCTTGTCACCTGGTTGACCCTCCAACCATTGATGGCACACTTTTGCAATGTGCCCCTTCCTACCGTGGCACTCAGTGGACTTGAAGGGGCATTGGGCGCACAGATATCTTCCCCTGCAGCCTTGACATGGAGTGGTGAAGCCCTTGGATGATTTAGCAGGCTTCTGGCAAACTTTGCCTATGTTGTTCCATTCTTTGCTGTCGTCGATGGACTGGAACAGCCTTGCTTTTGGACGGTCAATTCTTTGTGAGCCAGTGCATGTGACCTGGATTGGAAGAATTTCACCCCAGCATCCACAGTTTCTGATGCCAGGGCCTCTTTCAGCACTTGGGCGAAAGTCAATGTGTCCCTTTTTACCAGCCTACGTTGGGCTGCCTCATCTCTGAGGCCCAGGAGAAGCCAGTCCCGGAGGGCCTCATCCAGGTTGTGCCACTGGCATGGCATGGCAGCATGACAGAGGGCCACAGCTTACTCGGTGACTGATTCTCCCACCTTCTGGTCCCGTCGGTAGAAGGCCTGTCTCGCCGGAAATATGGAGACCTTGGGCTTGAAGTGGTTCCGGAGGATGGCAAAGATGTCTGTAAGTGGAGCGTCCTTTAGGGCTCGTGGCAGCAGCAGGTGCATGATCAGCTCTATTGTGGGCAACCTGCAATGGGCCAGGAACGATGCCTTCTGTCATTCATCCCCTTCTATCTTCTCTGCGACTACGAAGTTCTCATACTGGATTTTGTGCTGCAGAGGGGCAGGGCGAACTCTGTACTAAGGGAGGGAGGAAGCACTTCCATTGGGCTGCTGGGCAGAGGGGTGGGGCAAACTCTGTACTGGGGTGATGGCACGCATGCCACAGAGAGGGCTCTGAGTGCCCCCTCTGGCATGCATGCCATTGGTTCACCACCATTGGCCTATCATCTTGAGGTAATGTTGGCTTCATGGCTTGCCATCTCATTAAAAGAGAAATTGAGCATTTAAACTGGAGAGGGAACTAAGAATAATTAATGGGAACCATGTAAACTTTTCTGAGTCACTTCTGGCCATGGGACATGTTTGCAGAGTTGAGGTTCTGAAGTTGTCTCCTCAGCATGAAGGAAGAAGATTTCAAGCTTTCAAGCCCTGATGTGGTCCATCTAAGAGAAGCTCAATGGGAAGCACTTTAAGGAACACACTGCTGATTCATCTGAAACCAGAGAGACGCTCAAGGCAGATAGTGCTAATGAACTTGAAGTGCGATAAGGAAGGGGAATGAATAAAAAAGATCCCCAAATACAAGGAAGCGCAACAAACGAAATGATTAATCCACTCACCATTGTAACCGCGACACAATAAATTTAATGTAATTCCTAAAGGCCGACTGGTTTCCTTTCTTGCTGGCTGCTTTTTCTTCCTCTTTTTTTCCTTTTGTAATAAAAAATCCTTTTTATAGTTTTAGAATTATGCTTTAATTAGCATAACATTTAAATTAGCAAATGGAATCTTAATTAGCTGAGGAAATAGACTTTTGTTGGGGAAGCGAGCTAAAACAAATAAATTCTCTCCCTCTTTCAAGAACTATTTGCTTATGGCACATTAAATAGCCTAGTGTACCATAAACAATTTGAGACAAGGATAAGTAATTAAATTAGAAAATACGCTAGCAAAACTTGTGTTGTGTGAACTTGAGAGAAGGAAATGCAAGGCGCTTTTGTCATTCCCAAGGGAATAGTTTCCTTCTCACTTACATTGTTCCACATTTAGACGTAAACATTTGTGACTGAGAAAATCCCAATGTTGTTAACAGGGCTGGGGCTAAATAGATGTTTTCCCCCTCTAGAATTTCTTGGATTAAGGGACTCAAGGGTTAACACGCTGAACTTGATGACTGGAAGGTCGGCAGATCAGCAGTTCGAGACCTGAGTACCACACAACCAAGTGAGCTCCCATCTCTGTCCCAGCTCATGTCAACCTAGCATTTCCAAAGCAAGAAATTGCAAGTAGAAATATAGGGACCACTTCAGTGGGAAGGTAAAGAGTCCATGGAAACATCTGCAGACACAGACAGTGTCTGTGGCTATAAACAGAGATGAGCACTGAACCCTAGAGTCAGATACAATTGACTTTCAAGCAAGGGTGACCTTTTCCTAGAATTTGTTGAACTGCAACTCCCATCAGCCTTAACTAGTATAGTCAATGGTGAAGAACACTTGGAGCAGCTGTGGAACATCTGGGAGACTCAGTTTAGTTAGTGATCTGGACAAATCTTGCAGACGTCAAAAGAATTTGTTTTTTAAAAAACCACTTGTACTGTAGTGTATTAACACACACACACATATGTCGCACCAAGACAAGGAGACTACCAATCATATACTGTGGGCCAGCCAAGGTATCCCTCCCAGACACATACTTGACATGTATTGATCCCTTGTTGGCTGATGAAAATTATGCAGCTGAATACCAGTGACTTAGTCGTTAACATACTGAGCTTGAAGACTGGAAAGTGGGCAGGTCAGCTGTAAGAGACCTGAGTGCTGCACAATGGAGTGTGTGTCTATCATTTGTCCCAGCTCCTGCCAACCAAGCAGTCCGAAAGCAAGAAATTGCAAGTAGATAAATAGGTACAGTTTTGCCCGGAAAGTTAACAGCATCCTGTGTCACTTGACCACAGAAACATGTGCAGATGCAGAAAATGCTGGCTTTGGAGCAAAGAGGACCTTTGTCTTTACAATTGCTTCCTTCCCCTCCCTCCTCCCAACAAAGGGATTGCAATAAGGATTAGCATATTTAGATATACAGTATATCAAAATCTAAAGATGGTTTGTTGTTGTGTCCAGCCCTTATAAGCAATAGTCCAAGCAACGACGAACAGAATAACAAAATGGAGTTTATTGAAGTGTCTTTCAGGTAACACTTACAAGGCGCATGGACATTAGATGGCTACACAAGACCCATGTAGTCGGTCCCTCGTGTTTCCTACCATAGAGGCAGTGACTAAGCTACACCTTGACGTGATAGCGTATAGAGGCGACCCAGGCTTAGCCCAATGCTGGCTAACCTGTGCGGTAATGGGAAGTATAGATCTGGTCTGGCCCCACCCTTCTTTACCCATGGGGCTTATATAGTGTCTCCCTGGCAGTGACACCTTGATACAATGTAGCGACCCACCAGACAATCACAACCAACCAATCATAACAGGATATACGAGCATTAACCAATCAGGAACAGGATCCAAAACTGTAACCAATCACAGAACTCTAATTAGCATAACGAGCGGCCCAGAGAGGGGGAATTCACGGCAACTTTAGCTCCTAATTTGGATGGTGGGAAACCACCATTTTAGCTTTGCAAAGCGTTGCCTGCACAACTTGCATTTCTGCCTTAATACACAACATTTGTCTCAAGAAGGAACTCAGACCAGCCCATACCTGTCAACCGCGGCTCCAGAAAATACGGGACCTGCGCAGAACGGTTCTGCGCAGTTCGCCTTCTATGCATGCGTAGAACCCTTCTATGCTTGCGTAGAACCCTTCTCTGCATGCGTAGAAGGCTTCTACGATCCCCTTCTGCGCAGATCACCTTTTACGCTCAGTACCTCTTTTCCCCCCGCTGCCAATACCGGGGTTTTGGCAGCTGCGGGCGGGAAATGGTGCAAATCAGCGCTGAAAATCGGGAAATCCCGGCCAATCCAGGAAGGTTGACAGGTATGGACCAGCCACTCTGCATCAAGTCTATGGATGTTCCTTCAGTATACATGCCCCAATCACTCCAAAGTTTAGGTCCCATTTTCCCTTTCAGCAGTGGTGCTCCTGCTGTGGAATGATCTTCTCTAGAGAGGCCCAACCTGCCTGTCACATCTTCTAAGCTGGAACAAAAATGTGTAGCACATGATGCTGAATCAACAGAATTGGACACTGGACAGATAAACAATCAAATGGGCCAAAATGGATCCTTCTTCTCATTTTGCATCTGTGTGTGTGTGTGTGTGTGTGTGTGTGTGTGTGTGTGTGTGTGAGAGAGAGAGAGAGAGAGAGAGAGAGAGAGAGAGAGAGAGAGAGAGAGAGAGAGAGAGAGATTTTGCTTCCATTTTATGATTTATGTAACAGATTTGGCAAAGCTAGGTAA
This sequence comes from Bradypodion pumilum, assembly GCA_035047305.1. Classification (NCBI taxonomy): domain Eukaryota; kingdom Metazoa; phylum Chordata; class Lepidosauria; order Squamata; family Chamaeleonidae; genus Bradypodion; species Bradypodion pumilum. The sequence continues at coordinate 34,884,342 of JAWDJD010000010.1, forward strand.
AGGTCACCCTTGCTCGAAAGCCAGTCATATCTGACTAGGGTTCAGTGCTCATCTGTTTATAGCTAAAGTGTCTGTGTCTTCAGACGTTTCCATGGACATGTGGCTTCCCACTAAATTGGTACCTATTTATCTATTTGCAATTTCTTGCTTTCAAGAAATTGGCAGGAGCTGGGACAGATGACGGCAGCTATCTCTGTCATGCAGTACTCAGGAATCAACCCCCCACCTTCCAGTCTTTGAGTTCAGCATCTTAACCACTTGAGCAACTGCAGTCCCCTATACAGTCCTCGTAGCTTGGCAAAGCTAAACATTTCTTTTAACACACACAGCATATTTATATCGCCAATGCTTTGGAGTCTTTGTTGGGGTCAGACAGCTTCCCACAATTTACAGAATGCAGGGTGGTTTTGTTGTTGTTGTTTTTTTGTTTATTTTTAAACTCTACTGGATGAGAAGGGGCATTTTTAACATGCCTACCATTAGTTTTATTTGTTATTCTTATTCATTCTGTTTGCTCACTACTTTTCCCTTCCTCTCGCTGGCTTTATGTAACCTTCAGACTTTATATTTGTATTTTAATTCCCTTCATGATTACATTATTACTATAATCATCGTTATTACTTTGTTAGGCACTTTATTACTATAAGAATAGAGTGCTTCCGTAACTTGTGGTGGAGAAATGATCTGTCATACCGCTCTCCGCATGCAATCTGGAGGTCAGTTCAGTGTTTTGGAAAACATCCCAATTTAGTGTTAAGTATTCAGCCTGATTCAGTATTTACCCCAAGATCCAATTTTGTAAATCTTTGAATCTGTAAAGCGAGTCCACTAGAAAACCAAAATGACTAAAACACCACCACCACCCAGAAATAAATATGAAATGTGGAGGTATGATAACACCTTAAATGGAGAGTAAACCTTCTAAATTTCATACAATTGGCTTATGGGATTTGTATATTATGCAACTTTAAAGTTGGCTTTTAATAAATGAAGGACTAAGGCAGTATTATCTACACTATTTCTGATCCACATGCCAACAGATTTGTAAATTTTCTTTGCTGTGTCCTAAAACTGATTTTTTGCCATCGTACTTAAACACAGAAACAGATTAATCAGAAAGAATCGGGCTGATCCAGTTCATAGATGAGGATTTATCTAAATCTGGTGCAACCTTACTTGAGAACCTTATCTATTATTAATAATTTTGTGTTAGAAATTATTCTAGGTTGAAAGGATTCTTGCCGAAGAAACTCCACTCAGGGAACACCCAAATGAGGCTCCTTTCATGTCCCCAAGAGCTGGGACAGAGACGGGTGCTCAATCCATCATGCAGTACCCAGGTCTCGAACTGCCAAATTGCCAGCCTTCTAGCTAACAAGGCAAGCTTCTTAACCACTGAGCCACCACAGCCCCTACCTTAGGTATTGAGTGAGGCAGTGTATAAATAAATCCATAAAGAACTTAGAAAGAGTCAGAGATTCAACACAGCTATAAAGCATTCAAGTAGGAAGCAAAACAACTGCAATGACCATCCTCTCTATTCAGTTCTAGCCAGGGAGCCACAGAGAGCGATAAAACTTTAATGGTTCCCAGCGGGTCGATTGGGAAAGGATGAAGATGCTGTAAATCTAGCACTGTACTTATGCGGGACTTAGAAACAAACTGTTCCAATCATACTTGGCAAACTCACCAGGTTCTTTTGCGAGGGTTGTAGGGGAATGGCAGAAGAAGGTGAAAGGGGATGGCAAACCAATCTTTTAATCACACTTGGTCAGTGGAGTAGAAATCGGAGGGCACACAGGTGTGTTATTGGCAAACTGTCACTTTATTTATTTATTATTTATTTAGGATATTTATATACCGCCTTCCTCACCCTAGGGTGATGCAAGGCGGCTTACAAAATAAAGTACCAAATATACAAAAACATTACATGTGGTACCAGGGCAATTACAAAACAGTTTACAAAATAAAGTATCAAGTATACAAAAACATTTCATCAAGTTACAACATCAAAATTACAGTACCAGGGCAATTACAAAAAGCCAAAAACCTGGTATGGCTGCAGCAGCTTTGTCCTTCTCTAGGCGGGTGGGACCCAGAGCTGGGCAGCCGGGAGGGACCCAGAGCTGGGCAGCCGGGAGCATCCTCGGACCACCTGAATGGCTGCAGCTGGCCTGGTCTTCCTCCTCCAGACGGTGCTGGACCTGCCTCACAGCTGATGCAGTTCTCGACTCTGGCGGTCCGCCCTCCAGGCCAAGCAGGCCAAGGGCGTCCTGGTGATGGCGGGGGCTCTGGCAGCAGCAGCAGTTCTTATTGCCGTACCCGCCTCACAGCTGATGTGGGTCTCGGCTCTGGCACTCCGTCCTCCAGGCCAAGCTGGCCGTGGACATCCTGGTGATGGCGTGGGGGTCTGACAGCAGCAGCGGCAGTTCTTATTGCCAGACCCGCTTCACAGCTGATGTGGGTCTCGGCTCCAGCACTCCGGTGCTCCACCCTCCAGGCCAGGCTGGCCGAGGGCATCCCGGTGACGGCCTCTTTAGGATGCAGTGCCAATGCGTGATCAATAATAACCACCATTACAAAGAACTTTTAAAAATCATGTCAGAAGTACACAAAGGTACTTTCTGAGTTGAAAGGAATTTTGCTGGAAGAACTCCACTCAGGGGATGCTCGAATGAGGTTCCTTTCATGTCCCCAAGAACTTTTTTCCCACCGAAGTGTTCATAAGAACATAAGAACAGGCCACAGCCCATCCAGTCCAGTATTCTGTCTCACACAGTGGCTCACCATTTACTTCAGGGTATTTTCAAGCAGATGCATGCCCACTTTTAAAAATTTCTAGTTACTTCTAGGAATTATTATTTGGTAGTTAAGTATTTAGGGGACTGCAGCGGCTTAGTGGTTAATATGCTGAACTTGATGACTGGAAGGTCGACAGGTCAGCAGTTCAAGACCTGAGTATTGCATGACAGAGTGAGCTCCTAACCTCTGTCCCAGTTCCTGCCAACCAAATGCAGGTAGAGGAACAGATACCACTTTGATGGGAAGGTAAACAGTGTTCCATGCACTCTGGTGTCTAGGCATGCCTGCCACATGCCCATGGAAACCTCTGCAGACGCAGACAATGCTGGCTCTTTGGCTATAAACAGAGATGAGCACTGAACCCTAGAGTTGGATATGACTGGCTTTTGAGCAAGGGCGACCTTTACCTAGTTAAGTATTTGAGAAAATGTGAACATGTTCATCTGTTCCCCACAGAGGTCTGTTCAAATGAAGCAACCAATGTGATAGATGTGCCCACACCCAGTTTTCCTGTGAAGATACAGGTAAAGGTAAAGGTTTCCCTTGCTCGAAAGCCAGTCGTATCCGACTCTAGGGTGCAGTGCTCATCTCTGTTTCTAAGCCGAAGAGCCAGCGCTGTCTGCTTCTGCAGACATTTCCGTGGTCATGTGGCAGACAGATACAGACAGACAGACAAAAAATATTTAAACAATTCATGTCTACTGGGATTATGATTACCACAATCAACAACTTTTGTCATTACTTGAGACACTCAACCTCATGTATCAGTTATACCCTAGGGGCTGGTTCTCAAAAAATGTTTATGACTTTCATAAAGCTTTTCTAGAACACAACAAAATAAGGGGAAAAGTCATTGTCAAATGATATATTTTTGGCATTAACAACATTGCAGTCTCCAGAAAGGTGATTTACTCTAGGGAAGTCATGACAGAGCACTACTAGTGCTGGATAAAAAGGGAAAATAAGACAAAAAAAGTTAAAACAATGTATGAATATAGTTTTGACAACAATTTATACCAGAGGTTCTCGATGTTTTTAATCAGTGGGCCAGACCACACACCCACAGACAGCTGAGTGGGCCAGACTGGTGGTTCCTTCTGCCACAAACATGCTTACAGCAGTTACAGGTGCATTTATGGCTGTTCGGTGGTGCTGGCGGTGGCACACGCCACATGTAATGGTGCCATGGGCCGGGTCTGGCCCACAGGCCATAGGTTGAGAACCCCTGGTTTATAGCAAAGCTGTAGAATAATTTCACTGCCTCAAAGTTTTTAAGCTAAAACTCCCATCAGTTGCAACCAACATGGCAGGGTTATGAATTAATGTTGAGACTGAATAATAATTATTGATAATTATTATTATCAATCCAAATGGGGACTGCACCCAAGAAATAATAAGGCAACTGAGCCATGGAAGGGTAGTAATGAAGGAATTAGAAAAGACAATCGAGTGTAAGGAATTTTGAAATGGTAGCCATGCTAGTCAGGGTTTCAAGCAAATCAGAAAGTTAAGACTTGAGCCACAAAAGCTAACATTAAAATATAGCAGTTAGTCTTTAAAGTGCTGCAACATTTTTTTGTCTTTTTGTTTTTGTTTACTTCCTGACATAAGTTTAAGGATGTTTCACTGAAAACCAAGACAATTCACATTATTGCATTTCTAAGGGCTGCAGTGGTTCAGTGGTTAAGAAGCTCACCTTGTTAGCTAGGAGGCCAGCAAGTTGGCAGTTCAAGACCCGGGTACTGCATGACAGTTTGAGTGCACATCTCTGTCCCACCTCCTGCCAACCAAGCAGATCGAAAGCAAGAAACTGCAAGTAGATAAATAGATACCACTTCGGTAGGAAAAGATCTTGGGGACATGAAAGGAGCCATATCCGGGCATCCCCTGAGTGGAATTTCTCCAGCAATAATCCTCTCATCCCAGAATAATTTCTGACACTAAATTATTATTATTATTATTATTATTATTATTATTATTATTATTATTATTATTATTATTATTATTAATAATAATAATAATAATAATAATAATAATAATAATAATAATAATAATAATAATAATAATAATAATAATAATAATAATAATAATAATAATAATAATAATAATAATAATAATAATAATAATAATAATAATAATAATAATAATAATAATAATAATAATAATAATAATAATTGCATTCCTGAACACCATGTATGGATGTGAGAACATATATAATCATCATGTGCAAAGATAAGGAACTCAGAATTGTTTTCCTTGCCTTGCAATAGAGCAACATAATTGCTGGTGTTACTAACAGGTGAAAAATAACACTTTCTGGAGGCAAACAAAGCAGAATTGTGTAAACGTCACAACTAGTACAATAATTCAGATTCTGGGAAATTATAATGCCCACGACTTACTGCATTGACATCCAAGGTAAGTATCAAATGGGCTGTCAATACCTCTTTCAACCAACATTGACTATCCTCCTAAGTCTGGTTCTCCTCCAAACAATCACACAGGCACAACAGTTAAAGCACTTTAATTTATCAAGTCTTGCAATGGATTTTAGTCTGCTGCACTATTTGTTTCCCTAATTTTATTGATAGCTTTCATTTCCATCATCCCCGTCTGTTGTGTCTGGCCCTTATAAGCAATAGTCCAGGCAACGATGAACAGAATAACAACAGGAGTTTATTGAACAGTCTTTCAGGTAACGCTTACAAGGTGCTCTGGACATTAGATAGCTACACAAGACCCATGTAGTCGGTCCCTCATGTTTCCTACCATAGAGGCAGTGACTACGCTACACCTTGGTGTGATAGCATATAGAGGCGACCCAGGCTTTGCCAGATGCTGGCTAACCTGTGCGGTAATGGGAAGTATAGATCTAGTCTGGCCACACCCTTCTTTACCTGTGGGGCTTACATAGTGTCTCCCTGGCGGTAACTCCTTGCTACAATGTAGTAACCCGCTGGACAATCATAACCAACCAATAATAACAGGATATATGATTATTAACCAATCAGGAACAGGATCCAAAGTTGTAACCAATCACATAACTCTAATTAGCATGATGAGCGTGCCCAACTTTAGCTCCTAATTTGGTTAGCGGAAAACCACCATTTTATCTTTGCAAGGCGTTGCCTGCGCAACTTGCAATTCTGCCTTAATACACAACACCATCCCACCCACCCACCCCTTTGCTTGTATCTACATTCTGATCTTTTTTTAAAAAATGATTTAATTGTTTCTAAATTGTGCTGGCAAGTTTTTTTTTTTTTTTTTTGAGAGCATGTTCATTTTGAGACACAGTGGGAAAGCAACTCATACATATTGAATAAAAGAATGGAAGCGATAAGCTTCCCCTTTTCCGTACACACAGGGCACTGGCAACTTCCTCTGGGACACTCATTATATTATCCATAATGAATTAAATGGTTGCTGTATGTCAAAGTCCAGGTGATGCGAAGACTTTTTACACAGGGTTTTATGGACTAGTGCCAGAAGGAACTATAGCTCATTGAGGCAGCATATCCTCAGCATACAAATAGGATCCGCTTCCATTTCTGGCACGTCTACAAATGGTGAGAAAAACTATTACATAGAAAAAAATGGAGCTAGTTGGCAAACCAAGGCAAACAAGATTGTTCAATGTACAACAAAACTATAGTTTGTATGCAATGGATAAAGCATTTACTGTATATTATAAATCAGGGGTTCCCAAACATTTTGGGCCATGGACCGGTCAAGTGGTTCAGTGGGCCGGTCACATGGTTCCTTCCACCAGAAGCAGAAGTAAAATGTGCCTGCATTTACGGCACAATGCTGCTGTAAATGCATCAATGGCTGTTGTAAATGCATTTACAACAGCTGTGGGTGCATTTATGGCAGCATTTTGTGCATGTGCGGGCATATTTTACTTCCGCTACCAGGAGTGGCACGGGCGGCACAGGCTGGATGATTTGGCCCTGCAGGCAGTAGTTTGGCCACCCCTATTATAAATTATACCTTTTTTCCCTTAATTCTTTGTACTTTTGCAAACCTTGAGATTTTCCTAAGTCTTCTTCATCACTGTCTTGCATGTATCTGTTGTTCTTTTGGCCAAAGGTTGGGAAACATACTTTTCATAGTCATAGAATAACTTAGTTGGAAGGGGCCATGAGGCCATAAATGCAGGAATCCAAATCAAAGTAGATCTGACAGATGGTTGTCCAATTTCCTCTTCTATGCCACCAGTGTTGGAGTGGCAATAGCAATTACACCTCATATGCCTCATGAGAAATCTGTATACGAACCAAGAAGCAACAGTTAGGACAGAACACGGAATGACAGAGTGGTTTGGAATAGGAAAAGGACTAAGATAAGGCTGCATTTTATCACCTTGCTTATTCAATCTATACACAGAGCACATAATGTGCAATGCAGGGATGGAGGAATCACAGTATGGGATTAAAATTGCTGGGAGAAACATCAACAATTTGAGATATGCAGACGATACCACCCTAATGGCAGAAAGTGAGGAAGACCTAAAGAATCTCTTGATTGGGCTGAAGGAGGAGAGTGCAAAAGCCGATTTGAGACTCAATATCAAGAAAACCAAGATAATGGCAACAGGTCCGATCAGTCCCTGGAAAATAGATGGGGAAGAAGTAGAAGCAGTGACAGATTTTACTTTCCTGGGATCTAAGATCACTGCAGATGGCGACTGTAGCCATGAAATAAAAAGACGCCTGATTATGGGGAGACAAGTTATGAGAAACCTGGTGAATATAGTGAAAAGCAGAGACATCACCTTGAAAACAAAAATTTGCATAGTCAAAACAATGGTATTCCCAGTGGTAATGTATGGATGTGAGAGCTGGACCATTAGGAAAGCTGAGCACAGAAGAATAGATGCCTTTGAGATGTGGTGTTGGAGGAGAGTCCTGAGAGTCCCTTGGACAGCAAAGAGAACAAATAGGTCAATACGGGGAAAAAATCAATCCTGACTGTTCATTGGAGAGACAAATGGTGAAGATGAAGCTAAAGTACTTTGGACATCAAATGAGGAGGACTCACTTGAGAAGGCCTTGATGCTGGGAAAGGTGGAGGGCAAGAGAAGAAGGGGGCGTCCAAAGATGAGATGGATAGATGGTATTGTGGACACAATGGGCACAGAGCTGGGTGGGCTGAGGAGAATGGTGGAGGATAGAGGTGCCTGGAGGAAAATGGTCCATGGGGTCGCAAAGGGTTGGAATCGACTGTGCGACTGAGCAACAACAAAAATGCTCCATAGTGTTTAGTGCACTCAATGGGCAGTTCACATGTTAATTAGCATTTTGCCCCCAACATGCTGAGTACTCATTTTACTGACCTTGGAAGGTTCAGTGTTCATCTCTGTTTACAGCCAAAGAGCCAGCGCTGTCTGCGTCTGCAGACGTTTCCGTGGTCATGTGACAGGCATGACTAAACATCGGAGTGCACGGAACACTGTTTACCTTCCCACCAAAATATTTATCTACAGTATTTGCAAATTCTTGCTTTTGAACTGCTGGGTTGGACAGAGAGGGAAGCTGGCTCTGTCATTTTCATGTTCAGGGAATGAAGAAGCAGACAAGTGAAGTAGTGAAATTCAGCTCTTTATCGGTGGGGTTTGAACACAGTTTGGATGGGGCAAAACTCAGACTTATATACACTATAAACCAGTAACAGCAACAATAATACAACAAGTCCATTGGCTAACAGAGTGTGCACATTTTCCGATCCACTTATTTGCATAAGAATAGATTCATGAGAAAAGATACATTCTGCTCCTGTCAGAAAACTCAGTTAACATACATAACAGTCATGCAATACTCAGGTCTTGAATTGCTGGCCTGCTGGCCTTCCAGTCATCAAGTTCAGCATCTTAACCACTAAGTCATTGCAGTCTCCCAGACTCCAGTAAAGAGAGTTGAAAACTTCAATTTCCCTACAGCACTAATGCTGTGATCTGCTTTTCAACAACCCATAGCTGCATTAAAACACGATCAATTTATGTGTTAAATTCATAAATGGTACTTTAGCTTTTATCAGTCTAAGCCAACATTTGGTTGCAATGGAAGAAAATAAACATTTGGATAGGAAACCATAGCTGAACAGTCTTCTACCATGTGGCAAAATACAAAAGGGAGGAATGCAAAGCATTTTGAGTGCTGACCATGCTTTAAGTGACTTCTAGTTCCTGTTTTCCTTCCTACTGAAGTGGTCCCTATTTATCTACTTGCAATTTCTTGCTTTTGAACTGCTAGGTTGGCAGGAGCTGGGACAGAGCTGGGAGCTCACTCCATGATGCAGTACCCAGGAATCAAACTCCGACCTTCCAGTCTTTAAGTTGAGCATCTTAACCAGGTAAACAGCATTCTGTGCACTTCAGTGTCTAGGCATGCCTGCCACATGCCCATGGAAACGTCTGCAGGCACAAACAGAGATGAGCATTGAACCCTAGAGTCAGATATAACTGGCTTTTCAACAAGGGTGACCTTTACCTTTACTTAGTTCCTGTTTCATTGGTTTGAGTGCTTTGTGCTCTCTCTGATCCCCCAGATTAAAGAAAAAAGTACAATGTGCAAAAAAAATTGTAAAATGGTGTATGTCTTTCACGGCGCAGCTGGGTAAGAAATTCTATTCAAGGCTAAATTTCTTATTCCATGTTACCTTGAGAGACCAAAATGAAAGATTGCTTGCATCGCTTAAAGCTTCAGGAATCACTATACGTCGCTAATCCCTTCCAACGCTGCCTTCACGCCAAAATCCCACTTACAGAGCTAACATCTTGGCCGCCGTGGAAACATCATAATGCAAAATCACCTTCCTCACTAGAGAGTTGGAGAAACAAATCTGTCAAGAATAGCACATTCTTGCCTTGCTGAAGACTAAAAAATCTCTGAGACATTGCTCAATAGCAGGGGAACTAAAACGGAGTCTGTCAGATGCTCACTTTGACTGTTCAGGTCTTGCTGCCCTAACAATGAGAATTTGGAATTATGTCCCATCTCTGGCTCCTTCCTGCCTTGATGTGTTTGGTGGCTGCATGTGTGGAACAAATTAAATGCCAACAAAACTGTCCCGGACTCCCTTGGCTTCCCATCTGCCAGTGACAAGCTCTCTCCATCCATCTCTCCCTTCTCTCTCACTCTCAACTGCCTGCTTTCATTTCCACTTCTTTCCCTCTGTCAGTTTCTTCACATTCCTTCTCTACATGCTTTCTTTGACTGGAGACACTGTTCCTCTGCAGCAATGTGTGAGAAACCCATTTCCTTATTTCCGTGGGATGCCTTTGCCTCTCTGTATCCTAAGGATTGCATGTTTTGGACGTTTATTGATGTGGAGAGTGGCAACAGAGATGGTAAAGTTGATTCAAACAATTGTTGCGTGCTATGACTTAATCTGCAATTGCACATCATATTCTCTATTCAACAACACAGACATAAATCCGGTTCTGAATCACCAATTGCATATTGCAGTTGCCTTAATTATGCATCACAGCCTCCATTCAAAGACACAAACGCCAGTAATAGCTTTCCATCTCATGTGCAATTAAGCCATTACTTTTTTCCCTTTTTCTTTCTTTCTGCAGAATTAACAAAAAAATTACTGCTTTGGGAAACTTATCCTCAATGGGAAATTGTCCTTTTCATATCAGAAGCAGAATACTTTTTGCATTAATGGGATCCCTAATTTTATTTATTTCTGCTCCTAGGTTTTTTGGTAGGGACAGCAGTGGCGCAAGTGGCTAAGACGCTGATTGTTAGGCTGGGGGTCAGCAGTTCGATTCCTGAGTACTGCCCGTCTTTATCCCAGCTCACTGCCAACTTAGCAGTTAGAAATTAAGAAATTGCAAGTAGATAAATAAGGACCACTGTGGTGGGAAGGTAAACAGTGTTCCGTGCACTCCGGTGTCTAGTCATGTCTGTCACATGACTGTTGAAACATCTGCAGAAACAGACAGTGCTAGCTCTTTGGCTTTGAAACAGAGATGAGCACTGAAACCTAGAGTCAGATACAACTGGCTTTTGAGCAAGAGAAACCTAGGTTTTTGGCATCTTTTCCTTTTTGATGGTCCAACTTCACTCTCCATCCCTTTCGTCAGTTCAGGCCTACTTCATCTCGTTCCTTCCTTCTTTTTCAGCACCATCATAGACCATGTAAGTACACCTTGACTTTCAGTTCTTGTAAGCAGCAGCATGCTCTTTTTGGGATTTCTTAAATTTATATTACTATTAATACTAAGCAAAATAATTCATTTAATTTAATACATTACTAATATCTTTGCCAAACCCTATTAATAATTGTACACTACCAAGTTCATTTTGACTTACAGCAACCCTTTACAGGATTTTCTAGGTCAGGAGTTCTAAACCTTTTTAAGCCGAGGGCCGGGTCACACTCCCTAAAACAGCTTCGGGGGCCAGATGGCCATTTTGCCCTTCCTCCACCACATGGCACTTCCAGGTGTGGTGGAGGCAGTGAGGGGCCACATGAAATGGAGCCATGGGCTGCAACTGGGCTACAGGCTGCAGGTTGATAATCCCTGTTCTAGGTAGACAATACTCTGATGCAGTTTACCATTTATTTTTTTGTGAGGGGTATCCTAGGACTATGCAGTTTGCCCAAGGCTACATAGGTGGGCACTTCTCTCAAGAAACACAGTAGGGGAATCAAACTTGCAACCTCTGGCTCCACAGCCTAATACCAAAAACCCTGAGCTATCCAGCCAGCACACGTGCCAAACCCTAGCACTTACATAGAAGTGTAATAATTGTTCAAAACAAATGCTAATGTCTCCCATATTACACTGTGATCCCATGCTCTGGGCTATATGGAAAGGATGCCAGATGGTTGTGATGCACCACAGGTAATTCAGATTTCTTAAGTCTATGAAAACAGAGTAGGGTTCAAAGGATGAGTAGCAGACTACTCAGGACAATGCAGAAAGATAGGGTGTTTCTGATCGTTCAGGACCAACGTGCAATTCATACAAGAAGGTTAACCATGGAAAGGAAAAGAGTCTTGGACTAAGTTGTGTATTCAAAAGGGTGACTATAAGGGAGGAAGAGAGAGTATTATTACTTCTGTTGAGATGACTGAAATCTTAAGGCTATGCCAGAGTGAGCCTCACTCACCGCAGTTAGATGAAAGCTGCAGCATGGGCAAAAAGATGAGAAATGAAAATGAGAAGGAATGGAGAGGCCTTTTCACGGGAAATGCAATCACATACTATTACGCCGGAATGGACTGTGGAAGAGCTCAAAACAGCAGGAGATCTCTGCTTCAGAGAGTACCGGGCGAACTTTTGCAAATGAAACTGTGCAGCATGTGAGACAGCGATCATAGCGCCATCAGGCAGATTCTTTACAAGTCATTCATGTATCCAGGTCATTTCCTTTTCATGGAGTAGTCAACCAGTCTGGCCTTCAGTGGAGGACCCTACTGTAATGACTGTGCAGATGTTGTGGAACAAAGCACATCATCCATGTAAGGCAGGAGTTCTCAACCTTTTTAAGCCAGGGGGGGTGGGGTGTTACACTCGCTCAGACAGCTTCAGGAGCCGGCTGGACATTTTGTCCTTCCATGACACCTCCTTGTGTAGTGGAGGCAGTTGGGAGGCGGCACATGAAATGGTGCCACAGATAGGGGGTATTTCCCCCCATAATTCCTAGATCTACATGTAGAATGGTACTCTTAAGCTTGTTTTCTTCTCCTTATCTGGTTGGTGCCTCTTTTTGTGCTCCTCAGTGAGGAGAAAAAATTGCCATAAGGCAAGGATGCCAAAAAGCCAACAGGAGGAAGTTAAGTAATTAAGTTAAACAGTTTTTTTTTTATCCTTTGGCATTATCACAAATGGATTTCTAGAGTCAATAAACCCTTCTTCTCCTTCTCCTGCTGTTTCCAAATCTGAATATAGGTGATCATCATGGCTATCACTGTCCTGTGAATATAATGCCATGGCCTTTCATCTGCCTTCTACATTGCAGCATGACCCCTGTACCACCGATCCAGTTCTGCGAGTCACTTTCTGGTCCGGAGCCCTTTTGGCACACGAAGTCCTCATCATCAGCCCCAGGCCAGGATAGATGAAGCTGCTGCCCACCATTAAGATGGATTCAAGTGGGGTTTAATCCACTTGGGGACCATCACTCTTCCCTGTGGTCTTCGCCCACCAAGGCTGTTAGTCCTCAGGGTTGTCAGGTTAGTTAACCACTGCCTGACACTCGACATTGAGTGGCTGACTCTATTATTTCCTTTTTGCTTCACTGAAAGTCTCCAAAACAGTTCAAAGTTCAGCAGCAGATCATTGCAAATGACCAAATGATCCTAACAGAAGCAATCAAGTAACAATTCAAGCAAAGTTTCACACTGTAAGCCAGTCTGGGTCCCATTTATAGTAGAAAAGTAGCATATAGATACATTCGATAAACAATAAGTAAAATGTCTGAAATGGGGAAGGCAACATCTCATCCTTTCTTGCAGTCTTGGGTCGGCCTGCTTTGAGATACCAAATCTGGTATAATAATTTCATGTCACAAATTATTCTGGGTTTAAAGGACTTTTGCTGGAGAAACTCTGCTCAGGGGACGCCCAAATGAGGCTCCTTTCATGTCCCCAAGATCTTTTCCCACCAAAGTGGTCCCTATTAATCAACTTGCAATTTCTTGCTTTCTAACTGCTAGGTTGGCAGGAGCGAAGACAGACGACAGGCATTCATTCTGTCGCACATCACTCGGGTCTCAAACTGCTGACCTAGCAGCGTCAAGCTCAGCATCTTGACCACTAAGCCACCTGCAGATGGTGTTGCTATTTTTCAGCACTGACATTAACTCAGTTTCAAGAGATCTCAAACGGACCTAGTTTGTTCATTCCAATAAAGGGAGTTATCTTAAAGAGCAACAGAGACGTCTAAAGAAACAATTAGAAATTCCAGGCTTGAGGACTAAGACTACTTAGGACAAAAGAAGACTAATAAACACTTCAACCATATTTATACTGAGAAGATTTTGGGATATCTGATGATCTTTGATTTCCCCCATCATGTTGAAATTATGACCAATAACAGGGACACCAAACTCTCCGTTGCTCCATTTTTTGTTGTTCAGTCGCACAGTCAATTCCGACCCTTTGCGACCCTATGGACCATTGATCTCCAGGCACCCCTGTCCTCTACCATCCTCCTCAGCCCACTCAGCTCAGTGCCCACTGCATCCACAATGCCATCTAGCCATCTCATCCTTAGGCCATCCCCTTTTTCTTTTGCCCTCCACCTTTCCCAGCATCAAGGCTTTCTCAACTTGCTCCATATGAAAGGTCAAAAAGCCATTACAAAATTGGCTTCCTCATAATTCTGGAAGGATTTCTTTTAAAGACATCGAGTTCTTTGGACAGCCAAAGAACTAGATGCTATTTAAGGTAGAAATCTTCATGTTTTCACTCAACTTCATAACATAGGACAGAAGTTCTCACCCTTTTAAGGCAGGGGCTGCGTCATGCTCCCTCAGACAGCTTCGGGGGCTGGATGGCCATTTTGCCCTTTCTCCACCACATGGCAATTTGTGGAGTGGTGGAGGCAGTAGGGGGCCACATGCAATGGTGCCACATGCTGCAGGTTGAGAATCCCTGACATAGGAAAATAACGGGAGCATGTGATTCCTCCCCCTCCTCCGAATGAAAGCAAAAAGTTGAGAGAATTGGGGAGGGAAGTTTACAGCCCAGCAATTTAGTTTTTGAAAGAGTTTATTCGGCAGCAATTTGAAGTCTGCACTAAGACTGACCCGGTGGCAATAGAGCTGTGTGAGTGATGATAAGGAAAATAGTTAGGGAAATTTAGTTAGCTTGGATTATGGGAGGCTCAATCTCCCCGGGCCCTCCCTTGAAAAAGTACAGTCTGGAATTGCGCTGCAAGCTATTCCAATGAGAGGTAATAATTGAATTTGTTTTCATTTAATTTGGAGGGCCTTTAATTAAAAGCCAGGCCTGTGTGTGCAGAGAGATAAAGCCAAGCACACGAGACTGGGGGTAATTTGGGTGCCAAATGCAATAATTAATTCTAAATGTGGAGGTCGGGAGAGAGGCTCTATCTACCGTGCAATCAGCGGGCGGCACTGGCCATCCAAACGGAATTGGGTTCCCGAACGGCGGAAGTGCTTAAGTGATTTTCGAAGCCCTAATAGCAATTATACAGCAGCGTGGAGGTTAATTTGCTGAGTTCATTAATCAGCAAAATAAACATGTCAGTGATCGCCAAGCAAAAGGCGAACCTGACAGATTGAGTGTCTTGGGTGGGCAAAGAAGGAATGAGTCAGTCCTATACAACAGATGCTTAATGGAAGAAGAAGCACACTTACATTGCTCAGACCATATTTTAGCTCTCCTTGGCCACAATGGTTCCTCCTTTAATGAAGTCCGCCCTTGCTTGAAAGACAGTCATATCCGACTCTAGGGTGGGGTGCTCATTTCCATTTCCAACCAAAGAGCCAGCACTGTCTGCCTCTACAGACATTTCTGTGGTCATGTGGCAGGCATGATTAGAGCACACAGAACACTGTTACCATCCCACCAAAGTGGTACCTATTTATCTACTTGCAATTTCTTACTTTCAAACTGCTAAATTGGCAGGAGCTGGGACAGAGATGGGAGCTTACTCCTTCATACAGCACTCATATCTGGAACTGCTGACCTGGCCACCTTCCAGTCATCAAGTCCAGCATCTTAACCACTATGCCACCACATTCCTTTCCTTATAAGCAAACAGCTCCGTCAACCATTTTCCTGGATCATTACTGCAGTGGCTTTCATCTTCCCTCTGCCAGAGTATCCAGAGAATAATGATAGAGAGGTCTGCCTATTGGATCCCTGTGAATTGTCATGTGGAGTCCCTCAAGGTTCAGTTTTAATCCCAGTGCACTTCAATATATACATGAGGCCACTGTTGGAGGTCATCTGTGACTTGGGAGTTGGGTGCTATCAATACAGTGGTTCTTTCTTTATTCGTGTCAGATGCACCACCATCATATAATAACGTACAAAGCTAAAATTAACACATCTAAAACCAAAACAGAATTTAAAAGGGCTAGATGACACCTGCCCAATATTAGGCCACCTCAACAGCATTTTCTCTTGCCAACATAAGGTCCTCCTCCATGCACGTTGAGGGGCATCATGTGCATTGTATCATATGGGAGATAGTCTGTACTTCTCCACATTCACACCGGCTGCTGTCTACAGGGAAACTTCACTTTCTCAGGTTAGCCCTTGATCTTCCTACCCCTGCGCGCAGTCTGTTTAAAGCTTTCCACACAGGCCATGGTTGTTTGTGGGCAGGCAGTAGAGAGTCATGTGGTTCTGCCCAGTTATCTGGTAGTTCCTTGCTCTTCTTCCATAGTTCCAGAAATTTGATGAAGGGATGCCAGCTAAGTAATGCACTTTTTGTATCGGTGATGAATCTTGCTGTTTTATTTAGGGCCATATCCACCTACCCTGCATACAGTGGTGACAGGTACAATGTCATGCATTAATTAAGCAACCAGATGTAGCTGTGACAGCACTGTGTCATCATCTGGAGTGTGTGATCCAATGGTTGCAGGTCAACAAACTGAGACTGAATCCAGACAAGGTGGAGGTGATTCTGATCATTTGACAAGTGACAAAAGCCAACTGTTATTTCTATAATGACAGGTAGAGGAGGAAAATCACCCTTGTGAGTCAAGATTGCCTTATTAGACTCAATGCTCCTTGTGGAAAAACAATGGCAACTGTTGCCAGGTGAGCATTTTCTCATAATCCCTTCTCTGGTCCATGGGGTCTCAAAGGGTCAGAATTGACAGTGCAACTGAACAACAAACAAAAAAATGTGCTCCCCTGTCAAAGCAGTCTGGCATGAGTATACAGTGGAACCTCATACAACAATTGCCCCGTATAGCAACAAAATCGCATAACAATTAGGTTTTGGGAGGGAAATGGTGTCCCACATAACAATTTTTCCTATGGAGAAAACCGTACAACAATTTTTCAATGGGAAAAAACAGTTAGCAAAAAAAAATGCTGTACGATGCATCCCATAGGGAAAATCGCTATACGATGCATGTATCCTATAGCAATTGTTCGTACAGTTTCGTACAACAACGAACCCCATGGAACGGATTAAAATTGTTGTATGAGGTACCACTGTATTTGGAAAATATCCTTCGGTGCTATGGAATTCTCTCCCCGAGGATACACTGTAGAGGACATAAGGCAGTTGTTTTGGTGGACCTTCAGAGGCTAGGAAACTATTGCTCCTATGGCATTCATTTGTATGTGTTAATATTTATGTTGTTGCTAGGTTTTATTACATTTTATTATTTATATGGACTCTTTTATTTCTGTATGTATTGTTTTGGTGTGAACCATCGCAAGTCTCTTTAGGGAGAATGAAATCTAAATGAAAATAATAAATAAATAAAAAATTGTGGTGCATTTTAAAGTCATAAAAATGCAGTGGTACCATTGGGAGTGAACATAACAAAAACTAATGATACTCTGCTATGCTAAAGTTTTTCCTAAATGCACAATCCAAAGCAGAGATAGTTTCTTGCACTAACAAGAGCAGTGATTAGTGCTATTATAATCCAATAAATTATCAATTAGCATGCACAGTTACTAATGTAATTGGACAAATTAACTCATGTTCAACTTAACGGGGCAGGGGACAGTATCAAAGTTTTTCCAGGAATAGGTTAACCAACTATGAGAGAAGGTACACTAAAAGAGCCTTCTCGAAAAATCACTATCTGGTGTACCCTGGTAATTGCAACCTTGTATTGCTAGCTCATCTTTCTCACACTGGGTCAGGTGAAAGGAACTGTGGAGTAGAATCACCAAATGGTGCCTTCATTTTGACAGTTTCATATCTGGCCTAGACAGGGATGAAGAACGAACTATGTGGTGGTAAAAGGAAAGAAATATGTTGCAAGGTAATAGGAATCATCAATTTATTACATAATTACAGTCCTGTTTTTACTTCCACAAGGGACTGCAGTGGTTCAAGTGGCTAAGATGCTGACTGGGAGACAGAAAGTCAGCAGTTCGATTCCCGAGTACTGCAGGACGGAATGAGCTCCCGTCTTTGTTCCAGCTCCTGCCAACCTAGCAGTTCGAGAGCAAGAAATTGCAAGTAGATAAATAGGGACCACTTTGGTGGGAAGGTAACAACGTTTCATGCACTCTGGTGTCTAGTCATGCCTGCCACATGACAATGGAAACATCTGCAGAAGCAGACAATGCTGGCTCTTCGGCTTTGAAACAGAGATGAGCACATAATTGGATACGACTGGCTTTCGAGCAAGGGAAACCTTTACCTTTTACTTCCACTCCAAGATCTGCAATGCCCAGCTTGATGAATGCCAGTAAAGTAAGGAAAGTAGTAACAACAAGGAGATAATATTATAAGTGAGGGAGAAAAGGAAAGCAATAGAAGTGTTTGGGACTGATGAATAATAATTTCCAAAAAAAATCATGACCCTGTTTCTTTTTCTCCAAAGTTCACGACAGGAGAAAAGACGACGGGAAGAGCCAAACTATGAATGATATTTTTCCAGCTTCATTCTGGTAGGACTTTCAATGTGGCAAGTTGAAGTCAAGTTATGTTCGATGTAAGGTTTCATCAACTGCAAACCATTTCATCAAATTAAATCTACCACTTGAATAAATACATGTCAATCAATTCACAGCTAGCTGTGCACCTCAGTGGTTTAGGTATCTGTCTGTGGAGCCAGAGATTGTGAGCAGTATAGACTTGATGGCATTCAATTATTATTACTAATCAATTCATATTGTTTAAGTTAATGGGTTAATTTAGGGTTGTGTGTGCTAAGGATTATGGTTCCGAAGGGCGAAGAATATTCTGTTTGTTTTTGGATATGGCAAACGCAAGTCATAGCAACAGGCACCAGCTTGGATGAAGCATTCATTAATGTGATTCTCTTGGAGGAAGAATGCCTCGTCTAAGAAATGGACAATCGCTTTTCTAAGATTCTGCTTGATTCCTTCTGTTACCAATCTCATCATTCATTTCAGTATCCTCCTTCAGCATCCCAATGAGCAGAAATTGCAGCCAGCGTTGTAAAATATTTTCACAAGGCTTCCCCCCCTTTGAGGTTGGTTTTTCTTCATGGAGATCATTCCTGGTGTGCTGATGACACTTATACATGGAGAACTATCCCACATAGCTATGCTCATGGGACTTTCTGTTCATCACAGTGATAGGACACCAACTATCAGTCTAATGCTTGATTAGAGGAATCTTTTTAACAAGAAGCATTTCTAATCAGTTCACTTAACTGATTAATTATCTAATCATGACGATGCTCACAAAGGGAGAAATCTTTTCCCCCCCAAAGAATCAGAAGAAGAAAAAAGAAAACCACTGGAACAACCCAAATATAAAACTAGAATGTTGCTAAGACATTTTCTAACAGTAAAGCAACGTTTTCTACATCACCTTGAATTGTTTCTCTCAAAATATATTTTTTTTTGGTAAACTGCGCACTAGGGTCTGCTGCCTTTCTTCTGGACTCACCTCTCTACTCGGAGAAAATATTTAATGAGTTTCTATATTCATTCACTATTTGGTTCTCTGTTGTATGAGGGAGAAGAACTTGAAACAATAAGTAAAATATACAAGAAAGGGGATTTAGAGCAAATTCTTGATACTAGAACTGATTTGGCAGAGAAATAAATTTCTGAAATACATAGATTATATTTTGTTAAAAATTTCAAAGTGGTGGCCAGAGAGCCTTCACTTAGCCATTGACTAGCAGAGGACCTGGCATTGCCCGGGGGTACCCTACCTGAGCCAAGGAGAGATGCGGGCCCACCCCTGCTCCCCCCCCCAGCTACCTAACCTTTTTGTCTGTTGTTGTCATGGCTGCTCTCTCAGCACTGCCACAAGGCGCCGTCTCAGTCTGACTCTGGCTGCCGTCGCCGGCCTCCCCAGTGACTACAGTTAGTGGGTAGCCATCACAGCCTGGCCCCTACGTCCTCCCATGGGTTGTGTCAGGCGGAAGGAAGGCTCCATTTTGGCAGGTGGGCAGAGGACCCATTACGGGGGTGAAGGCCTGTGGAAAGCAGCATCCCGGTCCCGTCCTCCGCCCGCCACCCGTCTGTGGGTTCTTCCTTCCCCTGAGGCATGCCACAGGAGTGCAGAGAAGCCATGCCGCAGTGGCCACCCACCCACAGTAGTCACTGTGGCAGTAATGGCTGCCATTCATACTGGTGGCTAGGCCGTGTGCCACCTGGACTGCCAGGCAGACTTTGGCACATGCGTGGAATTTCACGCATGCACCACAGCCTGGAATACCAGGCAGGGTCAAGTGCATGTGTGGATTCTCATGCATGCACAGTCACCTCCCCTGGTCATTTCTGCCAGCTGGGGGGCATTGCAGCCCCTTTTCGGGGGCAAAGACCCTAAGGTGGGCTGCCGGTTACCCACGCCGGCCATCCCAGATGTTGAAGGTAGGCATGCACACAATTTCCAGTGCAATCGGTGCAGGTGTGTCACTTTGTATGAGGGATCCCTGTGACATCACGGAGCCACAGATCTGGTCAGCTGGGAATTGGTTGAGCTGTGGCAATGACATCACAATCACCCCTGGTTGGCTTTTTCCCCTTGCTTTTTCTCATGTCGGTGGGGCATCCCCTTTGCTGATTGATTTAGGGGGTGCACCCCTCCCCATGGGGATTGTCACCCCTGCAGTGACCGTCTCTTCGGCCCAAGGTATGTATGTGCCGAGTTTCAGTGCAATCGGTGCAGGGGTGTGGATTTGTATAAGGAACATACAGCACCGGACATTGATTTTAGTTATATAGATTTCTGCAATGGCTGAACTAAATAGGGTGGCCATTGGCAGGCTCTACCTCATTACAGTACATAAAAGAAGGGCTAGGCTTGGGAATGCCTATTGTTAGAGCTGTTAATATGCTGGAAGAACCTCATTGCTTACTTCTCAGCATCAGAACCTGAACAAATTACTTCTCTCCATGTGCTGGGTACTCCATTTTCTTCTTTCTTCCTTCTGACTGCAACTACAAATGGTAACTATAGGTAGAGGTTCCTTTTTTCTACTTTAAATGCTTCTAGAGTGATTTTATCATATAAAGTGCTAGTTTGTGTGTGGGGAAACTAAAAAGGAACAGTGATGAAACTAGGGACCTTGGCACTCCAGGTGTTCTTGGACTTCAATTCCCAGAAGGCCTGATCAGCAGGAGTGCTGACCTGGGCTTCTGGGATTTGAGGTCCAATAACACCTGGAGTGCCAAGGTTCACCATCATGAAACTAGACTACTCACTCAATGCTTGCTCTTTGTTGCTGTCACTTTTCTACCTCATACTCTGCTAACTAAGATGAGTAGCCAAAATTCTCCAATAGGGAAAAGGGTGTGGCCTACTGAGCAAGTGAACATGGAGCTCCCCAAGAGTATTGGTGAAGCAAAGCAAGAACACTCTTGATTAAGGGAATGATTCTGCTCAGGGAATCAGTCATCCAGCCGCTTTTCTCTTACTAATTGCTCTCTGGAGAAGGGACCCTGTTTCAAAAGCACGGATAACTTTCTCTGGTCTTTTAACATCTATTCCAGGAAGTTTTTGAATTCATTTCTCTTTTTGTGCAGACATACAGCAAACATACTCTCAAAAGGACAGTGAGACACCATAGGTTCTTTGATGTTGCTGGGAGACAAATGGAAGACCGCCCCAGAAATATCCAAACAATGAAAATCATGACATGATGGAACTGAATCAAAAGTGACAATGACACAATACCAAAACATTCCAAGAAAACTTTCAACTTGGCTATCAACTTGGCATGATATTTAAGCCCCAGTTATTACAGAACATAGAAATGGGGCGCAAGACCTTTAGTGCTGGATCAATCATACTCCTGTTCTATTGCCTTTGACTGGGAGGCAGAAGGTCAGCAGTTCAATTCCTGAGTACTGCAGGGCGGAATGAGTGCCCGTCTTTGTCCCAGCTCCTGCCAACCTAGCAGTTCGAAAGCAAGAAATTGCAAGTAGATAAATAGAGACCACTTCGGTGTGAAGGTAACAGTGTTCCATGCGCTCCGGTGTCTAGTCATGCCTGCCACATGGCCACAGAAACATCTGCAGAAGCAGACAGCGCTGGCTCTTCGGCTTTGAAACAGAGATAAGCACTGAACCCTAGAGTCGGATATGACTGGCTTTCGAGCAAGGGAAACTTTTTACCTACTGCAACTCCTATTCCAGGATGAAATCCTCATGGATCATCACAACCCCTATTGCACATGATGTTTCCTATTGCCCCCCCAACCCACAAATAAAGAGACAAGACACATCATCATCATCATCATCATCATCATCATCATCATCATCATCATCATCATCATCATCATCATCATCATCATCATTATTATTATTATATAGGGAGATTAAGGTTGAAAATAACATCTATACAATGTAGCAGCAATGGATGTACTGTATATGTGCAACAAAACTAAAAATGTGCTACCTCTTTTCAGGTGAACATCTCTAAATTCTTTTTCAGGGAGATATGACCGAATTTGGCCTCACTGCTGCAATTTTCCCCTCGGTTAACTTACAATGATTTTCCTTCCTTCTCAACCCATCTATTTTCTTCTAATCGGAGGCAGCAATGTGCAGGGATGAAGTGTACACAAAACCTAAGATGGATTTTATTTGTCTCCAAGTTTTCAACCTCTGCTGACAAGGAGTCAAAAACTGCTTTTTTTAGTTTAAGCGACAGCTTTTCTGTCTTGCTATACATGTTACGGTATGTGTTGCCCCGCTATAACCTCAACACATTTTTTAAAGTCTTCACGTAATCCAAAAAAGCTCGCACTGAAATAAAGTTGTTCATAGTGCCACAAGATTTTTCAGAAGACAAATCAGCATATGCATTTTTAGAAGGTAAATGATTATCACTTACAAATTGCATAAAGGTAAAGGTCTTCCTTGCCCGAAAGCCAGTTGTATCCAACTCTAGGGTTCAGTGCTCATCTCCGTTTACAGCCAAAGAGCCAGTGCTGTCTGTGGCTGCAGACATTTCCGTGGTCATGTGACAGGCATGACTTGATGCCAGAGCACATGGAATATTGTTACCTTTCCCATCAAAGCAGTACCTATTTATCTACTTGTAAATTCTTGCTTTCACACTACTAGGTTGGCAGGAGCTGGGACAGACGACAGAAGATCACTCCTTTGTGCAGCACTTAGGTCTCGAACTGCTGACTTTCCAGTCATCACATTCAGCGCCTTCACCACTAAACCACTGCAGCCCCTATTGCATACGTGGTATGAAGCTTGAGACAAGAATAGTTACTTGCTTAAGGTTATTAATAATGCAACTAAAGTAAGTTCTGTATCAACAAGCTCACAGTCACTGTCAAAGCCATGATTTTATACCGTACTTCTCTTCTGTGCCCACATCTCTGTATTAATTTAGCACAGCCTGCAAGACATGGAAAACAAAAAGAAAACCCAGCCTCTGTTCTTCCTCTTCTAAACTCCATATCTAGGGACTGACATGTCTCCAGTCTCAAACTTTTCTGCCTACTCAAACTGTGCTTAATTAAACATCATAATTAAAGCTTACAAGAGTAATTGCACCCGACAGCCAGTAAAGCAAAGTCTAATAGAAGTCCCGTTTCTCCGGCTCAATGAGCAATCCAAGTGGGTGCTTCATCTGGATTGTAGCAGAAAGTACTTGAGACAAGAGAAGATGATGGGAATCGTAGCTGGAGCAAACCCAACTCCGATGCTCACAGACGATTGCAACTTCATTTTGCTCCAAGAGTCAAACCAGAGAGTTAACAGGGCCTTAGAAGCAGACCAAAGATGTCAGATGGTCAAAGCAGACTCTTCACTCAGCTTTGATTTTGGCTTCTAGCTAGTTTTATTTTGTGATTCAGTCAACAGATGACAAATACACCGTATGTTTGCAGGTCTTATTGCAATTCAAAAGTAAGAAATCGCAAGTAGACCAATGGGTACCACTTTGGTGGGAAAGATAGCAGCGTTCCGTGCCCTCTGGTCTCTAGTCATGCCTGCCACATGACCATGGAAATATGTGCAGATGCAGACAGTGCTGGCTCTTTAGCTGTAAACAGACATGAGCACCGCACCCTAGAATTGGATACGACCGGCTTTCGCACAAGGGCGAGCTTTATTATTAACCTAGGCTGACTTCCACACACCCTCATCTCCTGCACCCAAAAGATGCTGAGGAATCTCTACCCAGGGTCAGGCCCTGACGTTTCACATCGTTTAATTTCATCCAAACATTGCAAGAACTTCAGTATTTGTGGCAGAACAAGGCTTGAAAACATTTTACATCAATTGGGAGTGAAATCAGAAGAGATGTTTCTCTCTCTCTCTCCCCCTGCAGTCCTCCATGAACAAAGTACTTGTTGTTGATAGAGTAAAATATTTATCAAACACATTTTAAAAAGAAATATACACAGATATCTGAGCCTGGGTGAGCACCGAGAGGAAACATGTAAGCATGTTTTTGTTTTTTTTGAATCAGAAGCTTGGATCTTAAGTACTGACAGAAGGAATAAAAATTTATAATCATGTATACATTTAGTGGATTTAAAAATATTTTCAAATTCAAACATTTCTAAAGAACCTCAGATAAGAGCATTCAGGAGTCCAGTGTAGCTACAGGGTCATTTAATTCATTTGTGGGCAACTGAACCAGTCCAAGGGCAAATTTTTAATTTGTCCAGTAGCCTGAGGATGTCCATCCCCAAAGCCGCCAACATTCAAACTATTTCCTGGAAAATTTCTGTTCTTTCCTTTAATAAGCCAACCTAGCAGTTCAAAAGCAAGACATTGAAAGTAGATAAACAGGGACCACTTCAGTGGGGAGGTAACCAATGTTCCATGCACTCCAGTGTCTAGACATGACTGCCACATGACCATGGAAGGGTCTGCAGACACAGACAGCATTGGCTCTTTGGCTATAAACAGAGATGAGCACTGAACCCTAGAGTTGGATACAACTGTCTTTCAAGCAAGGGCAACCTTTACTTTTACCTTGGACATGTCACAATTATTTATTTATTTATTTATTAGTTCAAATTTATATTGCCGCCCACTCGCCGAAGCGACTCTGTAGGCAATACATGCAACTTAATTACATTCTGTACATGTTTCATTTCTCATTTCATTTCATTTATCCGATTTGTTTGTTGCCCACTCAGCATACGCCGACTCAGGATGGCTCACAAATCAAACATTGCAATACAATAGAAAATATGCCCATACAATAAAATATAACAATGCGACAAAAATAACAATACAATAAAAATGACACTAGACAATATTCAATCCGGACAATATATCAATAATTTCAGCCTGAAATCTCCAATCAATCATCATGTATTGTCAAGTCAGTTCTGACCTACGGTGACTCTGTTCTGGGTTTTCTAGTCACAAGATACTCAGGAGTGGTTTGCCATTCTCTGCATCTGGGAGCACCCTGTGCAGCTTGGCCAAAGCTACACAGGTTGGCTCTTTTTCCTAGGTAAAGGTTTCCCTGGGTGGTGCCTCCTCACCAAAGTGGTACCTATTTATCTACTTGCAATTTCTTGCTTTCAAACTGCTAGGTTGGCAGGAGCTAGGACAGAGATGGAAGCTCACGCTGTCATGCAGCACTCGGGTCTTGAACAGTAATGCATTTTTGGAGGAAAAGAAAAATGCCAAGCAACATTAACCAACTTAGCAACTTTAGATAAAATAAAAATATGTTTTGATCTTAATAAAACCTGGGGGGAAACAAAAGCAGGTATAGAATTCAATTTATCCGTTGCTGGATTTGACAGCTATGTATCTATACTAGCTTATTGGTTTAGAAATCATTTCTTGACAGACTAATTTGTATGAAAAAGAATATAACTAACATGGAGAAGGGTGAGATCTATGTATTCAAACTTCCACATGTATTCCAGGTATGTATATGTATGTGTCAGCAACACTTCTAAGGTTGTTTGGCTTCAAGACACAGTTGAAAGCTCTGGAAAATGGCTAGCTTTATCCAGCTTTTCAGGTAAGCGTCATTAAAGCCCAGTGCTAGGACTCACTGGCTCAATGGGAAAATGTATGCACATGTGTTGGGTTTGCCTAATACTGGTGCAAACAAACAGAAAGGAAGTCACTGGGGAGAAGGCTTGTGGTTGCATGTTTGGGGGCCCATTATGCTCGCTGGAACAAGACCAGCAAAGGAGCAACTTGAATCTCATTCCAGAATCACCTGCTAATCTTTCTCTGATTTACACTCTACACTCTAACATCAGAAAGTACACATCTGTGACATCATCAGCCCCACCCTATGACATCACAACAGCCCAGTCCTTGATCTCAGGTTTCAATGATGACAACTCAACAAATGACCCAGCAAAGGTAAGCCTCTCTGATGACACATGCAGCCTTAATTCACATCCTATCCTCCTTATAAGGTGACAGGCTGGGAGTCTCGGGATGGGAAAGGGATTAAGGGGAAGATGGTTTGGGGGTCTTGGATATTACTGTTGGAGAGCTGTGGTGGCTTAGTCTTTAAGACTGATCTTGACGACCAAAAAGTCAGTGAGCTCTCATTGTGCGTCCCAGCTCCTGCCAACCTTTCACTTTGAAAGCAAGAAATTGCAGGTAGATAAATGAAGTGAGGAAGGTAACAGCATTCCATGCACTCTGGCATCTAATCACACCTACCATATGACCACAGACATGTCTGCAGATGCAGACAGCACTGGTTGTTTGGCTGTGAACAGAGATGAGCACCACCCACTAGAGTTGGACACGACTGGTTTCGTGCAAGTAGGCTTATACTGTCATTGGCTTGGTTGTCAATCAACAAAATGAGAAAATAAACAACATTCAGTGACTGACCCACACTAGACAGCATTGTGTCTTCACATTCAGTGACTGCCCCGCATTAGACAGCATTGTGTCTTCTCTTTGCCACCAACAGATGTTCTAACATCTTATCAAACAATTCAGCGAATCAGAAAAGCTCTATGAACATTGAAAACTACAAGATCTGAAGAGATCACGCAAGATCAGATGAACAATCCTGGCCAGTCCTTAGCCAAACAAACTCTCAGTGCTACATTATGAGCTTAGTAGTAGTTGTAGCATCATTAATCGTAAATTCTAATTTTATTACTCCTTAACCCTGATCAGAAATTTCCCTTTTAAAAATATACAATATTTAAGTACCCTCTTCTCAATTCCTGTTTCTTGCTGTGCTATGCAGGTCTTGGACTTGATGGATTTGATTTGAAAATGCCCATGAAACAAAAGAAAACTTACACAGCCTATAGCCTTCATGGAGTACATGCAAAAGTCATTTCCAAAGCCCAATGGAACCCTTCTGTGTGAGATTGCAAGGTTTACTTCTCCATTATCCTAAATAAAGCAGCCTTTCGAAATGGCTCGAAACCCATTAGATCACACTTCTCTGTACTTTACAACCCAGATATACACACTTTCCCAAACTGTGGTTATAATATATTTTTAACAACTCTGAGCAGAATCTATTTTCTTCCGCAGCGCTGGAAGGAAAAAAAAAAGGTTTTCTCAAAGGAAGAGGAAAAGGTTTGGGGGGCGGCGGAGAAAATAAGGTATTGATTTTGTTTAGGGCCAGAATAAAATATTGTCAGACAGGGTGTTGGAAGTCTCCAACCACAGATTATTTCTACCGTGATGGGTCGGGTAAGGAAGCCACATTTTCGGTCCCTAGTGAAATAAAACAAAATAGATGAAATACAGTGGTTCATGTTTGATCTCTCTGCCTCTCCTCTTTATAATCCATCTCTGTACTGGATCTCGACAAAGTTTATCAGATGCTCCTCCATCTCCCTCCCACTGCTTTTCTCAATGTCACCCCAGGGGCTGACGTTTTTATTCATCTCTCTATTTTAAGATCCACCAGCGAACACCATTTCAGAACCAGAAAAAAGATGTGCATTCTGTAAAGGTAAAGGTAAAGGTTTCCCTTGCTTGAAAGCCAGTCGTATCCGACTCTAGGGTGCAGTGCTCATCTCTGTTTCTAAGCCGAAGAGCCAGCGCTGCCTGCTTCTGCAGACGTTTCCGTGGTCATGTGGCAGGCATGACTAGACACCGGAGCGCACAGAACGCTGTTACCTTCCCACCGAAGTGGTCCCTATTTATCTACTTGCAATTTCTTGCTTTCGAACTGCTAGGTTGGCAGGAGCTAGGATGAAGACGGGAGCTCATTTCCGTCCTGCAGTACTCGGGAATCGAACTGCTGACCTTCTGCTTCCCAGTCAGCGTCTTAGCGATTTGAGCCACTGCAGTACCTAAACAAGACGAATTATAGGGATTTTTTTAAAAAATCATTTCTCTTTGCCGGAGTTCAAATATATTTATGTTATCAAAACTCCTAGACAGACCCTCCCCCCCGCCCCATTCCTCTGACATTTTGCTACCCTTCCTCTTTCGCTTTGATTTTATCTGAAATCCTACAATACTGAAATCCATGCTAAGATGATATCTTAAACAGGCCAAACCAAAATGGCCCAGAAAAATAGACTTGCTTTCTAGAACACCATTTCTTCACAAAGACAGGTGTTTAAAGAGTGGGAGATGACCTCCATGAAGTGAAGAAACTTTTTTTTCATTTTCTTAGCACACTCCCTAATCTGCATATTTAAATGTTGAAGTATATTTTAAAATATAACAATTACTATATACTGTGCAAGTTGCTAGCATGGGCTTTTGAGAGCTTGGGTGGGGTGGGGGGGATGGAGTTAATTCAGGAAACTATACCTTTTTGTCCTCTGAAGAGCCCTGGGAGTGCAGTGGTTGAACAGCTGTACTGCAGCCCAAACTGCTCACATTGTGAGTTCGATCCTGACGGGGAGTGCAAGGTTTATACAACCTACCATCCTTCTGTGGTCAGTAAAATGGGTACACAGCATTTGGGGGGCAAAATGCCAATTACCTTGCAAACTGCGCAGAGAATGCACTAAGTGCTATTGGGGCAGTATATAAGGCCTGCAGTGGCTCAAACGCTGACTGGGTGGAAGGTCTGCAGTTCGATTCCTGAGTACTGCAGGACAGAATGAGCTCCCGTCTTTGTCCCAGCTCCTGCCAACCTAGCAGTTCGAAAGCAAGAAATTGCAGGTAGATAAATAGGGACCACTTCGGTGGGAAGGTAACAGCATTCCATGTGCTCCGGTGTCTAGTCATGCCTTCCACATAACCACGGAAACGTCTGCAGAAGCAGACAGCGCTGGCTCTTTGGCTTTGAAACAGAGATGAGCACTGAACCCTAGAGTCAGATACGACTGGCTTTCGAGCAAGGGAAACCTTTACCTTTTATAAGTATAATTGTTAATGCTCTAGTGGGAAAAAAATACATTTTAAGAATTAAAACTGGGGAACGTTGGAAACCTACGGGTGCTGAGACAACCACCACCACCCAACTCTAAACCATACAAAGTTACCACCATGCCACCAAGAAGGTGGAAGGGGCTATTTGCATGCTTCCCAAAATTTTAAGGATCTGGCCTGCAATGATATTCCATGTGCCCCACCCCTCCAATGGCATTTGAGAAACAAAATGGCCACCCCCTTCTAAGCTGTCGGGACAAAATGTCCACCTGCATTGTGCAGACAGGGCAAAATGGCCATCCGGCCCTTGAAGCTGACTGAGAGAGCGTGACCCGGACCCCGGCTTGAAAAGGTTGGGAACCCCTGCTCTATGGAGTCCATGCCTTTTGGCAGGGGTGCCCAAACATTTTGAGCCGTGGGCCGATCACATGACTCAGGAAGCTGGTCACAATGGCCTAGGGCTGGATTCGGCCCCCAACACCAATTCATCCGCCCCACGAAGCCCTCGTTGCTCCTGGAAGCAGAAGTAAAATGCACCAATTTGGCTTCATGGGCTGCATGAATTGGCATCAGGGGGCCGTATATGGCCCCCAGACCATAGTTTTGGCACCCCTGCCTTATGGCCTACCTCATCTCCTGCTGCCTTTAGGTTTGCTTAGCATTATTGCCTTCTCCGTTGAGTCTTGTCTTCTCTTGATAGCCCCAAAGAACAGTCTTATGTTCACTATTTTAGCCCCTACATCAGATGACATCAGACGTCACACTTCATCTGAGGCAAACTATCAACTCACTGAAATCTGGGATGTCTTCTTCTTTGCTCCCACTTTTACCCCATTGGGTGTTGAGAGAGATACAAGGTTCTTGCTCTGGTACTTCTAGCAGGCTCCACCCGTGTTATTCCATGTGCTTGTCATATGTTTTTGATGCCATCTCTCCACCTTCCTCTGGGTCTGCCTTGCAGTCTTTGTCCTTGAACACTTTTTGCATAAGCCTTGTATTGTATGGAATTCCAAGGCATTTGCTCCAAATGGACAAACCACTTTATTTCTTTCATCTCTGTGCGTAATGTAAAATTGGTTCTATTCCAATTCATCCTCGAAGATTGTGGTATGTTTGAACCATAATTGGGTATACCCTGGTAACAGCAAACTTGTACTGCCAGCTAATCTTTCTCACACTAGGTCAGACAAAAGGAACTGCAAAATGAAGTCACCAAAAGGTGACCTTGACACAGAAGAAGAAGAATCCTGACTGCGCACAGAACCTCCTTGGTTGGCAGAATTGCTATGCTCTTTTAACAAGGTGATCCTATGCAGGCCAGACATCCCACTACAGTAGAGTAGACCATACAGCCAAGTGTTGGACGGCGGTTAACTAACCTGACTCTTTAAAGGAGCCAATGGCTACTGGTGGATGAGCGCCTTTAAGTGGGGTGGAGGAAATGCCACTGGAAACCATCATATTGTGCCCAACAGCGAAATGAACAGAGGAAGCATTTTATGATTCTCAACAGTCATGGAGGTGGAAGAGGCCATGCCAGATGGATTGGCTGTGAAGACACACCTTGATAATATCCTCAAGGCTGCAACAGTCTATTGCAGTCCTGGTGTTCAATCCTGCATGTCTCATTTCATATGTGCCACAGGAGATGGCTCCGAGATCATAGCGTGTGGGTCACTTCATGGCAAGCTGGGATCCACCTTAAACAAATTCATGCCAATGGCATTTTTTTCCTGATTCGGAGGGGGAGGGGGTGCATTCTTGGATACGAGTTGCAGCCGACAATAATGACCTATGCATATTTGTGCAACAGACAGTCCCATGAACATTAATGGCTCTGTTGCTTAATATGTGCATGTAGAAGTGGGAAACAGGGCACAGAAGAAGGCAAAGACCAAGTCAGAACATTGCCTCTGCAAAACCAGTATTCTTAATGCAATCTGGCAAGTATTCATGGAAGTTTTGGAAAGATGTCTTTTATTTTTGGGCAGAGTCCCTATTTGTAGATTCAAGAACCCAGTTCTTGGATCTTTTGTGCTAACATGCTCCTTCAAATAAGCTCCTTTGCTATACTCAGGCCCAGTACTCTCTACCACTGCTCTAGGAAGCCTCCTACGAGCATTTGCAAAGTACTCATCAGCAGTTTTGCAAAATGCCATCACATTCTCTCCTTCCAAAATCTCCAATTACCTTTCTAAAGAGTCGGGACATTAATTGCCATTTAAATGCATAGACAGCTTCCTTCCAACTGCTTGGGTGTGCATCTCTCTCTACCTTCCCCTTCCCTTTACTATGCTGAGGCTGGCAAGCAAGAATAACATTTGCTTTAAGCACAAATCATCTCTTTATACACACAGAACAGGCAGGGTCCCCCCCCCCCCCCCGGCCTCGGTAAATGGGAAGCCAGATGGCTCTTCTACCCCTGAAGGGTTTTTCTTTCCTCAGTGCTATGTTTTGTGAGTCAAACAAGGCACAGTTGGACTCTAGCAACTCTGGGTACATGTCTTCCATTTCTTATTTCCATTTCTATAGTTTTATGGCTATATTTAAATGGTGATAGCCAGACAGTCTAAGTATTGTTTGCATCATTTAAACAAAGTACAACACATAACAACTAATGGACCAATTTCACATAACCCATCACATGGGAGAACGGCTGGCTTCTTCTGCCAAAAAAAAAAAAAATCTTCTGAGTTTTTACTAGCAAAAAAAGAAGAAGAAGAAGAGAACCTTTCAGCATAGATGATAACTTCAAAAACTGATTTGCTACAAAAACTGGATTAGTCAGATTCCTTCCTTCCTTCCTTCCATGTCTGTTATTGTGTTTTTGTCCAGTCATACAATTGATTTCTGACCCTTTGCAACCCAATGCAACATGGCACGCCTGGCTCAGCTAAATTGCACTTTACCCTACAGTTTGCACCAGAGTTGATATGGTTAAATTTGATGTATTTTCTGTCAGCTACATGATGTACAGTTAATATCAACAAAGCCCAGTCTTTTTCCCAGGGATACTTATTCTCGAGTTACTAGTATTGTTTGCTGGCTTGTTTAAGATGAGCACCACCCTCAGAGCCGGACACAACTGGCTTTAAAGCAGAGATGAACAAGTCCACATGTAGCCTCTAGTGCGGTTTGCTGAACACATCCAGAATCCATGAGCCCCAAAATTCCTCCTCAAACTATGATATGTGCAGCACTATGCTTGGCTGGACATCCCGCTACAGTAATGGAGCAGACCATACAGCCAGCAACTCAACGCTGAGTGTTGGGTGGTGGTAAATAACCTGACACCATAAAGGGGCCAATGGCTGCAGGCAGATGAACCCCTTTAGGTGGAGTGATGGTCCCTTCAGTGGAGGAAATGCCACTGGAAACCATCCTATTTGGCACAATGGAAAAATACAATCAGGTGCCACAGAAAAGCATTAGATATATTAGGAGACCCATCGCATCCTGGCCACTTCTTCTTTGAGCTTCTGCCATCGGGACAGAGATATAGAACAATGAAGGTAAAAATGAGCCGTCTCAAGAACAGTTTCTTCTCTAGAGCCATTTTTGCTTTAAATGGAAACTCTGGACTCTGAAGTCATCTTATCTTATTTTAATTTTTTTTATATTGTACTGTCTTAATTAGTGTTACTGCAATTGTTTTAAATTATGGGGTATGTCTTATTTTGAGTTGATATATAGCAACTGAGAAATTTCATTGTTCCTGCAAGGGGACAATGACGGTAAAGATTTATCTTAGCTTATTTTAGGAGGAACTCTGATTCCCAACAGTCATGGAGTCAGGAGAGGGCCATGCCAGGTGGATTGGCTGTGAAGGCACACCTTGATAATATCCTCAAGGCTGCAGCAGTCCATTGCAGTCCTGGTGTCAAATCCTGCATGTCTTATTTCATATGTGCCGTAGGAGATGGCTCCATGATCATAGTGTATGGGTCACTTCATGGCAAGCTGGGATCCACCTTAAACAAATCCACACATTTTGTTAAAATTGCATTCTCAGATACGAGTTGCAGCCACAGCCGATGCCGACAAGGTCAGCAAGTACAGGACTTGCACCTTTGGAAATTGCTCACCCATTCTAATACATTAGATGGGTACTAACATGGGCTTTGGGACTGTGGTGGCTTAGTGGTTAAGATGCTGACCTTGATGACTGGAAGGTCAGCTCTTTGAGACCTGAGTGCAGCATGATGGAGTGAGCTTCCATCTCTGTCCCAGCTCCTGCCAATCTAGCAGTTCAAAAGCAAGAAATTGCAAGTAGATAAATAGGTAGCACTTTGGTGGAAAGGTAAACAATGTTCTGTGCAGTGGTGGGCATCAGCAGGCTTGCACCAGTTCACCAGAACCGGTAGCAGAAATTCTAACTGGCCACGTCCATCCAAGTTTTGAAATAAAGTACAGTAGTCCTAATTCGGGTGTAATGCAGGGCTTTCCCCCTGGCCGCGCCCACCATACCACGCCCACAGTGTGGTAGTAATTTTTTTGCGAGCCCACCACTGGTGAGCTCCTGTCGTCTGTCCCAGCTCCTCACAACCTAGCAGTTTGAAAGCAAGAAACTGCAAGTAGATAAACAGGTACCATTTCAGTGAGAAAGGTAACAGTGTTCTGTGCACTCCAGTGTCTAGCCATGCCTGCCACATGTCCACGGAAACGTCTGCAGATGTAGACAATGCTGGTTCTTTGACTATAAACAGAGATGAGCACTAAACCCTAGAGATGGATACAACTGGCTTTCAAGCAAGGGTGACCTTTACCTTTACCTAACAAGGATTTTAATGCATGGATGGGCAATCCAGATGCATTAACAAATAAATGATGTTTCCTATCAGTCTCCAGACCTTGGCACACCCACTGACCAATTGACCTCTCATCTCTATTTCAAAAGTCCTCTCCATGAAGTATTCTTTACCAACAAACCTTGGTAAAGTTACTATTTTAGGACTGGAATAGGTGGCTGGGATATAATTCCCATAGTCTTCCAATCAGCATGGCTAAAGAAATTAACTTTATTGATTCATGCTCAAAGGGAGGCTATTTGACCAACACATGTAAATGGGGAGATTAATTAGAATATTATACAAGATAATTAACACGTTATTAATTTTATACAATTGGTGTGATATCAAACAGCAGCAATTAGCAATTAATTAGGCACTTACCACCAGTAAAGCTAACCGAAGCCCAGCTTACACCAGATGTTTTAATTGTTCCAGTTCTACTCTGAGCAGCAATAATTAAATTATGAACACAGTAAACACAACTGCAAGTCACAGACCCGAGAGCCACCACATGCTCGACACTTGTGGAAGAGTGTGCAATAAGTGCACAGCATCAAGATCTCCACAGTGGTTCAGTGTGGTTTGAGACAGTGTTGTATGATGGGGTGGCCACTGAATTCAGACAAACATATAAGAGCAGATTGGATGGAGGCAATTATGTCATTCCAACATGACTACGGGCCAGAGCAAAGAGCCACTGCTTTCCCTAAGGGGGGCTCTATGGATCCTTTGTTTTCCATATAGTATTTGTGTGGTTTAAAAGTTTTAAAACCAAAATTCTCATAGTCAAAGCAATGGTATTCCCAGTCATAATGTATGGTTGTGAGAGCTGGACCATTAGGAAAGCTGAACGCAGAAGAATAGACACCTTTGAAATGTGGTGTTGAAGAAGAGTTCTGAGAGTCCCCTGGACAGCGAGGAGAACAAATAGGTCAATCTTAGAAGAAATCTACCCTGGCTGCTCCTTAGAAGGTCAAATAGTAAATATGAAGCTAAAGCACTTTGGACATGAAATGAGAAAAGGATTCACTTGAGAAACCCTTGATGCTGGAAAAGGTGGAGGGCCAAAGAAGAAGGGGGCAGAGAATGAGATGGCTAGATGCCATTGTTGACGCAATGGGCACAAAGCTGGGCGGCTTGAGGAGGATGGTGGAGGACACCGGTGCCTGGCAGACAATGGTCCATGGGGTTGCAAAGGGTCGGAATCAACTGTGCAACTGAACATCAACAACTAGAACAGAAGAAAGGGGAAATCAAATGCATACACAGTATTTACAGACTGAATTGTGGCAGCCCAAAGAATAGCTGAGCAACTTCTGACTGACACACACACAATATATATGTTACAGTTAAAACCTGTTTTTAGTGAAAACTAGTTTTTCCTAGTCAAACCTAGTTTTGACAAAACACCTTTGTTAAAACTAGAATCGACTACCAGTGAGATACAAAGTCCAGTTAAAACTAGTTTTCACAAAACAGCTCAGTGAATATTGTATAAGATGTGTGGCCCTTTAAATTCAATAAACGAACTATATGATTTAAGGTAGGAAAACAAAAACCTTTTAGCTGATAATGGGTTTCAACAGTGACCAAACAAAAAGGGAGATGCAAACTGGTCATAGAAGTGCAGGGCCAGTCAACTGGTCATGGAAGAGGAGGAATCTGGTGACATTTTAACCACCAAGAGGCTTCAATTAAAACATTTTTCAACTAAAACACTTTTTCCTATTTTAAATCATATGGTTTTGTAGACGACAACTTACTTCATCAGATGCATTGAATGTGACATTGAGGGCTATTGTCCCGTATCCTGACGCAAAATGCAGTAATTTAAAGGGCCACACCTTCAACACAGTTTTCACTGAGCCGTTTTGTGAAAACTAGTTGTAACCAGTGAAAACTAGTTTTAACTTAACTTCGTATTTCATTGGCAGTCAATTCTACTTTTAACAAAGGTGTTTCGTAAAAACTAGTTTTGGCCACCACAGTCCCTCTAGCCATTGCTGTATTTACTTCTTGATTTTTCTTCTCCCCTTGCAGGAGACAAATACCATAGGATGCCTCGATAGTCAGCCTTCCTTTACATGGCAGCTTCTATTGAAGGTAACTAGACCAATAGCTCAGAAAGGAGACATCCTACTCTAGGATTCTATAAATACTTAAAGTCTACCATGTCTGGGATACTGATGGAACTACAGAGCCTGAACCCAACCTCAGATCATAATCGCATGTACCTTCCATCAAGGATGTGTAGCTCCTGATCCATAGGCCCTTTATTCAAGGATTTATAGCAGGAGTGGCCAACCTTTTTACGTCGTGGGCCCAACCACACCCCTGGACAGCTGAGTGGGCTAGACCACACCCCCCAGAAGTGGTCATAAATGCACCCACTTCTGCTTCTATGATAGCCGTGGGCATGTTTGAACATGTGTGGCTGTGTTTTACGGATGACATAAATGCACCCGCTTCCACTTCTGGGTGTGGCAGAGGCAGTGACAGGGCAGATGGGATGGTGTTGGTGGCCAGTGCTGGCCCACGGGCCGTAAATTGAAAATCCCTGATTTATAGGGTTGGAGCAGGAGTTCTCAAACTTTTAAAGTCAGGTGCAGGTCACACTCCCTCAAACAGCTTCAGGGGCCAGACAGCCATTTTGCCCTTCCTCCACCACATGACACTTCCGCGTGTGGTGGAGGTGGTGGTGGTGGGCACATGAAATGGTGCCACAGACCACATCCATCCCACGGGCTGCAGGTTGAGAATCCCTGGTTTGGAGGCTTTTGCCCATGCCTGATATAAGAAAAAGTAAATCCTCTCATTATCAAAACTTACAACTAAGGTAGGAATGGAAGAATTGATCTGTCTCCAGTCAACATCAGTTCCGTTTATATTCAATCTCAAGTTCATTCTGTCCAATTCCTCCTTAAGTCTGGAGTTTAAGCATACAAATTTGCTTTTTGTTTTATTTTTTAGGCAGGTTTCCCCTATTTGTGTATTCTGATTGTCTTTCTATCTCTATGTATGTATGCAGGTGTATTCTTTAATCTGTAGATTTTAATGTGGTTATTTCATGTGAATTTCTGCATGCAATGTTGAGTTGGGAACTCACAAAATCCAGAGAAGGCCCCAATTGGACTGAGGACAGTATTCTGCTCCATAGATCAGTTTGGAAAGTCCAAATTCAGTTATCCTTCCTTTGGAATGTGCAACAAATACAATTCTCTACCTTCAAGCTTACGCTATTCAACTCAAGCTCAATTTCTTTCATCTATGTCTATCAGTCAGATGTAGTGAAACAAAGCTATAACTGGTAGCATTGGCTCTTAAGGCTTTGTTGCCCTTTCAATTAAGGTTACTATATGTGAGACTAGCCTGTGTGAGAAGGGGACATAAGGGCTGGGCTCTTGCTCTTCCAACACCATGTTTTTTTTCACACTCTCTGATTAACCTGGCTGGGTAGCTCAATGGTTTAGGAATCAGGCTGCGGAGATAGATGGCAGCTCAATTCCACAATGTACCTCCTGGGAGAAGAGCCAACCTGTATGGCCTTGGGTTCAAGCTGCACATTCCCAAGAGTCATAGAGCTGCATTGGTGAACCTTGGCACTCCAGGTGTCCTGGGTCTTCAATTCCCAGAAGCTCTGTTCGGCAGGTGTACCAACTTGGGCTTCTGGTAACTGATGTCCAAGAATACCTAAAGAGCCATGCTTGATGATCCCTGTCCTAGAGGAAGGGAATGGGAAACCACTTATGACTATTCTTTACCTAGAAAACCCTGCATTGAATCACCATAACTCAGAATGTCTGAAGTGGAGTCAGAATTGACTTGACTGTATCACATCATCATCATGATGAAAATCTAAAATTAACAGTTCAAGACCAAAACAAGGACCTAAGAACTGTTAGTAAAAGTAAAGGTCACCCTTCCTCAAAAGCCAGTTGTATCTATCTCTATGGTTCAGTGCTCATCTCTGTTTTGCAGCCAAAGAGCCAGTGTTGTCCATCCACCAATTGCTTAACTTCAATTTGCAAATCACAATAGTTTGTGATATATCATATCTCCAGTTGTTTGTCTTCAATTTGTGCATCTCCTAGCATGGCAATGTCTATAAGCCAGGCCATCTTCTTTTCCACAACAGTTATATCAGGTGTGTTGTGAGTCAGATGATTATCTGTTTGAATATTAAAGTCCAACAGGATCTTGATTCTCTCATTTTCTAAAACTTTCTCTGCCTGAGGTTCCCAATAATTTGTATTGCATTCAAATCCATACTTTTGACAAAGTTGTTGTTGTTGTTGAAGTAAAGAGTGGGGTCCCCCAAGGTTCAGTACTGGGACCCCTGCTTTTCAACCTCTTCATAAATGATCTAGAGGTAGGAGTAAAAAGCAAGGTAGCCAAATTTGCTGACGACACTAAATTATACAGGGTAGTGAAAACTGAGAGATTGTGAGGAGCTTCAGAGGGATCTCTCGACACTGGGGGAGTGGGCAAAACAGTGGCAAATGAGTTTCAACATTAGTAAGTGCAGAGTGATGCATGTTGGGGCAAAGAACCCCAATTACATTTATAAACTGATGGGGTCTGAACTCTCTGCGACAAACCAGGAAAGGGACCTTGGTGTCCTGGTGGACAACTCAATGAAGGTGTCAACCCAGTGTGCCTCAGCAGTGAAAAAAGCAAACTCAATGCTAGGGATCATTAGGAAGGGTATAGAAAATAAGTCAGCAAGTGTCATTTTGCCTCTTTATAAATCTATGGTGAGGCCCCATCTGGAATACTGTGTACAGTTCTGGTCGCCATACCTCCAGAAGGATATTATGGAGCTGGAAAAAGTGCAGAGGAAGGCAACCAAAATGATTAGGGGACTGGAACACCTTCCTTACCATCTGAGGCTGCAACGGTTGGGCCTCTTCACTCTTGAACGACGACGTCTAAGAGGTGACCTGATTGAAGTTTATAAAATCATGCACGGTGTGGACAAAGTAGATAAGGAAAAACTGTTTTCCCTATCGCATAACACTAGAACTAGGGGACACTCGATGAAACTTTTGGGTACTAGTTCTCAAACAAATAAGAGAAAGTATTTTTTCACCCAGAGGATTACTGGTCTATGGAACTCCCTGCCAGAAGAAGTGGTGACAGCTGTCAGTCTTGACAGCTTTAAGAAAGGATTATACAAGTTCATGGAGGACAAGAGTATCAATGGCTATAATTATGGATACTTAAGGACAACCTCCGGGTTGGAGAGATAGGCAGGATATCTCTCAATATCATTTCCAGGGAATCCTAAGCAGGTGAAGGCATCTGCTTGGGAATACCCTGAAGGAAATGGTGAGCCACTGTGTGAGACAGAATGCTGGACTGGATGGGCTGTGGCCTGTTCCAGCAAGGCTGTTCTTATGTTCTTATGTTGTTGTTGTTTATGATGATGATGATGAAGAAGAAGAAAAAGAAGAAGAAGAATCCTGGGTTAAAGTATCAGTACCCTGGCCAAGATACAACTCTGCAGTGAAATGAGGACGTTTTAGGTAGTTTGTGGGGAAACAATGCAGAAAGATATCCTTTTGAGGCACATGTGCAGGCTCTGCAGACAAAGTACACTGAATGGGAGAGCAGCAAAAAACAAAAACAAAAAATCAACCAACAATATGGATGTGGTGGTCTTCTCATCCTCTTTCCTCTCCAGTTGATTCTGTTCTCTCTTTCCACATTAATGTTTACCTTGGATTATTAATGTGACTGAATCCTTCTTGCTACTTACTTTATTTGTCATGCACTACATACAATTACACATTCTTAATCCTCAAATCCTTCCTTGACACCAGAGCACATGTCAAACCTGAGTTGTCAGCTGCTGCTGTATTAAAAGTCTTCAGAGAATAGCATTCTTCATTCAACATTTCACCTTTCTCCGCGTGTTCTTTTTAAACGTAGGAAGTTTTCACACACTGAGTTAGACCAAGGCTGCATTGAGCTCAGTAGAGCTTGCACTGACAGGCAGACTCTCTCTACTTGCTCAAGCCAAGCACCACTACCTGTCTCAACTGGCTTTGCTAAGGATTGGGATTTTGGAAGTGTCTGTATGCAAAGCATATGTTCTGACACTGAAGAAATTAATACACATCGAGAGGTTGTAGCATTTCTTTGAAGGTGCCGCCTTAAACAAAATTTTCACAAACCTCAGTTTAATCACTCTTAATGAAACTATTCAACTAAAAAGAACATTTTCCTTGCTTTTAAATACAGTCGAACCTCATACAACAATCTCCCCATACAGCAATGAAATTGTATAACAATTATGTTTTGGGGGCAAATGGCATTCCACATAACAATTTTCCCTATGGAAAAAAACATACAACAATTTTTCAATGGGAAAAATCACTTAGCGGGGGAAAATTATTGTACGATGCATCCCATAGGGAAAATCGCTATATGATGCATGCATCATATAGCAATTGTTTCGTACAACAACGAGCCCCATGGAATGGATTAAAATTGTTGTATGAGGTACCACTGTACTTGGTTTTGGACTAATTTCAACAGCAACATCCTCAAAATATTCTTAATACCTCACATTGCTTTGCTCATTATCCCATGAATTCCTGAACATTTTTTTTATCTTTCTCCAAACCCTTGGTTTAATTTTCTGACAGCTTTGTACCATGAGGGAGAAGTTCAGTTCTATGACTTTTCCTAAGCATTAATGCTAATAGGTAAAGGTAAAGGTTTCCATTATACTTTAGCTAATAAAGCATACAGAATCCAGTCACATTTCTGCTTCAGTAAAATTTAAGAATTACAAAAAAAAAAAACTACTGTTGTGTGAACAAAGATAGTAGCATTGGATGGTGTGCATGAAACTTAGTCTTCAATCAGCCTGTTTTCTTGTGTTTGCTCTCTCTATCAGTAGTCTACCTGGGAGTATGTTAAATGAAGTTGTGATCCTGAGGTAGAGATTAAAATACGAATAGAAAAAGCAAGATCCATCTTCATAAAAATGCAACACTTGTTATTCAGTAGAGATCTAACTCTCA
Source organism: Bradypodion pumilum (assembly GCA_035047305.1). Lineage (NCBI taxonomy): Eukaryota > Metazoa > Chordata > Lepidosauria > Squamata > Chamaeleonidae > Bradypodion > Bradypodion pumilum. The sequence continues at coordinate 34,925,353 of JAWDJD010000010.1, forward strand.
CTACAAAGATTCTGAATAGTGAGATGTTATGTATTCCCAGTGTTGCTATATGGAGTTTTACTATATGAACATTGACTAAAACATCTGAAAAGAGAATCAAAGCTTTTGAAATGTGGATCTACAGACAGCTGCTAAGGATATCATGTGTTGACCATGTGCCTAACGTAGAATTATTGCACCGAATGGATAAAGAACAAGAACTCTTTAAGACCATTAAGCAAAGAAAGCTCCAATACCTTGGCCATATCATGAGGAACAACATACAATATAGAATACTCCAACTCGCGCTGCAAGGAAAGATCCCTGGGAAGAGAGGCCCTGGATGTAGATGGACTTCATGGCTGAAGAACCTGAGGGACTGGTGTGGCATGTCCTTGGAAGAACTGTTCCAAGGAGTTGAGAACAGGAAGACTATTGTCATGGTTATAGCCAATACTCAGAAGGGATACAGCAGTTGAAGAAGAAGTATCTGTGCTTCACTTCAGAAATGGAGCAAGGTGCTAGATTTGTGAAAAGAGCCTTGCATAAATTTCGCACAAATCCCAGAAAACATCATAAAAATTAGATTTAGTATCTGGGTCTCATGCTTGAGAATAAGTCTGAAGAAACCTTTAGGGGCCCTACCACAATGGTAATTTCTTGAAATATGATACTTCTTCACATCTCTAGCTATGACTAATTCTCCTACTGATTTTTGTGAAACCAAATTTACTTATTTCAGTTGCAATCCTATGCAACCTTACTGAGAAATAAGATATGTTGCAATAAGTTAAACTTGCATTGCAGGGTACATTTAAGGATGCACAAGGGACTGCTGTTGTTCAGTCACACAGCTGAGTCCGAACCTTTGCAACCCCATAGACCACTGCATGGCAGGCTCCTCTGTCATCTTCCATCCTCCATAGTCCACCCAGATCTATGCCCACTGCATCAACAATGCCATCCATCCACCTCATGCTCTGCCGCCCACTTCTTCTTTTACCTTCGATCTTTCCTAGCATCAAGGCCTTCTCAAGTGAGTCCTCTCTTCTCATTTGGTGGCCAAAATACTTGAGCTTCAGTTTCAGTATTTGTCCTTCCAATCAGTGCTGACCCGAGGCATGTTTTAGGATGGTGCGAGATCCAACTATGGTGCCCCCTTGGTCACCCCTAATAAGGTCATTAACATATATGCCATACGCTCGCAATCAAAATATCCAAAAAAAAATTATTTTTTCCCCTTTGCCACTGCAGCGCCCCCTGGGAGTGGGCACCTGGAGCGCCCGCTCCATTCGCCTTATGGTAGGGCCAGCCCTGCTTCCAATGAGCAGTCAGGGTTGATTTCCTTCAGGATTGATTGATGTGATCTCCTTGCAGTCCAGGGGACTCTCAAGAGTCTCCTCCAGCACCACAGTTCGAAGGTGTCTACTGCGCTCAGCCTTCCTTATGGTCTCTCTCTCACAGCCATACATTTTTCAAATTTGGAGACTGTAATGCCCATAATTCTCCATTCTAGGAATTCTTCCAGACAAGTAACTTACAAAAATATGAAAGTGGCTTACTGGGGAGGCTTTGAGACCTATGTAGGTCTACCTCTGCCCAAATTCCCTGTTCTTGACCCAGAGGAAGGTTTCTTACCAGACCTAGATAAGCTTCACAGGTTTCCCATTTATGCCTGTCACCCAGATGAGCCTCCTGTAAGTCCCTGTAAGATGTCTGTCTATCAGGTAGAACTCACAAAATGGAGATGTAAGGGATTTTTAGTCCAAAAATATATATCTTAAAATCCCATTCCTAGCCTACACTGCTAGTCTTATACATTCAGAAACAGTTGTGCATTTTCGTGTCAAAGATTGCTCTGGGTTGAGAGGACTTTTGCAGGGAATGCCCAAATGAGACTCCTTTCATGTCCCCCATTGTGCAGCTCTCGGGTATCGAATCCCATCCTTCCGGTCTCTAAGCTCAGCACCTTACCCACTACGCCACCAGGGAAGCTAGAAACAATAGTTACCAGGAAGCTAACTTGGGGTTAAACAGAAAAACAAAACAACTCTGACAAAGGGAGTGCCATATTCCCCATTCCCACTTATGTTTCTAGTTCTCAACAACCTCTCTTGTGTTCTAGAGTATCTTTTAAAAACCCTGCCGAATCCACTATCGTTAGATATTGACTTACAAGTTTAGATGGTTTCCTTTATGGTTTTTTAAAATATCTATAGAGATAAAGGGACTGGAGCAAGTCTGCAGACGTATTCAGTGAGTCAACATACTTGTACAGTAACTGCCAAATGGTTAAGACAATATGAAGAAACTTTAACTTTCTTGTTAACTTTCAAACGAATATGACATATTATTGCCAGAAAGGAAACCATCTAGATGGCATGTGCCATTGTGTGATAGAGTAAGCCAGTATTTATGCAAGCTCTGTAATTATGGTAATGTTTACTAACAGGAACCAACAACACTAGTAGCTACTACAAGCTCCTGAATTTTCAGCATCAGATGCAAGTGATGAGTGTAATGTAAGGAAGAGGTCCCTGGGGACAAGACAGAGAACAAATTGCTTCGTGACCCACTGAGTCCTCCCTGTATGGGGTGGTTGAGAGAGAACACCACAGGATGTTTTCAGAGGCTTTCAAATCTATCAGCACTTTGACTCATCAAGGGCAAAATGAGAATCAACAGGTGGTGGAGTTATTCTTGCACTCTAGAAATAATATTTGCTCTCTCCACAGATATTCTTGTCACTAAAATATTGTGAAACATATTTTCACCTGATCTTACCCTCGAGTAGACCCTACTGTTCTTCTGAGTTGCAGCTCCCTAGCTGGACAACCCAGGCATCTTGATACGTGTAGATGAGGTAGCATCGAGCCAAGTAATCACTCCAAGTCTCTTCAGGTATTTTAAAAATATATTGAAAGCAAAGCAAGATACAGGATACAGTCCATCAAAAGATCAGGAAGCATTTCAAAGCAAGGAAATGAAGCAAACTGGTCCTCTAAGGGATAGCTCATAGGCCCCCCTTTCTCTCAAGCTTCTACATTTTGGCAGCTTAAAAGCACAGCATTCCAGAGAAGTGTATCTGTGTTTGCATGTGTGTGTGTGAGTCGCTGGGTTATATCTCCTCCCACAGGGTCCACCTTTGGCCCTCCCCCTTAGGGTTTCCAACCAAGGATCTTACAGCAAGACATGTCAATCACACAATAAGTTTCATTTCACTAAATACATAAGGCAACTCATGAGGCAAGGATGTTTATATATTTTCTCTCTCCCCATGATTTGAAATTGCAATTTTGAAAGAGGCTAAAGCACAAGGTATACTTCATTCTGTTACACCTTTATGGTTTTAAGGACATCTAGAGAGGTTAAGAGACTGGATGTTATGTATGTATGTATGCATGTTCATTATACTGTAAAAGCAAGAATGTAACCACTCCAGATACAAACGATACCAGCTGTAAAAGAACGCGAGCAGACAGCCCATAGAGGGCAGCTGCGAGCGTTCAGCCTCACATGGTTCACATTGCTCAATCACGGACAGCCGCGGGAAAACCTTCCCCGCATTCAGCAGCAGAAGAAAGAGGCGTGCCTGGGCAAGGCCACGCCGGTAGCAGCCAATCAGCTACCGTGCTACAAGATTCAAATGTAGAGAGCTACTGTATATATTGAGATGTATCACCGCCATTACCTCATGCTTCACTGGAACCTCATGCAATAAACCTGAGTTAAACCAACCCTTCGGTTGTCCGGTTGTCTTTGGTCCCATACACTAAATTGGCGACGAAGGTGGGATAATGGCTGCCCACGGGACCAAGACATGCGCCGGCTACGTGATCAAGAAGCTGGGAGACTTGGAGCTGTTTGAGATAGACTTCAACGCAGCGCTGGTGGAGCTCGAAGTCTCAGATGAGGCCAAAAAGAGGGCCATTTTTGTCCGCATGCTCGGACACGAGACCAAGAGGACCTTGGTGGACCTGATTGCGCCGAGGAAGGTGAGCGACCTCAAAGCCACAGAGCTCCTGGCGGCGTTGCGCGCCCATCTCCGGCCAGCAATAGCGATGTTCCCCGCTCGGAGCGCGTTCTGGAGGCGAGTCCAGGCACCCGGGGAATCGGTCGATGAGTTCGCCGCGGCCCTGCGGTTGGCCGCCGGCCCATGCAAGTGGGAGCTCCCCGAAATCACCCTCCGGGACTGCCTACTCTGCGGTCTGAGGGACACAGAGACTCAGCGCGCGCTGATGAAAAGGGAGCCGCCTCCCTCGTGGCAACAAGTCCTCGACACGGCACAGGCCGCGGAGGCCACTTCTGCCGGGGTGCACGAGCTTCAGGACTGGCGCCCGAAGACCGCCAAGGCAGAGAGCTCGGTGCGCGCGGCCCAGCGAGTTTCGAACTCGTCTGCGGAGAGCGGCGACGACGAGGACGTCCGGAGGGTCCAGAGAGAGGGCCGGCGCTGCGACGGCTGCGGCGCCGCCCACGCCCGCGCCAAATGCCCATTCCGCAAGGCCGAGTGCCACAACTGCGGCCGGCGCGGGCACATCGCCAAGGTCTGCCGGAAACGACGCGAGGCCACCAGGAGTTCTCCAGACCGCTCGGCGAGGCAGGACCGCACCACGAGGCAGGACCGCACCACGAGGCCAAAGGACGGCACCCGGACCACGAGGACGCGGGACGAAGTAGGGCGCATCTCCGACGACAGCGAGGACGACGCGCCGGTTTGCAGCGTTTCCACGGAGCACCCCCGTTACTTCGTTGAGGTAGTAATACAAGGGGCCCCTGTTAGAATGGAGGTGGACTCGGGCTCTTCATACTCCATTATTTCCCAGGGGGAGTTTATGAAAATCGCCCCCCACATGCGGCCCAAGCTCAAGGCGTTGAGGGCCACACTGAGGGACGTGCAAGGGAACCGCATCCCAGTGTTGGGGGTTGGGAAGTTCCGGGTTCAGTTTAAAAAGCATACCGCAACGCTTCCCCTAGTCGTCCTCAAGGGAGGTAAATGCAGCCTCCTCGGGACTCAATGGTTCCAGCCCCTGGGATTGTTCATTGGGGGGGTTCACGCCGTGAAGGCACACGCCGCTGGGACTGATCCAATACAGAGCGTGTGCGATGCGCACCCCGAGGTTTTTAAAAAGGGGCTCGGGAAATTCAAGGGCCCCCCAGTGACTTTCGACCTGGACCCTGAAGTACGTCCAATCAGACTTAAACCGCGCAGAGTGCCTTTCGCACTAAAGGACAAAATAGAGGCGGAGTTGGACAAGTTGGTGGGCCAGGGGATTCTTGTTCCTGTTGATTCTGCGGAGTGGGAAACTCCAATTGTAACAGCGCTCAAGGCCAACGGGGAGGTCCGCATATGCGCTGATTACAAGTGCACCATCAATAAGGCGATCCGCCCTAATGCGTATCCGGTGCCGGTAGTCAGCCACTTGTTGGCCAGGTTACACGGGGGGAGGTGTTTCGCTAAACTTGACCTGGCCCAAGCCTACCAGCAACTCCCAGTGACCCCCGCCGCAGCTGCTGCGCAGACCATAGTCACCCACAAAGGGGCGTTCCAGGTATCGCGCCTCCAATTCGGCGTGAATTCGGCGCCCGGAATCTTCCAGTCACTTGTGGAACGCCTCCTGAAGGGGCTAGAGGGGGTGTTGCCCTATTTTGATGACGTATTGATTACAGGGGGGAGCCGGGCCGAGTTAGCAACAAGGTTGGGAAAGGTCCTGACTATATTCGAAAAGGCGGGGTTGCGGTTGCAAAAAGACAAATGCGTCTTCTTCGCTACAGAAGTTGAGTTCCTAGGGTTCCGTGTCACGCCCGAGGGAATAAGGCCAGCACAATCCAAGGTAGCCGCCATCAAGAAGGCCCCTCGCCCCACCTCCAAGCCCGAGCTGCAGTCGTTCCTCGGACTGCTCAATTTCTACCACTCCTTCCTCCCGCGGAAGGCAGCCGTGGCAGAACCGCTACACAAATTGTTAAAAAAGGACGAGGCATGGAAGTGGGGCGACGACCAGGAGAAGGCTTTCAATGACCTGAAGCGACTCCTGGCATCAGATGCCGTGCTGACCCACTTCAATCCCAAACGCCCAGTGGTCCTGGTTTGCGATGCATCCCCGGTGGGGGTGGGGGCGGTGTTATGCCATGTGCTGGAGAACGGTAGGGAGGCCCCGATAGCGTTCTACTCTAGGTCTTTGTCCCAAGCGGAGAGAAACTATGCCCAGACAGACAGGGAAGCACTAGCAATAATTGCGGGGACCAAGAAATTTCATGATTTTGTGTACGGCCGCCCCTTCACCATAGTGACTGACCATAAGCCTTTGTTAGGCATCTTCACCGCAGATAAGCCCACACCCCAAATCCTGTCCCCGAGAATGCTCAGGTGGGCCATCTTTCTCAACGCGTATCAGCACGCGTTGGTATACCGGCCCGGGAAGGAGATCAGCCATGCCGACGCCCTGTCGAGGTCCCCCATTCCCCGGGATGGCTGCCACAGGGGCGGAGTAGAGAGGGACCACCAGGTCTTAATGATAGAGGTTCTAGACTCCCCTCCAGTAGTACCGGCCGACATCGCCAAAGCGACAGGCAAGGACAAAACGCTGGCCACAGTTTGCTCCTGGGTACAGAAAGGGTGGCCCGTGTCTTCCCCAGCAGCGGAATTCGACACATTTTTCAAAAAGAAACTAGAGTTGTCCCTAGAGAGGGGTTGCCTTTTGTGGGGACAGCGGGTAGTGATCCCCACGCCTCTCCGGCCGAGGGTGCTTAAACTGCTGCACGTCAGCCACCCGGGGATCGTCCGCTCAAAGGCGCTGGCCCGCAGTTACTTTTGGTGGCCCCAGCTAGACGCCGACATTGAACACATGGTCGGCACTTGCGAAGCGTGCCAAAGCTCAAGGCCAGAAGAGGCTCGCTCGCCACCTAGGGAGTGGGACACGGCTAGGGGGCCCTGGTCCCGGATACATGTAGACTTTGCTGGCCCGTTCAGGGGAACGTTTTTCCTCCTCGTGGTGGACGCGTTCTCCAAGTGGTTGGAGGTCATTCCAGTCTCGAGCACCTCCTCGGCCACAACAATTAAACAGTTAAGGAGGGTCTTTTCCACGTTCGGTTTACCCGACACCCTCGTCAGCGATAACGCTAGCTGTTTCACGTCCGCCGAGTTCGGGGCATTCATGGAGCGAAACGCCATTCGGCACGTCACCTCTGCCCCCTTTCACCCGGCCACCAACGGCCAAGTAGAGCGCCTCGTGCGCACCACGAAAGACGCACTGCTGCGCATGGGCCCCGGAGACCTCGACCTGAAATTGTGCCAATTCCTGCTTAGATACAGGGTCACCCCATTAGCATCAGGGTACTCCCCCGCAGAGCTGTTGATGCGCAGGAAGCTGGCCACGGGGATCTCCAAGCTAGACCCCACGAGAGTAGAGGACAAGGGGCGGAACATAGGGGTGGTACCCACAAAGTGTTTCAGCGTAGGCGCCCCGGTGCATTGCAGGAACTACGCCAGCGCGGGGCCAGCCTGGGTGCCGGGCACCGTAGTAGAACAAACCGGCCCCGTCTCATACCGCGTAGAGACCAGTACAGGCTTCCTGTGGAGGCGGCACGTGGACCAACTCAGGCGCAGGGTCCCCGGAGAGCAGGACGAAGACGAGAATAGTATCGAATCAGCGTTAGGGTACTCCCCCACCCGCTTAACCCAAGGGGGAGGAAAAGGGGAGCATGGGTCCCCACCAAGGGGGGAGGAAAGGGAATCGATCCACAGAAATCTTTTGCGGGAGTCCCCGAAAAAATGGAAGAGCCCCGACCACACACATACCCCGTGGGAGTTTCCCCGAAACTCAGATGCCCATAGAAGCTTAGACGTTGATTTACAGTACCAGGGGGAGTTAGCGGAGTGGTCCCCCACCCGTCCTAGCGAAAAGAGGGGTTTCAGTTCAGCCCCTGGTACCTCCAGTCCCAGTAGCCCCTGTGAGTCAGAATGCGATATAGCGCCATTTCCCCGGAGACCAACACCCCCAAGACGAGAGGCATCAGCGAGTCCGCCCACCACAGTCTCAAGGTCCCCCGAGCAGGAATCAGAAGGTAGCCGAACCACAAGGGCGACCTCATCGGTTCCGCGGTTCACAATAGGAGGGTCCCCGGGGTCAGAGAGCAACAGACAGGGGTTCACCTCCCAACTATTCATTCCTTTCCCATCCCCGGGCGCGAGGCAGGCACGAACGCCCCACAGAGCCACTAACGAATCCCCGTTTCCTGTTGCAGGACAAGCACCCGCGGAGTCAGGGATCACAGGCTCTCCAGTACTAGGTCAGACGCAAGCGCGTCCCAAGCGCACGTGCGGCAAGCCACAATGGTTGCGGGACTTCGTCCCATCCTAGGGGGGAGGGATGTTATGTATGTATGTATGCATGTTCATTATACTGTAAAAGCAAGAATGTAACCACTCCTGATACAAACGATACCAGCTGTAAAAGAACGCGAGCAGACAGCCCATAGAGGGCAGCTGCGAGCGTTCAGCCTCACATGGTTCACATTGCTCAATCACGGACAGCCGCGGGAAAACCTTCCCCGCATTCAGCAGCAGAAGAAAGAGGCGTGCCTGGGCAAGGCCACGCCGGTAGCAGCCAATCAGCTACCGTGCTACAAGATTCAAATGTAGAGAGCTACTGTATATATTGAGATGTATCACCGCCATTACCTCATGCTTCACTGGAACCTCATGCAATAAACCTGAGTTAAACCAACCCTTCGGTTGTCCGGTTGTCTTTGGTCCCATACACTAAACTGGAGCAAGTCTGCAGACGTATTCAGTGAGTCAACATACTTGTAACTGCCAAATGGTTAAGACATTATGAAGAAACTTTAACTTTCTTGTTAACTTTCAAAGGAACATGACATATTGTTGCCAGAAAGGAAACAATTCAGGTAGCATGTGTCATTGTGTGATAGAGTAAGCCAGTATTTATGCAAGCTCTTTAATTATGGCAATGTTTACTAGCAGGAACCAACAACACCAGTAACTACTACAAGCTCCTGAATTTTCAGCATCAGATGTAAGTGATGAGTGTAATGTAAGGAAGAGGACCCTTGAGACAAGACAGAGAACAAATTGTTTCATGACCCACTGAGTCATCTCTCCCTGTATGGAGTGGTTGAGAGTGAACACCACAGGATGTTTTCAGAGGCTTTCAAAACCTATCAGCACTATGACTCATCAAGGGCAAAATGGGAATCAACAGATGATGGTGTTATTCTTGCACTCTAGAAATAATATTTGCTCTCTTCACAGATATGCTTGCCACTAAAATATTGTGAAACCCATTTTCACCTCATCTGCCTTGTGTCACCTGCTTCAGCAACAGGTGATTGAGGCGTACAGTGACCAGGCTGCATGTGGTGGTGGTAGTGGTCGTGATGCTGGCAATGGAAGATTTGGTATTCAGGTCTATTGGCGTTTGTGATCTGAAGGTGCAGAGAGAACCTGGGATTCCACCATCATGGACAGATCAGCATTGGGTTAGTTTAAACTGACAGCAGGTCTGAATTATAGCAGACTGATCAAGAAGGTCCCAGGTGTCTGAAGGATCCAAATAGTTTCTTGAATGTTTTTGTGAAAGCATTTGGGTATACCCTAACCCAGGGATTTGCAACCTATGGCCCATGGTCCTAATCTGGCCCATGGCACCAATTAATCCAGCCCACGCTGAAGATACCAGGGCCAGGGCCACCACCAAAAGTGGAAGGGGCAAAAATGGCATGAAAACTCAACAAAAATACCATGAAAACACAACAAAAACGCCACAAAAATGTAGCAAAAAATTCCAGGAACATGGCAAAAATGCACTGCCTTCGCTGCCACCACCACAGGAAATGGCAGAAGTGGCAAAAACAGCCAAAATCACGCCATGAATGCCGTCACTACCACTGGAAGTGGTGAGAGGAACGACACCTATGGCCCGCTCACATTGTGTGAGGGGGGTATGACCAACCTGCGGCAGAGAAAGATTGGAAACCCCTGCAAAGTATAACAATATTCTATCATCAGCTTTGCCTACAATGAGTCATTTCGAAAACAACTTTGAACGTGGTTAGGAATCGGTCGTATATTTCAGCACTACAAAAAAAAATCACCTATAAAATGTGATCTGTTTATACTCTAAAAGGCAACATCCTTCCATTTCCTTAAGACAAGGAAGACAAAAAAGATTTACACCACACATTTCCTAAAATAGAGTATACTCTGACTTAAGAAATTATTGCAATTCAAGCCCTGCCTCTTGCACATATCTGTGAATCAATGTAGGTGGCTCATTAATATGTGAATCTACCTTTTGTTAAGACTGTGGAAAAATAGTCTGATCTCCCCAATGTCTTGTACCATTGTGTAGATTTTAATTAGTAAATCGGTCTGGGAGCAGGATTTATTACCTAATAAACAAACAAACAACTTTTATAACTAGAATGCTTTTGAGCATAGATTATGGATTTAGATCATGACAGGCCTTGTACTCACCAACAATTTTTTTAAAAAACCACAAAGGCCTACACACATTCTCCTTGGATAAGACAACTAACTTTATTTTATTTTCCCCAATATCCTCTTCTAGTCCAGCATTTCCCAAACTATGCTCCGCACAGCACTGGTGGATTTCAATTCCCTGAATCCTAAGTCCGTACATTGGCAGATCAGTGCTTTTGGGAATTGACTTAGGCTTCTGGGAATTGAAGTCCAAAAAACAAAGGTTGGGAAACACTGTTCTAGTCCATTCACACAATAGTCCATGTATTAGTAGCCAGATTTTCTTTCCTCATTTCTGCAAAGAGATGTAACTGTACACTGCACACTTGAATTGAAGTCTGTAAAGATGAGTCAGGGGTGGTACAGAGCTTTATGGTAGCATAGCATTATCATTCCCCAAAGGAGACAGTTCATCATCTTTGAGCAAATTCTTCTGCAATTACTGTTGGATTGTTATTGAATGGAATTTTGAAAGTCAGAAGCAAGGATTGTTGACATCTTCATAAACAATCTGACTCCCTTTTTGTATTTGGCACTCTGTTGAGTTTGTGATCTCAATGGGGGGACTGCAAGACTCATTTTGTGCAAATTGCACAAAATGCAACAGGAAAAGAAAACTTTGATGTCCAACCTACAAACTAGAGATAAAATCTCTTGTAGCAGTTGTAAAATCTCCAATATCCCTCCCCCCCTTGCCAATTTGATATACTCATCTTGACCATAATTGGCAGGCTGCCAAAATTGTTTTTTTAATTAACATTTTGTATTAAATTTTTAAGAAAATGAATAATAAATATAGTAAAGAAAATAATAACAAAATAATCGGAAAGAAAAAAAGAAAATACATTTTTAAAAAGTATATATAACTAAAAAAAAGAGAGAAACCTACTAAAATATAATCAATTATGTGCTCCCTGCACCAGGTGTAGGGGGAGCCTGTTACATTTTAAAATGTAATGTTTTTATCATCCTTCATTATTACCTTTTCCATTGCATATTCAATAAAGTCTTTCTATATACAGTGGTAACTCATACAAGGATTTTAATCCATTCCACGGGGCTCGTTGTTGTGTGAAACAATTGCTATATGATACATGCATCGCATAGTGATTTTCCTTATGGGATGCATCCTACAACAATTTCTTTTGCTAAGTGGTTTCCCCTATTGAAAAATTGTTGTACAATTTTTTTCCATAGGGAAATTGTTATGTGGGACACCATTCCCCCCCCCAAAAAAAACTAATTGTTATGTGATTTCATTGCTATATGTGGCAATTGTTGTATGAGGTTCCACTGTATTCCAAAAATGATTCTTTTTGATAAATCCTTCTTAAACATTAATCTCCCAAGTTAATTTATCGTTTAATGCAATTTCCCATACCTCACTGTACCATTCTTCAATCTTAAGATTGGGAATAATTTTCCATTGTTTAGCTATCATTAGTCTTGCAAGAGTTAAAGAAGTCATCAATAAGTCTTTTTCCACCCTCAGATATTTCTAATATAACTGTGCTGTTACTTTAATGCTCAATACACATAATTGTCCTTCACCGGTCTGTACAGTGCAGTGCTTTTGACCTTATGAAATGCTGAAAGACAGAATCAACCCATGAAGAATGTCTCAGATGTATATGCATAAAAAAATAATCATGAAAAATAAAAGACAGAACAAGTGAAGGAGAATAGTGAAGGCCAAAAGTTGGATTGCATTAACAGCCGAATCCTTTGGCATCTTTGGGTGGTGATGGGGTGTGGGCGTTATGCCCATGCCTTGCCACTGCTCCGGGAGCTGCACTGGTTACCAGCTTGCCTCCGAGTGCAATTCAAGGTGCTGGTGATGACTTTTAAAGCCCTCCATGGTAGTGGGCCAGGATATCTAAGAGACCGCGTCTCCCCAAAAAGTCTGTCCATCCAACCAGTGAGGACCAGAGGGGCTCTCTAATTGTACCATCGGCTAGAGGGGCCCGTTTCTCTAGCACAAGAAGGATACAATACAGTTATGGCTGCAGATGGAAATGCTGCCCTTTAGGAAATAACTCAAAACCTGGCTGGCGGGGCAGGTGTGGGGCACTGATGGAGGTGTGAACCCACCCCCACCCCCCAGCCTGCTGGCTCGTATAACTCTTCCCTCTTTTTGGAGTTGGGGTGGGTGTGATTTTAATGGGGATGGTTTTTAAATGATTTTATTATGGATGTTTTTATGTCTTTGCTTGTGAGCCGCCCAGAGTCGCTTCGGCAAGGCTTCGGCGATACAAATTTAATAAATAAATAAATGTTGTGCCAGTAGGATAAGTTACTTCTCCTCTTATCTCTTTCCCTATGGTTCCTCGTTCCCTGTAGACATTGCTTGCTTCTTCATTCTTTTCTCGGGTATCAAAGCATCCACACCTATCCCAGTTCCGACTGTCATGGGGGCTACTTATGTCACTAATCACCAGCGGGAGACTAAGTTATCTCCACAGCACAGTAGAGGATGAGAAGTGATCCATGCAGGAGTCTATTCACAAGACCCTCATCCTGTGGGTGAGGCATACCCGCTCCTCCCAGTTAAAAATAAAATAAAAGAAGCATCAATTTCCCGAGCTCGGTGTGAAAATCTGGCCTTAACATTTGAAAATATAATTTATTCAAGACTATCTATTACTGCTGAGACACAGTGGATGCCGGGGGGTGGGTGGGGGAAAGCATAGAATTATGAAGAGGTCACAGCTTTAGCAATGACAACAATGGCAATAATAATAAATAGGAAAGGCAAAGAAGCACTCTATTCAGCTACCTTCCATCTATCCGGGTGACTTTTTCTAACCAAGGTATTTGGAAGAATAGAAAAGGTGGGAGGGAAAGATAAGTGAGAGAAGGCAGGAAAGGAATTTTTGCTGGCACAATAACATGTTTCAATTTCATAAAAAAGTATTAAAAAGGCGTGTTATCAAAGCTGTCAGGTTGCGAGTGAGTTCTTAATTGCCAACCTAGTTTGTGATGGTCTTCTTGAGGCTCATTTGCACACTAATGCAGACGTCATCGTCAAATTTGGTTTCTCCAGATGGGAGAGGGGTTCTTTTGTCAGGGATGCCTATTGGAAGTAACTGTTTAATTCCAAGAATAAGAAAGGACATAGCAGGGGTAGGTAGAAAAGAAAATGGACCAAGCAAAGCATCAGGTGAGTGATTCATATAAACTAGATCAAAAGTCTAAAACTAATGGGATGATCTGGTATGTTTAACTATCAAAAAGAAATGGAGGGGGGGGGAGCTGCAGAGAAGACAAAGGAATTCTCTCAGCTAGCAAATGTCAAGGCTATAAAATTGAGTACAATGTTCATTGCAGTTCCAGTTGATCCAAACAATGCTTAATATGCACTGGAAACCAAGAATGTATAGAATTTCATATTCATAATAGAACACAGGGTCTAACTACAGTCTCTCCAGATGCAAGGAGACAACTAAAGTACCAATGTTATGTCATAGGCTTAGTAGTTGTAACATCATTAATCTTAAATACTAATCTATTACTCCTTTGGACTTCAGTGGCTCAAGTGGTTAAGACACTGACTGGGAAGTGGAAGGTCAGCAGTTCGATTCCCGAGTACTGCAGGACGGAAATGAGCTCCCGTCTTCGTCCCAGCTCCTGCCAACCTAGCAGTTCCAAAGCAAGAAATTGCAAGTAGATAAATAGGGACCACTTCGGTGGGAAGGTAACAGCATTCTGTGCACTCCGGTGTCTAGTCATGCCTGCCACATGACCACAGAAACGTCTGCAGAAGCAGACAGCGCTGGCTCTTTGGCTTAGAAACAGAGATGAGCACTGCATCCTAGAGTCGGATACGACTGGCTTTCGAGCAAGGGAAACCTTTACTCCTTTAACTCTGAGCAAAAACACTCCTCTTAAACTATATTTTAAGTACCTTCATTTTAACTACTGTTTCTTTCTGTACTATACTGATCTTGGGCCATAAGAATAATTGATTTTATTTAGATGGAAGGAGAAGGCTGAAGGCTATTGATTTGATTTGCACAAAGAGCCTGTCCATACTGGCATAGAGCTCACTATTTGGGTAATTTTTGCTGCTGCTTAGCTATTTTTGGCAAGTTTTTCTATTAGTTTCCTAAGTGGCACATCACAATTCCATAGACACTAGCTTGGCAAATGCATTGCTTTTTCCCTATGTAACTTCCTTTAATTAACAAGCAAAAAAGTTAAGTACGTCATTGTGACCTGTGGAACGACAAATGCCAAAGAAGGTGGAGAAGGTGTTTTTAATTTTATTATATGTTTAACTGCATTTTTTAAAGAGCCAGAGTGATGGAGAGTGGATTGGGTTCTGGACAAGGATTCAAATCCCTGCCATCCATGGAAATTCACCGGGCACATGTGTGGCAACACTGAATGACTCCCTGAACAATTCATGTGACTTGGACACCCTGCTAGATACAGGTAAATGTCACCCATTGGTGGAAACACAGTCGTATCCAACTCTAGGGTTCAGTGCTCATTTCTGTTTATACCCAAAAAGCCATCACTGTCTGCATCTGCAGATGTTTCCATGGACATGTGGCAGGCATGTCTAGACACCAGAGTACACAGAACACTGTTTACCTTCCCACCGAAGTGGCACCTATTTATCTACTTGCAATTTTTTGCTTTCCAACTGCTAGGTTGGCAAGAGCTGGGACAGAGACGGAAGCTCACTCCATTGTGCAGCACTTGGGTTTTGAACTGCGGACCTGCCGATCTTCCAGTCATCAAGTTCAGTGTCTTAACCACTAAGCCACTGCATTCCCGAGGAACACCCTGCTAGGGTTTGCCATTATTCAGAAGTGAATCAAGGTCATGCACCAGTTGCTAAATTTTTAAGTTATGCATCTGTTTGCCCTACCACCCTTTTGTAAGTCACTTTGGGTACAATAAATCAATGCAATGAAATAAATCGATATCATAATTATTTGTTGGGCCTGAAAACACCCACAAGACACATTCCTTCGCTTCCTCTCTTCTTGCCGAGAGCTCCAGTGAGAGAAATATCCCACCTGCAGCCTAGCAGTTTAAACAGATGTTAAGCATTCCTCTCCCTCATTCTTGGCAATGTAGCAAACTTTAAAAAATATAAATAAATAACCCATTTGTGCTTGAGTGTGAATGAGGAGACAGCATGGGGTTGGATTTAAATAACTTCACAAGAGTTAATGGGAAAGAGGGGTTTTCCAGCTACTGGTGTTGTGAACCCAATTAAACATATTTTGAGGGAAAGGGTGTGTGTATATTAGGTCTTAATTAAGTAGTGTTAATTATAATCTATGTGATGTGCTTACTGCTTATCTGATAATTATGAGAAAGCCAATTTGGCTGGTGGCTCATGACTAATTAAGTGGAATTAGTAATGATAATTATAGATTTAATGTTTGTTTGCCTTTATTAATGAATAAGATAAACTTAACTATCTTAACTGGGTGGAGCAAAGCAAAAGAAGAAGTAAAATCGGGCAATTATGATTTTGGAAAACTACAGGGACCTTAAGCCAGTTGAAAGTTTTTGTACCAAGACACCAGAATCCCCACACCATGCTGGCTTGGGGGGATTTTGGGTCTTGTCGTCCCAAATAGATTTCTCTCTTCTTCTCCTCCTCACACCCCCCCCCCCACCAATTTTGGTCTCTCTCTCTCCCTCAAAGGAATACACCCCTACATGCAAAGACAAACAAACCAATAAACAAAAAACAAAGACCTCATGGGGAAAATTGCACAGCACCATCCTATTTCCATATTGCATTGCACTCTTTGCATATAATCAAACCATAATTCCAATCACTTTCAGAGTTAAATAATGCATGCACTATATGGTCTAAATTACAGATAACCCTGCTGGATGGAGGAAAGCATGCAGGGAGTGCATTAAAGCCTCAAGCTACATATTTCCCTTTACAGTGCAACATTTCCGAGATCTAACCATAAAAGACTTACAGCGGATGTCACCGAGGGTGCCATGCCATCCATTCATACTAACAAGAACGATATGAGGGCTAGGCTTGAAAGGCTGAGGACCAGCTCCGCTTCTGAGCAATCCCTGTAATAGCTTTGTAGGCATGACTTTATATAACTCGGCAATAGCACAGCTAGCTGCAAATATAATAGTTGCATTTATGAGTAACAAGAAATTAGCCTACAACTGAAAAAAGAGAGAAATTCTTTCCCTTCATCAACACCCAGGAACTGGAGTTTTGCTTACAAACACATTCTTTCACTAAGCATCACCTTGGTACATGGCACCCTTCCGAATGGTGGTGAGCTGTAACCTTTCAAGAGTGATCGGTGTTTATTTGCCAAATTGACGCTGGCAGAGATTTATTTGTAGGGATTTACTGATGACTTATTTATGTGGTGGCTTAAATGGTTAAGATGAAGAACTTGATGACTGGAAGGCTGGCAGACCAGCAGTTTGAGACCCTAGTGCTGCATGACAGAGTGAGCTCTGGTCTCTGTCCAAGCTCTGTTTTGAGCTAAAGTTGAGTAGGCACAGCTGTGTTAATAAACTGGACATTTTTTTTCTACATTTGTGGCAAATATATGTGATCAATGCAAGAATCTAACCAAGAGGGTGTGATTTGCTAACTTAAGATCCTGATGTCCTAGGCAGAATCAGACTTCAGATTTGGATTCAGCGCTCTTGACCTAGTATAGGATACATGAATTAGACCAAGTAGCAGACATCATTATTATTATTATTATTATTGTGATGCAGTGATAATTATTATTATGAGAATTTTTTTGCATGCATTCTGCCACTGTTAATGTTCTTGGGGAGATGCGGTTTCTTAGTGTTAGTGTACATTTGCCAAACCTATGCTTTTCCTTGTATTCATTTTGAAATCTACACACTTGTGGCTATTCTTTTCTTTCCCCTCCAAGAGTCACATTTCA
Source organism: Bradypodion pumilum (assembly GCA_035047305.1). Lineage (NCBI taxonomy): Eukaryota > Metazoa > Chordata > Lepidosauria > Squamata > Chamaeleonidae > Bradypodion > Bradypodion pumilum. The sequence continues at coordinate 34,942,744 of JAWDJD010000010.1, forward strand.
AGCTTGGAAACTTTCAAATTGTCTCTAGGTCTGTTTGATTTTGAGCGATGCAAATTAGGCAATCACATCCGAACATGTAAAGCCAACAAAATTCTCTTCCATCTCTACATTTCAGTTCCTCTTAGGATGAACATCCAGCTTGTTTCCCCTCTCACTTAGGTTGTGCTGTACTATTTAAAATCAATACCAAGCTTACCAACTGCTCTAACACCAGCGGCTTACAGTACATTCCTTGTGAGAATCTCACAGCCTTTTCTCCTACCAGACACGGACAGTGGGAGAGATTTGACAGTCACTGGATTGTCTAAAGTAGCGCTTTTGCACCTCTTGAGATTTGTTGCAAGAAAAAACACTTCTTCCCTTGAGATTCCCCCATCTGCACGGCTTACAGGGCACTACAGAGAAATAAAGTGCATACAGAACAAAATACACTTCTTAAAATGTAATAAAAGTGGGAAGCTAGCCAGTGGTGGAAGATAGCCAGTGGTGGAAGTGTGCCAGATAGACAAAATACACAAATAAGTATACACAGTAAGCAAGGGGAAGTGTTAAAGTGTGCATAAATTTCTATAAAGGGGGGGGGGGAGTCACAAAGACTCACAATCCAGTTGGCCAGCATTTCCCAACCTTTGGTTTTGAATTTCAATTCCCAGGAGCTTAAGTCAATTCCCCCAAAGCACTGATCAGCCAATGTACTGACTTAGGCTTCTGGAAATTGATGTCCAACAGTGTTCCACAGAACATAGTTTGTGAAACGCTACAGCAGGCAATATGGGGGTTAGGTAGGGAAAATGAAGTGGGATCTACAAGACTGCAATGGGACTGAGCCCCATAGCAGGCATTGAAATCCAGCCTGCAATTTTGGGCTGAAAGTGTGTTAATTTTGTACAGAAGTGACAGGGGCAATCTTTACAGGTTCATGTAATTAAACTTCAAAGTTATACGGTGATTAAGTCCTGAAGGCCAGTCATCTGATGAAGCAAGATAATTTGCATACTCCTGGAGGCGAGAAAAACTCTTGCTATGCTACTCAGAAGTTCATTAATGAAAGGGTGGTTTTTTTTCCTCATAGACTATAGAGTTTAAAAAGTTCTGAGGCCAGCATATTTGAAAGACTGGATCTAACATGTGTTTTCTACAATATTTGTATCCTTACTTCCAGGTTCATTTCGTCACCCGGTACACGATTCGAAAGAAATATAATCTGGCCAAAAATCCTATTGAGAAAACCTGCATGCATAAGGACAACTACTTTGCCAGTTGTTTACAAAATGAGGGGATACAGCCACCCAAACGCCTCCTTCTAAGCAACAGGATTCTAAGCACTTAAGCAACAGGATTCTGGCCACAGATCACATATAGAACGGTGTGGTCATGACTGAATGGAACTGAAAACCGACAAAACATGACTGCAGGATAGAACAATTGGCAGAAACAGAAGCACAGTAAATAGATCAGTTGATCCTGGAAGTTTCCCACACAAGGATTTGACAAACCAGGTAGAAATCATCAGCGTTGGCCTTGACATCTTTTGCAGATCGTCCGTTGAGGCACAGCAAATTGCTGACTTTTACAGGAACATTTTCTTGCTGAAATAGCTGGAAAATATTCCCTTTTCAATCTAAGGCCACACTTTTCTTTTCTTTTAAAAATGAGAAAGTTTCCAGCTTCTAAGCCTCTGTGCTAGCAAAGAGGCATGCAGACGTGGAAGCAGGAGGCTGAAATATTTGAAAGCATTTCTTTAGAAATTCAGTGTGCATTCAAATTATAGCTACAGTGATTTGGTTTCTCTCTCTCCAAAGACACCCTGCTGATGATGCCATTTCAACTTGTATTCTAAAAGCACATTTGGTTGCATTATTTAGGAGCACAGATGAACAGAACTGAGCACATTTGCTGAATCATACATGTGGGATGCTAAGCTTATTCTCCCCACCCCCCACAATCCAGACCACATTTAATTGATCTGCTCCCTCTCCTGCAACACTTTGGTACATGTAGGTCATCGGTTTCTGAAGAGATGTCAATTTTATGTACATAAGTTATTTTCTTCTTGCCATAGTGATCCACACACTATGATCACGGAGCCATCTCCTACAGCATGTATGAAATGACACATGCAGGATTTAACACTGGGACTGCAATGGACTACCACAGCCTTGAAGATATTAACAAGGTGTGCCTTCACAGCCAGTCCATCTGGCATGATCTCTTCCACCTCCATGACCATTGGGAATCAGAGTTCCTCCTCTGCTCATTTTGCTGTTGGGCCCAATATGATGGTTTCCAGTGGCATTTCCTCCACTGGGGGGGCCATCACCCCACCTATAGCCATTGGCCCCTTTAGGGAGTCAGGTTGTTCTTGGCCACCCAACACTCAGCATTGAGTCACTGGCTGTACAGTCTACTCCATTACCGTAGCGGATTGACCTGAATTAGAACAGGAGTGAATGTATTACTTTCTGCAAATGTAGACAAGCCCTAGTTTAGGTTAATATATGATGGCAGATAATCATAGTTGTCAAAATAAATGCAACCAAAAGCAAAATGTAAAGCAGATTTAGAAGTGTAAGTTATCTGTTCACTTATTTGAAACAAAACTAGTCAAGAGCTACTGATAAGACTAGCAAATTTTCTCAGCAGAAGTTGCATTTCCATAAAAAAAAATAGCATAAAGGCTGCACTGCACATATAAGAATGATTCCAAAAATAACTCTTAAAATATACCTCCCAATGCTTTTAAAGGCTGGAATAGCATGTACTGACACTGCTTGCAGAACCAGGCTTTTTAAAAAGAATATGTGCACGTGTGTAGGGATAGTTTATGATTTAATTTATTACTCCATGAAAAACTGAGTCAAAGAATGTACTTTATCCTGTTGAAAATAAAAGGACCCATCCCTGAAAAACATTAAAGTTGATTGCTGGCAAGACTGTTTTTTTCCCTAGTAAAAAAAAGTAATTTTTCCCATTGCTATGCTCATCCAAAATACTCTACTCACTATGTATCACCCCTATGTGATAAATGTTGACCGTTTCACCAGACCAACAATGTTTAGCTGTCATTAGTCTTTATAATACCTATACATTGAACCATGGAGTCAGTAACCCATCCAAATCCGCTGGTCAACCTATTTCCAGCACAGCCATCCAAGCCAGCTTCTTACATACATGCTGAAATGTTAACCTGATAAATATTTAACTAGTGTTCCTTGCCTACCACAGATCCTGAGTCTAAGAGAAGCTCACTTCACATATAGGTATCCAGATGCACATACAGTATATATGGGGAGAAGGTAAACTAAGTTTTTGGAGAGAAAAGCAAGGCTTTTGGTTGGATGGGCGGCAAAAATAATAATAATAATAATAATAGAGGCAGCTTTGTTTTTTGATATTAGTAAAGGTAAAGGTCTCCCTTGCTTACATACGAACATACAAACATACTAACCAGCATTCTGTCTCACACATTTACTTCAGGGTATTATTCCCAAGCAGATGCCCTCACCTGCTTGGCATTGAGAGATATCCTGCCTATCTCTCCAACCCGGAGGTTGTCTTTAGCTATCCATAATTATAGCCGTTGATACCCTTGTCCTCCATGAACTTGTCTAATCCTTTCTTAAAGCTGTCAAGACTGACAGCTGTCACCACTTCTTCTGGCAGGGAGTTCCATAGACCAGGGATCCTCTGGGTGAAAAAGTACATTCTCTTATTTGTTTGAGAACTAGTACACAAAAGTTTCATGGAGTGACCCCCAGTTCTAGTGTTGTGCGATAGGGAAAACAGTTTTTCTTTATCTACTTTGTCCACAATGAGCATGATTTTGAAAGCCAGTTCTGTCTAACTCTAGGACAGTGATGGTGAACCTTGGCACTCCAGGTATTTTTGGACTCTTGCTGATCAGGGCTTCTGGAAATTGAAGTTTCAGAACACCTGGAGTGCCAAGGTTCACCATCACTGCTCTAGGAGATGATGCTAATCTCTATCTACAGCCGAAGAGCCAGTGCTGTCTGCAGACATTTCCATGGTGATGTGGCAGGCATGACTAGATGCCGGAGTGCATAGAATGCTGTTACTTCTCTCACCAAAGCAGCACCTATTTATCTGCTTGCAATTTCTTGCTTTCAAACTGTTGGGTTGGGAAGAGCTGGATCAGAAGATGGACACTCACTCTGTCATGCAGCACTCAGGTCTCGAACTGCTGACCTACCAACTTTCCAGTCGTCAAGTTCAGTGTCTTAACTGCTAAGTCACAATGTCCCCTATTTGATTTTACAGGACCCTAAAACTTAGAGAATTCAGTTTGTAGGAAGAGAAGCTCTCTCTCTCTCTTTCGTAACATTAAATTAACATTCTTATTTATATGTACTAATGCACATCATGCTTTACAGAACAACATTGCAAGCAGATGGACAAACAGGCAGGTTGCAGTCCTGAAGATCTTATACACACTGGGAAGAAGCAGCAAGAATAACCGAAAGGAATAAGCAAATACTCAAATTTGGCATGTTGGCTTAATGATCAATTTGGGTGACTATATAGATAGGCTCTAGGCTGACTAAATACTGCTCATCCTTAAAAAGCTACTGAAGTACCATCTGTTCCATGCTGATTTAATATGTCTTGGGACGCTGCAGTTATGTATGAATGGACAAAGCATTTTCTGTTTTCACTTCTTTTCAGGGGCTCTCAGGACCAAAAATAGGAAACGGCAGGTTGAGATACAATGGGCCTCCTAGGTAATGGTGAGCTATCTGAAATGCAAAGTATAACATCACTGTGATACTGAAGCAACAACCTAAAACACGAGAGTGGGAAATCTAGCAATTTTCCACATTCAACTGCAATTCACAAATTGTGGTAGATTCTTCTAATACAGATTGAATCAAAAATCCTCCACTTCCTCCTCAGCTAAATTGTATCAGTAAAGAAAGAGTAAGTTGGAAATGCTGCTGTTTCCCCTGGGTGCAAACATTTCTAGTTACAAATCTTCAGAGAATGACCAAGGTTTTATTAGCTCTAATGACAAAACTAGGGGGGCCTCTTTAGCCCAAGGCAAAAACTGAAATTGTGCTTGGACAGGAGACCCAAGGTTCCCAAAGTTTGCTTGCCCACTCTCTTTCCTACTTGAGAAAGCTGCAGTCTAATTTCTGCTCCGGTAATAATAATGTTAAAAGCATTTCTATCATGCATTTGTATACATAAGTTCACATCCATAACTTCATGCAAAAATCAGAGTCCCACCTTGTCCTCTTTGTTGGTGACCCAAGTTGTGCTTCTTCTTGCTGAATGGCCTCCAGAGACCAAAAGCAAAACAGAAGGACAAAAATTATCCAATATTCTTTAGCTCAAATGTCTTGTTCTCAGTTGAGAGCCAAGAAATGAAGGGAACTGTGATTTGTGGAAGTTTCTCATTCTTCAGGGTGGAAGAAGAATGTGCAAAACCTGACAAAACAGTCAACAGAAGTGTCATGAGGGGGAGAAATGGGGCCATCTGGAGAAGACAAGCTTTGAACCTCAGGACTGGATTCAACAGTAGGACTAGGGGTACAGAGAAAGAACCTCCTAGAAGATTGTGGTATTTTTGAACCACAACCAGGCATACGCTGACAGCAATCTTGTGTGGCTGGCTAATCTTTCTCACAGTAGGTCAGTTGAAAGGAACTGCAGAATAGACTCACCAAAAAGTGGCTTTATTTTAGCAGTTTCACGTCTGGCCTTGACACAGAAGATAAAGCAGTAGGACCTGATATTCCCCACCTTGGTTTAATTCGACATGTTGCTATTATAGTTGTTCATAATCCTGATACCCATCCATCCATCCTTTCTCATTCATTCAATCAACCTACTGCCTCTGGTATAAATACTGTTCTGGCTAGTTAACAGTGTAATTACATGTAATGTAAATTAGTGATCTATAATAAATCACACATTGGAAGGTCAAATAGTAAAGATGAAGCTAAAATACTTTGGACGTCAAATGAGAAGGGAGGATTCACTTGAGAAGGCATTGATGTTGGGAAAGGTGGAGGGCAAAAGAAGAAGGGGGAGGCCAAGGATGAGATGGCTAGATGGTATTATAGACACAGTGGGCACAGAGCTGGGAGGGTTGAGGGGGATGGTAGAGGACAGAGGCGCCTGGAGGAAAATGGTCCATGGGGTCGCAAAGGGTCGGAATCGACTGTGCGACTGAACAACAACAACAACATAATAAATCACATAACAAAAACAGGTCACAAAGCAGCAAAACAACCTTACATGTCCTGAGTCTAAGCAGCCAAGTTATGAGTAGACAAAATAGGCAGCAGCACCATCATATGATTTAATCTTCATCTTCATTTTCTAATCAGAAGTTCATAGATGCAATGTAATTAAACCAGAAAAATATGTAGGCATTACCTATTATTTAGAACTGTACATGCTCATATGCCATCTTACTTGGGGGTAGGAGAGTTATATTTGAATAAATCAAAACCATCTTTGGTACAATGTCCTATGAGCAGATGTTACCTCAATCCTTCTTTTTTACTGGGGGTCCACCTACCTTTACATGTGATTTTGTTCACATTGTCCGACCTTTGAACACATGGAACATTGTCCAAAAATGAACTAAGCAAGAGAATAACCTTCAATATCCTCTGAATGGATATGAGTCTCAAGTCCTGGTGGACTTCAGCTCTTCAGATCCAGAAAGAGCTTTATGGCAAGGACAAACATTCTTGAGGGTACACAAGAGCAAAACTGAATTAAAAGATGGAGGAAAGAGCTCACTGGGAAAGGAATATCATTAATGGAGGATATAGCTGAGGAACTCAACTGCCCCAATGTCACTTGGAGGACCCTGAATAGGCTGAGGGTTGGAGTCCCTAAATGTAAGACCAACATGCTCAAGTCGAGGGCTACTGGCAGACAACAACACATGGTGTGAATGGGGAGAGATTCAGAATCCAGCTCATTTACTGGTTACTACCAGAAACATGCACCGACAAGGACCTACGTTTGGCCAATGACAAAGCGAAGAAAGTGGCTTCATTTTGGCAAACCAGGGTTTGATCAGGACACAAAAGAATAAGAACTGCCCAAAAATAAATTTTGCCAGGTAACAAACCAACATGCACACAAATACAGAGTGGGGAAGAATCCCCAGATGGGCGGTATATAAGTGGAATAGGAATAACACTAACACTAACACTAACACTAACAATTATTATTATTATTATTATTATTATTATTATTATTATTATTATTATTATTATTATTATTATTATTATTATTATTATTATTATTATTATTATTATTATTGTACACAGAAGAATGTGCAACTGGTTCAACAGAAACTTAGAAAGCGAGTCAATATTCTCTCTGTGTGTATCCATGCTAAATATACAAATCACATCTATTTACATCATTTAGTTAAATAAGCTACAAGAAATTATTCCTGAGGCAGGAAAGAGGGAGAACGTAACATGCATCTTTAAGAGAGCAGTCTACGCTTTTGAAAAGGCTGAGCGGATGTCTGCCTTACTTTTCTTGGAAGGAAGAAGGCTATCAGCTCAAAACAGCTGAGACCTTTAGCTGAAATCCATTAATCCTCTTTATTAAGCCCAGGTCACCTCTGAGTCCTAGCAAATTAACCAGCATCTCCCCAATGAAAATACATCAAGAAGAAACACCCTGTACAGTGCCTGTAATTTTCATGGACCAGGGCTTGGGGGTCAGAGGGTTTCCCAGACTCTATTCTCTGCCTTTGTCAATTTAAAAGGGAACATCAGCTTCCACTTGTATAAATTACGGGAAAGTCAGCCCAGGGGGTGCTGGGGCTACTTCAGCATTGCAGAACTAAGCAGGAGGCCACAGCACTTGGCAGGTTAAGGCCGCTTGTGTTTTTTTATTATTTAAAAAAAAACCTTTGCAGATGCCAGAGGGCAAGGCCAAAGCTCAGAAAAGCAAGGGGTCAGGGAATGAAGACCAGCTGAGGCACGGGCAACCCATTTATCCATCTGCTCCCTTCCATAGATTCAGAGATACAAGAAAGTTAGGAGGAGGGGAGGTGTGGGGATCTTTCACATTCATTCTGCCTCTGCCACTAGGTCTGCCAGCTGTTCAGCTCTTCGGCGGCGGCACTTAAGCCACACTATTAAGGCTTGCTTGCCAGAAGCATCACAGGTGTCACTAATGAGTTGCAAATACATTGCCGCATTTCCTGATTGGAAGAGGTGGTGGCGGTGGGGAGGAGGGCGGCTTATTAGCTAGAACTCACAGCTAGCTATTGGGATATACATTTTTATGGCTGCTATTCAACCTGCAACCACAACAAGGGCTGATTTGTAAACACACACACTTCGGACAGGAGCAACATTAGGATGACCTCTGGCCATCAAGAGCAGATTTGTCCTGGCCTTGCTCACATAAAATGGAGCTGCAGTGGCTTAGTGTCCAAGACATGGAGCTTAAAGAGCGGAAGATCGTCAGGTCAATTATTGGATACCTGGCTACTGTAGTACGGAGTGAGTTCCCATCATCTGTCCTAGCCCCTGCCAACCTAGCAGTTTGAAAGCAAGACATTGCAAGTAGATAAATAGGTACCATTTCAGAGGGAAAGGTAACAGGGGTTCCGGCACTCTGCACACATGCTTGCCACACAACCACGGAAACGTTTGCAGACACAGACAGCACTGACTCATTGGCTGTAAACAGAAATGAGCACCGCTCCCTAGAGTCGGACACGACTGGTTTTCAAGACCGTTACCTTACCAGCTAACTAGAACGTGAGCCCATATTAAAATGTCACTGAGTGCTCATTGTCTCTGATGCTTTCATGTTTCTTATTTAGGGTATGTAAATTATGGTGGCTCCTTAAAATAACTGAATCCCAATAACTGGATTCAACATTCTGCACTGCCTCTGTCTAATACTGTTGGCATGATGGATTCTCTTCCAGTGTTAGATAAACTGGAGTGGGACCTTAGGGAACTGCGGTTTTGATCTTCCTCTAGTTCTGATGTAAAACACACCTTCCGGATGTGCAAGAATTTTGGGTTTCAGAAATGTTCTAATCCAGAGCTCAACTCAGAAGCATCAAGGACACAATTATTAGCTGTATATTTTGAGAGGCCAAAGTTTTTAAAGGAACCTATTCCAATTTTGGTGTTGTATTGATTTAAATAAGACAATAAATTATAGCGATGGACTTATAGATATAAATACTGGAATGCATACTGGTAGAAGACGGATTTTGTCATTTCTATGGGAGGCCTTAAAGCTGGGGATCCCAACCTTTTTCTGCCGTGGACCTGACCATGTACCCCAGATAGCTGAGCGGGCCAGTCATGTGGTTCCCCCGCCATAAATGGTGCTGTAAAATGCATCCACAGCTGTTGTAAATGCATTAATGACAGCCATGTGCACATTTGCACAGGTGTGAGCATGGGTGTGTTTATGGCAGCCGTAAACTGCTTCTGGTGTGGGCGTGGGCTACATGAAATGGTGTCATGGGCCAGGTCCATAGGTTGGCCACCCCTGCCCTAAAGCTTAGTTTTGAAGTCTACAATAAACACTACAAAATGTTCTGTTGCTTGGCATTTGCTTAACTGCGGAAGACCAGTCCTCATGCTGATCTCACTGACACCAAGATAAATCAGGAGTCACTTTGACTGAATTCTGTGTAGCTATCTATCCCAGAGAAAAAGCAAAGTGGATAAGGAAGTGTAAGCCCTCACCCTCTGCAAAATTGACATAAGCTTAATTCAGAAGAATTTGAAGCATGATGTTTTAAAATCCACATGTCAACACACTGGGTGCTAAGCAGAGTCCAAGGGATTTAGTTTCAACCACAAGGACTTCAATTGGGGTGGGCTCATCATCCAACTTGTTAAACCTGCCCATGGTTTTATGTAAGCCTGCCTCACAGCTTCACTCTTATTAAAAGTATCTTTTCTGCATGCAATTCGAGCAGCATGAGGTCTCACCAGTGACAGCTGCTTGAAGCCCTCCGGAGACACCATGGTCTCAAACTCCCACCCTGCTGATCAGATAAAAGGACCAGCCCTGGGCATCCCTTCTGTTGAGTCCAAGGCAATACGTATTCTAACCAGCAATGCCGGGTTAAACTCAGCGATTCTTTATTCAGCTCGTACTTTGGACTGGGGACTATGCACAGGGGTGGCCTCTATATATATTCAGTGATTTGACCATTACAAAACAAGATACATTTAGGTGGGCTTCCGGAGGTACAAACAAAGTTCAATTTCAACATTTAACCACACTGACATATGTATGAATTTCACGCCTTTTCGAATGGCGCACTGTTGCTCTTTACTTTCGGTGTGGTTTGACTAGTGAAAAGGAATAAACCTTTGGACACAACACCTTCCTCATTCCCAGTTGAAAATATGTCTTATCCTTGGAGGTGTCTATCTGGGTGGCTTGGGCTTGGGCTTGGGAAGACCTCCAGATAAATGTTGGGGAAACACAGCCATCTCTATTCCTTAGGACCCCGGAGGAGACAGAGAATGAGTATCATGGCCTTCTCTCTGCCTCCAACCAATTTCAGCATTTTTAAAAAATTCAATTCAGTTCCACTTGACCCCAGCAGGCTGGAGTTGCAGAGTCTCTCTCTTAACAGATAGCACCAATTACAGAGGTGTGAAAATGGAAGGCTTCCAATTCAGAGAATACATCCAGAAACTGGAAGTTTATTGAACTCCCTTTCAAAGAGAACTTTCTTTTCAAAATGGAAGTGCTGAATTCCTCTTTGAACAGAGTCAGCTGGCAGAATTCATTGTCATGGAAAGTGTTGAGGACTTTAATGAGTAGACAGAATCATGGAGACTACATGGATGGACTACATATTCCAGGGGGCTGGGGACCATGCATAAGGAGTTGCAATGCAAAAATTAAATCTTTCAAACTATGCCCGCATCTGTTTCTGTCGCAGCCCGAAGGAGTAATGGGTATAGACTGAAAACCTGCCTGCTGAATGGGGGATTCTGGGATTGTTAGTTCAAAGAAATCTCTTTGCCAAGTTCTGGTAATAACTAAATAGAAATGCCATGCTCAGATAGAGTGTACAGTACAGGTAGATGGTAGGAAACAGGTTCCATTTACACCCTGTGTCTAAGCCTCTGAGAGTCACCCAGATGATCAGTGCTAGAAACTGGATGTGAGATTAATTAAGCCGCCATAGCACTGAATGGGGCTCTAACCTAGGAAAAGGATATGATAGCATCTTAGGCACCACAAAAGAGAAGACATATCAGCAAGAGTTGAAAGCGGTCACTGATATGCAGGTGCTGGTGTATAATCACACAAATTCATCACTAAGATGTTAGATAAAAATGCAACCCAACTGATCATAATGGGAAAAGACTATGGCAGTGATCTATGCAGCTCCTCTGTCTACTGACCAAAGTGTTAACTATGGATGGGAAACTTCAGACTTACCCTGCTTACCTTCCTTACATTTTTAGCTTTCAAATGCAAATTTGGACTAGACCACTTTTTAAAGTCAGGAGTCCCCAAACATTTCCCGCAAGGGACCTGACCATGCCCCTCACACAGCTGAGTGGGCCATTCATGTGGTTCCTCCTGCCACCACCACCAGTGGTGGCTTTTTTGCTGCCGCCACCACTTCCCATGGAGGAAGGAGCAAGTGTGGAAATTTTTGCACTTTTTTTTAAAAAATTTGGTGCATTTTTTCCATATTCAGCATGTTTTCACTGCCATTTCCACACTTCTGGTGGTGGAGTGGTGCCAGTTGTGGTGAATGGCGGCAATCTATCCCATAGGCTGGATGAATTGGTGCCATGGTCTGAGTCTAGCCCACAGTCCATAGTTTGGCCATCCCTGGTTTAAGAAATGGAAGATGCTCTCAACAAGGGACTCTAAAGTAGGACATGTGGCTATCCTAGAGGAAGAGGGGAGCAGGAGGCAAAACCATGTCTAAAGTGCCCTCAAACCAGGGAGGTTGCATGAGCCAAACCCAAATTGGTCAACTAAGTCAGTCTGGCCAGATTAGCCTGCTATGGTAATGGAGTAGACCATACTACCAGTGACTCAACACCGAGTGAAAGGCAGTGCTTTACTAACCTGGCAACCCTAAGGAGTAATGGCTTGGGTGCCAAAGTCCACAGGGAAGGGTGATGGTCCCCAAGTGGATTAAATCCCACTTGAATCTATCTTGATGGAGGGCAGCAGCTTCATCCATCCTGGCCTGGGGCTGATGAGGACCTTGCGTGCCAAAAGGGCTCAGAACCAGAAAGTGACTCGCGGAACTGGATCAGTGGTATGGGTGTCATGCTGTGATGCAGAAGGCATATGAAAGGCCACTGCATTATATTCTCAGGACAGTCTTCATGGCTGAGGAGCGCCAAGATTCAGATATGGCAGAAGAAGAAGCTGTTTACTTTCCAAGCCTTCTGCAGAACACTGCCTTTCCTTTCTTAAGATGATCTCAACAAGCCAAAGCTTCAAAGGCAACCCACAGCACTCTCCCCTCTTTCTAGCCATCTTGAAGCCTCAGTTCCTTCTGCCCATAAATCCTCTAACTCAGTAAACAGTCAAATTATGGCTTCTCTCCATTGCTTAGGTACTTTTGACACTAATTGCTCTGTGGAGCATGCGTACGACTGGCAACACCTTATTAAAAAGTGAAATATATTATGCTGTCCACTTATTGCTACTTTATAAAGATAAAATATCCCAACTGGAGAGAAAAGCTGGCAAAGGAATTAAGCAGCGAGCCTCCTAGCTGCTGGCAGAGACCACTGCTCACAAAAAGGAACATGGCAGGCATTAGAAAGATAAATGTTCTCACTTCCTTAAATTAGAAGGAACATTCTCCTCGTGAGCCTGAAGGCTGAGAGAAGATAGTGTTTTAAGAATCTCTTCTCACTACAGTACTTCCTTGGTTTGCTTTGTTGTTTCTTTGTTTTTTTTTACAAAAGAAAGATCTATCACAAGTATGTAAGAATACCAAATGGGACCACAAAGGAATGATAACAGGTTTGAAAAGAATTCGAAATCACTTTTTCTAAACCTGGTTTCCTCCAGATCTCTTGAAGCGTTACTACTATAAGCCTAGGTAAAGGCCACCCTAGCTCAAAAGCCACCTCTAGGGTTCAGTACTCATCTCCATTTATAGCCAAAGAGACAGTGTTGTCTGCATCCACTGACATTTGCGTGGTCATGGGGCAGCCATGACTACACACTGGAGATCACAGAATGCTGTTACCTTCCCACCAAAGTGGTACCTATTTATCTACTGACAATTTCTTGCTTTTGAACTGCTAGGTTGGAAAGAGTGGGATAGGTGACAGGAGCTCACTCTGTTGTGCAGCACTCAGTTCTTGAACCTGCCAACCTTTCAGTCATCAAGTTCAGCATCCTAAACACTAAGCCACCTCAGCCCCTTTCCCCACACACCCCTTTAGTATACCAGAGCCCATAAAGTGGAAGATATGGAGTTGCCAGTCTGCTGCTCTAGAGAGATTATAGGCATTCCAAGACCCAGAAATCCCTGCTAGCATAGGTAGGAGATTATGGGCCAGAACATCCAAAACATCTTGGGAACATTAGATTGCCTATCCCTACCACAGGACTATTGTGATTTAGAGTACTGTAGTAAAATACAGACTAAGCAACTGAGATTCAGGACCACGGAGAGCTCCACCACTAAGCCACAGTCCCATTAGCCTACCCAGCTATTAAAGATACACTAGAGCAGTGACGGCCAACCTTGGTACTCCAGGTATTCTTGGACTGCAATGACCAGAAGCCCAAATTAGTAAACCTGCTGATCATGGCTTCTGGGAATTGAAGTTCCAGAACACCTGGAGTGCCAAAGTTCGCCATCACTGCACTAGTGTATTTCTTCCCAACACCAAAGGGGGGGAAATTCATCCAGGTTAACTATGCTACTCTTAGCAAAATGCTTTGATCTCCCCTCAAAAATTATCTGATGTTTTGTCCAGAGAGAAACCAAAAAATCACTAGCTGTTTTCAATTTCAGGTGTTGCTTTTTTTTCTCCTGGCAACTAGAATTGGTTCCAACTCCCTACCTTTCCATTTCCAAGAAAGCAATGAACTGGTGAAATGGATCCTATAATATGAAGGCTCAGATAATGCCACCCTTAACTAATTTTGCTCACGTTGTAAGCAAGACTCCCTTATTTTCAGTCAGCTACCCATCCAGCTACAAGGAAGAATTATGAAAATGCTGCAGCAGGGATTGGGCCCACATGGTCTGTCCTGTCTGGGATCAGTATCAGAAATAAAAACGAAAGAGAATCGCTCCAGTGAACACGGATAGAATTGTGCTTAGAGACACTGGGCTGGAAGAGGGTCTATAAGGGTATGACGGTGCTGCCTATGCTGATAGGATGTGAAAGCTAGGAGGATGGATGGGCAAAGACAGATAGAAAAGTGCCATGAGGTGAAGAATGACCCATCTGACAGCTCTACCTGCCCATCAAAGCTTCCTTTGCTTTAAGGTTCTGACACCTGATTAAATATTTCAAGTGCACTCATTCAAAAGGTTCAGTTTTCGACAGCCTTTGCCTTTTATCCTCGCAATGTTTTACTGGTATGCTAAGCCCCTTTACTTTCCCTTACAGAAGGAGGGGATAAATAGCATCACCTGGGTCTGTGAGCCATGAGATAAGAAGGGTGGTGGTGGAATAACAGCCATACATAGAAGCTCTTTGTCACATACGACCTTTGTGGTCTGTCAATACTGAATTGCTGAGGCCCCCACAGACATTTATGTGTGGAAATCAAAACAAGCCCTCGTGGAGGTATAATATAATTAGCCTCAACAGAAGCCACTGCTTTTCACTAAATTCAGAGGAAATTATGCAATATTAATAAAATAGAAACGTCAACAACTTGAATCCAACTTCTGTCTACTCCCCACCCACCCATATTTAATAGTTCATAAAAATGCAAATAGATGAGAAGTAGAAAGTGCACTGTTGCCCCAAAGACTTGTGGTTTCTGCAGGTATTCAAAAGTACAGGGCACCGAACATAAAATCATACAAGCATCTATGTGCAGACTTTAAGCCATCCATTTTAAGACATCCCTAAGGGATCACCTTTGACTATCCATATCTAGCAGATCGTATGGCAAGAACAAACATTCTTGAGGGTTACGCAAAAGCAAAACCTAATTAGAAGACGGAGGAATGAGCTCACTGGACAAGGAACAACATTAAAGGAGGAGATGGCTGAGGAACATGACCTCCCCACATCACTTGGAGGCCCCAAAAATAGGCTGAGAGTTGGAGTGCCTAAATGTAAGACCAACATGACCAAGTAAGGGCTACTGGTAGGCAACAACATGTTATGTGACTATGGAGAGATACAGAATCCAGCTCATATGCTGGTCTGCCAATTACTACCAAAAACATGTACCGATGAGGATTTAAGTTTGGCCAATGACAAAGCCAAGAAAGTGGCTTCATTTTGACAGTTTAAAGTTTGACTGGACATGAAAGTCAATGAATCCATATCTAAGCCTTCCCGCCCCCCTCCCTCCATTTAAATGCTAACATTTATGTCATCATTTTTTTAAATAAAAAAAATACTCACAAAACCCCACTACATCTAGCTTGATAAAGAAGTTCAGTATTAACCTCTGCACCCCATGTTTCACTGAGGGATAAAGGCTATCCAACTGGTTTTTGACAGAGGAGAAATTTGTACAAGGGACGCCTAATTTATGATGGCTTACTTTCTGACCTTTTCCATTTACTGTCATTCTAATAATTTCCCAGCACTGGCAATCCAAACTCATTTTTACAACCACTGCAATTTTATGTCAATAAGTACAACAGCAGTGTATTTGTAAAGGAAAAATACAGAGGTTATAAGTAATTTTATAAGGTTTTTTTTTACCTTTTTTACTTTTTTTCTCTTTTTTTCTATATCTCTACGTTTGTTCCTTATTTCATTATGTATTTTTTGCAAAAACCCAATAAAAATTAAAAAAATAAAGAGAAGAGAGTGAAGGCTGATAGGGAAGAGCAGAGATCACAGAGAGGAAGGGAAGAAGTGATAAGAAAAAGGAGAAGAAAGATTAACTCAGAATGGACATCAATTACTGAAGTATGGAAAAAATGTTTGTTAATTTTAACTAGCATGGTGTGGGGTTTATTTTTCAGGAATGGAACTCCTGTATTAACCTTACCTTGGATACCTTGCCACCCCATCCCTGAACAAAGAGACAGACAACATGATTGGAGTTTAACTAAGGGCCACTTTATTGATGGCTAACTTTAGCAATGAGGCACCCCATTTTTGCAGTGGGGCCCACGTAGCATAGGTTCCTGGACTAGACCAAGGAGATCAATCTTACCCCTTCTCCTGCACCCTCCTGGTGAGTCCCTAAGCCCCAAGAGTGTGCTGTCATTGGACAGTCCCATTCCTGGCAGGCAGCTCAGGTCAAAATGACCAATGCTACCCCCCAAGCCTCCTGACTTTAGATGGTCAGCACCATCAGCGGTAAGCAGTGCACCTTCAAGCCAGGCACCGAACTTCACAATTCTGATATCCCGGATGTTTGGCACCATGCTACCCACTTTTGAGATATTCTGGGAACTCATCTATCCATGTTTGACCCAAGCTACATGCCAGTGTGACCTATTTAAACCCAACAAAATCAAATTACAGATGGGTTATGACACCTCACTTTATAATTATTGGTTCCCTGACAGTTCAGATATAAGATAAAGAGTACAAGGAACTTGTATGAGTCAAGTCCAGCCTTTCCCACTATGGTGCATTTCAGACATTTTGGGTAAAACGTGAAATAGCCCAAACCACCACTGCCCAAGGCTTAAGGATGATACAAAATTGAATTACAAATTACTCAGCCATTCATTATACAGATTTTGCTGAGCTTTTAAAAACTCTCCTGAGGAAGGCTCACAATTTATTACATGGCTGAACTGCATTGAACTTATCAGAATAAAGAATATGCACACTGATATTGTGAGGTGCTTTTGGGGATTTCCCCCCTCTCCACCCTTATCCATTCATCCATTATGGTAAATGCCTGCTTGTGTTTAGCTTTCATGTCTCTGCTGTGAACTGTAGGAATTTGGTACTCAAAGAATATCTAGTTCCCAGTTGTCACACCATAGTAGTTAGACACTACTAAATGCCTCAGAAAGTAAGCCAGTGTAGAGTATAAAGGACATAGCTTCTGTATTATGGTATGTTTAAACCCTGTTCAGATATTCAAAACTAGACCAAATACTCCTACATTGGGGGGGAGATTTCTAGTTTCAACTCTCCATCTGTGGCTTCTTCAGACTGGTGCATAATGGGTCTGAAAGTAAGAGTTTTGACAACAGTAAGGGCTCCAAAGGGGTTGCGGTGGCTTAGTGGTTAAGATGCTGAGCTTCATGACCAGAAGATTGGCAGATTCAAGACCCAAGTGTTGCGTGATGCATGATGGAGTGAACTCCTGTCATTTATCCCAGGTCCTGTCAACCTAGCAGTTTGAAAATAAGAAATTGCACATAGATAAAAAAGTACCACTTCAGTGGGAAAGGCAACAGCCTTCTGTGTGCTTTGGTGTCTAGTAATGCCTAAAGTACTTCGGACATCCAATAGAGAATTCACTTGAGAAAGCCTTGATACTGGGAAAGTTGGAGGGCAAAAGAAGGGGGTGGCCAAAAATAAGATGGCTAGATGGTATTGTAGACGCAATGCGCACAAAGCTGGATGGGTTGAGGAGGATAGTGGAGGACAGAAGTCCCTGGAGGGCAATGGTCCATGGGGTTGCAAAGGGTCAGAATCGACTGTGTGCCTGAACAACAACAATGCCTACCACATGACCATTTGCAGACACAGACAGCACTGGCTCTTTGACTGTAAAAAGATGAGCACCGCCTCCTAGAGTTGGACATGACTGGCTTTCAAGCAAGGGAGGCCTTTAGCTTCACCTTAATTAGGTCTGCAAATAAAGGATATCTTTGAAAAGAGGACTGTGAACTGGTAGGCTTTGAAATTTTAAAAAAAGAGGGCATACGGTCCACCTTAGCTGGAAATCGTGGCAGTTAAACAGATCTGACACCTGTTTGAAACTTATCACGTGTGGACATGCCATGAAGCAGAACGTGGAAATTTTGCCCAAGTCTTTCTAATAGCACCATGCCTGTTGGAAACGCGGCAGTCTATTTCGGTTAACTAGCCCACCATGACAAGATGCAGGAGGACCCTGGAATGAGATGTAATAGCAAAGACATGACTCTAATGTGCAGTTACATGCTTTAGCAGAAAACCATTTAGTTTATTACTGAGATGTCATTTGCATAGAGGAGAGAAGCCATCCTTGGAAGGTCTTTACAAGTTCTTGGTTATGACAAAAACAGATCTGAAAGCATGAAGAGTTTTCTCCTCCCCGCTCTCTTCTTTCTCTCCTGTCAAATATTATAATCATCATCTTCCAGCCTGCTGAACAATCAAAGCCTGGCCTATATTCACTGGAGCTTCATCCATACGCTGTATGCATAGCAACAAGTAAGGGAAACAAAAGGCAGAAGTAAACCAGCCAGAAAAGAGAAGACAAACCTAGTTGGCAGGTGGACAGCAGAAGGGAATTTCAAGGAAGCTGGGGATGGAAAGATACCAGTGTTTTGCTTCCCCACTAACCCCATTGCTACTCTGCTCTCATTCACAAATGCCCAGTGCAAATTGTTCCTTTGATTTCCCTCTATAAAAACAAACACATTCAGGCACACACAGAGAGAAGGAAATGTGTTCCAGCAATTTTCCAAGTAAAAACATCAATGGTTCTCTCTTTCCTTGTCTTTTTGCCGCAACTGAGGCCAGAAACAGACCCAACTTTGACTTCCACACATTTACTTTTTCTCTCTCTATGCTACCAATCCTTTACTTACAAAGAAACAAACAAACCGAGTCTATCTGTGCTTCCTTTGCTTACTGTTTGATATGGCTTATTTTGCAACAGGGCGTTATAAACAGTGTTGAAAGGCTCTGCTGAACTTGACAACTGGAAGGTCAGCAGTTTGAGACCCGAGTGCCGCATGACAGAGTGAGCTCCAGCTGTCTGTCCCAGCTCCCGCCAACCTAGGAGTTTGAAAGCAAGAAATTGCAAGTAGATAAATAGGGACCAGTTCGGTGGGAAGGTAAACAGCATTCTATGCACTCTGGTGTCTAGTCATGCCTGCCACATGTCCATGGAGATGCAGACAGTGCTGGCTCTTAAACAGAGCACTGAACCCTAGAGGCAGATACGGCTGGCTTTCAAGCAAGGGAGACCTTTGCCTTTACTAATGCCTCATACCTATGGGTAACCTTGAAAAGTCTCTTTGCCTCATATAGGTGGTGTGTGATCATTTGAACCCAGTGGTGGGCTGGCCCATACGGCTACCAGGATTCAGCCCTGGTTGACCCCCAGCCCACCAGTTCCATGGGCCCTCCCTTGGGTGCCAATCCAAAGAGCTGAGCCGAGCTGTGATGTCCAGAACATTTGAGCAACCGAGCTGGGCTCCGTGTTTCTTTGCCTGCCTTGTCCTCCTTTGCTGTCAAAGATAAGGTTACAAAAGCAGCCCTATTTGCAATGGAGCTCCTGTGGCTTAAAGGCTACAATTTTGCCTTGTAAGCAAGTGGTTGTTGGTTCGAATCCCCAGAGAGGAGTTGAAATTAGAAGGGGAGTGGGAACGTATATATTTTGTTAGGGTTAAACTGCAGTGGCTCAAGTGGCTAAGATGCTGACTGGAAGGTGGGAGGCCAGCAGTTCGATTCCCGAGTACTGCAGGATGGAACGTGCTTTCTTTGTCCCAGCTCCAGCCAACCGAGCAGTTTGAAAGCAAGAAAGATTATCTCAAGTAGATAAACAGGGACCACTTTGTTTGGAATGTAAACAACATTCTGTGTGCTCCAGTGTCTAGTCATGCCTGCCACATGACCATGGAAATGTCTGCTGAAGCAGGCAGTGCTGGCTCTTCAGCTTTGAAACAGAGATGAGCACTGAACCCTAGAGTCGGATATGACTGGCTTTCAAGCAAAGGATCCTTTACCTTTACCTAAATGCCCTCACCACTACATGTCCAGTGCCCTTTTAGCATAGCCAGCACGATCCTCAGACCCTGTTTGAACCAATGCAAAATAGCTTGCTTAGATTTCGGCAGAGGTGGGGATGACCTTCAAGCATCTTCCCTCTCACCTTATGCCTCATGAAGAAGGGTGATCTGGAGCCCGACCTTTCCACTCACTCAACCAAAGCAGAATCTGCAGCCTTTTACCTTTTTCTTTAGCAAGGGCTCTGGCAGAGTGAGGAAAAGGGGACAGGAGGAAGGTAATAATATGGAGAAGGAAGTTTTAGATCTGCTTCTCCTGGGGATTTTTCTCTTTTTTAAAGGTGCAGGACCAGTACAGTTGTACTGTACCAGTACAGTTGTAAATAAGTGGCTTTTGGGTTGCATCTTGGCCACTTGGTCTCTGAAAGGTTCGCCATCACTGCTCTAGCACAGGGGTCAACAAACATGGTTCTCCAGGTGTTTTTGGCTTTCAGTTCCCTGGAGCCTAACTCAGTACACCTGCTGATCATGGCTTCTGGGAATTGAAGTCCAAGAACATCTGGAGATCCACGTTTGCTGACCCCTGTGCTAGAGCAGTGATGGCGAACCTTTCAGAGACCAAGTGGCCAAGATGCAACCCAAAAGTCACTTATTTATCACAGAAACAGGGGAGGGAGGAAACACTCCCATTGGGCTGCTGGGCAGAGGGGTGGGGCAAACTCTGTGCTGGGGCAACAGTATGGGTGTCCACAGACAGGGCTCTTAGTGCCACATGTGCCATAGGTTCACCACCACTGTGCTAGAGCATCTAGAGATCCAGAGAGAGAGAATGAGAAGAGGAAAATTGTCACTTAAACCTTGTTTGCACTAAGCCTCTGTGGCCCCCTGATTTAATTTTTAATTGTCTCTGCAAAAAAAAAAAAATCTAAGCTACTTGAGTCTCAATATTTGGGAGAAAAGTGAAAAATATATACATATGTAAAAACATTCCCTAAGGTCACCTTGGTAAGTGACACTTTTTGTTGGCCAATAGCCTTTTGTGAGTGGGATTTCCAACTGTGCACAGTATCAGAACTGTCATTCATTAAATTGCCAGAGATATTTACTTTGCTGTCAACAAGAGATGGAGGACTGATGCCCACCCTATGTTATCTGTTGCTCTCACTGGACTTTTTAAGAGTGCATAGAAAATCCCTTTAAGTCTCTCTCATGCCACCTGATATCACATTACAGTGGAGCACATGTGCTATGGGTATTTATCTGTGGGCTCACACTTTCTCACCAGTGGCACCCTGTTACTCTGGTGCCCGGAAAAGGAAAATAAATGATACTGCACTCTCTCCTCTCTTTTTGTCTTTAACAAAGTGAGCCTCACTGATTTGGCAGCTCTCGCTGTAACAGAAAGACAGTGTTGCTGAGTGTTTTGCAAGAGACAAGCATTTTCAGCTCATGAAAAATAGGCATCCTAGTCTAATAAAATTTTGACCTTATTGGTAGTCTATTTCTGTCAGATATTGGAAGTAACTCATTGCAAATAGTGAAATAATTTTTTACTCTTAGTTACAAACCAGTTCCTAAAATTGGCAAGCACATCTAGTTTTGACTTAGTTAGCCCTATTAGATTGATTCTAGGGGAAACAAATGAATTAAACTCAGTGAGTTACTTACAATTAATTCTTATAACTCACATTGTGATCATAGCTAAATGATGTATTGTTATACCTTTCACTGTACAACTGTAATCTTTTTGTTAGATTTTATGTTTACAGATATTGTGAATATCATGCTTTTTACCCCAAATCACAGAATGTCTTATACCATTTTGATCTAAAAAAAAAACACAAAAAGATACTTTGAAACCAAGATACACAGAAACAGAAATGTGGCGCAAAAAAAAGATTGTATAAAAATATTTTATTTTAGTTGTAACAATACGGTGCCTTACTCTTGAGTAGGCCCTATTGTTCTTCTGAGTTGCATCTGCCTGGCTGGACAACCCAGGCATCAAATATGTGTAGATAAGGTAGCGTTGAGCAAAGTAATCACTCCAAGTCACTTCAGGTATTTCAGAAGTATATTGAAAGCATAGCAAGATTCAGGATACAGTCCAGCAAAAGCATAGAAAGCATTTCAAAGCAGAAATAAAGCAAGCTGCATGTTCAAGGGGTAGCCCACGGCCCCACTTTCTCTCAAACGTCTACATTTTTGCAGCTTAAAAGCACAGCATTCCAGAGAGCGTCTCTGTGTCTGCATGAGTCTCTGGGTTATATCTCCTCCCACAGGGTCCACCTTTAGCCCTCCCCCGTAGGGATTCCAACCAATGATCTTACAGCAAGACATGTCAATCACACATTAGGTTTCATTTCACTAAAGCCACAGGGCAACTCATGAGGCAAGGATGTTTACATATTTTCTCTCTCCCCCTGATTTGAAATCTCCATTTTGAAAGAGGCTAAAGTACAGGGTATACAGTACTTCATTCTGTTACAGTTTCCCTGGAAAATCATAATTGACTTGACAGCACACATTTATTATATTTTTCTTACTTTGCACAGGGAATTCTGGGAGGAGCAAAGGTGAAATCTGGGTTAACATAAAGGGTACCTCCATTTTTCTCATCTGCCCTGGCTTTTGTCATATGCTATCAAGTTATTTCCAGCTTGCAGTGACTGTAAAGATTAATCCCTTTCAAAGGGTCCTTCGTTAACATTGCTCCTCAGGTCTTGCAAACCAAAAGCTATGGTTTCCTTTATTGCATTGATTCATCTCACTTTAGGTCATTGTCTTTTGCTATTGTCTTCCCCATCTTCTAGCCTTATTGTCATCTGTCCCTATCCTTGGAGGTGGGCCAACCCTCCAACCAAACATAACTGACCTTTGGAGCCTCACTGAAAGTTAAGTGGGAAAGCCTAAATCCCAGCAAGGAGCTGACATTTGATTTGAGCACTGATCAAAGTGGTCTGTCCTGTGCCAGTATGCTCAATGACCCCGATTAAACTAAAAGCACAGCTGGAAAAGCCAAAGGCAAAGCAGATTTGTGTTGGGAGAGAATGGAGCCATGACACCGGTGCTCAGCACCAGATTCAGAGCTGGTGGTAGGGGAACTTGCTCCTCATTGTATGTAGCTACTTTGCCCAAAAAATGCCCTTTCACCCAGGCCAGCTATGTGGAGCTCATAGGCCTGCAGCTAGAGCACGAGTTCTATATTGAAGTAACAATCACACTTATATAGTGTCCCCGTAGCATTCAATTCAATTCTTTATTGGTTGATTAGTCTGCTGACCGCATCAAGTTAAAATATAGTAAGTTGAATTGCATAAAATGCAATTGTTGGATTGAATAAAATACAATAAATTAGACTCAATAAAATCCTATTGCATAAAATGGTGTAATAGTAGATTAAGTATGAGGTGGTATAATATCAATAAAATAAGATGCATAAGAAAAGTAATATGACAAAATAATCATTTTTAAAATAATCAGTTATATTCATCACCTTTGCATTCAACCACTATGTGATCAGTAATATATCTTCTCAATTGAGTAGCCCAGACTTTAAGTTTGGCAGTTCTGGTACAGTGGACCCTCGATTAATGATGTATTCGAATAGCATCATTTCCGCTTAACGGTGCATCGCCACTCGCCACGTGACTATCCGCACGACAAAAAACCATTGTTGTGGGGATTAATGACATTTTTTAATGTCGTTGTGTGGCTAATGAGTTTTTTGCCGCTAGATGGCACAGCTGCCATTGAAAACCGCATAACAACGTTTCCCCTATAGCGACGCTACTTGGGGAACCAAGCAACATCGTTATGTGAGCGTCTACTGTACTCACATATTTGTTCATGCCTTCAAGTAAGTAAGTTAGTCTTATGTTGGAGTCCCAGTATATTAGTCTATCTAAAAATTTTATATGTATAGAGCTCTTGCTGTTTCATATAACTGACAATTAAATGAAACATGCACAATATTTTCTATTTCTGGTGCTCTGCAGAAACAAGTTCTCTCAAGATATTAGACATGGATATACTGCCCATATTTGACCATGGAGTCTAGCTGCTCAAATCTTACTCTGGTGAGTTCAATTCTATGGTACTGAGTCAGGCCCAGTGTCAGGGGGCCCCCAATTCGATAGCATTCAAAGCACATTTTGGATAGTTCACAAAGTAATTAACTTCACTCCTGTCACCCCACCAGTCTGGGAACTCATTTTTACCCATCTTGGGAAAATGGAAAGCTGAGTCAACCTTTGGATTCTCTTCTTCAAGGGTCAGAAGAAGCAAACCACTCTCGGAGTGGATCTGCATAAAGTATGTATTTTATAATACAGTGGGATAAGAAAAAGAAATAGGTGGCAAGCAAAGAACCCAAGGGAAGTGCTCAACGCAGAGGAATGTTAGAAAACAGGAGACAGAAATCAGAGTTGGAGATCTGCATTAGCACTTTGCATCTTCAAATGGTTGCCTAAACATCTAATTAATCCCATTGAGGCAGGTGAGCATTGTAGCAAATCCATGGGCTATGGTTGTTGTCACTGTTCCAACCAAGACTGCCTCCATGGTGACAGCTGGAAACATTCTTTTCTTCTGTTTCAGGAGTTCACAAGACAGTTAAGATGTAAGAGACATTGTCTTGAAAAGAAAGAGGCCGAATTCTCCCTGGATTTGCACCTGTTGTTTTTGGTTTGGTTTTTTTCTTTTTACCTATAAAGCACTAAATTGTTTCCAATTCTCCTATGTGCTTCAGGCACTGCCCTCCTTCACGTATGACTCGAATTGTGAAATAGCCAGATCAGACAGTCAATAGAAGCTTCTCCCCGGGGTTTCAGAGTGGGGAGGATGAAAGGACCCATGAAAATAAAAAGAGTTCCCCTTCTGGATGGAAAAGGAGGAATAGAAAGCCACTGCTGGATAATGGGTGGGAGGGTGTGCCCGTCTTGCACTAACTAAATTATTAAGGAGAGGAATACATTTCAAGTGTGAAGATTCCCCATGCCCGGTTGGGCATCAGTGGCCTCTGGCAGAGGTTAAACCAGCGAGCAAACTCCTGGCCTCTGGCCCTTGTCAGGGCATAAGGGGGGCGAATTAATGATAGGGATTAATTCGGCCGCTTGTAGCCTGACCGACGATTCTGCCAAGCAAGCATCTCGCAGACCTCAGTTACCCATTAGAGTAATCACTCATCCCCTGGCCAAGGTAATCCCCGGTGTAAATATCGGCCATATTTACCCCTGCCTAAGCCCTAAACAATGGTCTCCCTCGCCCCGTGTTTGTCCAAGTTAATTAACTTCCCTTTGAGAGGTTCCCCATTAACCCGGGTACGTGGGTTAGGTAATTTTCCTGTCCGATGACGGTTTCGCCACCGTTGCGCTTTTTTCCCTATAAATGATGTTGCCTTTTCCCAATAAAGTACTGATCTGATCTCGCTCCATTTGCCTCGTGTCGTCACTTGCCGGTCAGAAGGACGGCCTGCGGCGAGGCATTCCAAGAGAGGCATTCCTGCACCTTGCTCCCGGCTTTTGGGGAGACTTGCGCTAAAGGGAAAAACGCGTTCCGCTCAGGGCAGCTGTGAGCCCCTGACAGCGCAGAGGCCGCCGAGGGCCCGTGGCAGGAGGCCACGCTCCGAGCTCCACCCAGACGATCGTCGCCAAAACCAGTTACCTTGCCCCCAGACGCGTCAACCCGTCCCGAGGAGGAAACTTCAGAGGACTACTCGCAGGTAATATGGGGACTTGTTCTCAGGGACAAAGTCCGTCCGCTAGCCAAAAAACTCGTGAGGAGGAGTTTAAAATCCTGGCCAGGGTATTTAAGTTACGCTTTCACAGCAGGGAACTAGCGAGACTTTTGGCGTACCTTAGGGAACACTGCCTGCTTTACCCAGAAGTAGGTACGTTAACCCTACAGCTCTGGGATCGGATAGGAGACTGCATTCAGCATCCCCCGAAGGCCCCAGGAGGGATAGTTTGCACATGGAGGAAGTGTAGGAAACTCTTAGCTGAGATCGAACCAGTCCGGATAGAAGCGGAAGAACCCCCGTTAAATAAGTCATCAGTCCAGCCAGTCGAGCCGACTGCGCCCACCGCACTCTATCCGACATTCAAGTACCAGCAGAGTAGCGCAGGGAGCCTTCGGCTGCAGACGTCACCGAAGGAATGCAGGGCATGAGAAGCGCAGGCGCTCCTCTGACAGCTTCGGCTTCCCTAGTTACCAAGAGTGCCCTTCAGCGCACAGCTGAGGAAGAGCTCATGATTAAGTTAGCCAAGGACAATGCCAACTTGGACTGCCGTAGAATCTTACAGTCCCTAGGCAATCGTCCTGACTTGACCCTATCGGACATGATTAGAGCTTGCGCCGACGTTGGCACAGAATCCTATAAGATGGGTCTGCTAGCGGCAGCGGTGCAAGGAGGGAAAAGACCTAACGGTAAGAGCAAAGGAGCATGCCACAATTGTGGCAAGATCGGTCACTTCGCTAGGGAGTGCCGATCCAAGGGAGGCGGACAAAAGTCCGGCCGTCCCAAGGCTCCGAACACCCTCTGTCCGAAGTGCAAGAAAGGCTATCATTGGGCCAGGTATTGCCAGAATTCGGGAAACCGGAGCATGGGCATGTCTCTGGCCCCAGTCCAAACAGAGGCGTCCTTCACCCAGAACTCAGCAGAGCTAGAGTAGAGTCCAACCCCATCCCAGACATTGCGAGGGCACAGGCCAGCCCCAAGGGCAGCACGGGACTAGAATTGACTTGCCAGGTGGACGTTACATGCGATCTGCCAGGCACAGTCTATCTGGTCGATTCCCAGTACATGGGACCCCTGCCCAGAGGCTTTATAGGTTTAGTTTTGCCCCGTAGTGTAGCTGGTGCACGCGGAATTTTTATAATTCCAGGAGTCATTGACTCAAATTTTTCAGGCGTTCTCCAACACACCTGCCCCAAACCATCCCTAAAGGAGACACCTTAGCGCAACTGATCATGGTTCCTTGTCGCTCGCCAGCAGAGAGCCAGGGAGGGCTCAGTGACAGCTTCGAGTCCCGGTCAGAGGACCGCTCGAGCGCCAGTGAGGCAGCGCAAGGATACCAGGTCTTAGCGACAGTGGAGACCAACATTGAGTGGAAACAGCGCCCGGTTATTGAGGTATTTCTGAATAATCGATCATTCTCAGGCCTGTTAGATACCGGAGCAGATGTCAGCGTGATAAGCAGAGGCCAGTGGCCAAGGGAGTGGGCCACTGAGCCAGTCTCCGATGTGTGGGGGGTAGGCGGTGTTCAGGAAGCGTTTAGGAGCCGAGAGTGGGTAGAAGTCACAATCCCAAGGGCTGAGGGCACGGCGGTGATTCGACCGCACATTCTTGATGTGCACATCAACCTTTGGGGGCGAGACATTCTGCAGCAGTACGGTGCCACCCTTACCTTTGGGTAATGGCGTTGCCACTTAAATGGCTCACCGATACTCCGGTCTGGGTAGAACAATGGCCGGTAGTGGGGGAGAAATTGGTTGCTCTTAAGCAGCTAGTTAAGGAACAGCTAGACGCAGGACACATAGAACAGTCCACAAGTCCTTGGAATTCACCAATTTTTGTTATTAAGAAGAAGTCGGGGAAGTGGCGACTCCTCCACGATCTCAGAGAGATCAATAAATGCATACAGCCAATGGGTCCGCTTCAATGTGGCATCCCGAATCCGAACATGATTCCCGAGGGGTGGGAGATTCTCGTCGTAGATCTCAAGGATTGCTTTTATACAATCCCCTTAGACCCCAGGGACCGGGAGAGGTTTGCCTTTACGGTGCCGGTCGTGAACCACAGTGAGCCTACGCAGCGTTACGCGTGGAAATTTTTGCCACAGGGCATGCTCAATTCGCCCACCTTGTGCCAAATTTACGTTCACGACGCACTGGCAAAGTTCCGAAACCTCTACCCACAAGCCTTAGTTTGTCACTTTATGGATGATATTTTGGTGGCGTTGCCAAAGCTTGGCAGCGAAGTGTTTTCTGACCTCCAGGCCTGCCTGGGGGACAAAGGTTTACTCATTGCCCCGGAGAAAGTGCAGAGAACCGAGCCCTTCTCATACTTGGGCCATCGGCTTCTCCGCTCTTTCGCAGCACCAGTTTTGCCTCAGATCAATGTACAGGACTCAGTCACCTTGGTAGAATTGCAGCAGGTTTTAGGGAATATTAATTGGGCCAGACCGTATTTTCGATTGGATACGGATCTTCTGAAACCGCTCTTCTCGCTGCTAACGCTAGGTAAGCAGCCGGCAGACCGGATAAAAATTTCTCAAGACGCGCGCTTGGCGCTCGAGAAAGTTAACCAAGCTCTCAGCCAAAGATGGGTAGATAGGATCGCCCAGGGGCCATATGCCCCAATCCTGAATCTGTACATCGTGCGGTCGGGATCCATGTTCACTGGGGCGCTAGGAGTAGACTCAGAGAAGGGAGCGAAAATTGTGGAGTGGGTGTACTTGCCTAACACCTCATCTCGGAACATTGTTCCGCCCCAAGAACTGGTCTCCGTGGTGATCTACCGCGGCAGGCTGAGAGCTAGGGAGATTTCGGGGCACGATTTAGCCAAAATCGTGGTCCCGTTCACCAAGGAACAAATTAAGCAGTTGATGCAGCTAGGTGACTCGCTTCCGATAGCCTTGGAAGGGTTCACTGGAAGCTTGGCATACCACTAGCCTAAAGACCCCAGACTTGTCTCGCTTCAAACAGGAACGGTCAGCTTGTTTGAATTGCTCTCGCTGGTCCCACTTCAGGGGGCCAGAACAGTTTTTTCTGATGGTGGACGCACCTATGGTGTCCTGACCTGGCAGGAGGGCGAAGCTTGGCACACACTGTTAACTCTCCCACAGAAGTCCGCGCAGCGGGCGGAGTTGGCAGCCGTGAACCTTGCTTTGCGCACCTTCGCCAAGGAACGTTTAAATATCATAACCGACAGTCTGTATGTTAGGAATTTGCTTCACAGTCTACCGGGAGCATACATCACTCCCGCGATAGACAAGAACCTGCTTAGCCTGTTTCTCACTGCTCAATTTCATTTGCAAAACCGCACGGAGCCGCTCTATATTGCCCACATCCGCAGTCATCAAGACCTACCGGGTCCGATTTCCACGGGCAATAGCAGAGCGGATGCGGCGGCAAAGGAAATTCAGCAACGTTCAGTTTTGGGAGTTTTCACTACTCCAATTCAAAGTCATGCCTTTTTTCACCAAAACGCCAAGGCACTCGCCAGACAGTTCAATTTGCCACTTTCTCAAGCCCAGGGTATAGTACGCTCTTGCCAGCATTGCGCAGGGGCGCCGGGGGGGGGGCCCTCGTGGGGGGTTAACCCACGGGGGACAGAGGCCAATCAGGTGTGGCAAATGGACGTCACGCATGTGCCGCAGTTTGGCAGATGGCAGTACATGCACGTCTGCATAGACACTTTTTCCCAGTTCGTTTGGGCGACGGCGCAGAAGGGGGAGACTGCCTCCCACGTGGAGCAGCATCTCCTGTCCTGCATTGCGGCAATGGGCAAGCCGCGGCACGTAAAAACGGACAACGCCCCGTCCTACTGCTCTAGGCAGTTGGCCGCCTTCATGGCCACCTGGGACATCAAGCATACATTTGGCATCCCCTACAATCCGCAAGGGCAGGCGATTGTAGAACGGGTCAATCGGACGCTAAAGTCCTATATTGACAAACAAACAGAAAGGGGGGAGCCACCAGCCCTCCCCACATCACAGGGACAAGCACAGTTTTGTCTGAATAAGGTATTGTTCACATACAATCACCTTAATGTTTTTCGGACTGCACGCCACAGGAGAGGCACTTCCGCCGCTCGGAAGCTCTCCCGCGACCTATGGTCCGGTACCGGGTGCCACCGGACCCTTCTTGGAGGGGCCCGGTGCCGCTCATAACCTGGGGGAGAGGGTATGCTGCAATTATGTCTCCTACAGGTGTTGTTTGGATTCCGGCTCGGTGCGTCAAGCCTCATTTGGAACCTCATGGCGTGGACCCAGACTGACCCGAGTCCGATCCCGGAGATGGAGGACCTCACTCTGACCGAGGAGACCCACCGGGAGAGACGGCAACTGCGGACCCCGGCACAGAGGATCACCTGGGGGATGGTCAAGACCCTTTGTAGTGAGGCCCAGGACGCCCTCCAGCGCGAGGAGAAGGAGCCAACACCGGAGAACTTCGTTGCAGCAGTCCTTGCCCAGATTAATGCCAACTTTGTGATCTTCACCATCATCCTGGCCCTCGCCCTGCTTCTGGGGGGAGGCGCTCAGGCCGCTTCGCTTCAGGCCAACGGCCTGCCGTCCAGCGAAGACTTTTCAGCACGGATGCACTACAACTTGGGGGCAAGGTTGGCGGGTCTCGTCAACCAGTCCGATTTTTGCCTGAAGCAGGACATTGGTTCTGCCTCGATCCTCAGCACCTGTCTCATCCCAGTGTGCCACACTCTTGACGCACGCGCCCGGGATGGTGACTGGCTGTTAAAGAAGGTTTTCGGACCGCATCTCCCTGCGAGTTTTGCAGCTTACGCTCGCTGGGGGGGATTACGGTTCACCATGACTTTGCCGGCTGACGCAGCCACTCTTCACACCCCGCGAGTGGCGGCCAGCCCGAACTCTACTTGTGCTCGAATAGTCGGCTGCGCTGCAGTCGACCGAGCTCAGCGCCGCTGCCTCGATACCGGCAGCAGCAACAGGACTTGTGATAAACCAGAGACACTTGGTTCTATGTATGCTCATGTTACATTACCATCTGGTTGGTTTTTTACATGTAATCAGTATACTTTTAACTATATTCCCGTGAATGTATCAGATTCCACATGTTGCCTTAGTTGGTTGACACTGTTGCTCCCCACTAGGGATATGGTTACCCCAAGCACAAATGTTTCAAATGTTCCACACGTTTCAAATGTTTCTGCACCCATCAGGCACACTCGCACCACCCAGTTAGACAGCTCATGTGATAGCAGCTTTAGAGTCCTAAGTCCAGCCGAATACGTCTCACTATCAGTCAGTATAGTTGGCGTGCCAGGCTTAGCCGTCGGCAACGCACGGAGAATTGGCCGCTTGGCTTGCGGCTTGGCAAAAGCCATCAACCATACCTCCACAGCGATAGCGCTCCTCAATCAGGAGCAGGCAGAACTTCGCCATGCCATTCTCGATAATCGAGCGGCTATCGACTACCTCTTATTGTTGCACCACTTGGGTTGCGAATCCCTTCATGGTATGTGCTGCTTCAATCTTACTGACAACTCCCGGAAAATCCAAAGCCAGATCATGGATCTCCACACCATAGTTGCGGGCATCACGGAAGGCTCCGCGTGGGGGGCCTGGTGGAGCTCCCTGTGGAACTGGATGTGGTCGTGGATTCCGTGGAGGTGGCTCCAGACGGTACTCAAGGTGGTAGTGGGGGTGACTATACTAGGCATAGCGTTATGCTGCTTTGCGCAATGTATTCCCTCACTGATCTCGAAGTGCCGCCCTGAGAAGGAACCCCGAAGCGTCATTCCCGATCAACAGCTGATGCCGCTTCTGCGCAGAGTCGCCAGTCAGGCTCTTAATATAAAAGAGTAAGGGGAGATGAAGATTCCCCATGCCCGGTTGGGCATCAGTGGCCTCTGGCATAGGTTAAACCAGCGAGCAAACTCCTGGCCTCTGGCCCTTGTCAGGGCGTAAGGGGGGCAAATTAATGATAGGGATTAATTCGGCCGCTTGTAGCCTGACCGACGATTCTGCCAAGCAAGCATCTCGCAGACCTCAGTTACCCATTAGAGTAATCACTCATCCCCTGGCCAAGGTAATCCCCGGTGTAAATATCGGCCATATTTACCCCTGCCTAAGCCCTAAACAATGGTCTCCCTCGCCCCGTGTTTGTCCAAGTTAATTAACTTCCCTTTGAGAGGTTCCCATTAACCCGGGTACGTGGGTTAGGTAATTTTCCTGTCCGATGACGGTTTCGCCACCATTGCGCTTTTTCCCCTATAAATGATGTTGCCTTTTCCCAATAAAGTACTGATCTGATCTCGCTCCATTTGCCTCGTGTCGTCACTTGATCAGTCTCCTCCGGGACCCTAAGGCCACCCCAGTGGCCCCGATTCCTACACAAGTGGGAAAGAAGGAATTGACATTAACTCCCAAGAAAGGTAGCAAATCAGTCTTGGCTTGGTCTGGTTGCAGTTCCAACATGAGTGACTGGGCTAGGTAAGCCTTTTGTGTTTTACTATTACTGCTATCCAGCAGAAGTAATCCTTACTAACAAACACAAATGGATGACGTATAGCATACAGTTCACAAGTCATGCCTATAAGAAGGACCATGCCTTAGAAGATGCTTGTATCAGAGAATGGTCCTTCTTCCAGGCATGGCTTGAGAAATGTGTATTATACCTGACCCATGTGTGCTTGTCCCTAAGGGTTGCTTCTGCTTGATCATAATGATGCATAAGGATAAGTGTGAATATAGCAAATCTGGTCACGAACCAGGTGGAAATAGAAAGGCATCATGGAGTTCAATTTTATCCAACAGAATAACAGTAGGACACCTATAAGATTGGAACAGATTTCAGGATTAGGCTGTTCTGTGTTATGAAGTTAGCATACATGCATCAGAGTTCAAAGCATCCCATCTGAGGAACATGCATTTCCATAACTCTCCATGCTGCCAAGAATCAGGTCTTGCTTAGGCTTGTTCTTAATGGCACCTTGGGGAAACTGTGCCTAGTTATAGATATCCATGGTTTAGGGAACTTCAACTGGGTATCTCAGTAAGGGGCCAGAAATAATGTACTCCCTGCACCACTGCAGTTACTCTCAAAAAATGGGGAACTTCTTTGCCTTGATTTTCATTCTTCTGCAGCACCATCCATGTATATCCACTGGGAACATGCCAGGATATAAAACAATGTGACTTTATGTTTTCATACAACAGCCTTTGGGAGAAACTACTGAACGGCCTTGCTCTTCTTGCACCCCTCAAGGTCTACCCACTCTGGATCATAAGTGATCAACCTTTATGAGCAAGTGCATAATCTGAATCCACTTGGTCCTAAGAACAAGGCAACCTCTCTGACCAGTCTTTTGGGCAGGAGCTGGTTTCTCCATGTTGGCTTAGGATCTTGTCTCCATCTCCATCTATATATCAAGTTCATTCCATAAATTATACCTGATTATTCCCATCTACTGGCATGACTAGTCTACTGGCTTGACTAGTCGAAGCATCTTGACAGCACACACTCTGCTGTTATTTTCTTCTTCACCGAACAGCTCCTGCACATAATAAAGTAGCTATCCAGAGAATGGACAGCCTCACTCTTTTCCATCGAGCATGCTGCTTTTTAGGTGTGCAAGATTTTGTGCATATTCATACACTGAGGTAAGGATCTTTGCCACACTCTTCACTTACTGTCTGAAGAATTACAGCTCTGTAAGTGTTCTGCTCCAAGGTTCTCTTAAATGCTTGTAGTGGCACTAAAGAGAACACTCCTGAGCACATATTCCTTCCACAAAGCCTGGTTCTGTTATGGATGTTGGAATCTGCTTTTTTAACTGCATCTTTAGAATCAAATTAGGAAGCATGGCTAGAATCAGCAGTAACTTTTCCAAGCTCATCTCCATACCACAATTTACCTGTCCAGAAGTGGCATACATACACCAAGAAGGGGGAGCACATACTCTAGGAACAAGAGGGAATGTTCAAAGTAGGTGATCAACAAGTTGTGCAAATGGAAGGATATTGTTGGAGTCTCAGAGGCCCACCCAAGAAAGAGGTCACTGGGACTGAAACTAGTAGCTTCACATTCCTTGAACATTCAAGTCCAAGATCTAGGATGACTTTTTCTGATGTCACATTAGGTGAGCCTCTGTGTAAACATTGCAAAGTCACATATATGTCCAACAAAGACAATATAGATTCTCTACAGTATCTCTTAAATTAAATTGCATGCATGGGCTATATGAAAACCCTGTTGTATTTAGTCAGGAAGCCATTGTGTTGCTTTGGAATGGACACCCAAGCCGTTAAAGCCACCCTAGAGAATAAAATCTCAATTGTTGCAACTGCTGCAATTTCACTTCTCACTTGTAGAGTCATATAATCATAATAACTCTTAAAACTTCAGCTGGTGCCCCAAGACCAGTGCTCTGTAACAGAGCAAGACTCTAGCAAAGATGCCTCCAAAAGTTCAGGGTTAAAATTACCTGGTGTTTCAAATCTACAATAAAGAGGGAAAAATCAGCACATGATGTTCAGTTCCATGTGTTGAATGTAGTTCAGAATATCTGGTTGCTCCTAGTCTGGCTGTCATAATCCTTCTAGATGTTTTCTTCCCATCACTTCAGGAAAGATGAAGAGGTTGAGTTCATAGAAGCAGAATGCAGTATTTTGTGGAGGATGATTTGTACTAGCTAGTGGGTGGATGATAAAATTCACTGGTCTGTGTCACTCCTTGGTGCTTTTTCTTATTTCTTGTTTTGGTTCCATCAAAATTTAGACAAGCTCTGGCTGATTTATTTATTTTTTGCTGTCATTTTTGCTTATGTTGCTTTGTTTATTGCCCTCATGCATCAATAATGTAGAAACAGAATGTTGTTGTCTGATATAAGGGCACAACAGGTATGCTGTAAAAAAGGTGATTATACAATGTCCTTCTCCAGACAACTCAGATACAGTGATACCTCATACAACGCCCATGCTTGGTTCCACAAGTTTGGACTTTATATGGATTTGGACTTTGTATGAGGCATGCAAAATCCTAGCCATGATGCCTCATATAACGTCCAAATCCTTGCCGCGATGCCTCGTACAACGTCGTTTCCATAGAGATACATTGTACTGTAACAGCACAGACTTCAGGGCAAAGTCAAGGAAACAGACAGGAAACTGACAGAACTTTAAGAAAACATTGTCTAAAGGCTAAATACATTACAAAAACATGACAAACAACCCTGATTGTCCAAGAACCTGAAGAATGCTGCAAAAATCCCAGGAATGCTTCTAAACATTCTGACAAAAAAATTTAAAAAATCCAAAAACGTGCTCAAAACCACTCCTAAACACTCTTTGCCTCGTGCAAAACCCACAAGAGCAATGCACGCATGTGCCCTGCCTTTTATACTGCCCAGGCACAATGCAACCTGGGAAAAACCCCAATGCCTCGTACAAAGTCACTGTGACTTTGTATGAGGCTACTTTTTCCAAGGAATTAGGCAATGTATAAATTCGATGTTGTACGAAGCGGACTTTGTATGAGGTATTACTGTACTGAAAAGGCTTGACAAGTAACTGAGTTTTTCACCATTCTGGGTGCAGAAACAAAATGTCTTTGTGGATCAGCAAATGCTACCTACCATGGGGTAAGGCTGTACAATGCTAGGAAAGTACAGCTTAGACCAGTGGTGGCCAACCTTGGCACTCCAGGTGTCCTTGGACTTCAATTACCAGAAGCCCAAGTTAGCACTCCTGCTGATTAGGGCCTTCTGGGAACTTAAGTTCAAGAACAGCTGGAGTGCCAAGGTTCACCACCACTGGCTTAGACCAAGGTGAACAAGGCCACTACATCACTGTCTCACTTATAAGAGGAAGTGGAAGGAGATTTAATTGATTTTTTTTATTTAAGAGGGGGGTGCATTTTAATCCTATAGGCTAACTATCCCCCAGAAGAATTCCTGCCAATAAGCCAACAGAAAGCCATTATTCCATAACACCACTCAGCGTTTTAGGCCCTTTCACGGTGGTAGCAAAAAGGGCAGTGTCAGAAAGATAAGTAGGCCAGTTCCCCTCCATACTCTTCACCCTCAAACATCCTCCAACATTTGTCTGAAAGTTTCCCACAGGAGAACATTAAACTCAGCCTTAAATCATATGGCATGTGCATTGCAGGCTGGCATCCACAGGTTTCATTCCCTATCATCTTTAAGCCAAACAGAATGAGGATGCAAATAGATGTAAGAGGAAATTAGGGTGAAGACAGCAGTATTTACACCAGAGATGATGAAAACCTAACTCAACAGCTGTTGCTGGGATATAGTTCCCCTTTACTGTACCAGCTAAGCCTCATAGGCACAATCCAGCAACATCCCTTTATGAACTATATGATGGATAAGGGTTTGGCTCTGGATTTCTGCTACACCAGGGATTCCTCTTAAAAGAACATTTTGCTTAGAGTACTGGTTGCTGTACTCATACACTCAGTGAGAACTCACTAGCTACTCAATAGAGGTAGATTCCTGGGTTAGACTGACTGAAGCAGCAAGAAATCTGTAGTTTCTTATCTGAATGAATATAGCAGACAGTGCAAAAAATAAAATAGAAATAGAAAGCGTATAGACTTGTGAAGTTACATTATCAAAAATTTGAGTTTAATGTTCTACGTGTTGGGAGCCTTATTGGAAAAATGCCTTGCTTTCTAGTCACCCTGGTAAAAGCCCTCCATCATCTCCTATTGTGATCACCTGAAGCTCAGAGACATAAGATCCTTCAAAATGAGAGTGCTCGAATTGAAGTTGGACTTTATGCAGGCAATAGGTGAGCTTTTATACCAAAACATGGTATCACAAACATCAACCTTTCATTACTGTCCCTCCTTCATTGTCTTGCTGGTCCTCTTTCAACCCAAGCTCATTTCTCTTTCTGAGATTTTCAGTCTGTAAAGCCATGGGCTTCAGCAAGCCATATTTCCCCCCAAAAGGTTTCCACTGTGGAGAACATTAGCCTCAAATTATTCCAGAATGCAAACCTCTCTGATTCACAAAGATGCTGAGAAAGATGTTTTCTGGCTGTGACCAGACAGGTTAGGGTTTCATTATTACATTAACCTTTCAGGTCTTCAGACTGGCAGGGAGAAAAATATAAGAGCCTGTTGGGAGAAGGGGAACTAAAAGCATCATCCTAAGAGGGGGGAAAAGGAACATAATTAACAGCTAAGGAATGGGGGGACAGCCCACAGTGAAGCTATTAAGGCTAATCATAACTTCGTGATGGTATTTTTCCATATGAACCATCCAGTTTTCCTTCACTCTAATCTAGCCTCTTAAAAGCCTGTTTCCTTCTGACATCACCTGCCACAGAAAAGAAAATTGAGTTATTACTAGATGAAGGAGTCTCAAATCAACAGCTTTTGAGCATCTGATAGAATTTTGCATGCTATGCGCACCAAAGCAATTTCTCTTTTTCTGGTGTCTTTGATATATGTTGGGTTAGAGGTCCCATCATCCTGGTCCAACATTTAGTTTAACAGATCCACAGGACTCCAAAGTGGGACCAAGGGAATTAGGAGACCGATTGGATAAATAACCATTAGCTCGCTTTTGGAACTCTTTAAAGCGTGGTCCCCTAAGGCTCACAGCGAGAGTAAACCAAAAATTCCTGATCCCACTCTGTG
This sequence comes from Bradypodion pumilum, assembly GCA_035047305.1. Lineage (NCBI taxonomy): Eukaryota > Metazoa > Chordata > Lepidosauria > Squamata > Chamaeleonidae > Bradypodion > Bradypodion pumilum. The sequence continues at coordinate 34,980,158 of JAWDJD010000010.1, forward strand.
ATTGCTAAAGAGGCTCGTAACTGTATTTAAAGCCACTGGTTAACATATACAGTACTACGACAACAGTATATGTCACTCAAAATGTTACTCTTCCAAATACTGGAAGATATCAATTTATATGAGTGCAATTCTTCTTCTGTGTCTAGGCCGGATGTAAAACTGCCAAAATGAAGGCAACTTTTGGTGAGTTCATTCTGCAGCTCCTTTCACCTGACCTAGTGTGAGAAAGATTAGTTGGGCAAACAAGGTTGCCATTACCAGGGTATCCCTGATTGTAGTTCAAAAATACCACAATCTTCGAGGAGGCTCTTTCTGTATGAGTGCAATAATCTTGTCACACTGCCCCATGAAATCGGCTGGGAGTATATCCCCATAGGGAAGACTGAAGTATTAAAGCTTGCTTGTTGATGCATACCTGTGGGTGTGATTATATGGACATTTAGCCCAATGTTTGGTCAACTGTAGAGGCAGGTTGATTTGGAAATGAACCAAATTAGAGGGATTGCTCTAATTTGGTTCATTTCCAGTTCACCTGAAATGAACTAAAGTGAGCCCTCTGGCTGCCTTGCTGCCTGCCACTATCAATCTGCCACTTTCTTAAGCCACTTCAGGACACTGGCAGATTGAACAGTTCCTCTGCACAAATCCACAGGCATTTTCTCAGCTAGCCTTTTGAGATAAATGAAAGAAAATGCCCCTCACTACCTCAATCTATTTTTATTTTTTTATGAGCAATACAATACATCAGTATTTTTTTTAAAAAAAAAGTCACTTCTTTTCCACTTCTGCATAAGTTGCCAATATCCTGAAGTGGCTCTCTTCTTAAATCACTTCATAATGTGGCAAATTGACTAAGGAGCCAGACCAAACAGAGTCACCTGTGGTGTGTATGCCATTTGGATATGAGGATCACTCCAGATGCATACTGGAACCAATTGTTCTTCGTTAATCACAAGTTAAAAGAGTTGAATCTATACTCAGAGGTGCAAACTGGTCAGGAGACAACATTCTGTTTCCCTGCCAGAAGAAGTGGTGACAGCTGTCAGTCTTGACAGCTTTAAGAAAGGATTAGACAAGTTCATGGAGGAGAAGAGTATCAATGGCTATAATTATGGATACTTAAGGACAACCTCCGGGTTGGAGAGATAGGCAGGATATCTCTCAATATCATTTCCAGGGAATCCTAAGCAGGTGAAGGCATCTGCTTGGGAATACCCTGAAGGAAATGGTGAGCCACTGTGTGAGACAGAATGCTGGACTGGATGGGCTGTGGCCTGTTCCAGCAAGGCTGTTCTTATGTTCTTATGTTCTTATTCTGTACATGTAACGGCAGCACTAAAGGCAGCTAGAATTACCTTATTCTCATATCCCATTCAAGAACTCTGAGACCAGACAACACTGTTGCTTTTTTTCTTCACTCAGAGCTGAAGAAGCATCTTCCCATCGCAATCACATCTCATAATGATATATTTTCAGAAAAAGGAGAGAGCTTTTGCATTATTTCAAAATGAATTTCTCAAAAGACATGTGCATGCAAAAAAATGTCACTAAAGCAGCCATCACATTCTGATATTATCTAGACGTGGCTTCTTTAGTGGGGCTTTTGAATTAGGTCTCACCTGTGCTCAAGAGGTGGCTTATTATCAAGATGTCAGAATTGAGTGTTGTTTATTGCAGAATTGAAACCAGTGTTGTCCACAATGATTCCCACACTCTGGATGTGTTGTGCATGCCAGAAAGGAACGCAAAACCTGTTTGGTTGCCCACAGGTGGGTGAAATATGGAAGTGGGCCTCGATTCCCCAAAGGAAAGATAGGAAACAGAGCCAGATAGGTGCCTATTTGCCTTTCCCCTAAACTACTAGCAGTATATGACACAGAAAGCAACCTACATGCATGGGATTTCTCACCTAGACTTCTACTTCCAATATTTCTGGAGTCAAGGAATAAAGACTAAGTTTCCACACCACAAACATCTAATGAACCAGTCATCTCATCCTTCCAGCCACTGAAGCTGTGGTTATGTACGTGGGTAGCAAATCTACACAAGCCTGGTTATGCATCGTCTCCACCTCACATTGCCATAAAAACTCATCTTAGGTTCTCAGAGACAGAAAGATATGGGTATGCATTGGTCTCAGAATGCCAAATGTCATGTGTGCTCCCACCATTGCCACACTGCCAAAAAAGAATAAACAAAAAATGTTCCAGTATAAAGGGCTATTCAAGCTATCCTAGTGGACACTGTATGCTCTGAGCTCTCAGCTGGTGGGCTTGCAGTCACGGCTTAGCTCCTGTCCCCGTCAAACCCTTTCTCTTCCTCCAACCACTCTCTCTCCAAGCTGCCCATCTTACACTGGGACAGATGTTCAGATGGTATTCAGTTCCCCACACTGTGCCCCTGTCTGTAAAGCTCAGAGCCCCTTAGAGCAGAGTTACAATAAACCTATTCAGACTCGGGTTCATAGCAAGAGATGCTGAGCAATCTTAAAGTATCATTTCCCACCACCACCACCACCACCACATACTATGATGGCAGACAACTATGATGCCTTAAAATTTTAAGAAGAACTCAGACACCTGTACTGAGCTTCTGACACAGGGAAAGCGGTAAGTGATGCCTGAACAGGTTGCCGTGATAGCAGCTGATCTATTTGGGCCAGCTGTTGGTAGGGGTGGGGTGAGGGACCCCCACTCCTGTCACCTCCACCACTCTGTAAAAGCCAGTGGCTCAGTCAGCCCAGAATGAGCAAAAGAAAACCAGCTTCTATAATACAAGAGAAGAAAAAAGACAGATGTTGAAGTTTGGGGAGAAGGTGGTTCCCCCCCCCCATTTACTAGGAAAGATAGGTATCAAAAGAAGATGAAGGAGGAGAGAGAAAGACCTGGAGGAGAATGAGGAGGGTGTCAAACACTTCTATAAATGCCTGTCTTCCACATATGCATAGACACATGGATATATATGCAAAGTGTGAAAGGGTAATACAGATCATTAATGAAAATAGCTTCTCCTCCTCACAATGTGTAGAAACCGAGTCTGTCCGGTGCCAGAATGCCTTCCTTCTGGGAGAAAGTGGGGACATCTCTGCAGAATCCGATGTCTTTTTCAGTTGCCCACTCATGTCTCTCTTTTGAAGGTGGCAAAATACTGCCATGACAGAAACTAGCCACAACAAAATAATGCACACATTGGGGGCAGGGGGGAGCAGAGGAAGCATCAGGTTTGCATCCTTGACACACACATAGTCATCTTCCTTCCATCCCACTCATCGTCCCTCCACTGGTACATCTTTCCTATCTCTTTGAGATATACATAGGAGGATTGGGGGGGGGGGGGGTGAGAGAAGACATAGTGCTACCTTCTCCGGCTAACCTACCTGGGATGAAGAAGAGGGCAGTTGTGGCTGTGAAGATGATGCAGCATGCAGGGTGATACATCTTGGGGAGCTGCGGTAGTCTGGAGCTGTTCGGCTCTATGCTTTCCTCCGTGCTGAATTCTGAGTAGGTTTAAATCCAATGTTTGCGGAGGGAGGGAGAGCTGAGTTAGAGAGAGGGGGAGAGCGGGAGATGGGAACAGGCAGTCAGTTGTCTGTGATTTTTAACACACAAGCAACTCCCCCCCTCCGGAGCCTCTCTTTTCCACCCTGCACACAACACACCAACAAGAGAAACCCTAGCAGCATCAGCAATACCAGCCTGTACAGGGGGGGAAAGAGAGCAGACCTCCTACCAGGCAGTCATTGGTTCTATCTCCTGAGTGACATTCTGCCTCTTCCAAGGCTTTTGATACTGTCGGGAGTTAAATGCTGCCAACTCCTCCTTTGATGGCCCTTGATGCACCCTTCCCTCCATCTGTATCTACCCTAACCAGGGCCGGGGGGGGGGGGGATGAACAAGATGGGTAGGGGACAAAACACCTTGGCCAAGCCAGGAGCACAGAAAGGCAGCCACTTTCCAAAATGAGGACTCAACCATGGTTAGGAAAGCTTCCTTATCTCTCCCTAGGACCCCACATTCACACTGGACAGGGGACACTCCAATCATTGAGACACCATGGGGGAAACACCACTTGCTGATGCTGTTGATAAGCTCTCCGGCCCATTAGGATTCAGGCCATGCACTACTCACCTGCTATTCTGTCTCCGAAATCAGCAACCGATATTTGAAATGGAGTGGTTCTAAACCGGGAGTGGGATGTATTCCCTGCTGAGGAGAAATGAGAACTCCAAGGGACTGTACCCCAGCATCTCCCAACCTTTGGTTTTTTGGACTTCAATGCCCAGAAGCCTAAGCCAGTTCCTGTTGTGTCCAAAGCCTAATCCAGGTTCAAAAGACAAACCACGCCAAAGCGGAAGAGCAGACGTGCACCATTTCTAAAGGCGCAAATTTCAAACAGATGTCAAAGTGGGAAATGTTGAACTTTGCTTGTCCTCTGGAAGCCCACCTAAATGTATCTTATTTTGTAATGGTCAAATCACTATATATATAGAGGCCACCCCTGTACATAGTCCCCAGTCCGAGTTATGAGCTGAATAAAGAATCACTGAGTTTAACCCACTACTGCTGGTTAGAGTACTTCTTGCGCCAGACTCAACAGTTCCCCAAAGCACTGTTCAGCCAATGTACTGACTTAAGCTTCTGGGAATTGAAGACAACCAATGTTCCACAGAACATAGTTTGGGAATAGCACACACACCCAGCAGAAATGCTCTGGGTGGGAAAGACTAGCATCAACTATCTTGACTTGGCTTCTCTTGGGTTTTCTATAGGCAGACTCTGCTTCTGAAAGCCTGTGGGGTATTAGCAAGCAAGGTTGAACCAGGACCTGGGAAACCTTGAATCACATCCTTATTCAATCATGGAAGCTCACTGCAGTGATAAACTACTCCACAAATGCCTTATTTACCTCAACAATCCCACTGAGGTAAGTCAGAAGCAACTTGAGTGCAGGAAACAACAGCTGTCCCTGCTTGAAAGTATGTTTAGCTGAACGCCGTACTGCACTCTTAAAAATGCTGCATTAGCAAGTACTTCCTCTGCTTTTACCTATTTTCTACTCCTAAGGCTAAATACAACAGGACACTAAAACGCTAAACCAATGTGCTGTTTAGCGGGAAGCAAACTAGGGCTCTGTGTAACCCAAATAAAGCTAGAGATTAAGTAGGGAGAGAGATAGGTGGAGATGTGCTGACCACACAGAAGGAAACAGCGCACTGGAATTAAGTCAAGAAAGAAGGGAAGAACATCTCTCCACAGAGAAGATATTTAGTTGGTTAAAACACAGCTTTGTCTTACATCCAGACAGGGATATCTGGCTTGAAGGATTCTTGTGGGCCAGAATATCAAACCAGGATCTGTTCCTGGTTTATAATCTTAGTTTCAACATTACAGGAAACAGGTTTAATGTGTAATTATGTTCATTGAAGCCAGACATGGGGTAGGGGGTGGGGGTAGACAGAATGACTGGGACTAGTATAATGTACATATGCATAAGAAATGAAGTACAGTAATACCTCCTACAAAGTCTGCTTCATACAACATCGGATTCATACAACATCGCCTAATTCCTTGGAAAAAGTTGCCTCATACAAAGTCGTGCGACGTTGTATGAGGCATTGGGGTTTTCCCAGGTTGCATTGTGCCTGGGCAGTATAAAAGGCAGGACACATGCGTGCATTGCTCTTGTGGGTTTTGCATGAGGCGAAGAGTGTTTAGGAGTGGTTTTGAGCACGATTTTGGATTTTTTTGAATTTTTTCATCAGAATGTTTAGAAGCATTCCTGGGATTTTTGCAGCATTCTTCAGGTTCTTGGACAATCAGGGTTGTTTGACAAGTTTTTGTAATGTTTTTAGCCTTTAGACAATGTTTTCTTAAAGTTCTGTCAGTTTCCTGTCTGTTTCCTTGAATTTGTCCTGAAGTCTGTGCCGTTACAGTACAATGTATCTCTATGGAAATGACGTTGTACGAGGCATCGCAGCAAGGATTTGGACGTTGTATGAGGCATCATCGTGGCTAGGATTTTGCATGCCTCATACAAAGTCCAAATCCGTATAAAGTCCAAACTTATGGAACCAAGTTTGGACGTTGTATGAGGTATCACTGTAAATCTACATTACATAGCTGTATCAGTTATATTACAGAGTTCCTGTCTGCACTACTGATGCTGATTTAATCCTCAATTCCTCATCAGCAAATTACCTGGAAAAGGTGGTTCAGGGCAATATACCAAATCTATTGAACAGAATATTCTACGTAGGTTAACATCACTGTACTACACCTCCCATCATTCTCCAGATTCAGACACAACAATTAGAATAACCCCAAAACCAGTAAAACTATGAAGTAATAATAACTTCATGTCAGAAATTATTCTGAGTTGAAAGGATTATTGCTGGAGAAACTCCACTCAGGGAATACCCAAATGAGGCTCCTTTCATGTCCCTGAGGTTTGTTCCCACCAATGTCGTCTCTATTTATCTACTTGCAATTTCTTACTTTTGACCCGCTAGGTTGGCAGGAGCTGGGACAGAGAGGGGCACTCAAACCATCATGCAGTACCTGGGTCTCAAACTGCCGATCTGCCAGCTTTCCAGCTAACAAGGTTAGCTTCTTAACCACTGAGAAGCTACAGTACCTACACCACAAGCAACTTTTCTCTGAGCTCCAATAAACCACAGCTTAGTGTACTGAGATCTAAACAAGCCTGGTCTTACAGTATGCAGAAACAGCTGGAGTCTCTATGCAAGTGTTTTTGACAGATGCGACAAAATTTGAGAAGAATAGCTCTTAGAACCATGAGTTTCATCAATTATGCTCATGTAGTGTTTCACATTACTGTATTGGGAGAACTGCATACAGTCATTTATAAGAGTTGCATTTCCATATCTTGAGCTATATGAGGCATAACCTAGTGGGCAAAATAGGAATTTACTTAATTTGTTATACTATGTCTGGATAACATGATGTTGAAATATTACCCTGCTATACATCTATTGAGTGACTTTACAATATGTTGATACAAAATCAATTATTAAGAGGGGGAAATGCATGCAAAACAAGAATCCTATTTACAGGTATTTTCTGTTTTGCATAAATCTCCCATGGATGATCTTTTTCTTTATTCCTGTCAGATGCACCACCAGCATATAATAACATACAAAACTAAAATTAACACATCTGAAACAAAATAGAATTAAAAGGGCTAGATGACATCTCCCCAATATTGGGCCACATCAACAGCATTTCCTCTTGCCAACATAAGGTCCTCCTCAGTGCACATTGAGGGCCATTGTGTGCATTGTATCATATAGGAGGTAGTTTGTACTTCTCTGTGTTCATATGGGCTGTCATCTATAGGGAAACCCCACTTTCTCAGATTAGCCATTGATCTTCCTACTCCAGCATGTAGTCTGTTTAAAGCTTTCCACACATGCCATGGTTGTTCTTGGCCAGGCCATAGAGAGTCATGTGGTTCTGCCTAGTTATCTCATGAAAACATTATATGCAGTTTTCACACTTGTGGGCCACTTTACTACAGTCCAGTTTTACACAATTACAGATACCACCTCTCCTTACTTGAGTTTCCTGATTGAATTAAGCTAATTAGTAAAAAGTAGGGCTAAGCCAAATTTTCTCCTAAGACATTCCACCTGTTCTCACTTACCCTTTAGGTCTATGAATGCATAGAGATACACAATAAAGAGTACATTAAAAAAGTCTTCCTTTTAATTCTGCATTTTGGAGAATTTTTGAGAGAGAAAACACACACAAAAACTTTGATATACCTGTGTGTGAATGCAGAATTTTGTCTTAATATTCCACAGGACAAAAGGAGGGTGTTTGTATATCCTGGATAAATGGTATAAGGGGGAAAACTCAACCATAGTATCTATTATCATTTGTAGCAAGAGGACACTAGAAAAGAAAAGAACTGAAATGTAGAGAAAGCAAGTGAGAAACAAACAAAGCTACTGCAATCACTCCTGATTTTGGGAACTCTGAGCCCTGAACTTAATGGAAAATGTCTCTCCTTCTCCTGAATAAATTCAGTAATAAAAGAGACACCTTTAAGTTGTACCATGTCAGAAATGGGCAGCTTTCTAGAAAGGCTAAAGACTCAGGAACATTTGGAGAGAAAGCTACAAAACATAATATAGGACAACATTTTGGCTATATTTGAAAAGATGCCAGACAAAAGGATGGGCAATAAAGAAGTCATCCTTACCTTCAAAGCAGGTATGTTGATGAGGAAACACCAAACCTTGTGTTTCTGTTCACCAAGTCAACTTCTTGGAAACACTTCTCAGGAGTGGTTTCCTAGTCAGTCTCCTTTGGGGTTCACTCCCTCCCTTCCCTCACAAGTTTCCCTTAACAAGCCTAAGCACAAGTCCTCAGCCATAGCTGCTGCTTCACTTCCTGACTGAACCACCATAGCTGTGGCTTAGCAGTTTGCCCAGGTGTGCCTTTTCTCCTGTCCAACTGGCCAGAAGAGGAACACCTGTGGGACCCTAACCCTTCCCACACACATTTTAAAGACACCGAAGCCCTCAAGATGGGTGGGAAGAGATCCCAAGCAAGCCTTCCATGATGGTGTGATGCAAGGAGTCTACCATTCAAATCATGTTCTCTCAAAGCTTGGACTTGTGGTCTGACACTTCAGTGGGCCACCAAGCCTGCAAAAGCAACCCTAGACTCCCAATTTCAGAACTTTATATCAGTTCAAAAGTGTTGCTGTCTCCATAGTTGCAATTGGGGGGTTACACTTCTTTACCACCCCATAGTGCTTAGTGCACTCTCTGGGTGGTTCATAAGTTATTTAGCATCCCCCCAACATGCTGGGTACTCATTTTACCAACCACAGAAGGATAGAATGCCAAGTCAACCTTGTTTCCCAACAGGATTGAACTCACAATGGTTTTGGCTTGCAGTACAGCAGTTTAACCACAGTGCTACCAGGAAGCTTCATCCATCCATTCTTTATTAAAAGATTAGTCATCGGATAGTGGCCAGCTTAACATGTACTGAAATACATTGGGAAAACTATAATTACCCAGAACAGAATTAAAATAGGTTAAAAATAGAATGATGCAATATCAGTAAAATGAGATGTAAAATGTACTCAATAAAATTGTCAATAAAATTCCTATTTATTTGTGCCCCGGTGGAAGGAAGCTGGGCTCTTATTAGAGTCCCAGTATTTTGTGCAATCTAATAATGTCTGTAAACATTGGGCTCTTATTGTGGCTCTTAAAGTTTCTCCATGGCTTGCTTTCTGTAAAGCTCTTTCCAATTCTTTAGTTTTCTATGCATTGCACTACTTTGAAAAGCATGGGAGCCGAGGGAGAAAAGAAATGGACAACACTTTTTGCCTGTTCCCCAAAGGAGGACCCTCTTATTCTTAAAGGTTAGATTTGGTTGCCACCTTCCTCTCTTCGGCAGGGTGCCTATGCCTTTCAAAACAGTGTGGTGGGAAAGTATGCAAGTGTATCAGACAATATACAAAGCAAAACCAAAAAAACATCATGACACATTAAAGACTATCAAATGCATTTTAATGTGAGTGTCCATAGATTGGGTCCGCTTCCTCAAATGGAAGACTGAGACTTGGTTAGCGGTAAGTAGGGTCGCCTTTGCTCGAAAGCCAGTTATATCTCCAACTACAGGGGTTGGCGCTCATCTCTGTTTATAGGCAAAAAAATCAGTGCTGGGTGTGACTGCAGATGTTTCTGTGGTCATGTGGCAGGTATAACTAGACATGGAACAATGTTAGCTTTCCTGCTGAAGCGGTACCTATTTATCTACTTGCAATATTTTATTTTATTTTATTTTATTTTATTTTGTTTTGCTTTTGAACTGCTAGGTTGGCAGGAGCTGGGACAGATGACGGGTGCTTACTCCGTCGTGCAGCACTCGAGTCCTGAACTCCTGACCTGCCGACCTTCTGGCCATCAAGTTCAGCATCTTAACCACTAAGAGAATTAGTTAAGGTAAAGGGTCACCCTTGCTCAAAAGCCAGTCGCATCCAACTCTAGGATTCAGTGCTCATCTCTTCCCACCGAAGTGGTACCTATTTACCTACTTGCAATTTTGCCTGAGTGGGCGGCATAGAAATTTAAAAATTAAATTAAATTAAATTAAATTTATTGGCAGGAGCTGGGACAAAGACGGGAGCTCACTCTGTCCTGCAGCACTTGGGTATCGGCCTTCGACCTTCCAGTCTTCAAGTTCAGCGTCTTAACCACTTGAGACCCTGCAGTCTCAGAGTCTTGGTTAGCGTGGCATTTCCCACTTGGTAATGATTCAAGATCTCTGATTGATATTCAGATCTACTCCTTTGTTGTGCAAAAAGAGACAAATGGTTAGTAAATAGCTGCAACATAAACATTGTGGCATCACATATTTGGTAATGACTTTCCCTTTCAGATTTTGCATTTAAAGGCTTTGTTCTGTAAAAAGCACATGTGGGTGTATATGACAGTTGCAGCCTTTCAGGGCACAGGATATGGCATGAAGTGAAATAGCGCTTCTATCAGATGTTTGGTATTTGGTTCAACTGCTGTTATGTCCCGTCAAATTGCTTCTGAATTATGGCAGCTCCATGAATTAATGACTTCCAAAATGTCCTATCATTAGGAGTTCTGCTTGTGTTTTGCAAACTCAGGGCCCTGGCTTCCTTTATTGAGTCTATCCATCCCATATTTGGTCTTCCCCTTTCCCTGCTGCCTTCAACCTTTCCCAAAACCATTGTTTCTTCCAGTGGTGTTGTTAGATATGGAGAGCAACTGAAGATGAGCACTTTAGCCCAGAATCTTTAACTTTCCCCATTGCTTTGGACTCCCAATTTCTGAAATCATAATTAACTTTGTAGGATTCACTGCCAAAATCCATGTCATGTAATGATGGGAAGAAATGTAGAGATGGAGTTCTTCGAGATGGCATATGGGTGCATTTCACCACCGAGATGTGAGAAGTGTCAGAAGTTTCCATGTTTTCCCAAGGATGAGTTTCCATGGAAGGAGGCCATAAGAGGTTTTATGTGATTCTTGTGATGCAGGATTTATTTACATATATAAAAAGTCTCACCAGAGGCTAAAAAAGGAATTTACAGTATTACTATTCCGGTTACATGCCAAATTGCTAAAGCAGTAATCCACAGCACCCCAGGCTTTCCTATAGAGAACAAAGTCAGCTTCCTGCTTTATTTTCAAACATCGTGACAGGACCAAATGGCTTCCCACTACACACACAGAGTTGTCATGTGTCCTCTCCCATGGTCTGCTGTTGGCAGGCAAGAATAGTCTGCAGATGTTTCTATGGTCATGTGGCATGCATGACTAGATGCTGGAGCACATGGGACACTGTTACCTTTCCTGCCAAGGAAGTGTCTGTTTATCTCCTTGCAATTTCTTGCTTTCTAACTGCTAGGTTGGCAGGAGCTGGGACAGAGGACAAGAGCTCACTCCATCACACAGCACTTGGGTCTTGAACCGTTGAACTGCTGACCTTGCGGTCATCAAGCTCAGGGATTTAACCACTAAGCCACTTCCACCGACATGTGCTTGGACATCAATAATGCTAGTGTTTTGGATCCCCATTGTTTAACTACTGGCTCCTTCCAATGAAGCAATGAGGCTCCCAATAATGTCTCTGAAATTTAATTCATCCCTTGGGGTCAGAGAGATCCCAGTCCTTGACAAATAAAAAGCTTAGAGCCAAAAATGACAGAGTTGGAAGTCATCTTCATCTTCTTCACCCTTTGAGTGTCAGATTCAAAATGTTGGCTATTATCATGGCAAACAGCCATGAAGATTATTCTGGGAACTGTATAACACAGTGGCCATCTATTTGCCTTCTGCAACGCAGCATGACACCTGTAACACTGATCCAGTTTGGCAAGTCCTGAGCCCTTTTGGCACGCAAAGTCCTCAGCAGCCCCAGGCCAGGATTGATGAAGCTACTGCCCTCCATCAAGATGGATTCAAGTGGGAGTTAATCCACCTGGGGACCATCATCCTTCCCTGTGGATGTCACCCACCCAAGGCTGTTAGTCCTCAGGTTTGTCAGGTTAGTTTACCACCCCATGACGATTGCCACTGAGTCACTGGCAGTATGGTTTACTCTATTACCAGAGCAAGATAACCTGGCCAGACACAGATACTCTTGCTGGAAAAATGTTTCTATTCCCAGCAATTGTAATCACTGCAGCTAAGCTTAGAGAGAACAGATAGGTTTAAAAGAGAACAGATAAGTAGCGGAGGATGTCGCAGCCCCAGCTGCCCAAGAAAGTCTCATAGTTTCAACCCAGCAAGCCCCAGCTCCACTACGCCTATGATAGGCATGTTATTGTCTATTGTGACATTCTTCTCCTCCACCCCACAAGTTCTGAAGTATTTAAAGTTCCATCAAACATGGAGAAAAAGACTTTCATGCCGGCAACGTCCTCAACAGCAAAGTGACATTGGCACAGAGACAATACTTTATGTGTTTCAAAAAGACGGAATGAGAAGAGCAGCATGGAAGCATAATAAAATGTATTTCACTGATGGAGCTTCTCAGGACAATGACAACAGGGGATATTTGTTTTTCATATAGAAGGAAAGCGTCTAAAATGCATATTTAAATTGATAGCATTGCCAGCTCCAAGTGAAGATATTGTGGTCCGATGGCTGCATTTTAGCACAAGGGAAGGTTTATTTCCTCTCTCCCTTCCTTCCTTTCTGTTTTTCCTTGTACATATTGTTTTGAAAACTATCTCAATGCACATTTACCAATGGAACCATTTTAATCTTTTATGGGAAATAATACATAGTGATTTTTTCCTGAAATAAAGAGATACCTTTCCCTTCCACGTTGATGACTGATTCTCCCCCTCTCTTTTTTTAACAGTACAAAAATGCATCCATGAACCCTTAAGAAGCAATCACAGAAGTATCCTAACTTTGAGAAGAAAAAGGATGAACGATGTAGATGTGAGGGTTATTGGGATGGCGTGGGAGCCTAGCAACTATCAGACCCATTCAGCATAGACATTGACAGGGACGTCTGGGAAACTGAGTAAATCAACTGACATTTAGAAGACGAATAGCCCACTACCCCCCCCCCCCCAGTGATTTCCAGGACAACCTGGCTTACAATCATGTCTATTTTACCTCCCCATGGACAACCACAAGACTCTGCAAGATACTGAGCCCAGTGAAAGCATTGACTATGACAAACATACTTCTTCCTGCACTTAAGAAAGACCCGTTTTTAACAATAGCTGCTGTACCTTTATGATTCCCTCTGCTACTCCTATTTACAGCACAATCCTAACTGGCCAAGATGGTTTTGGGCAACCTGAGCAGACATCATCATCATCAATAATAATAATAATAATAATAATAATAATAATAATAATAATAATAATAATAATAATAATAATAATAATAATAATAATAATAATAATAATAATAATAATAATAATAATAATAATAATAATAATAATAATAATAATAATAATAATAATAATAATAATAATAATAATAATAATAATAATGTGACTCAGGGTGGCTAACAACAATATCACATCCAATACAATATAAAACAAGATACAATTTGCATACACTAGAGAACAAGGTACAATTAGCAGAATACAATTAGCATACAATAATAAAAGTCACCTAAGTCAAAACATCCCAAAACAAGAATTCGGCCACAAGAGTCCAGGCCTCAGAGTCCAAAGTCTAGGCTAGGCAGGGGGCGATGTCCTGCCCCATGCCCCAGCAGCCAAGTCCATGGCCAAGACAACAGCACCAAGGAGCAAAGGGGGCACGAGACTCTGCCACACCAAGGCCCCTCAGGATCAACACCCTCTCAAGTTATGGAAAGGGTTATGGGAAGGCTACATCCACCCTGTATATTGAACATTGCTGACTGTGAGCCATTGTTTTGTTTCCCATGTTCTTGTTAGGATTTTGACAGATGCATACTCTGTGGTTTGAAATAATTCTATTGCCATTCCATCTATCCTTGGCGATTTATTTCTTCCCAGTGCTTTCAGAGATGGTTTTGCTTCACTTTGGTAGGTTTCCCATAGAGTCTGAATGATATCTGTGGGCTGGAGGAGACTGCATTTGACGTAGCTTAGCTTCCCCCTCACTCCAAACCAGAAGAAGATCTCAAGCCCACATTCGTCTGCCAGTAGACTGCTTGTGGTAGACCTCTCAGATTGATCATCAGAAAATAGTTCATAAGCAAAAGTTGATTTTTTTTCTGACCTAAAAACTCCAAATGCCCTGAGCTTTACTTCTGTTATATGACTTCCCTGATGTTTTAGGTTGCCCCTTTTCTTCATAACATTTCTGACTGGTACTGCAGCTTGAGGTGCTTGAGGTCTTGCTCCTTTCTGTTTTCTTCTTCACATGAAGAGGAATCAGAAAGAGCTTTTATCCATTTTTATATAAATATATAGTCCTAAGGTGAAATGGTCCACAAATGCCGGTCCCAGTTTATCTAAATCTCTTTGCAGAGGCTTTGAAATTTGGAGATTACCGTACAGGGTGTGATTGCACTGAAACAGTAATGGGAAAGAGCATCCTTGAATACACAGATAGCTGTCTATCATCTTCTGGGCCTTGCCCAGGAAAGCTGGTGAATCATATCTCCCTTGTCATACTCCACGTATTATCCCCGAAGGAGGAGGCATTTTACTGTGTAGTCTGGAGAGAGCAGATATTTGAGATTGGTTGGTTTGAGAAGGTTATGCCAGGACAAAGAGCCATTTCTACCAGCAGGACAGGCTTCTATAGTGGACAATGCATCCTCTGCACAATGAGAAAGAGTCATTTTAGGCAGCCAATTTCTTAGAGAAACAACTCTCTTGCATTACAATTCCCAAATCCCCAAGCAAACATGACCATTTCACAAGCTCCAGGTCAGCTTTCACAAAGTAGGTAACAGTCGCTCTTGCTCGAAAGCCAGTCGTATCAGACTCTAGGGCTTGGTGCTCATTTCTGTTTATAGCCAAAGAGCCAGCGCTGTCTGCATCTGCAGATGTTTCCATGGACATGTGGCAAGCATAACTAAACACTGGAGTGCACAGAATGCTGTTTACCTTCCCACCAAAGTGGTGCCTATTTATCTACTTGCAATTATTTATGTATTTTGCTTTCAAACTGCTAAGAAGCTGGGACAGAGATGGGTGCTCACTCCATCATGCAGTACTCAGGTCTCAAACTGCTGACTTGCCAATCTTCCAGTCACCAAGTTCAGCATCTAAACCACTAATCCCTTTCCTAAATGTATATAGGATATCTCATTCCCCTCCCTACATCTCTCTTTACTTCTTTCCACAGCTTTGTGTCTTTCCTGCCTTTCTCTCTCTCTCTCTCTCTCTTAATGAAAGGCTACCCTTTTCTCCTTGACATCTTGCTAGAATGTGAATGCAACGTCTTTTGATTTGCATTTCATACAAACCAAAGTGGGGAGGTGGAGAAGAGAAAACATATTTAAATAGATGCTCTCTGTTGTGTCCAAGCATTGTATTGCTTGGTGTTTTAGCTTCGCTGGAAGTCTAAGGCGAAGCTACGCACCATTTTCCAAAGGCGCAAATTTCAAACAAGCCACCTCGGTTTCTGATTTGCTATAGTAAATGTTCTTCGGAAGCCTGGGCAAATGTATCCTCTTGTGTAATGGCCATTCTGACTGTATAAAAGCAGGGCACCTTGCCCATTGTCTCAGTCCGATTTCCTGAGCTGTAAATAAACCACTTGTTGTTTGACCCTATTTGCTGGCCAGAGTACTTCTTTGCTCCAGACTCAACACTCTCTCAACAAAAAAAGATACCAAAGGGATGAAATAAAAAGCATCTTGCTGTTGAGAATAGTCATCATCAACCTGGCTACCATGAGCACACCCATCTTTCCTCCTGACTCAGGGACTCAGTCGGCGACTCAGTGGCAGCTGATGTATTTGCTACGGAGTCAGATTTGTTTGGGTGGTGAGCTTTTTCTCTCAAACAGCTGCTGTAATTGAGCTTAAGACTCTAGGCTAGTTAGAAGGAAAATGAGTAAGAAGATGAAAGGCAACCAAAAGTTAAAAAGGGGGCAAGATTCAGAGGGTTAAAAAGCACTGTTCCTATATAAAGATAAAGGTTGCCCTTGCTCGAAAGCCAGTTGAATCTGACTCTAGGGTTCAGTGCTCAAATCTGTTTATAGCCAAAGAGCCAGCACTGTCTGCATCTGCAGACATTTCCGTGGACAAGTGGCCGGCATGCTTCAACACTGGAGCACACAGGATGCTGTTTACCTTCCCACCGAAATGGTCCCTATTTGTCTACTTGCAATTTCTTGCTTTCAAACGGCTAGGTCGGCAGGACCTGGGACAGAGACGGGAGCTCATTCCATCATGCAGCAAAAGCTTAAGCAGAGGGGAAAGAAATATCTATGAATATGAAAGTGCTAACAGTTTATACATTTTTTGATTTTTAAAAAATAGCAAATGCACAACTATACTGTCCCATACCTCTTAAAGCACTCTCTGGATGGTTCACAGGTAACTAGCATTTCATTTATGTATTTATTTATTTTTCTGGTTTATATTGCCACCAACTCCATCTGGGTGGTTCACAGAAAATAAAACCAATCACATTTTTAATAACCAACAAAAAACCCATTGAAACTGCCACCAAAAATTATTCTGAACCCTACAGATTAAAAGAGGGAGAGAGTGTTCTTACTAAACCAGCCAGCAGGCAGGGGTCACCCCATGGCTGGTGCCCCACACCTGCTTTGCCAGTCAGGTTTTTAGCCCTTTCCTGAAGGACAGCAACTCTGTCTGGAGACGCAGCTCAATTGGCAGGAGGTCCCAAAGGGCCAGAGCAGACACCGAGAAGGCCCTCCTTCTGGTGCTAGAGAGATGAGCCTCCCTAGCAGATGGCAAAATGAGAGAGCCTCTCCAGTCTGCTCTGGTGGGATGGACAGATATTCTCAGGGTGACACGGTCTCTTAAGTATCCTGGCCCACTAGCATGTAGGGCTTTAAAGGTCATTATCAGCACCTTGAATTGTACCCGGGGGCATACCGGAACCAGTGCAGCTCCTGAAGCAGTGGCAAGGCATGTTACTGACCTAGGAAGAATGAAAGGCTGGATCAACTTGAGTGCATCCGCATCAAATTCACGTGGTGAGCAATTTGCTTGCAGTATTGCAACTTATCCACTGCTTCACAACTTCTGAACTATTAGAGCAGTATGACATTGTAACCCATGACCTCTGGAGGTGGTGAGCATTCCAGTGCTGGTGTCTTCAGGAGAAAACTGGACAACCATCTGCCAGATTTGCTTTGATTTGGATCCCCACATTGAGCAGTGGGTTAGACACAACAGGCTATTGAAGGTGTGCAGATGTTTGAGGACTGCAGCTCCCATTAACCTGTCACCACTGGAAAGGGCTGATGGATGTTGTATGTCAAAAACAAAAATAGTCCTTCCCAGCTCATGTATTCTATGATTTCTCAGGAACTAGAACTAGAACAAAGGTGGAATGGATATGGCCCTTCAGGTGCCTTCAAAATTGGCTGCACTGGCTAAGACTAATGGAAATAGAAGCCCAACCACCACTCATTCCTCTTGGACTAGGACTTAGGCTAAGACAATGCATTTGATTGGCGTAAGATCAAAAATAGCCAACACACCTCTAATTAGATGGAAAAAAATTGTGCCACAAAGTGTGACCATTGGCATGAATGCCTTCATAAAGGGATATTAAATACTTAGAAGGGAGAGGGATATCTATGATAGTTAGACACAACAGGTAAACAGCCTCTCCAGGTTCAGGAATAGTGTATCTTTGACAACCAGGTAGTCTGGAAGTCAACAAGGGACAGCTGTTGTCTTCACATAATGCTTGGTTGCTATGCAGTTGCATGCTGCATAGAATCCATCACAATGGAATCTAAGCCAAGAAATTCCACTCAATACTCAGTCTTCTTCCTTGCATGGATTTTAAAGAGCTGGTTGTTAACACTTCCTTTTACTAATTAATTTAAGGTTGGCTCAGGACAAAAAAGGTTGCTGATTTTAATTATTTTTTTGTTAGTTTCAGGTGGTGTACTTGATATATGTTTTACATTTGTCTGTGTCTTAATGATTTCACATGTAACGGTGTGCATCTAGGAGTTGAAAGTTCTTGGAGGTGCCACCAACCTAAGAGGGCTAAGTTGTTGGATACTGTGACAGCAGTTTCCCCATAACAACACAATTACACAACTCCTATCCCAAATGGGTTAGTCTTGATCCATCTTTTTCAACTTTCCAACAGATGGTTAAAAATTGTATTGTTGTAAAACAGTGGTTTCCAACCATACAAAAATGGTGTTTTTTAAGGCTACAACTTCCAGAAATCTTGGCCAGCACAGCCAATGGTGAAGGTTTCAAGGAGATTTATTCCAAGAAGATTTGGAGACCCAATGTTAGAAACCACTGTTCTAACACAGGGATTCTCAACCTGCAGTCTGTGGGCCAGATGCAGCCTGCAGCATCATTTCATGTGGCCTACCTCCACTACACCAGGAAGTGCTATATGGTGGCGGAAGGGCAAAATGGCCATCCGGCCCCCAAATCTGTCTGAGGGACCATGACATGGACCCCAGCTTAAAAAGGTTGAGAACTCCTGCAAAGTGTCTCTGGGCTCTAGAAACTTGGCTTAGAGAATGTTTCAAAACATTTTAATGAATGCTTTCAGTTTTTATCTGGCCTATATCCTACAAGTATTCACCTAAGGCTTGTGAAATGTAGGATGCCAACCAATGTGTTGGGCTTGTTTTTAACAATTGCCTTCCAGATGTGTTGAATCTCAACCTTACCACTCCAAAAGTGCATGTTGACTCAGGAATATGGGGACTGCAGTCCAATGCACCTCGAAGACATCACAATGGGAGAGGTGCATCTGATGTCAGGAAAGGTGGCGTATGTCATTCTCTGTGATTTCCTGCTGGAAATCCTCCCCTACTTGGACAGGTGAACAGCATCTGTATTTTTGGAGTCTCGTTGGAGCATAGTTGTAAAGACCATTACGATAAACACCTACAGTTCATCATTTAGCACTCTTCATCATTGGCTACATAATTGGGTTATATCCAGGAGGAATGAAGAAGGAAAGTGTAGGCAACAGCAGCACTGGGCTTTTGCAGATGTGCAGATGTTTGGGGACTGCAACTCCCATGAACCTGTCACCACTGCAAAGGGCTGGTGGATGTTGTACATCATAAACAAAAATAGTCTAAAGCTCCACCGTCCCCTCAACGGGAAAGAAAACAGAGAAATCTGCCTGACAGGCCAAGAAAAACATGAGTGTAGAAGAAGAATGAAAATATATCCCAGACGTCTGAACACAAGGGAAATGAGGAACTCCACCGAGCAGAGCAATATGGCTCCCACAAACCGAGAACAATCAGGCTGAGCCATATGAATGGATTAAGTAGTATTTAGCAGCTGACGAGGATAAAGAAGAAGTGGGCTGGAGTGTAGGGGAAGATACTCAACAATATATTGCTCGTGTCTCAAAGTGCCAAGCTATTGAAAGCCTTTAAGAGCATTATATCCTAGTTATAGTCTTTATTTTCTTCTTTCTTTCTCTGCCCGCTCATTTTAATCTGCATACGGGCCCTCCCTCTTCCAATGGGTCTGCTTAAAATCCCAGCTACACAACATCTTATTCTTTCAATGGAAGAAATAGACAAGACAGAGAGAAAGAGGTTTGTAAAAAAATAATAATAGAGAAATATTTTTCAGAGAAGCATCAGACTTAAAATAAGACTAGTGATAGCCAACATGGCACTAAAAAGAAATGGTAATGGGAGGGAAGAGGGGCTGTGGTTGCTTAGTCGTTAAGATGCTGAGCTTGATGACTGGAAGGTTGGAAAGTCAGCAGTTCAAGACCCAAGTGCTGCATGACAGAGTGAGCTCCTGTCATCAGTCCCAGCTCCGACCAACCTAGCAGTTTGAAGGCAAGAAATTTCAAGTCGATAAATAGATACCACTTCAGCGGGAAAGGTAAGTGTGTTCCATGCACTTTGGCCTCTAGTCATGCCTGCCACATGACTATGGAAATTTATTTATTTATTTACTTACTTACTTACTAGCCGATCACCTGGCCTAGCCCAGGTTTTTTCTTTTCTTTTTACAGTAGGCCAGCCTTTCCCATAGAAAACTCAAGGGTGTGTGTGTGTGGGGGGGACTTTCCTCACTCTTCCCTCACCTGTCCTGCTACTCCATCAATGGTCTGCCCTTATCCTTCCCATACATGTATTCCCTTTGCGCCCCTACCTGGGACTGTGACATTAGCCAGCTCAACTACATCATAATTATGTCACAATTGGGTGACCTACCTAGGGCTATGACATTAGCATCACTATGACGTCACTTGGACACACACACCCTCCTGTCAAGTATACTTCCCTTTGCAGATCAATTTAAGGGCATATACCCTAACATGGGCTGTTGGACCCCCACTGTCATGGTCTCACACATGCAAGGTAGGCCTGTGCCAAGGCACAGCGCGATTGGTGCAGGGGTGTGGATTTGTATAAAGAACATACAAGACCACAACTTTATTTGTTTGTTTGTTTGTTTCTGCAGATGCAGACAACTCTGGCTTTTTGGCTGCAAATGGAAATGACCACCACCACCTAGAGTCAGACACGACTGATATTCGAGCAAGAGAGACCCTAACTGGAAGGAAGAGGAGAAAGAAAGCACCATTGCAGAATAGATCTCAGTTTCAGCATTCTTATAATGTTGAACATTTTAAGAATGGAAGAAGAAAGCTGTTCAGGAAAGGAAGAACTAAACATTTCTTCATGGTTTCACTACAGAATCTGAACAACATTTTCTCTAAGCATATTCATAGCACTGGCATTTACAGAGCCCGAAGTGGGCTGATTCATTAACACCTAAATTGGGCTAATGTGCATTTAGTGACTTTTGTCTGCTTCTTGGTGTAAGTTTAACGATCAATAGTTCACATGACGGGGAAACTTGAACTTTAGCTTCATAGCCTGTTTGTCTCCAGAACTAAAATAAAATAAAAAATAGATGGTGTAAAGGTACTTACTGCCTTATTTTCCTTAAGAGTAATGGGTGAAGTGCTTCAGAATCAGGACAAATATTACAGCAAGTGATTATTCTTTAAATGTCAATGTGCATAAGCCCTCAAATAAGAATTGCATGGACTACGTCTACTGAATCTTCACTGCAGAATTCAGGACACATTTATGTTAACATCGCTAGACTTATACCAGGTGTATATACAATACAATACAATACAATACAATTTTAATTTATATACAAACCCCTGACTGGTTTTTTTAAGCTGGCCTGCAGCAGCATTTCTTTTCAGATGAACCTGGAAAGGAAGCAAAGAGTTCATTAGGATTCCCCCCATCATGGTTAAACCATTATTCACTGTGACATCCTTATTTTGGAAGCCTATTACGTCAACCCCCTGGTTCATCTAGTCCAGGGTTTCTCAAACTTGGCTCTCCATGTGTTCTTGGACTTCAATTACCAGAAGCCCAAGTCAGCACATCTGCTGATCAGGTCTTCTGGGTATTGAAGTCCAAGAACATCTAGAGTGCCAAGTTTGAGGAACCCTGATCTAGTCTATCTTTGTCCTTCTGACCATCCAGGTTCATCAGGAAAATTCCTTCCCAAAACATTCCTCCTAATTCTTTGAAATAAAATGGTCTGCCAAGGATGGTCATTCTCAGAACACTGGCTGAACTTCCAGGGAACTATTGTTCTTCTGGGGTCTTGGAGAAGACAAATCTCAGGACAAGCAGGACTGGAGGAAGAGGGAATTTAAATTGTGTATATAGTATGGTGGTTAAAGTGATTAAGATGCTGAACTTGCTAACTGGAAGGTTGGAGTTCAATTCCCAGGCACTGAATGACAAAGTGAGCTCCCGTCTCTGTCTCAGCTCCTGCCAACCTAGCAGGTCAAAAGCAAGAAATTGCAAGTAGATAAATAGGGACCACTTCGGTGGGAAGGTAAAAAGCATTCTGTGCACTCCGGTGATGAGGCATGGCTACCACATGTCGACGGAAATGTCTGCAGACATAGACAGAACTGACTGTTTGGCTTTGAATCAGAGATGAGCACTGCACCCTTGAGTCGGATACAACTGGCTTTCGAGTAAGGGAAACCTTTACTTTACCTTATAACTCTTATAGCACTCCCTGTGTAGATCACAAGGCAATTAGAATGTTTGCCCCCCCCAACACTCTGGATACTCATTTCACCAACCTCTAGAAGGATGGAAGGCTGAGTCAACCTGGAAGGCTGAGTCAACCTGGAAGGCTGAGTCAACCTTGAGACTGCTGGAATTGCAGTCAGGACATCAGTAGCTGTTTGACTGCAGCATGGTAGCTTAACCACTATGCCACAATGTTTATTGCACAAATGCTACTTTTTGGGGAGGCTGTGAAGAACATTTTTACATTACAGGTCACCTTTCATATGACAAGGTTCTATATCCACAGTTCCAGTCATCCATGGTTCTAAAATTATTCAATTTTTTGGAAATCCTGAAATACGGTACATATGTACACATATGGCCACTAGAGGCCAATGTCTGCAGTGTAAAATAGAGGGTTTCATGTTATCTGAAGTTTCAGGTATATTCCAGGTCTTGGACTATATCCCCCACATATAAGGAGGCGACTTGTACAGTGGAACCTCAGTTAATGTAATTAATGTGTTCTCCTGGACGTTTCTTACAGTGAAAATTACTTTAACCAAATTTCCCATAGGAATGCATTGAATGCAATTTCCCATAGGAATGCATTAAAAACATTAACCGAAATGTGGTTTCCCATAGGAATGCATTGAACACCAATTAATCCATTCTGGGGGAAAATATCCATAAACTGAGCCACTATTTTCTATGGATTTCCTTTTGTTATGTGATTTTTATGTTAACCGAGCCATTTGTTAACCAATGTTCCACTGTATATCTATCTTACTCTCTTCTACAGAAGTATTTTGTTCTATTGGTATATTAGAAGTCATCTGTAACCTACAAAGATGATGAAATAGCAACAAAAGGGGCTGCAGAAGAGGATATGGTTGGCATAATATTGCCTATCCCTGTGTAAAGGGAAAGGTCTCCCTTGCTAAAAAGCAAGGTGAACATCTGTTTGCAGCCAAAGAGCCAGTGCTATCTGTATCTGCAGATGTTTCTGTAGCCCACCAAAGTGGTACCTATTTAGCTACTTGCAATTTCTTGCTTTCAAACTGCTTGGTTGGCAGAAGCTGGGACAGAGATGGGAGTTCACTCTGTCACACTTGGGTCTCAAACTGCTGACCTGGCAATCTTCCAGTCATCAAGTTCAGTGTCTTAACCACTAAGCCACCACTGTCTTTTATCACTGTATACAGATACACAATTAGAATTTCTTTTAGCGTTACCAGGGGTGTGCTGGGCACCTTGTAGGGTGGTGGACAGGAAGTTATGGGGGCACCTATGGGGGGAGTTGGAGGAGAAATCCCATACATTCTCATTACCTCTGCCTGCCTCTGGGGGGTATCAGTTGCTGTGGCGCACCGAGATAAGTCCCTGTATCCTTGTGGGCCAGCACACGACTGAGCGTTACAGTAGATTTTCTCTCAATGGGGGAAAACGTGACCCATGCATCTACATCACTACAGCTGTGAATGTACAAAATCAAGGTTATCTTAAAGTGTGGCTTGGCCCACATGGTTAAGACCATCTTCTGGCCACCCCTCCAACGAAGAACTGCCCTCCCTAAAAGAGATGGCTGGAAACCATAAACTGCAGATCTGGTGACTCCTGTGTTCCACCACAGTCAGGCACAAGTCCTCTTGAAGTAGTGCAAAGGGAGAATTTTCACCCTACACTGTCAACACCACAGGATTGTGATTAAGTGTGTAAAGGTAGCAGGGCGTTCTCCATGTGTGTGGCAAGATGGGGAAATCATGCCATTGGCTGCTTTGTTCCTCACGAGCTGACATGACAAGCTCATTTCCCCTCTAGCAGATGACTGAGTGTCAGATACCCTCATGCAAATCTTTGATCACTGTAATTATTCTCTACTGAAGTGTTCAAAACACTTTATCCACATGCCGAAATTCTCCTCCTCGGCACACACTTTACACCACTGCCCCCTCAGTGTCCCTGGCAGCTTTGCTCTCTCCTATCAAATTCAATGTAAACACTCTATCACCGTCTCCCATGGAAGAATTCCCACTTCACTTTGATGCAGAGATGGGGATGTGGGAAGCTTCACTTCTCACAACTGGCAGATCAAAACATCTGGGCAGCACAAGTGATGGCAGCAGGGGTGGTGATAAAGAGAGATGGAAGAACAAGAAGGACCACAATTCAAACTAGATGTTCCTGCCCATTGGCAGGCAGAAGAACAATTCAAATTCAGGCGCTATTTAGCAGCCAAGGATTTCTTATTAAAGATATAATTTGGAAGGAAAGGTGGAGTCAGAAGTGCATATCAATGCCTGCATATGTGTACAGAAGGTGCCAGAAATGTATACACATTTTAAGAGGTGTCATCTATGTCTTACTTTTCAAAGTTGAATTGAATTATGATAGCAATGTGTAGTATGGCATTCGCTCAAAAGAATGAATGGTAGCCTCACCATGCAACAGGCAAGACAGTCAAAGAAAATGGTGGAAGCATGGTAGTCGTTCAAGGAGCATAAGACAATTTTGAAGAAGTGCAATTAAGTTCCCCTCATGTTATCCTGACTTAACACCCCTTGATTTTTACCTATGGGGGGGCCTCAGGAAATTGGTTGCACTGGTGGTACTTTGTGAAGGAATGGAAACAGCATGCACAACATTACAAGTGGACACTTTGGTCAATGTTTGCCGTAATCAGAAGTGTTTGGATGCTAATGGCACTTTGAGCATCTCTCTTAATTGATGATGTCAAATATGACTTGTATCCATCTTTTGTTTTCAGTATATATTGAGGGATACACAGAAAGCGCCTCCTCAAAGAATGTGGTATTTTTGAACCACAATCGGGCGTCCCCTGGTAACAACAACCTTGTGTTGCTGGCTAATCTTTCTCATACTAGGTCAAACGAAAGGAACTGCAGAATGGACTTACCAAAAGGTATCTTCGTTTCAGCAGTTTCACGTCTGACCTAGACACGGAAGAAGAAGAAAGAGGAAGAAGAAGAAGTATATACTGTATTGAGTATTACAATTTTAATACTTTTTTTTTCCTTTCTTAAAATGAGTATACCTTTTGGCACCCTCTGTTTGAGTGTATACACTAGGGGTGTCCAAACCTTTTTTGGCCATGCACCCGTCACGTGGTTGAGCATGCTGGTCACGTGGTTCCTCCCCACCCAGAAGTTGTAGTAAAAAGTTTATGCATTGGGGCATAACATGCCCGCTCATGTGCATAACGCTGCTGTAAATGACCAGTCGTGGTCATTTATGGCAGTGTTATGCACATGAGCAGGCATGTTATTTCGATTTCAATTTTTCAATTTTAATTTATATCCCGCCCTTCTCAGCATATGACAACTCATGTTATGTGCCTGTACATGTGTATTTTACTTCCACTTCCAGGAGTGCTGAGAGGGTATGGGCCAAATTAATTGGCACCATGGGCCAGATCTGGCCCATGGGCTGTAGTTTGGGCACCCCTGGTATACATGCAGAAAACCACACATACAAACACACACCATACATTTCCTCCCCTCTTCTCATTCCACTTTCCCCCAGTTTGCTGCTTTTATTAAGAGCTCTTCAGCTTACTCTGTCCTGAGAGGATGTTAGATTAAAACCAGAAAGCGCACAAAGACAAAATGCTGTGGAGGAAACAGGGTGCAAAGTTCAATAAAGCAAAGGATGTGATGAGCTCAAGGGTTATATTTTGCAATATTGAGCAAGATGAAACAAGGCTTTGGGTTCGAACTGTGATGTGCATGTCCCAAAACACATCTTGACCAGGGCTGTGAGGCACACTAACTTTAAAAGCAGCACATAAAAAATTACCAGGGACTGAACTGCCCCACTGAATCCAGTTAACACTTACTACTTCTTAGCGGTAAAATGTAGCAGGCATAATTGTCAAATAAGCATGCATAGGATTGTATTAGGTCTCTTCTTTGCTGTTTTCAAACCTCATCTTTGCTGCTTTCCCATTGTTTCTTATTTCTTGATGCCACTGTTTGATTAGCCAACCTGTATTCATGTTCTGTTTATTGTAATGATTTTTTGAAGGGGGGAGAGAGAGAATGTTTTATAGCTGATGGCTTGTTTAGCTGGAGTTTGCATATTCTGTGAAGAAAAGCAGGATAAAAATGTGTGGAAGGAAAGAGAACAGGGGACTGCTGTTATTTTTAGGCTAAGGAGAGGTGACTGACTGACCTGGGAAAGAATGGTCAGTTATTCACCTTTTTAGACAGAAACATACCTGTCAACCGTGGCTCCGGACAATCCACAGAACCGTTCTGCGCAGCTCACTTCTACGCATGCATAGAAGGCTTCTACGATCCCCTTCTGCACAGAAGCCTTCTATGCATGCGTAGGAGGGTTCTACGCATGCATAGAAGGGTTCTACGCATGTGTAAAAGCCTTCTATGCATGCGTAGAAGCGAGCTGCGCAGAAGGGATGCACAGTAACACCTTTCCCCCCCGCTGCCAAATTCTGGGGTTTCGGTAGCTCCGGGCGGGAAATGGCGAAAATTGGCGGCAAAAATTGGGAAATCCTGGCCAATCCGGGAAGGTTGACAGGTATGGACAGAAAGGGCTTGGCATGTGATGGACAATGTGGTGTAGTGGTTGGACTGTTGGATTAGGATCCCCCACCAAGACATGAGTGAATGCAATGGATAAGAAAAACTTCTTAATGGTTAGAGCAGTGCAACAGTGGAGCCAACTGCCTCAAGAGGTGGTGAGCGCTCAAACACCGGAAGCGTTCAAGAGACAGTTGGACAACCATCTGTCAGATCTGCTTTAACTAAGACTGAGCAAGAGGGGGTCGGACTCAATCATTTCAGACTTTTTTTTGACAGTACCTCCCACCATGCAGCCCATTGGTCATGTTAACTATGGCTGATGGGATTTGTAGTCCACAATGTCTGCAAAGCCATCACACTTATATACTGCCCCATAGCACTTAGTGCACTCCCTGGACAGTGCACAAGTTAATTCGCAATTTGCCCCCAACATGCTGGGTACACATTTTTCTGATCTCGCAAGGATGAAAGGCTGAGTCGACCTTGCACAGTGGAACCTCAGATCAAACTCACAACCTTTTGGTTGCAGGACAGCAGTTTAGCAACTGCACCACCTGGGCTCATGTCACCAAGGGCTCATGTCTGCATGTCACCAAGTTGGGGGAAACTGGAAAACATGGGTAGAAGACAAATTTTGGCTAAGAAAGAAATGCTGATTTCCTAGGTGACACTTTTCTCATTCACACCATCCGTGGTTTTCTTTTCCTGTCTCAGCCTTCCATCTGCTTAACAAGAGCAGGGATATCAAAAAAAAAAAAAAAAAAGCTACACACCAGAGATATCTCTGACTATATGCCTAGTCCCTGCTTTTATCCCCCACAGAAAAGAGGGAGGTTTCTTTAACAATGCATCTTGTAAAATCAAATGTAGGGAGTATGAAAAGGGGGAAGACTAGATGTTTGTTTGTTGTGATATTGCAAGACAAAGAACCAACCCTATAACAAGAACCAGGCTAGGGCAGAGAGAGATGGAACAGGTAAAGGTAAAGGTCCCCCTTGCTGGAAAACCAGTCCTATCCGACTCTAGGGTTTGGTGCTCATCTCTGTTTACAGCCAAAGAGCCAGCGCTGTCTGGGTCTGCAGACATTTCCATGAACATGTAGCATGAGTCGACACTGGAGCACATGGAATGCTGTTACCAAACTGCTAGGTCAGGGTTTCTCAACCTAAGGCCCAGGGGCTAGATCCGGTCTGCAGCACCATTTCTTATCACACACACCCCCACACCGCTCCAAGGGCATTCGAGAAACAAAATGGCTGCCCCTTTGAAGTTGTTGTGACAAAATCGCCACCCCCATCATGCAGGCAGAGCAAAATGGCTGTCCGGCCCTCAAAGCTGACTGACCGGTTTGAACAAGTTGGACACCCCTGTGCTAGGTTGTCAGGAGCAGGGACAGAGATGAGAGCTCACTCCATCATGCAGCACTCAGATCTTGAACTGCTGACCTCCCCGTCATCAAGCTCAGCATCTTAACCACTACGCCACCACAGCCCCTGTAGAAATGGAATGGGGAACCATAAAATAACTGCCTATGGAAACTTTGCTTTCACTCACTTCTTCTAATTCCTTTCCAGCAAGCATTTTCCATATGAAGACTGAATGGTTAATACATCTTTTAAAATAGTACAACAGAGATATTTCCGACTGCCACCTGTTCCTAAGTTATATGTATCTCACATTCTGGTCAATTCAGAGATCCTGCAGTCTTGTCTTTCCTTCCTTTACATACACAACGAAGGAGAGTTGTCAGCCAACAAGGGTGGTGTTTTTTGTTTTTTGTTATTTTAAAGAGAGAGCTGTGATTGTTTTTAGAAAATAAAATGAGGAGCAGGTCAACGGTCTTGATCAACTACAATTTTCAGAGCCTAGATCAGGGATTCTCAACCTACGGCCCGTGGGCCAGATTTTGCCAGTGGCACCAAATGATCCTGCCTGCGCCCTTGCTTCAGCTGCCACTCAGGGCCGGATTTAAGCATAGGCTACTTAGGCTGCAGCCTATGGGCCTGCACCACAAAGGGGGTCCCGCACCACATGACTCTACGTCAATTTTTAAAATCAGGTTTTTTGTTTTAGCAAATAAATAGTATAAAAGTTTGGTGATCGTAATCATCATTTATCATTTGCATTTGGTTTAACTTAATGTGGTGTTTGGGAGTTTTTAATTGGATAATTGTTGAAAATGTGGTTTTTGTAGGTTAATTTCAAAAAAATACTTTCCCCGGTAGGGCCCGCGCCACAGGTTCAGCCTAAGGGCCCACAGATACTAAATATGGCACTGTTGCCACTGCTGATGCCGACGCCTCAATCTTTGCCCCTTCCACTTGGCTTGGCTTGGCATGTCCTTGGCATTGCCTTCTTGCAGGGCGGATGTTGTAAGGCTTTACAACATCTGCCCTGCTATGGAGCGTCAGCATGGATACACTAAGCCAAGAAGAGGGGACAAGTCCGAGACGGAAGGGGCAGAAGCAGCGACTGGAATGAGACTGCGGGCAGGATCATTTGGTGCCATGTAATTCCTCCATCCTGGTAAGCAGTGTGTGGGGAGCAGTGTGGTCTTGTGGTGGACCACCAGTCTGGCCCCTCAACAGTCTGAGGGGTCATGAACCGGCCCCCAGCTTTAAAAGATTGAGGACCCCTGGCCTAGATCATGTTTCTAGGAGAGATGGGAAGCTTCTCTCAGGGCTGCTTTAAGTGGCAAAGAATGTGTGATTCTTCTTCAACTTTGTTTTCCTAGATGCAAATCTTCTTTCTTTGGCCGTTTGGAAGAAACAAGATCTGTTTGCATGTCATTAATGGAAGCATGAAAACTTTGAGAATGTGACTCTGGGGAGGAGGGGAATAACATACAATCACCTCCTAATTGGGGAAAGTCATGGTCTTGTCTGTTTTGGTTCTTAATAGTCTTATTTTATACAATAATTCTACATATTAAACATTAGTTAGACATTTTAAGGGGAATAATCTGCTAGTTTTTATTACAAAAAGGCCCTTGGAAATTCGGCTCAACAAAGAACATGCAAAAAAAAAAAAGCACCAGATTTTACTGTCATGCTTAACTTGCTAAGTAGTTGGTTGAAATGATTGTCTGCTGGAGACGGGTGAGCCAATTTTTAACTCGCGGAAGAGTTTTCGGTCTCTTCTGATTTGGTTTCATTTCCCTAGGAATTTGCCTGTGCTGTGTTAGTTTTCTCCTGAAAGATTAAAAAGCAACCCTAGTTTGAAAAAATATGCATCTGTGAGCATTGATCATCAAACAAAAATAAATAATCTGAATATCTGGGTTTAAAAAAAACAAAAATCCTCCAAACAATTATGATGGCATAATTGATCAAAGGAAGAAAGACCAGGTTTATATTTTAAAAAGATTGTTTCTCCCCAGCTTCATTCCTTAGTGTTCAAAGCACATTTATTTCCGCTTTAAAAATCCTTACGATCCTAGAGGAATTAGCATGCCAGATGAGATATCTATCAAGCTCAATCTGTGATACATCAATCAACTACAGAGTAGTCAAAGTAGAAACTATCCAAATCTTGATTTATATCCCTAAGGTTCTCAAAAGGGGAAACTAGCCTCAGAAGGGAAGACATCGTTTTCCAGATGTGGCACAAATAAGCAATATGTCTACATTCTCACAATATCGTGTTGTGGTTTACTAATTTGACAAGTGAGCAAAAAAACCTCAAGAAATAGGCATTTGCAGTATTGTCAACAGGAGCGTAATTCCAACCTCTCCTTCTCCAAACACAATGTGGGCAGAATGCAGCTTCCAGGAAATCTGACTTTTATGTTTAAAAAAGTCACGTTTCCAGCCTTTATGGCGATGACGATTCTATGTTGTGTTGCTATCCTTTTCCCTGGGAAACTCAGTGCAGTTTAATTGCTGCTTTCCTCCACCCATCACAATGGGTTAAGGCTAAAAGAAAGTACAAAGTCAAAAATGCAGTAAGCTCAATGGCTATGGGAAGACTCAAAGTCCCCCTCAGCCAAGAGGCAATTCAATGTACTGGCAATTAGATGGGTTAGTGAAATCTGGAACAGAACAGGTTGTGCTGACCCACTCGGGCAGGTATGGTTGCCACACGGCAGTGCTACACAGAGAGTCTTGTTCAAGAATAGCCCAAATATCAAAGTCCAAAAGGCAAGCCAAGGTCTGTTTACCGGTAGTCCAAGTCAGAGGCTAATCCAAAGGGTGTCCAGGGGCGTTGTCAGGGTTGGCAGAGAAGTCAGGGTCGCGACAGGCAGTCTGGAGTCAAGCAGGATGTTGGTCTTCACACAAGAGTTGTATCGATGCTGGCAGACTGCAAGAAGCGTGCTTATAAGCCTCCCAGCTAATCGGTATCAGCTGGGAGCCTTCTGTGGTGCTTCGCTCTAGCCTGCCTGCGTCTCAGATGTAGCTGTTTCCTGGACCTCTCCCTGATTGAGGGCTGATCACTGTCAGAGCCAGACTCCTGATCTGACAGGTCAGCTGCCAGGGAAAACAGACTTGGGCCAGGTACAGGCTGAGATCCCTGACTCAGGGCATCCTTGTGCTCGGGTGCAGGCAGAATTGGGCTAGGCATAGGGAGTGCCCCCTTATCCAGGTAATCTTTGGAGTCGGAGGAGGGCTGGATCATAACACAGGTTAACTCCTTCATCCCCAAAGGGTTGCCCTTGCTTGAAGGCCAGTCATATCCAACTCTAGGGTTTGGTGCAATCTCCATTTACAGCCAAAGAGCCAGTGATGTCTGCATTTGCAGATGTTTCTGTGGACATGTGGAAAGAATGACTAGATGCTGGAGCGCTCGTAATGCTGTTTACCTTCCCACCAAAGTGGTACCTATTTAGCTACTTGCAATTTCTTGCTTTTGAATCGCTAGGTTGGCAGGAGTTGGGACAGAAATGGGAGCTCACTCTGTCATGCAGCACTCAGGTTTTGAATTACTGACCTGCCAATCATCCAGTCATCAAGTTCAGCATCTTAACCACTAAGCCACTGAAGTGTAACATGTGCCTTAATAATTCAGTTGAACTGGTGGGAATCTGAGGGTGAATGCCTGGTCATCTAATAGCTTTCCTCACTATGGAAGGACCATGCTTTCCCCATTCATCTGAACATGAAAAAAGTGACATTGGGGGCTACTGTTCCCAAAATACATCATTCAGTGGCCATGCCAGTAGCAGTGCTTTTGGAGTTGTAATCCCTAAAAAAATTGTTTCCCCATATCTTGAATCCTGTCTGCTAGAAAATGATGTATCTCTACCTCATTCTGTCTTTAAATGGGTATCTAGTCTTTAGCAATGAGGCAGAGGAGCAAGGCCGACCATAACCCAGGCTCTATTCATCACAGCTAATTTCCACCTTATATCATTGCAATATTTCTTTTTCCACCTCCGGTATATTTGCCATCCAGCCTGTTTGAAATTCTTTGCATAATTGGCCAGGCTTCAAACCTGTATGGGAATGCTGGAATTGCACGGCTGTTGCAGAGTTTCACTTTTGTTCTTCAGCCGATCTTATCAAGGCACCAGATGTCATCCAACTGCTTCAACATTGCCATCCCCCTTTCAACAGTCACCTTAATTTCTTCCAACACATGTCTTTCTAGCAGCATAAATAAGCAAGCCTTTAAAAGAACTCTCCAATTGTTTGCTACTAAATGTGCCACAGTGTTTTTGTCTTCTTTTGTCTAAAATATGAATTCCTAGAACCAGAGAACTGTAGAGTTAGAGATAACCCCTCAAGAAGCATCTAATTCAACTCGCAACCATAGCATGAATCCACTTCTTCTTTCATGTCCCAATCAAACCCAGGACTGCCAAAATGAAGCCACTTTCTTGGCTTTGTCATTGCCCAAATGTAAGTCCTTATTGGTGCATGTTTCTGGCAGTAATCGGCAGACCAGTAAATGAGTCGGATTCTGTATCTCTCCACTTTCACACAGCTTGAGCATGTTGGTCTTGCATTTAGGGACTCCAACCCTTGCATTCATCAGCTGTGGCTTCCAGACACTTACCATCTTGGTTGCCACCACACAGAGAGGTAAACCACTAACACCTAGTTGAAGAGTCAATGATATATTGTTCTGCCAATATTGTGGTTTTTGTAGTCTTTGTAGGATTGGTGGCAGCAGCAGTGGTCCTGCAGATGATTCTACTTGATTCTGTTTGTAGTTCTTCTTCTACTGTATCAAATCTGAATATTGGTGCTCCTCATGGCGATCAGTCATGAAGACTGTCCTCAGAATATAATGCAGTGGGCTTTCATTTGCCTTCCACATCACAGCATGACACCCATACTACTGATCCAGTTCCACTAGTCACTTTCTGGTCCAGAGCCCTTTTGGCACGCAACATCCTCCTCAGCCCCAGGCCAGGATGGATGAAGTTGCTGCCCTCCATCAAGATGGATTCAAGTGGGATTTAATCCACTTGGTACCATTACCCTTCCCTGTGGGCTTCAGCACCCAAGCCATTAGTCCTGAGAGTGGTCAGGTTAGATAACCAAAGCCTGACACTCAGCGTTGAGTCGTTCGCAGTATGGTCTACTTTATTATCATAGCAGGATAATCTGGCCAGACAGGTTTGTGCTATTGTGTTATAATTTACAAGCCATAATTGCAGGCCCTTTTGAGGTCAGAAGTAAGATATTCGTTTCTTAAACAAATTGATAAAGCTGGCATCAAGGTTTGCCTAAAGTGAAATGATCTGGCAACTCTTGTTTGCAGGAAACCCCTGTGGGATTTGCAGGGAAGAAAACAAAGAGTTACGATAAAGTTGCTAAAAATTACCCCAAAAGATTGCATAATTACGCCAAAAGATTCTAATACAATATTGATACAATATTGTATCAGAAACTAGAGTTAGTAAAGAGCAAGGGTTCGTGGCTTCCTCTTGCTTCGTTTTATTTCATTATCTGGTATCAAATGATAAATGTGCATTAATGTCTGTTGTGCTTTTTTTCTGGGAGAGAGTCCACACTTTATGCTTTGCCTGCATTTGATCTCATTTGATTTTTCCCCCTCCATATGAAAAAGGCACTTTTGCACTGGTTTCCTATGATGTTGCAGAGAAAGAAAAGGAAAGTGATATTAAGGGCACTTCAAGAGTTTTTGTTTGGTTCGGGCACTCTCCTGTTGTTCACAAAGCAGAGTGGAGAACAACAGGAGAATCTGTCTTCCTAATTGGCAAATTCAGAGCCACTTTCTAACCTCAGTGTGAATTTGGGAGTGAAGACAGGGACTAGAGTAGAAAGTTACAAATATAATCATTTGCACCTGAAGTGCCACTTCTAGCTTTGGCGACAATATCAAGTCCAATATCCCCAGTCACTCTCTTTCAACTGCATGCCACCTTCAAAACACCCGGTCTTCTAATTTCAGAAGAAAATCAGAGTGTGGCCTGGATAGCCATATCATGGGAGGCCACCAAGGGTACACCAGGAATCTCCCAGTAGGACTGACGAAGAATCCTGTCTGAAATCTAGGACTGCCATTGCTGCCAATCAGAGTCTGCATTATGCAGTTAGATGGACTAATAGTCTGTAAGGCAGCAGTGACTTTTCCTAAGCAGGCTGGTGAACAACTAAGTAATTATTCTCCCTAGTTTCTGGACCTTCTGCAGCGTCCCCTTCTTCTTGTGTAGTAGTAGTATCTGATTCCGAATATTGGCAATCATCTTGGCGATCAGCCATGAAGATTGGTCCTGAGAATAAAATGCAGTGGCATTTCATTTACTTGCCATATTGCAGCCTGACACCCGAACCAGTGATCCAGTTCTGTCACCTTCTGGTGCTGAGTCCTTTTGGCATGCAAGGTCCTCATCAGTCCCCGGCCAGTACTGATGAAGCTGCTGCCCTTCATCAAGAGGGATTCAAGTGGGATTTAATCCACTTGGGGATGATCACCGTTCTCCATGGACTTCGGCACCCAAGTCTGCTAGTTCTCTGGATTGTCAAGTTAAAAAGATCAACCTTTTGGTAATTTTATTTATTTATTTATCTATTTATCTATTTATTTATTTTTCCAATTTGTATAGCCACCCAACACAAAACGACTCTGGGTGGCTCACATTAAAAACAGCACAGTAGTCCGAAACATTAAAAACCCATAAAAACCCCAATTTAAAAAAGCTACAAATATTAAAAGAACGAGGATTAAAAAGAGTGAGGGAGCGATAGGACAGGTTTTTAGTTCTTTCCTGAAGGGCAGCAACTCCGTTTTGAAACACAGCTCAATTGGCAGGAGGTTCCATAGGGCTGCAGCAGACACAGAGAAGGCACAATAAGAGATCCTTGGACTCTCTAAGCTGTAGATGTAGTCACCTCTTCTTGATATTCTTGACACATAAAACTCCATGATATTCTTCCACCAAATTTTGGTTTATTTCACCATAACTATATAGTCTCTTCCCTATGCAACCTAAAAAAATATCTAATTCTGGATAGCTGGAAAGTTTCCTATACATAAACTTAGTGGAATAAGACAATATTATGGGGATAAATGTGACTGTTGTCCTTTTACTGGGATGCTAGTTTTTTGCAACATGCCATTTGCTAAGGATGATATTTATTACCATCTAGGTGCTGTGCTTTTTTTATGATGTGTTTAAAAAAATAATTTAGTTTTGTTTCAGTCGGCACTCAGCACTCTTGTTTGGAGTTTTAATTATATTCTTCCTTTAACAAGAACAGAGCAACACAGAGTCACATTTTGTGGAGAAAGTCAGAAACGAAACCCAATAAATAAGTATGTGTTGGTGTTTTCATTTTGGAAAAGCTATGCACATGCACTCGAGTGGGTGCACACAGCCACACAACTCCAGCTCATGGGAAAGTCAAGGTGTATTTTGATGAGAATAAATAGCAGGTTCCCAATCTGAAATGCATAAAACAGAAAAAGTGGTAATTGGCTATAGAATGCCACTCCACTAAATTTTAGGTAGAATTTTTTAAGCTTAAGGGCTCTTTGATAGTGGAATGGACTGTTTTGGTGGATAGTGGGCTCAACTTCATTGGCGGTTCTTCAAGAGTTGTTGGATTGTCATCCTTCAGAGAAACTATGGGCTTCTCACATTGGCAAAGGGTGGTGATAGAAGG